>CM028327.1:21791176-22391176 GCA_016647705.1 Eucommia ulmoides | reverse complement strand
TAGACAAAAACTCGTTTAGCTCATGCCCATAGCCTATTATACAATAAAAATTAAGCTAAACATGCTCAAACAACAATCATAAGTTAAGAAATAAAAGAAGGAACAAGAGAAACTTAGCCTAGTCCGAAGATTTATCACTACAAAAGTTCCGAGATTGCTCCTCCTTCGTTGCAACGTGATCTTCTCCTTAGGATTTGAATGAGCACTCCCAAAACCTCTCAATCTATCCTCCTAAAGTCTATGGAGGTCCATTAGCCTAATGGAGAGGAGATGAGGAGAAAACTAGGCTTAAAATATCCTAAAATATCTAAAATAATATCTAAACTGGTGCAGAGGTTTTCACCTAGGCGAAGGAAACTTCGCCTAGGTGAAGTTACTGTAGATAGGTTGGTTAACTTTTTGCCGGATTTCCGCTTAGGAGGTAAAATTTTCCGCCTAGGCCGAAAAACTGCAGGTTTGCATTTTGTTTTAACTGTAACTTCTTCATCCGAACTCCGATTGAGGTGATTCAAAAACCTATGTAAAACTAAGAAAAAAATATATAACTTCCATGTTTTTAGTGTTTCCAAAATAGGATTGAATCATAGTCTAAAATAGCCTTAAAGTTACAGCATCTGTACCGGATTTGCCCATTTTCGCCCTTTTTCCACCATTCTTGATCCGATTTGATTGTTTTTTATCTGTTTACATACCTTTTTACCTCAAACACCTGATTTAGACAAAAACACATAAAAACATATTAAAACGTACTAAACATACTCGAAAACTGACAACATTTGGATTGGAAATAGATAGGTAATTTACACCTGTCAAATACCCCTAAACTCGGAATTTTGCTAGTCCTCGAGCAAAACACCCATGCAATAAAAGAAAATATAACAACTAAAAATGAAAAATGAAAAACACGATAAACAAATATGTGTAAGTTTTGAGTATCATCTACCAGCCAAACGAAATATCTCACATCGGCCCCCAATCCTATCAAGTTCCGACATAAAACACATCATGTAATGTTCTAGAATTTCAACATTTATAATTGTAAATGTTGTTATAGATCCTGCTAAAGTGTGTATGTGTGTTTAAAAACTCAAATATATAATTGTCCGTTAATCGGATTGGATTATCCACCATATAAGTGCATGATAGAAAAAAACCCAAGGTATAGGGAATCCATAGGCTTGACCCGGGATCTATTCTCCACTAATGCAGACTCGGAAGTTCAAAAAGATCAATAGGTCTTGGTTCGGTTTAGGAAAAATGGCCAAGGGTAAATTTGAAAAAGAAAATGGGTTAACATCGTTAACTTGACGTTACCCAAGGCACATCGCTTGGCACTCTCTCACTTTTGAAACCCCATAGATATAACTGAAACAACCCTGAACATAATTTTAAAAACTTTGTACTCACTTGTAAAAAAGAAACAGAAAATAAAAACCGTATGTACACTTGATTTTATTTATTTATTTATTTTAATAAATACACCCCCAAACTTATTTGTTTTGTACAATTTAAGGGGTGTTTGAAATATGAACAAAAAAATGACAAGTGAGTACTCGAATACCGAACCAATTAATAGTTCGCCCCAA
The DNA here is from genome assembly GCA_016647705.1 of Eucommia ulmoides. Taxonomy (NCBI): domain Eukaryota; kingdom Viridiplantae; phylum Streptophyta; class Magnoliopsida; order Garryales; family Eucommiaceae; genus Eucommia; species Eucommia ulmoides. Next base: position 22,389,590 of record CM028327.1, on the reverse strand, counting down.
AATTCAACCGCTCACTTCAAGTAGCATAATGAATGCTAACTTGATTCTCTCAAATTGTGCCTTTGGTTTAGCAATTTAGGTTTCGAAAGAAGTTTAATCGGTCACGTGGTATTGGTTAAGTATTCAGAATTAAAATGGCTATTAGACTTCGACAGGGTAACGAGGGGTAATGATTTAACAAGGTTGACCTAAAAAGGCTCAAGCGAGAAAATGAATGCCTAAATCATGTCTTCCGAACTACCTCGCCTAGGATTTCGCCTCGAATTTCCCCCAAATCAAGTTCTAGAAACCCTAATATCATGAATTTAGGTGACAGATAATCGTTTTCAAATCAATTAGACGGTTATATAATAAGTTTTCATGCTCGTGCAAGTAAGATCTATAATAACTATTACTAAAACATAACGTTGAGCACATAGAACATACATGCATGAGTTTTACGCTCAACCTCAATAAACAACCAGGGGACAGACTCATCATTGGGTAATGGCCTAGATGACGTCAAAACTCAGTACATAACACAACAACTATCCTAAACAGACATGCACAATTAGAAACAATAAAACATACTAACTAAAACATATACTAAAAACATATTACACATCACATCCGACTCAAACTGGAAATGCCCATAATAACCTAGTCAGCGATCCCAATGACATGATAAAGCATTATAATGTAGACTAGGGTTTAGAACACGTACCTGGGAGGTGAGAGATTCTCGCCTCCGAATCAAATCGGTTATGATGGATCTAACTTATTCTTTTCCTTGGGTTGCCTCCCAAGAAGCGCTTGGTTTATGGTCGTCAACCTGACACGCCGAAGTGCTCGTCAAAGAGCGGCTTCCTCCCGTAGTAAGTGTCGTACAACACCACATACGGGTCTTGGTTCAGTACGCCCTCAAGACTGGAGAGATGTGGCAATGTATAGCTTGAGCTTTCAACGACATGTCTTACCAGCTCATGTACTTGGTGGGCATGAAAGAACGTTGCTAGTGGCGGTGAAAGATCATTAAGCCACATCGGATCCTCATAAATACGATCATCTCGGATCAAGTGCGGCGTCACCAACTGGAATTCGAACGGTGAAAATTCACAACACTTAATGTATGAATCTCCATCAATCTCATCCCAGTACCTCCCACTTGTCTCCGGTTCCTCGTGGTGGCTTTCACAATAAGATTCGGCTTGTGAATCTCTGGGGGCCACCACGTCTGGCTTGGCCTCAATCAAGCAGATAAGCTGACCGATGTGCATCTGTAAAGACGTTACGGTCGTGTCGATTTTAGTGCAAATCGTCTCAATGTTGTTGAGACGATCCTTGTGCTCATTTAGTCGGTCATTCGTCTCCCTCCAAAATGTCTGAGTCTCCCCAATAAAATCAGCGAGTATTTCTTCCAGGCCAGGGGAAGACTCAACGTATTGGTCCGGGGTATCAATCCATGGCACCGTAGAATTGCAACTCTGATAATCAAAGGCCGTCATGTATTCCAACATCCAATGGGCTTCGTCCGCGGTTAGTTGGTAGAAAGAGGTGGTACCGTTTCCTCTTTCAACCCACATTCTGGTTGTAACTTGTAACCCGTCGCGGAAGTTCAGTAGTTGACACTTCCTCAGGAATCCGTGATTCGAAAACCGGAGTAGCAAATCCTTGTATCGATCCCAAGCACAATAAAATGGCTCGAAATCTCGTTGAAAGAACTACAAGAGTACCTGTTGGTCTACTATCTTCAAGTACCCTGCGAGAAATGAAAAACAAAAACTACAAAGAAAAAATTATACACAAAAGAAATGCCTAAAGTAAAATCTGGTCATTTACTCATAATATCAATAATAACCAAAAACAAAATCCCCGGTAACGGTGCCAAAAACTTGGTACGTTGACAGGACTAGAATATGATACACTTGCTTTTCCTATCTAAAACTTAAGTCTCTGGCCATTACCGCATTTCTCCGACAATAACATCAAAACAATCCCCGGCAACAGCGCCAAAAACTTATTAGGGCGTAAAATACGCCGCTACTTACACTCGCAAGTATACGAGGTCTAAATTTTAGTATAGTGTGATCGTTAAGATCAGGTTATCGTATCCACAGATATTGGTGGCATTACTATCGAATACCGCATTTGTCGTGACCTAACTTTATCTAGGCGCAAACAAATGTATTTAATTAATTAAACTAATATTAATATAACCTCAATTAACTAAACTAATATTCTAATATGTTTTAGGGTCAAGAATTGCCTAGGGATTAACGTGTTTACAAATACGTGTTCAATCTCGATTTACTCACGTTTACGGTGCTCGACCTATTTGATAATCTCAGTACGTAAACTCCACCGCCACCTTTCCCGAGTGTAAGATGGGGGAATACATGAATTTGAGTCAACGAAGAAGTCTCCCTCAACGTCTTAATGACCCTAGGTCATGTGAGTCTCGCCCAGCGTCATCGATTGTCCACAATCCAATTTCTTCCTGGGTTATTGGATCGTGGCGTTTGTCTATTCTAGTCCGAATCCAGAATTTGTCAAACCCTGTATTCTTGATATGTAAATCTAAGCATAATAAACAAACAATACGGCAAACACAATCAACATAACGAAGAACAACCGCTAACCAAACACAAACTCAACAAAACAACACTTTTATAAATTACATTAATCCCTAGACAAAAACTCATTTAGTTCATGGCCATAGCCGATTATACAATGAAAATTAAGCTAAACATGGTCAAACAACAATCCTAAGTTAAGAAATAAAAGAAGGAACAATAGAAACTTAGCCTAGTCCGAAGATTTATCACTACAAACGTTCCGAGATCGCTCCTTCTTCGTTGTAATGTGATCTTCTCATTAGGATTTGAATGAGTACTCCCAAAACCTCTCAATCTATCCTCCTAAAGTCTATGGAGGTCCCTTAGCCTAATGGAGAGGAGAGGAGGAGAAAACTAGGCTCAAAATATCCTAAAATATCTAAAATAATATCTAAACTGGTGCAAAGATTTTCGCCTAGGCGAAGTTACTACAGGTAGGTTGGTTAACTTTTTGCCGGATTTCACGCCTAGGCGGTAGAATTTTCTGCCTAGGCCGAAAAACTGCAAGTTTGCATTTTGTTTTGACTGTAACTTCTTCATCCGAACTCTAATTGAGGTGATTCAAAAATCTATGGAAATATAAGAAAAATATCTATAAATTCCATGTTTTTAGTGTTTCCAAAATCAGATTGCATCATAGTCCAAAATAGCCTTGAAGTTACAACACCTGTACTGGCTTTACCTATTTTCGCCATTTTTCCACCGTTCTTGATCCGATTTGATCGTTTTTTATTTATTTATATACCTTTTTACCTCAAACACCTGATTTAGACAAAAACACATAAAAACATATTAAAATGTACTAAACATAATCAAAAACTAACAATGTTTGGATTGGAAGCATGGTGGGACCATCAATAGTATAATCGATAATTTAAAACAGTTATATTTATCAAACAAAAAAAGTAGTAAATATATAGAAAAAACAGAAAATATCTTTCCTTTTTAGAATTCTAAAATCCACTTCCGGAATGTGTCCTTCGTAGTAAATTTTTTGATGATCGTCTTCCGTAATTAAGTAGAAGGGTCCGAAAGCATAATGATGGGGTACGAAATTGATGTTGTGGGCAATTTTGTCATAGTTCCATATTTTTATTTGATCTTCAAGGTTAAGGTTATCACAGATCCATGGTCTTTCTGTGGGTTGGTTGAGAGAAGGTGGTTCAAGGAATGTTGGAATGATTTTTCTTTTTTGAAATAATATTTTATGTTTTGCCTGAAAATGTGGGTATCCTTCAAAGATTGGTCCAAGGAATTTGATGGCATCTTCTACCATTTTTGTTGGGCTTTCTTCAAAAAGGTAACTAACACAAGTGGCGAATTTTCTTCCAAAAAATTCTGTTTGACTAGGGTTGTGAAAAAAACATGGCGGCTAGGAATCCATAGTCCAATAGTCTTTGTGGTGTAAGAGAAATTTTTTGGTTTTTATGGTAAAATGTTATGGTATGGTAAAAGATATCTTAGGAAAAGTAGAACTTATAAAAAGGAAAAATTCAAAAAAGTTAATCATGTTAAAAAATTCAAAAGAAATAATAATACAAAGTGCAAATGTTTTATATGTGGAAATGAAAAACACTTAGCCAATAGATGTCCACAAAATTTTAAAAATATAGAACGTGCAAACATGATACAAGATATAGACGAAGAAATAGTAAGCATAGATTCAGACGACTCCATAGCATATAGTATAATAACAAAAACGAGACGAATAATGGTATACATGAGTTTGCATTTACATTCGGCATGTTCAAGTGGAATCTCTTGACAATGTCGACTGTTTCGGCAACATGTGGTTAATTATTAATGATTTTCTGTGACGTATCTGGCTCTCGGAAAATAGGTGTGTTTAGTCCAGCTATTTCTAAATAATTGTTGGATGGCGATTTGGATATCTAGATCAAGGCAATTTTTGTGATGGATAATGGTTGGTCTGATAAGCTGAGGGAATTGATCAAAAAAGGTATGGGTGAAGAAGAAGGCTCGAGTTTTTAGATTTATGGTTTGCTCTTTGGTTAAAGAAGAAGATTGATGAGATGAAGTAGGTTGTTGGGATGTAGATACTCCTTTAAGGTCACAAATAATTTTTTCAAATAAAGAGACTTTTTCTTTTAAAGCCATTTTTGTTTGAGCGAGAAGAGAAATTTCTTCACTCTGCTTATCACTTTTAAAATGAAAGAAATCATTCTGTGACAATAATTCTATGTTTTGAAATTCAAGATTTTTGCAATTTTGCATAAGTTGGAGACAACTTTCACATTGATTTGGAAAAATCTGTGATTGTTCTGAAGGTTTGGGATCTTTAGAAGACTAAATCTATTAAACTGTTTAGTTGTTTATTATCTGTATGACAACTGTGTTTATATTCTCCTTCGAAATTACAAAGTAATTTATAATTGTTTTCTAAATTATGCATTTTATTATAGGTTGGGAGTTCTAAAAACAAGTAGTGAAGAAGATATAAAATTATTATATTCAAATATTAGTAGTACAGAATACAGTAGTAACACAGAATCAAATGATGAATTTTGCTATATGAACATAATAGAAATAGAACCTGGACAGGAATGTGACATGCATAACTGGAAATATGGTTTAGGAGATAATAATATCAAATGTTTTAAGTGTAACGGATTTCCTAGTCGAGAAAGAAGATACAAATATTTGCAATGTCATCTAGAAATATGTCATATGTGTATAAAAGAAAACTATGGAATTGAAACTAATTTAAGGAGCTCACCAAAATTCACAGAAAAAGATTTAGAAATAATACAATTAAAGCTGGAAATCGAAAAACTAAAATGTGAAATGGAAAAGATCAGGTTCCAGCATGACAGAGAAATAATGAAATACGAGAGAAAGATAGAAAAATTAAAAATAAGAAAAGATAAAGGAAAACAAATACTAGAAAATAAGAGTGATGATAACGAAAACAATTATAACGAAAGTTACGAAATAGAAGAAAACAAATTAGACCAAGAACTTCAAAGTAGTAAAATTCAATATAAAAACTACAATTTAACAACTTCACTGATACCCTCAACCTACTTATTAAATTTGGTATGTAGAATAAAATTTAAAACAGGAAACACTCTAGACATCACATGAATGATTAACACAATAAGCACAAAATCACATTTAGACATAGATCTTGTCCCAAAAGAGGTAATACACGAGGTAAAACAATCAGTTATAACAGAACAAATGGATGGAAGCACATTATAATATGATAAATGTTTTCGAGATAGTCAAATAGCTTTCTTAACAGAAGATGACTTCAATATATACTATCCACTACCACAAGTATGGTTAAGTAAAATAAATTATAGATATAAATTTAGTCTTATTATGTCATTATGACTTTTTCTACTTATAAGGTTTACTGATACCTATTCACTTTCTGTAGTACAACTAATGGTTTGTTCATGAAAATGTATGTATAGTTGACTAACATTTATTATATTTTTTTATTATATTTCCTTTATTATATAGGTGCGTTTCTTTTATATTTTTTAATCCTCCTTTCTTAAACTTTTCGTAATCTTTTTCTATATCTATTAACGTTTCTATTTGATTATCTATTGCTTTACTTTTTGTAAATAACCTGGTTCTAAGACTTCTTTTTAACTAGTCATGTATTATTACTTCTTTGCCGCTCATTTTATTGTTTCGTAGATAGAACAAATTTTATGTTTTTTGGGTTTTTTATTTTTTTCACCGTATTCTTCATTTTCTAGTTTTAAATTTTTAAATAATTCTTCTATTTTTGTCGTATCAACTGTTTTACCTTGGAATTTTTCGTTGATTTAATCTTTTATGTCACTTTTACTTGGTAAATGTTCAAATCCTAGTTTCCTTTTGATTTTAACTAGTCATTCTGTGTTGCTAGAGTTTTGATTCTTAATATATTCTAATTTCTCACCTAATTCTTTTATTATTGTACTTTTATTTTCAGTAGCTGTTAAAATAGAATGATAAATTTTATTTTGCCTGTTTATTTGAGAATCTAAATTATATAATTCCTATTTTTATGTGATTTAAAAGGACTGTTATTTTTATTAAAAAGTCAGGTGTGAAATATACAATTCCACCGTTATGGCTCATATCTATCTTAGCAGTTCCTAAGAGACTCATTTTCAAATTCTGATTCCTACCATCATATAAACATACTAAAACTTTGGTTCCTAAGAATTGTTGGTGCAGTCCTTTAATGCCTATTACCACTAATCCTATGTGAGTGAGATTTAATATTTTACATATATATATATATATATATATATATATATATATATTTTATCTGTGTCTGGATAGCCTTCATTGTCCTGGTGATCCAAGCAAAAATTAGGCTCGTATTCTTCAAAATCTTCTTCGTCTTCTGTTATTTCTGGTGAGATGTCCATGCGAGTGCTGTATGGAGGATACTTCTTGTAATATTTTTCTTTTGCTTTAGCAATTCTTGTTTCAGCATCATTTTTCTGCATTGTTGCTTTCCGTAATTCTTCTTGTTAAAATAAGAATTTTAAATGCACTCACAGAATATTTTGTTAAACCAAAGACTTTCAAAGCACATCAGAAATATTCTTATTATGTGATAGTCAAAGGATTAGAAACATGAGTCTTCCACAACTGGACAGAAGTAATAAAAAGAATTAATAATTATCCTAGGCCTCTTTATAAAGATTTTTATAATCTTTCAACAGCCCTAGACTTTGCAAAATCACAACTTGGCATTAATTATTTGATATCCTCTTGTGCCATTGAATTTTCACAGAATAATAATACCACAGAAACTAATACTAACACTTTGAAAATGTTCAAAAGTTTTGCAGATTATGGGGAACAGTCTGTTTTTATATTCCTTTGTATATTTTTTATACTTTTTATTTCTTTTATTAAAATTTTTATACTTTCTGTTCAATTCTCTTTCATCTCCATATCTTTGAAGTGCATATATTATTCTTTTACAGAAATCATAATCTATTTTATTCACTGTTTCTATTATTTTGAAATTTGTGCATTGTCTTCTTAGTTGATCAAAGGCAAATATTATCTTAGCTCTTATTCCTGCATTTTTATTATTATTACTATGTTTTCCCCATTCCTCTTGTATGTGTCTTCCTATTGGTCCTGATATTTTTCTAAAATATCTATCTCTTATTTCCTCATTATAGGCTAATCCTGCTTTACTTGCTTGATATGTATAATCCTGACTAAATTCTACTATGTGTTTTAAATTTGTTATTTTCATTTGATCTATATTTCTTAATGCTACTTCTGCTAGAGAGTATTCGGCTGGAGAGTATACATTTATTCCTGTCGTTATTTGTCTAATCATATTGGTAAAGTTATATGGATTATTTCCTAAATCTTTTAACCAAGTAATAGCCTCTGGATTATCCCTTTTGTATTCATTATAAAAATTTTCCACTGTTTCACCTAATAGCGGTTCTAGATCTTCAAACATTCATTCTATCCTATTACTGTTTTGCCATGCTCTAGCTGCATCTTGTTCCCACCTATCGATTATTTCTAGACAAACTTGAGGCTCATATCTCATTAATTCTAGTATTGTTCCGGTTTGTGTAGCCGTTGGTAGTTTTTCTAAACTGTCTGACTTTAATCTTTTCCCCACTGATTTTCCTGTTAAATCTATTATTAAGGGGTTGACTCCTTTTCTTGGATATCTCCCTCCTAAAGGATATTCCGTTGTGGTATCTGATCTTAAATAATAAGATGTACTGTCTGGCATAGGAGTATCTTCATCTATTGGCCCTCTACTCGTTTCTTCTCTCGTTGGTATTATAGTTGTACGGCCTCATGGTGGTTCTACTGTACTTTCCATTTTAACATTCTCTAGATATTTATTGACTTTTTCTAGTTCTATGTCTACTTTCATGGATTCCATTTTAATTATTGTATTAGTATCAAAATTAATCTTTATGCTTTCTATATCTTTAAATGTGTCTAGAGGTTTTATGTTTAGATTTCCTGCATATAATTCCTCTATTAATTCCATGTTCCAAATTTCTTTATTAAGATCTATTATCTGTTCATGTGTATATCCTAATTTTTCTAATCTATCATATTCATTATTTAGTAATGTGGTTAAATATTCTTCGGTTATTTCATTCTCGTAATCCATATGGGTAAAGTTATATCCATTTTCTATATTGACATATGTTGTTTCTTCTTCATTTATTTCTTCACTATTTTGACTATCACTACTACTGGCCTAATATTTATAATCTGTAAATCTTAAATTTAGGCTGCCATCTTTATTTTTATATGTTATGTTATTATTTGGAGTGAGTATAGTTTTATTTATGAAGCTGTTAAGGTTCCATTATGTTCCTACATTCGTTTCTGGGCTGAATTTCTTGGCTGGGATTGCTTTTATACCTTCTGTTTTTAGTAGATTAAATATTTCTTTATTTTTAATTTTATAATTTGTAGTACGGTTTTCACTCATTCTTCCTATGAATCCTGTATATACGATTAAATTTGTAAAAATGAATTTTGGACAAAAATAAAAAATTGGTTATGTACTAAAGTACTCAAAGGCCACCATCCATGTACGGTATGACCAATTTGAACATTTGAGTCCAAAATGCGTTATCCCTTGCATCAGCAGTAGATATCTTGCAAGACGATTTCATAAAAGTAGACAGTAAATAGCCTACAGCTTTTACTGTACACTTTTTGAAAAACTTTGTCCTGTGGCCTTATATCCTAGCTGATAAGTCACTTTCGGTTGCTTTTTTATCGATTCTTTCGGTAATCAACCGGAGCAACATGTTTCCTGGTTAGTGTCTATAAATATTATGAATACCTATTTTGCTAGGTATGAGTGGAAAAGCGATAGAGGTCTGAGAACAAAGAGCATCCAAAGAATACTCTAAGCCCAGATATCAATCCTTAGCCATTGATACTTAGAAGGGAAATATTTTAAGGTCAGTCTTGTAAAACTCTACTCTTACGTTGTGTAAAAAACTTTGGGTTTATCTCTTTGTGGGCTTCTCGAAAAGGAAAACCTCTCTTATTTTCCCAATAATATGTATGTTTAAATTTTTTTAGTTACTTGAGTTATTACTGTTTATTGATGCAATTGGTAGCCAGTTGGAAAACGAAAATTTTAAAATCTTAAGTTTTACTATAACAAGAGAATCAACCTCAACAAAAAAGCTTTTGAACACTTTATCTTTGTGCTTCTTTGACTATTTGCCTATGATTTAACATCATTAAGTATCTTGTGAGCTTGTGTGATAGGGTGACATGCTAGAATATTGAGTGTTTTAATCTTGCTAAAGTAAAACCAGTAGATTTAAATTTTTTGCATAACAGCTTCAAGCCCATCTGTGGCGACTAGCTTCTCTGTTGCATATATAAACCATTTAACTTAAATCTTTAAACTCTTCAACATAAAATTAGTTGGGAAAAAGAAAAGAGGTAGTGAGTACTGAGTAGGACTTCAACAACTTAAGAAAAAACAAGTAAATATTAAGAATATATTTCTCTAGATAAATAATCTGCTAGACTGTTATTTGTTCCTTTAATATGCTCAAGTTAATGCAAAATCAATACCGTAATAAAATAGAGAAGTGATAATAACACGCTCTGATCATCACCAATCACGAGATATATGATATCCTCAATCTACAGTAAATTTTTCTATGCAAAAAAAATCAATATATATCTATAAAAATTAATACAATAAAAAATTATTACAATTTTAGGTCACGATAAAACTTAAGTGCACTTTTATACAAAAGTAACAAAATATTTTCATGGTGAAAGGCAAAGATGGGGTCATACTAAATTTATGACAATAATCAATCTATAATTATTTTTCTCTGTACTTAGAAAATAACTGTAGAGTAAACGATCCATCTTTCTCTTTTATTACTACTAGTTTTAGGCCCGCGTTAAACGCAGATTTTGGAGTAATTTCAATGTATATTTTAGTTAATTGTATAAATTTAATTTTATATTAGTTAGTGATTTTTTTTATATTATTTATGTGAGTTAATTATGAATTATTGAGATCATCATAAATATTTAAGATTTTTGGTTTTCTATTAACAGACATTTTAGTTTTATGAATTTAAATTGAGGGTATTGTTTAGTATTTGTTGGAATGATAAAATCCTAGTTGAACATAAATTTAATTTTAAAAAACCTTGAGATTCCGAATTCATTTTTTATATTTATACTATAGTAAGAAAATAGAACGGGGTTAAACTCTAGTACAAGTTCTAATAATCTTTGATAAAAATGGAAAGTGAATTTGAACAGGTTATTAATTGTCCTAAATTTGATAATATGCCAAACAGTATTGGATTGCCTAAGTTTCATAATGAATATTTACCCTCTACGTTTAACTTGGGATATCATTCTATAAATTGGTTATGCTTGCATGAAACTGACGCTTGTGAGATAATATCTTTAGTAAATTATGCTTTAAGTGGATCTAATATTTTGAAAAAGATAAAAGAACTGATAAAATGGATGGTGTTAAAAGACTCAAATGATCAATATGCTAAAGAAGCTAAGGAAGAATTTGAAGAAAATAAAAGTGATTTTTCATAATATAGATTTGATGATTATGATTCTGTTTACTTTCACTCTGATTAAAATAGTCATTCTACTATGTCGATAGAAAAAAATGATGAAAACAAAGAATTGCCTAAAGGACTTGCCATAATTACTGCAAACCAGGAAAAGATAATGAATTCTATTCTTAATAATAAAATCTTACTTGAAAATTTCAAACCTGAAATAACAGGATTCATAAAAATGTCTATGCCTTCATACAGAAGAGCTTTCTTAGTAAATATTAATGATAGTAAAACTGTTTCTCTAGATAGTGATGATAACATAGAACTACTAGAAGAACTAAATGTTTTGATGAATACTGAAACGCAAGAAAGTGGTGTTAGACAACCCGAAAATCAAGGCGTTGGTACTAGTACTGCTACTGAAGCTGATCAATCTTCTACTAGTACTAATGTACCTCTTGCTAGACCCTTCTGGATCTAGACAAAGTGGAATTTTGGTTAGCCTTGCTTATTTTACTAATCCTCATATCAATGATATATTTGTTAATAATAGAAATGAAGAAACCGTTTTTAGAGACTCGAGAAGAGGAATGGATGATGCTAGAAAATAACTTCATAGGCAACGATTTAATGATCCTAAAAGTGAAAATATTCCCGAAAGTGGTATTTATTTAAACATAAATGGTTACATAGATAATACGCATATTCTTGATAAAATAATTTCTAAACGGATAAAATCATTATATACAGTTGCTATATTTAAAAAAGTCCTAGAATGAGAAGAACTTGTTGCTGATGCATTCTCAAAATGGATTCCTATGACATTTTTATGAATAGTTGCTACATGGTGGTCTAATCTGGGAGTAATAGGAAAAAAATCGAATAAGAACAGGAATATTCTCTTCCAGCATAGAAGTTACAATTGAAGATAGAGACCCTCAGAAAATAATTGGTAGATTTGAAACTGTTATTAGAAAAGAATTTTTAGGGCAACAATGGGAGCGAGATCTTGTTGAAACGCATAAAAGAATAAGGTTAAGTGCTATTAATCAACTGATAAATATGAGAATTTGTAATATGTGTTATTTTGAACCATATACTAATGAATTTTCTAGACTATATTATAAAGTTGATTTAAATGATTATGAAAAACAAGCTTATTTAGATATGTATTTTGAAAAATTACCTGTTCATTACGCTAGAGAATTAATGATTGGATATAAATCAATTACTAACTGGCAAACTAAAGATACTCTTGGTAAGAGAATTGCTTATGCTCAAAAGCAAGTAAGTATTTGGTGTGATGCAGCTAAAAACTCTGAGCTATATAGAAAAGATACTCAATTGGGACTTTGTTGTGAAAACCAAAGTGAAGCTCCTAAACAGTTTGGATGCGCTGATCTATATCCCAAAAATTTGCTAAAAAATCTTTGCAAATTAAGACTGCTAAAGAAAAAACTACTAAAACTTGTAAATGTTGAGTGTGTAATGAAATAGGTCACTATGCTAATAAGTGTCCAAATATCAAAAATAAAAGTAGTACAAAAATAAGAATGTTTCTTGAACAAAGCGAGTCTGATATTAGTGAAACTGAATATATCTCTGATATAGACTCTGAAGAAGAATTTTATTATCTTGAAGAAACAAGCGATGAATCTGGAAGCGAGTATGAGTTCTGACTTTTTTTATTGAATCTGCTGAAGAAAAAGGTAATTATAGAGCTGATGCTCTAGTTGATCGAAAACTGCTTAAAAGGATTTTAGAAAAAGGATTTTGTTTTAAACATAATGAACTCTTCCGAAAGAATTTTGTTGAAAATTTTAATAGAAAGAACATTTACCATTATGGAATTTGTCAATTTGAAGCCACTCTTAATACTGAAGAATCCAAAGGAAAGATAAACATTCATTTAATAAATATAAATATGATAAATAAACAATAAAAAAAATTAAAGACAAAACAAAGAAAAAATCGGTTATATACATATAGGGGGAATACAAATTGTTTTTAAAAGCATGTTTCAGAGAAGGGATTAACTTCCCAATAAAAGCTGTTATTTTTTATAACAGGATAAAAGACAGAACAGACACTTTGTTAGGAGTTGTTTATGGAAACTTGAGCCAAGCAATTTTGGGAATAAAAGTATTTCCAAAATATGTTGTTAGTATAAAAGAACCCAAAATCAATGAAGTTTTTAGCTTAGCTCATGAATGTGCTAGAAAAGATTTCATGCTCGAGGGAAGATTTCCTTATTCTATAACTTATCATGTTGGTTACTTTCTCAGTAATAGTCACCATAGTGATATATTTATGAATCATGAGTTTATTGAAATAGATAAGGTCTTTGAACCAATTGCTAACATTTATCGACCAGAAATGGTTGAAGAAATTGATTTACCTGCTGATTGAAAGATTAACTTTGGTAGAAAATCAGATCTAAATATTACTAGATTATCTAATGTTAATAGAGAAACTAGTATTAAAAGAATATCTACTTTAAAAATAACTGGTGAAGAATTAGGAGAATGTTCTATTGATAGAAGAATGATATGTAATAAAAATCATGAACCTACTTATAAAGTTATGATTAAATACTTCAACGGAAAAGAGTACAATGAAATTGATGTGTTGATTGATATTGGTGCTTCGGTTAGTCATATATCTCCTGCTAAGCTATTATCACAAGTACTAAGGAGAGAGCTTGATGAACCATACGTTTACAAAGACCTTAATGAATTCAAACATACTATTACACAAATTGTTGATGTTCCTTTAATTATTGAAAATAGAGAATTGATATATCCAATACACATCGATAAAGATGAAAAAATAGAATTGCTGCTCAGAAATAATTTTCTTGATTATTGTTTCCCATATAATATTACTTATTATAGAATTATGTTTACAATAAACAAAGAACAGATATATATTCCACGAATAATATGAGAAATCCTATTTTCTTTGAAGTAAGAATTAAAATTAATAAGGACCAAATTATCTATATACCCTGTTTAATATATATTGGAGCTGATCTTTGTCTAATGCACAAAAGGGTACTACCATACAAAATGTGGAGGAAAAACGTTAAAATAGCTATACAAGTTAAAGGCTTTGAAGGAAAATCACAAGATCTAAACGTTGTTGCTAAAGATGCAGTGCTATTACTTGGAGATTGATACATTAAATTACCAATAATATATCAACAAAATATCATGGGAGTACCAATGTTACTTGAAAATAATTTCTTAAATTTCTTTAAGAAAACACGTTTCACTCAAAAACTCATTGAATTTCTAACACCTTGCATGCACTGGATAAAAATACCACACTTAAACATAGTAAACATCGTTTATACGCGAAAACGTGGTGAATACCTTGTGACAGAAATCTTTTCAAAGCTTGCTAATAACTTTGGTGAAAATCCAACTGCATTATGGGACACTGATAAAACTTAAGCTCATATTGAACTGCTAGACCCTAACGATATTATTAGAGTATGACCTATGAGATATTCTGATGAAGATATAAAAGAGTTTGCTACACAAATCCAAGAATTACTTGATTTAAAACTAATACAAGAAAACAAAAGTCCTCATTCAAGCCCTGTTTTCATGGTTAGAAATCATTCAGAAATAAAACGTGGAAAAGCTAGAATGGTAGTTAACGCTAAAGAACAAGAACGTAAGGAAAAAAAAGCTGAAGTTTCCAGTGCTGATAAAAAGAATGCTATTTCGATTAATGTTGAGGCTTCTAATGTCTTGAAAACTGAGTGTTCAAATGCTCAAAAAAGTCAGACTGTCACTGATCTGCAAAATGCAACGCTCATTCGTTCCCCAAATTAATTCATTGATCAAATGATGAAGGCCAAGGAGATCCTAACGACTCCTTCCTCATCTGCTATTCCAAAGCTCGTTCCTTTTGTTAAAACTCCTTCAAAACCCATTACACCAAAGAAAAAGTTCTTTGAAATCGCTTCTTTGTCTAATATTCACAAATCGATGTTCAAATTTCTTGCTGAAGATTTCTATGCTAAGTATCTAAAGCATCTTAAGTTCGCTTATGAAATTCGTGTTTTTGATGAAGATGTCAATATTTTTCCATTCCATGAAGGAAAATACCCAAGGATGACTTGTATACCAGAAACTTCTGCTGAATCAATCAAAAAGATTTTGGATTTTGGATTTCTGTATACTTTAATTACCGATCCTAGTACTAGTGCTGAAAAAGGACTCCCAAAAAGGGTACAAGATGCAATCAAAAGTTTTAGAGAACAAAGAAGTGTTGAAACAATTATTGTTAAATGCTTTACTGCTGCTCCTGAGAAAGGATATAACGCTTATCACATTATTACTCTTTCAAGAAGTCGTCCCCAATAGTTATTGTTAAATGCTTTATTGTTGCTCCTGAGAAAGGACATGATGCTTATCACATTATTACTCTTTCAAGAAGTCGTCCTCAATTTATTCCAATATTTAAACCAGATAAAATTTATAAGGAACATCCTACCCTTGAGACTGCTAAGCAAATTGAAGAATTTGTTATTTTCAGAAGAAGTCTGGGATTCTTTGTCCTAGAAAAAAAGCTTAAAAAATTCCCTGCATGGGATAAATGATACGTCTATCCCATGAGTACTAAAGGATTATTGATCCTTTCAACAGAATGTAAGGAATTCTATGGTGTTGCTAAACAAAGTCTTGGGAACCTGTTTCAAAAAATCAAAACCTTGAACTTTGCTGCTAATGAGGAAGTAAAGAAGAATGTCTGTAAATTGCTTAAACATGATCCTGGAAGCTGCCAATATTGCAGCAATGGAGAAAATAAGATCAAGATCAAATGGGGAGATAAAATCAGTGATAATGACAGTGATACATTTTTTATGCTCTAGGACGTCACTACAAATGTCACCAGGGAAAAGGACAGTCACGATGTAAGAACCCGTGACCCATGTCTACTGCTAATAAAAGTTGCTTATCGTTTTGCGTCGGCAGATTCCATCAAGATAATGGAGAAACTCAAAGGTCGTCTTCTGTCAGCCATCAACCACTGTTCTCTTGTCTAAAAGCGTCGACAAAGAATCTTAGTGTTTGCTTTTTAATGCTCATCTTTTGAAAAATGTAAACTTTATTGTTTGCTTTTGAATGAGAATGAATTGAGACCGTGTCTATATAAATGGCTAATCTGCTTTGAGGATAAGTAGAGTTGAAAAACCAACCTGTTTAACCTTTTTTTTTTGTAAAAAAAACATGTATATGTAATCCTCTTTCTGAGGAAAGTATGCATGCTATAAATAAAATGTTTTGAAGTTTTCAAACATAAATATTACGTTTCTTTGGCGTGTTTACCCATATCACCTTATGAGTATTATGCTATATCTTCTATGAGAACCTGGAGAGGTAGAAGCTTGGTCTTGTGTCTAGAGCTTTGTTTGCCCGTGTTGCCGTTTGTGTTTTTTGGCATTATTGGGCGCTGGAGGTTGACACTGGAGGATCGAAACGTCCCGGAGAGGTTATAACCTTTGGTTCGAAGAGAAGACGTAGTGGACCCTTAAAAGATATAAGGTAAATCTCGGTAAAGAAAGATATACTTATCACGAAACTTTGCATTTTATTGATAGTATTGCAAACGAGTACTCTAATCACTATCATAATCACGAACCTACGAATGAATGAAGCTTCATAAGAATATTTCTACCTGTATTTGATGATATTAAACTCGGTTCACTCCAAAATGTTTATAAATTCCTCGACGAAATTTGTGTTCTAGAAACTGCTTATTCTAGAATCATAAATGAATATCCACAACCAAATCCTCATATGACTTTTATTGAAACTTGGTTTTATAATAGATAGAGACAAAGTGATAGAAGAAAAATCGAGTGTCTTTATGCTATTAGGAGATGTCTTGAAGAAATAATTAGAAATAATTTCTCTGAAAATGATCTCATTCATGCTAAGCATGCCGCTAGAAGACAACAAAATAGAAGAACTATTTCTAGTGTCAATCGGACCCAATAATGGATGATCAAAGCTTTTTAAACAAATTTATACCTGTTTTTGATGAAATTATCATTGGATTTGAAGAAGATGTTAATATATATTATGACTAGATAAATTTTGCTATAAATGGTATGGAAAGAATGACTAATATGGATTTTGCTATTCATAACGGTCATTTTATTAATAATGCTTTTATAGAGAAAAGATTGAGTGATTTAAGGAAACTTGAATTACTACATTTGATACATCACTTTTTAAGAAACGTACTCATCAACTACTATAATAAAATTGATCCAGGTGAGCCTAATCGTGCTAAAAATAAATTGTTTGTTGAATTTACCGCTATTTTCAATGGGATTTAAATTAATCTTAGCCATTTATTTCAGATTTCAATAGGATTTAAGAGACGATCAATACTTAACTCTCATGCATTCATGCTATTTTCTTCCACTTTTAAGTATTATAATAAGATTTAATATGATAAAAAAATGAATGCAGCTAATTTGTATTGTAGCGTAATTATTGAACTTTGAAAAAGGCTAGTATAGTGCATGGGATAAAAAAATGATGGGTTTTGTGATTTCGGCCTTCTTGGGCTGGGTTATAATAGGCATTAATTTAAGAGCCTTACACTACGTTTGGCACATAAGATTCAACTTGGGATTGGAATGAAATTGGGAATAACCATTTCATTCCTATGTTTGGTAGGTGGGATTGATTTTCATTCTCATTCTCAAGTAATGACTAATCCCACAACTCATGGGATTAGTCAATTTTAAATGAAATTAGGTATTAAGTAATACTGGGATTACCTAATCCCACAGCTTAGAGTGTATCAGGTATTCATTCTTTTGTGACGGCATTTTTCGTGAGCGAGAGAGGAGAGCAAATTCAAGCGATGGTGATCCTTTCGAGTAACAAGCAGAGGAAATCGAGCGACGGCGATCCTTCATCGATTTCACCTCCATGGCCAAGCTATCGAGCTCGAGCCTTTACTCGTGAACACGATCCTTCATTTGTGAACTCGATCCTTGAACCTAACAATGACATCAAGCCTGATAAAGAGAGTATTGTTACTACTAGTGCTTATGAATTTGAAGATCTGGAACAAATGATGTTTGAAATAGGGAATGTTCGAGAGGGGTTGAGATTGATGCCCGATTACCAAAGGCAAGAAATGGCAGCAAAGCTAGCCCTGAAGATGGCCACCATGTTTGGTGGCGGCAGCAACGGTGATGAAAATAGATTCGACATATTCTCGAACACTCCGACTTGCTTAAGGTTCATTTTGAAGTATATAATTAGGTTTTTGGCATTGGAATTGGTAACCATTTGTTTATTTTTTTTGTTCCCTATTTTCTTCTTTATGGGAATAAATTTGTTTATTTTTTCCATTCCTTGTTTTCTGTTCATGGAAACAAAAACAAAAAATACATTTTTGCTCTATTCCCGGGTTTTTAGAACAAATTTCAGTGAATATTCTGTGAATTTTTAAGTTGATTTTTTTTCCACTTGAATATTCACATTTGTTGTCGTGAATTTTAAAATTAGTGAATGTTCATGTGAATTTTGTGTTGATTTTTGTAGAATTTTTTGTCTATTTACCGATGTGTTTTGATTATTTTGAAATACTGAGTGAACATTCACACAGAAGGGGGCGAACCATTATTGAATGAAATTTGAACAAACTGAAATATTTTATTTGAAAATACTGAGTAAACATTCACACAGAATGTGTGAAATATTGTTGAGTGAATTTTGAATGAACTGAAATATTTGATATGAAATACTGAGTGAACATTCACAGAAGTTCTAGTGGCACGATTCGTAAATAAGAATAAACAAGGAGATCATTTGTTAGGGACTTTTTTCTATAGTTTATTTGAGAACTATAAATTTAATTATCTAAGTCAAATGTCTTTTATATATATATATATAATTTTACTATCTTTGGAGAACTAAATAATAAGTTTCTCTTTTTTTAATATCATTGCTAAAATATTAGATTCAATAAAGCCATTAAAACAAGTTTTTATCATATTTGACATATTAAAATCATAAATCATGGTATGAACATATTTAACTAATGTTGATACCCAAGAGGTGTTGGTCTGGTTGACAAGTGTGGGTGTCCATTTCTTTGTCAATCAGAGTTCGACTCTCCTGAGGAATATTTTAGGAATTAAATCTTGAATTAAATCCTGAATACATCAGGTCGTTGTGGAGGAGTACATGTTTAACATTATCCAAGCTGGCCCGAACACACCTTAATGTAAAACTAAAAAAAATAAAAAAGACGAAGAAGAATATGACAATGAAATTTATTATATTGTGAGTGGCTCATATCTACCCTATTTTTAGGAGTAGGTCACTACAATAAAATTTATTTTTAAAAGCACTAAATCCATCCTAACATATACAATTTTGGGACTCATTAAATATTGAGATAATTAAAAGATGTTTCTTAAAAGGTTGTCCCAATAACTTCAATTATTTTGTCGCATTAGTTTATATATATTAGGATAATTTTTCATTGTTTATTTTATATATATATATATATATATATATATACATTTGATTTTTTAATATAATTTCCATAATTTATACAACATTTTACACCTATTTTATTTAAACATCAATAATAACCAACAATTGAAACTAAAACTTGTACCGATAGAAAATAAAGAGACATGACACCATTTCGCCCGTATTATCAATTCTCAATAAGGAAAAGAAATATTATACATTCTTTACACATACACACTACTTATATACCTATATAGAGTTTCTAATAGATTCTCTTTGCTGCTTCATATACACTCTAAAAATTAAAACACAAAATAAAAAAAATTTAGACACCATAAATTGCACCAAAAAGAATGGAGAAGTAACACATTTAAAATACCTCAAATACTTCTCAAATATGAATAACTCCTATGAAAAGACAACAGAAGGATATAAATTATACCACAATTGAGATCATTAAAAAAAAAAAAAAAATTCTTAATCATCTTAGAAGATAAAAAATATGGTCAAGCAAATTCGTAGTGGAGAATTAAAATAGCACCAAGCAAATTATAAAACACAACTCAAATAATTATAATCCGTGCCTTCAAATTACCTTGGGTGTAGGGACAAATATTGTTTAATTGCTTCTTTAATTTTTCCTTTAATGATAATTGCTTCCTTAATTAATTAAACACACAATTTCCGGAAATCAAGAAAATTAGTGTTGGTTTCTCAAAAACAAAAACAAGTTTAAAAATCTAAAGGCAGTACAAATGCACGCTCCCAACTCCTAAGGGCCAAAAAATGCAAGGAAGGGATATATAATTGCAATTTAAGTGGCTTTCAATATGTACGTGTAAAGAGAAACTTATATATTAGAAAAAACGTCGTAAACCTGAACCTCCATTGAGAATAGAGATTATTGAAGGGAACCAATATAATCAATAAAAACGTTAATACTAAGAAAACATATAAACATACCAAGGAGATCCCAAGAGCTAAAACTGCATGCATTTGTACTAAGAAGACGTCTTAAAATCTAATGCGCAATACAAATCAAACAGAGATAAAATTAGGAACATTTCCAACACGTTCCAAAAAATTAGAACCATCACTCACCGGCTACAAACAATTTTAATAATTCAAAAAATCTTTTAAAATTGAACATCACAACATATTTCCAGAAAAAATGGGAGCATAACAATGGATTAAACCTAAACCGAATCGACGGCGAACCTGAAATACATAACGAAACCTGTTAATCGACGGTGGATTAATCAACGCCAATCTGAACCTGAACCGAATCGACAAAAACACTAAACAAACGCCACCTTTTTGGCAATGAAAAACCTAAAAAGAGAACGAAAAAAAAATAGAACGAACAACAAACAACTGGGAACATAAGAGAAATCTAGAAAATCTGCGAACATAACAAAAATATGGGAACAGACAGAAATCTAGGAACATAACAGAACATAAACGAAAATTTGCTTGGAACCAAAATAGTAAAGAAACACCACCTATACAACATTTTGAACTTAATAACTAAAAGTGGAACATCATAATCAATAATTCAATAATAATAACAAAAAATCAAGATTTGCACTTAATTCATTTGAATAGCAATAATGACTAATAGTTAAACATCAATCAAAACTAACAATCAAAACTAAATACATGCTATTCCATTACAAAATTTTATCAAGCGAAGAATTGATGATTAAAAAAAATTGGGTTAATGAAGCATAACACCCAATGCTATGGGAACTTACTTGTGTTGCTCTCAGTACGACTAAGTCCTTAATAGTCTAACATGAAACCTTTGTGGACACTTACTAAAAAATAATAGCAAATGATCATAACTATTTTTAATCTACTATTCCTAACCGTTGTTAGCAAACACCATTGACAGACGTAAAACTAACCATACCAATGAAGTTCATAACTATTTTTAATCCACTATTTCTAACCAATGTTTCAACTGAATTATTTAAAGGTAGTAACTCAAAAAAAAAAAAAAAAAACAGACTTATGCCATCGATAAACCAAAAGAGATGGTTGAGATTTGTATACAAATAGAAACACGTACAATTAGTGATATTTTCATTATTTTTACACAGATCAAACACGTATAATTATATAGGAACATTAAAACAAAAACGGAGAACAGAAATAGAGAATGTGAAACAGTAACCGACGACGACTTGTTTTTACACAGATCAAACACGTACGATTATACAGGAATATTAAAACAGAAATAGAGAACAAAAACAAAGAACATGAAACAGTAACCGACGGCGACTCACCTTTGTGCGGTGGCGAAAGTGATTTGTTTGATAACTGAACGACGACTCATCTTTGTGCAATGGCAGAGGAAGACGACGACGGAGGTAAAACAACGACTCTCGGCATTTAGGGGACTATATATAGAGAGATTCGGGGGAGAGAAAGGTATTTAGGGAAAGAAAATTGCTTGAGAATTAGGGAGGGGATTATGGAATTAGGAATCGAAATTTGGGGAATTAGGGCTTGATTGGAATGGTATAACCGAGAGATGGAGGGGCAAAAGTTTTCCATTCCAATCGATTTCCCAAATCGAGCCGGCGACCCTAAATGTCCTGCTTTCTGCTTCATAGATAGATCGAGTGAGAGAGAAGGATACCTATTTCCATAGACAGATCGAGTGAGAGAGAAGGAATTGGAGAGAGAAAGAAACAATTTCCCCAAATCGAGTTGGTAAGAGGGATAGACTTCTATAGATAGATCAATTGAGAGAGAAAGAATTAGAGAGAGAGGTGGACTTCATCGTCGTCATCGCGAGTGAGGTGGTGGGTGGCTTTGAAGACTAAACCCCTATAAAATTAACCTAGCTATTATTAAGCCTAATTATTTTATGTAATAGTTTAATAGTAAACCAATTATATGGAAACAATTCAAAGGTTAATTAATTAAATTAAATTTTTAATTAAGAAAAAATGAGTTAATCTTCTACCCAAAATTGAGTTAATTGTTTTATGTTTGTCCTAGTCAATATTTATCTGTTCAAGTCAGCAATTTTGTTTGTCCTAATCATATTTTTTTTGTCCTAGTCAACAAAAAAACCGTCCTGATTTATTATATAGATAAGTGTAAAACTAATTTGAAAATGAATGGGGTGTATACACTCACGTCCACCTCTCTAATTTCCAAAAACAATGCAATATTCATTTAACCATTCAAAATCTCTTCTTGTACCCCCATGTTATTTTTTTTTTATTTATTTTTTTTAAACCCCTCGTTGAGGGAATATCACCAATGTCGATGTCGAGAGGAAGTATGGACGCTGAAGGAGCAACAAGAGCGAAGGACATGGTGGTACTAGCGTTGTGTTTTTTTTTTTGTTTTTTTTTACCGTGGAACATGTCATGAAGGCCGTGGTTGGTTGGAGTAATGGAATAAATAAAAAAAAAAAGAGAGAGAGAGAGAGAGAGAGAAATGAAAGTATTATCTTATGTTGAAAAAAAATATTTTTCTTTTTAACATTTAGTTGGAGGGATATAAAATTTATATATATAATATTTTATATTTGGTAAGAAAAAGTGAACTTCTATATGTACACCCCAATTCGCTAGATGTACACTCATTTTTAATAAAAAATATTAGTACGATTTTACCCTTGTGTTAAATTATCATTAAGAATATATATTCTTAAAAAAAAAAAAAAAAAAAAAAAAAAAAAAAAAAAAAAAACACCAAACGTACACCAATTTCTATTCAACTATTTCCCCCTTACAATCCTTCTATGCTCAGCCTCCTCTCCAAACTTCCATTCTATCACTTGGAACAAGTTTTCAATAAAGATTAAAAAAAAATTAGTGATAAACAACCTAAAGCATCAATTGTCTGTTTTTTTTTTTTTTTTTTGAAACTTCAAAACCAAAAATTCGCGATTCGTATGGACTTACGGGTTTATACAATATGCATTTGCGCTTACCTGTAAGTCTGCGCAAATGCATATTGCGCTGACCTATAGGTCCGCGCAAATGAACTTGGCACTGACCTATATGTCCGCAGTTACATTACGGGAATTTTTCATTTTTTTTTGTGTGTGCGTGTTTTTGTTTGTCAATTATATGCTATTTTTTTTTTAACCATATGTTGAGTCGGGTTGAACTTTCGACTTTTAACAAAGGATGTAAGTAAAATATCTATTAGGCTACAAGTCTTGGGATAAAATGCTAAAATTTGTGTTGCATATATTTATAGGGCAAATAAAAAAAAATGCTAAATTTTAACATTTAATTGCTAAAAAAATAAATATGTACTGTAGCTGCGGACCTACAGGTATGGGTTTGCGTGGGCTGAGGAACACTAACTTACAGGTCAGAGCAACATAGGCTTACGCGGACCTGTAACTCCGCCATTGTCCATTGATTTATTCAATCGGATTTATAATTTGGATACCCAACACAATTCAATTCTCTTCAATTTTGAGTTACTTTTGTGCGGATGGAGAAAAGGTTAGAAATACTTTTTTCCACCCTTATTTTCCCTCCAATCCCATTTTCTTCTCTGAGCAAAGATTTTTTTGTCATTTTCTACTATTATTTCTTGCAAATTAAAGGTTTATATTGTTGATTATTTATGTTGGAGGGCCACATAAGCTAAATACTTCAAATTAGAGGATGAAAAGTACAATTTACCCTCCATATAATAATATATAGTGACTAAAACAAATAAATTAAAACTTTAAACATTAATTTGAGAAAAGTTTTCAAGTGTAAGGACCCGCGGAAAAATCTGGTTACGTATTACTGCAGTAAATTGCAGAGCCTGATAATTGCAACAAGAGATAGTCCTCATCAATCCCGAGTCTAGTTTTTTAATCAATTGGGTTTGAATTTCGAAACCCAAAATATTGAGCAAATTCGAAGTTGTTTGAGGCCGAAGATAGATGAATAATTAGTGGTGGAAAAATGGTTCAGACGCCATTGTTGTTATCTAGTGAAGGGAAGCTTCCCTTGCTGTCTCTGGTCGATTCTTTTCCTTCTCGCGCCTTTGCTCCCACAAGAAGAAGAAGACAATCCATATCAACCTCACCATCTTCTTCTTCGTTGTCGTCATCATCATCATGTAAGTTTCTTTCAAATCTCAGTTTCGCTTGAATATATATGTGAGGATATTACTTAATGTGCATCTCTAGGCTGGATTTGGGGTTTAAAGAAATGGTTGCATGTATTGAATTTAGTAATACAGTTTAATTTGTTGAATAATGGGCTTTCTGGGTGATTTGAATTAGTGAAAAGCATTCAAATAGATATGATTACGTAGTTAAGTAAAATATATTAGTTCTTGATGGGTTATGCGAGATTCAATCTAGAGAAATCCATGTACGAAGGAATTTATCACTCATTTTCATCTGAATTTGATGGTATCATTTCTCCATTTTATTTTGCTAGTTTTCAAGGAACATTATGATTCAAAGTTGATCGCAATGGCAAAAAAAGGTCAAAGATGAAGCTCCTAGAAATAAAAGAAGAATAATAGTCTGATGTTGATGAGGTGAAGCATGACGTGTTTCCATTTTCCGTTTTTCCCTCAAATTAATCCAACTTATGTGCCTGCTTTGTTAATTACTAGTAGTAGTCATAAAATTTGGTTTCTAGGTTATAAAAGTTCCGAGAATGGTTCTTTTGGAACTTCAGTTTAGTTAATATATACTTATATATACATGATAAATCATCCATTTTTTCATATTTTTCTCGATTAATTTCTTTATCAACATCATTTATCTATGGGCCTTGACCCGCTAGGTTACTTGAGGCAGGTCCAATACTCCAAACCCTTACCTTGCTTGTATATAGGGACTATTGTACAACCTTGTATTCCTGCAAGCTTAACTACCCTGTCGTATATTCTTTTCCAATATACTGCCTCTCAATTATTCTTACATGGTGTCAAGAGCCAAGTTTTTCTGGGCTTGTTCTTAATAAAATTCCGCAACCCTATTTTTTTTTTTAATCATCCACCATTGTCGCTGCCTCCAACATCCTGAATCACCATCCAACCATCCAGCAAATAATTTGCAACCACCACTTGACTCGTCTCAAAATGATGAGTCCAATGCCACCAGAGAGAAAGCAAACCCCCGTGTCACACCCTTGCACGTGCCTTGAGAAGCCTCAGTGCTGCCGCCAACTTTGTTAAACCCTACACGTTCCACCGTTGCCCCTACATCAACATTGAAATGACCATTTGAATTGTCTCGCCAAGACGAATCTAATGCCGCTAACCAGGGCCCCATAGGGCATCGCACGCACCACTCAAAGCTCCGTCGTCTAGATCCATGCGTTGTAGCTTTTGTTCACGCGCATCAGGATACATCATCACCACATCAACAAGGTTAGTTGTATCTTTGCCATGTTATCTGACACGTCACCTGGTTCACATGTTGCGTTAGCAAAGTCCATTGTACCCTTGTCACGTCATTTGACACGTCATCCGGTTCGCCTGTCACGTAATCTGGTTCTCCGCGTCAGCCGATTCATTGGTTCACCATTGTTTTTTTTTTCCTCTTTAGTTTAGCCGTTTTTAGACTTGTTCTTGGTGGTTTTAGGCCGGTTCCTAGCTATTTTTAACGTTTCAGTTTTGTTTTCGAGGTCTGTTATTGGTTTTGGTGGCTCTACAGTATAGTTTTCTTTATGTTGTTAATTTGGTTCATCACATTTCATTGATCGGTTGAAGGGTTCGTCATTTGGTTCTTCTCTATTTTAGAGTGGTTCCTGACTAATTTGGACCCCTTGATTGCTCTTGTGGCCTCAATTTTACCAATTTCGTGTCAAACAATGTACTTTCCTATATATCATTGATCCGATTTGTTGTACCACGTAAGATGTCCAACCTGGCTCTTCACTTGCTATTTCTGCTACCAAAAAGTGTCTCGAGCTTGCCTCAACTATTGTTTCTTTCTACTGGGGATTTAGCTTCACTTTTCAAACGTTTTGTCCCTAATTTTGGTAGAAACCTTTCCTTTGCTCGTTCACCTACTATAGGATTCACTAAGAGTGCGATATTGATTATGAGGAGACTTTTGCCGTAGTTGCCAGACTTACCTTTGTTCGCAATCTACTTGCAGTTGTTGCCATTCACAAGTGGAATCTCTTTCAGATGAACGTCAACAATGTCTTTGATTAGAACCAACATGCACCAACAAAGGATCCGCTGCATGTTCCAATTGGGCCTATTACGAGGGCAAGATCCAAGAAGATCAAAGAAGTACTTAATGGGCTAATTCAAGATATATGGGCTGAATCTAAAGTTGTAATGCTCAAGTTAGGCCTAAATGACAATCAGTGCCTAATCCATCTCATAAAGGCAAGCAAATGGGCTTAGTCATGAACTCAAATGGGCCAAAACATGAGACCCACGAAATTCTACTTATTTATTTTAGTTTATATTATTTTGTAAGGCATCAATGCCAATTAGTATTTTTATTTTCTAGTATTGATCTTGTAATAAGTATGAAAGGCATCTAGGACTTTTGTTCTTGTAGCCTCCCCCTAGGTGTGAAAGGCCACCCACTATCTGTAGTAGGGTGTGCTAAAGTTGAAGACTTCTTGTGTGAAAAGGACACCCCTAGGTGTAAAAGACTGCCCCCTATCTAAGGTAGGGTGTGCTTGACCACCCACTAGTCTAGGCTCTCCTTTGTGTGGGTTGCTTACTTAAGAGAGTTGTATTCCATGGAAAAAAACACATTACTTGAATAATATATCAGATTGAGAGAGTTTTTTCTTGAGTTCTTTATAGAACTTTTTTTTGAACTTATCAAGAATTTCTTGTGGCATTCAAACTCTATAACTTCGGTTCGTGATTTCATTATAATTTTTCGGTCGAGGTTTGTTATTTTATACCTTTGGTTCGCGTTTCATTCATAAACATTGGGTCAAGGTTTCCTATGAAACATTCTGTATTTTTGTGTTCTTCCTTTCTTTCTTTTCATTTATAAATCTAGATTTTAGATCGATCCTAGTAAAGACACCATAAATTGGTTTCGGGTCTCACTAATTCTTGGTGAAATTCGCATCAGTCTTTCTAAATGGCGATCTTTTTGAGGAGGTACACATGAAACCTTCTGTCGGACTAAATCATCCTCTGAACAAAATTTGCCTCCTTCATCGTGCATTACATGAGCTTAAGCAAGCCCTTCATGACTGGTTTACCAAATTCAGTGGCATGATACATCAATTTGACTTCACTTCTAACTTCCATGACTCTACTTTTTTCATCCGCCAGACCAAGAAAGGCATTATCCTCCTATTATTCAATATTGACGATATGATCATTATTGCCGATGATCTTCAGGGCAAAAGAAATTTATTAGTACTCAATTTGAATCCCTCTGATCTTGGTCTGATGATCTCTTATGGCATAGATGGTTACTTTTTTTCTCAAGCAAAATATGTCTATGATCTATTGTCTAAAGCTAGTCTCGATCTTGCCTCAACTATTGTTTCTTTCTACTAGGGATTTAGCTTCACTTTCCAAACGTTTTGTCCCTAATTTTGGTAGAAACCTTTCCTTTGCTCTTTCACCTACTATAGGATTCACTAAGAGTGCGATATTGATTATGAGGAGACTTTTACCGTAGTTGCCAGACTTACCTATGTTCGCAATCTACTTGCAGTTTTTGCCATTCATAAGTGGAATCTCTTTCAGATGAACGTCAACAATGTCTTTCTAAATGGCGATCTTTTTGAGAAGGTACATATGAAACCTTCTGTCAGACTAAATCATCCTCTGAACAAAATTTGCCTCTTTCATCGTGCATTACATGAGCTTAAGCAAGCCCCTCGTGACTGGTTTACCAAATTCAGTGGCATGATACATCAATTTGACTTTACTTCTAACTTCCATGACTCTACTTTTTTCATCCGCCAGACCAAGAAAGGCATTATCCTCCTATTATTTAATATTGACGATATGATCACTATTACCGATGATCTTCAGGGCAAAAGAAATTTATTAGTACTCAATTTGAATCCCTCTGATCTTGGTGTGAAGATCTCTTATGGCATAGATGGTTACTTTTTTTCTCAAGCAAAATATGTCTATGATCTATTGCCTAAAGCTAGTCTTACTAATCCGAAGACAATACTCATATCAAGCCGAATGCGTGACTCACTCCATTGAATGGGACTCCTATTTTTGCTAGGGCTATAAACAAGCCAAGCTGAGTCGAGCCGAGCTGAATAGTAAAGGTGCAGGTTAAATTTATTTTGACTTTTAAACGAGCCGAGCTCAACATACCATTTTCAAGCTTAGCTCGTGTAAATATATCTGAGCTCAGGCTCGAGCTTGGCTCAAAACATAAACGAGCTCCAGTTGGAAAACATAAACGAGATCGAACTGGAAAACATAATTATATATATTTAGATTCTATTTATAAGAAATTGTATATTATTTGTATAATTTGTTCGCGAATATATTCAAGCACATATTTGAGCTATTCACGAACATATTCAAACTATTCGCAAACAAAGTTTGGCTCAGGTTGAATATTAAACGAACAAAAGTTTGAGCTCGAGCTTGACTCCAATAAATAAAGATGTTTTTTCCAAGCTGAGCTCGAGCTCTTTGCAAACAGGTCGATTCGTTTAACTACCCTACTTCTTGATGTTACTTTATACCATCAGTTGGTTGGTAGCTTGATATACTTCCGGTGACACGCCCAGACATCGGTCATACTGTTCATCAGGTTAGCGAATTCCTATCTACACCACAAACTGTTCATTACTTAGCTCTTTTGCGTATTTTGCGATACATCAATGGGACACTCTTCTATGATATTTGCTTCTCTTCACAGTCCTTTCTAATTTTACATGCCTACACTGACGCTGATTGGGCCAAAGATACCATCAATCGGCACTCTACAATAGGATATTGTTTCTTCCTTGGAGAGACTCTTATTTCGTGGCGTAGTAAAAAACAAATTGTTGTGGTTCGATCTAGCACAAAAGTTGAATACCGTGTTGTTGCTGATGGCACGCAAGAATTATGTTGGCTCTGATGGTTACTTGATGACATTGGAGTGCCCCCCCCCCCCCCCCCCCCCCCAACGCCACCACTATTTATTGTGACAATAAGATTTCTATCTAAATCGCCACAATGACATTTTCCACAAATGCACCAAACACATTAAGACTGATTGTCACTTCATCTATCGTCGTATTCTCTAAAATATTGTTCATCTGTCCTCAATTAGCTTTACTGATCAGATTGCACATATTTCCACCAAGGACCATCCACCTGGATGCTTTCACACTTTACTTATGAAACTCAAGATGACGTTTGCTTTACCACCTTGAGTTTGAGGGGGGATGTTAATATATGTATATATGGATGATGGCTCGCTAGGTTACTTGGAGCCCAGTCCTCCACATGCTAATCTTTATCTACATATAGGTACAAATTGTGCATCCTTGTATTTCTGTACGCTTAATACATATTCTTTTATTGTAGTATATTTTCTCCCAGTATTCCTCCTTTCAATTTTTCTAACAATTTTGGATATGCAAATGTTGTCCCTCTTTTATTGCTTTAGTTATTTAATTAACCACTTCTTGGGTTTGTTTAAATATGAGTACCCTACTTGCTATTAGATATTTTTGGAACCATTTGGTAACACTTTTTTTTAAATATTTTTTGAAATTAAAAAGCAGTTAATTTGACAAAAAAATAATTTTACTTAAAATCAAAAACAAAAAATTGAATGTGTGTTTGATGGTGTAGAAATAAATGCTCTCTAATCCCTATAAATGATCTCTTAACAACTTCCCCCCAAAAAAAATAAAAAAATCTTAGACGATGGAAAAAATGTGAAGAGGTTTTATTCCATTGACCTCCATCAATCACTTGTAATATAAAAATTGAAGAAACCAAAAACAATTATGGTTGCTTTTTGAAAAAAGGTAGGTAAAATCATGTGTTTTATTTTTAAAAACTATATTTTTAGTTCAAAACAAATGCTACGTTTAAACTATGTACTTGTTTTTTTTCTTGGAAGTAAAAAAATACTTAAAAAGGAAATCGTTACCAAATGGTGCCAAAGGATTTTTATTTCTGAAAGTGGCAATTAATGAGAGATGCTTACATGCTAATCAGTACCAATTATAGTCAATAACTACTCTTTTTCCATCTAATATCCTTCATTAATTTTCATGGCCAAAATTTAGTTTTATCAGCGAAACGGAGACATTCTGTGTTCAAAATACTGTGACACCGTATATTCCATATATATTTATATTTTTATATAAATAAATATATATTATGTAAAATATATACGTTAAATATAGAAGTACATAAATATATCATGTAAAGTATATATGTTAAATATAGAAGTGTTAAATATAGAAGTATCATTTTAGTATAACCTTAAATACATCTACCATATTTATTATTTACTACTCCAAGCAGCCCCATCACTTTTAATCACTAACACCATGCATCCTCTTTAATTTAGGATAGTTTTTTTTAACCCTTTTATTTTGAATATATCATTTATTACATATTTTAATGTTGTCTTTTAATGGACAACTTCTCCGGCAATTGGAAAATCCAATCGGACGACTCTCGTTGTCACGACATGGTCCACAAATTTAGGAGCTGTGTGAGAGAATGATCACCGCACATGCTCCCGTAAGCATTATGAAGTCCAACCCGTACGCAAGGCGTTAACGGTCATTGTCATCTCACCACAAATTCAAGGAACCATGTGAGAGAAAATCACTGCATGTACTCCCCTAAGAAGTACAAAATCCAATCCATACGCAAGACACTAACACGTGCGAGCCCCTTAGAGAGCTGGGTTGCGATAAAGACTCACCGATTGGGATTCTAGGGAGATTGTGGAATTGAGGATGGAAACTTGTTGACCACACGCCATTGCCTACTCACGCATAAGGTAGAGCTGCTGACCGGTTGGGTTGACTGGACCTTGAACATAGGCTAATTTTGGAAACTTTCTTTTGATTAATGATATAATCATTTTGACATTACAAAATCACATTATATATATATGTGTGTGTGTGTGTGTGAAACAGTCATTTGAGGGACAAGGCGAAAAAGGCGATAAGCACTATACTCTTACAAGCAATTCTTTCAATCAAACAAAAAGTCTAGCCTAAACAAGTCCGAGGTCACACAGTCAGTCGAACGATTGTGTGACTTAGCGTTCTCTCTTTCCTTTTACCAAGTTGACCATTGTTTCCTCTCCTTTTCCCAAACTCTCTAGGTCCATTTTGTGTAAAGTCCTTCAATTATTAAAATGCCCCTAAACTCTTCTCTGACCCTCAACATTAGTACTTTTTATCTCTGATTTTTCATGACCAAAATAACCTAACATCTCCAAAATAGTGTCATTCCCCAATTGAAACAGAGACATTTTGCTAGCGTAGTGAGATGACATTGGAGTGGCTGAGGCAGATGGTGAGGGGAGTTGGTTTGCCCTTCTTCACTGTCAATGACAATGTTGTTCCTTGTATAAAATCAACAGTTAATGGTAAATTGAGAATTGATTATAAAACGTAAGGAAAAATAGTATATATAAATATAATTTTCTTTATATCTCATGGACCTTATCTCAAATATTGTTGCTAACGGAGCCTACCCAAGTTGAATCAGCATTTTTTTCCAGAATTTGGTTCCATTTGCCCGTGTTATTTTCCTTTGTTTCGAGGTCCTTGGCATTTGACAACTGGTAACCATTGAAGTTACAGTATTCAAACTTCAAAGTTTATTGTTTTACGTTTGAGTTATATATAGGATCTATAAATAATGACAATTGAAAATATAGAGAGTCACAAACTTTTAATCCAATTCTTTATTTAAAAAACTTTCAGAAAATATTTGATTTCTTTAAGTTTCCTTTCTCTTTAAGCTGAAACTATAAAACAATTAATTCATGCCGCATCAGTGAAACATTTAGAAAACTGATCTTGAAATATCTAAATTTTTTAATCCATATCATATCTGTTGAAATTTGTTATTTTTCTAACTTAATAGAACATGTTTTTATCTATAGCTCGATGTGGGGAAATATCGATATTGAACTTGGCGCGAGGCAGGATTATTGCACAAGCCTCAAATGTTGGCCTTGGATCTGGAGGTTATGAGGGGAGAGAGGAGAAAGATGACAATCAAGTCCTTGGGAATGGTCCTGCCGGCAACAGTTCTACTACGTAAGCACCATCTCCTTTTTTTTTTCCCTTTTTTTTTTTTGGTAATACTAAGCTGATACTTGAAGATATATTATTTCAAATTGGGCTATCATGAAGCATTTACTACTATGACGTGCATTATGGCTGTTAAAATAAAAAGAAAATTGGAAGAGCATGAAACGACTTGGCTTTAGTGGCCAGTCTCTCCCTCTATTTATAATAAAATAAGAGCAGTACATATAAACCCTAATAGAAAGACAAAGGTCAAAATACAATCTAACTCGAGATTCCCTAAGTGGTTTACTAAATAAATTTGCTAACTAATCAACATAATTAACTTGTCGAGTGTGGATCAATTTTTGCAGTTTCTCGAATGAAGTGACCATTCCCAGTGATCTTTGTTCGCTCATGAAAGATTGGATTTGATGATGTATGGATTGTTGCCTGATTATCACACACTAAGTTCATAGGACTAGAATGCTCAAAGTCAAGTTCCTCTAGTATATGCTTCAACCAGATCGACTCACATGATTGTGCAACTACTGATTGTTTCTTGCTTTTCCAAGACACTAAATTACTTCTGTCAAATACATGGTAACTGATAATAGATTTTCTATCCAATGGAGACCCAACCCAATTGACATCAGTTTATCCCGCTATGTAAGTATGACTTTGATACAATGGACCACAACTAGGTGTTTTCAAGTATCTAAGAATGCGAACAACTGCTTATCAGTAACTAGTTCTTGGATGGTCTAAGAATAGGCCGATAACACTGGCAACAATTGCAATCTCGGGTAGAGTAACCGTCAAGTAATTTAGCTTTCCAACTATCCATCTGTATTGTCCTGAATCCATCAATAACTCCCTAATATCTACTTATAATTTTGTGTTAGGATCCATAGGTGAGTGAACTAGTTTGGATCCTAACATCCCTTTGTTGCTCAACAAATCAAAAACAAATTTCCTTTGAGAGTCGTAATTACCTTTACTAGATCGAGCAACTTCATTGTCAAAAAAATACTTTGATTGACCATGTTTTAGTTTGAAACTTGGCACGTAGAAGTAGCTTGAGTGTTTGAATACCGCTCTGATCATCTCTTGTGATCATAATATCTGCCCCTACACAATTAATAATATTCTCAATACATAGAATGATCAATGCCACATTTTTGAAGACCAAACTCAACGACCATATCTCTAAATCTCCCAAACCATGCTTGAAAAGATTGCTTGAGGTCATAGATAGATTTCTTCAAACGACATATAATGCTTTACTCCCCTTGAGTCACAAATCCTATAGGTTGCTCCATGTATATAATTTCTCAAGCAAATCACCACTCAAGAAAGGGTTCTTGATGTAGAGTTGATGCAAGGACCAATGAGAGGTAGCTACAAGAGAAATGAACAAGTGGACTAATTGCAGGCTTGCAACAGGCGAAAACGTCTCAGAGGAATCAAGGCCATAGTCTGAGTGTAATCTTTGGCAACCAAGCGGTCTTGAGTTGATTAATGATGTTATAGGGTTAAAGTTTGACTAGATATACTCATTTGCAACCAAAAACTGTCTTGCCATGCAGAAGAGATACAAGATCCCAACTCCCAAGTTCTATTCTGGTGTAGGGCACACATTTCCACTTCCATTACAGGCTTCCAGCCAAAGTGAGAAAATGCCTCTTAAACAAACTTAGATAGAGAAGTAAACGACAAAGAAACAATAAAGGACAAATAAGAGATAAGTGTGCATATGATACGAAGTTAGATGTGGGATGTAAAGTGAAAGCGCACTTAACCTTTCAGACGACACTAGGGATGTCCAACTCGGACTGACTAGGAAGATATGGAACATGATCAAAGGACAATGGAAGAGTTGGTGAAGTACCCAACGCAGGGTGGACTTTGACAAAGCACTGCAAATGGATATCGGGTGTCCAACATCGATGTAGGATTCAACAAACCTCCACATTTTAACGACTAGTATAAACCTATAGGTGAGGATGAGACAAATGACTAGACAAGGGTGGTGTGTGATCTAGAGAAGGAGCACTCGGTATCAGAAAATGAATGATAGTGTCAAGATCAATAGAAGTATGCATCTCTAAATAATAAGGTGGAGACTTAAAGAAAGTAACATCAGCCAAAATGAAAAAACATCGTAAAAAAATGATTGTATTACCTATCTCTTTTGAGTCCTAATACGCCAAGAATACACATATAATGGAATGAGGGACAACTTTTCTCTACTGGGGTGCAAGTTGATAAACAAAATTTACATAACCCAAAAATTTGGGTTGGGGGGGGGGGGGGGGGGGGAGGGGGTGTGTGGTGTAAGAGAAACGGAGGATCACGGGGGAAAGAAGAGATAGAGAGGTTTTCCCATTCAAGATAGAAGATGGTATGCAATTAATTAGATAACAAGCAGTGAGAACTGCATCAGCCCAAGAATTCTTAGAAACCTTCATTTGAAGAAACAAAGTGATGAGAATCAATAAACACCATTAAAGGATCCGCTGCATGTTCGACTTGGGTCTATTGTTAGGGCAAGATCCAAGAAGATCAAAGAAACATTTAATGGGTTAATTCAAGAGATTTGGGCTAAGTCTAAAATGATGAAATCCAAATTAGGCCCAATGGACGATCAAGACTTAATCCATGTCATCAAGGCAAGCGAATGGGTTTAGGCGAGAATTTGAATGGGCCTAGGCATAAGACCCATGAATTTTCATCCTATTTATTTTATTAATTAGTCTTTTAATTTTAATTTAGGTCTTTTAGTTAATGATTTGTAAGGCATGATTGCTAATTAGACTTTTCCTTTTTAGACTAGGAGTCTTTTCCTTGTTAGACTAGGAGTGAAATGCAAGACAGGAAGTTTCATTTTCTTTTGTTTCATTTCCTTGTTAGACTAGGTTACTCTCTTGGCCACCTATTTAAGAAAGGGTGTGTTTATGAGAAAAAAACACAACTTTGATATTGATTAGTATAATTGAGAGGATCTTTCTCTTAAGTACTTTAGAGAACTTTTCTGAACTTATCAAGATTTCTTGTAGTGTTCAATCTTAATATCTTTGGTTCGTGATTCTTATAATCATTTGGTCAAGATCAGTACTTATACTATTGGTTCATGTTTCATTCATAAACGTTGGGTCAAGGTAATTCTATCCTAAATTTTGTATTTTTGTGTTCTTTCTTTTCGTTTATAAATCTGAATTTAGATCAATTATAGCGAAGAAACCCTAAATTGGTTTCAGGTCTCACTAATTCTTGGTAAGATTCGCATTATTTGGTATCAGAGTAAGGTTCTAAATCAGGTTTCATCTATCCTTTTCTTTTTCCTTCATTGATATCTGTTCATCCCTACTTTAAAATTTTCTTGGTCGGATTATATAATCGAATTTGGTCAAATTTTCGTTTTTTTTTTTTTAAGAACTGTGCATCTTCAATTCTCGATTTAAAGTTGCTGATTTTCCCAAAAACAAAAAAAAAAAAAAAAAACAGAAACGAAAAAAATAACATAAACAAAAATAGAAACAAAATAAAAAACAAATCAGTAGCCGATATTGAGATTTAAAATCAATCTTGAGGGAAACACGTGGGAGAGTGTTTGTGAGGTTTATTTTGTTTTCCAGGTTATTAAACATGTCTCAAGAAACAAATAAAGGCTTATCCGATGATGCACCGAAAAAGATAGACTTGAAACTTTCTACAAGGTCTTGGAGCAAAAGTTTGATCAGCTGGAATTGCGGTTTGGTGAAGTGCATGAGAGGCTAGATAGAGTTAAGGCAAGTTCACAAAGAGGGCAGCCACCTAGAGCTCCTAATGTGCAAGAAGAGAGAGGAATCCACTTAGGTTTGATTATGGGGATGACCTAGATGAAGAGGATCGCATTTCTAATGCGAGCTTGGGCAGATTTGGATGTGGATTTGGGAATATAGGAGATAGGTATGGGGAGATGATTGATAATAACTTGAGAAGCATGAAGGTGAACATTTCATCTTTCCAAGGGAAAAACGACCCTAAAGCGTACTTGGAATGGGAGAAAAAGGTGGCGTGGATCTTCGAGTGCCACAACTATTCCGAGGAGAAAAAGGTACAACTTGTTGTAATTGAGTTTCTTGACTATGTTATTTGTTGGCCTAAAGATCTACCCAAGAAGGGAGGCGAATTGGTTAGTTATAAAAATTTAAATAATAAACTTAGATTCAAGATATTAATTTCCCTAACTGATTATTATCTTGTTACGTAACGGAAATGTGTTTAACTAAGTGCACACCCAAATAATCAGGAATAAAATAATGCAGTACAAAACATATATCTGGGTTCGGTAAGCTACTCTTACCAACATCCAGTCCCCCAAGCTCCAAGGAGATTCGCAATCCACTAAACCCTGATCCCTTTCCCAGGTAGGAACCAAACTCTTACAATCTTGATTTTTTTTTGCAGGCTTAGAATTAACCTTTACAACCTTAATTCTTTTCAAAGGCTCAGAATCAACCTTTACAAACTTGATTCTTTCCACAGGTTCAGAATCAACCTATCACTCTCTCACACTATTACACTTAGGAAGAACCTTTACAATCACTCTAATTCTATTACAAGATTATGGTGAAGATCTGAGGGAATCCTATTGAAGAGATGGGGAATGATGAGAATCAATAAGGACCATCAAAGAATCCGCTGCATGTTCCACTTGGGCCTATTTACTAGGGTAAGATCGAAGAAGATCATAGAAGCACTTAATAGACTAATTTAAGAGATTTGGGTTGAGTCTAAAATGGTGAAGCCTAAATTAGGCTCAATGGACGATCAAGGTAAGCAAATGGGCTTAGGCGTGAACTTGAACGGGCCTAGACATGAGACTCACGAATTTTCATTCTATTTATTTTATTAATTAATTTTTAAATTTTAATTTTGGTCTTTTAGTTGATGATTTGTAACTTTGTAAGGCATAATTGTTAATTAGACTTTTCCTTTTTATACTAGGAGTCTTTTCCTTGTTAGATTAGGAGTGAAATGCAAGATAGGAAGTTTCATTTTCTTTTGTTTCCTTTTCTTGTTAGACTAGGTTTTCTTGTACTCTCTTGGCTGCCTATTTAAGAAAGGGTGTGCCCATGACCAAAAAAACACTACTTTGATATTAATTGATATAATTGAGAGGGTTTTTCTCTTAAATTCTTCAAAGAACTTTTCTAAACTTATCAAGATTTCTTGTGGCGTTTAATTTCTATATCTTTGATTCGTGATTCTTATAACCATTGGGTCAAGATCATTACTTATACCGTTGGTTTGTGTTTTATTCGTAAACGTTGGGTCAAAGTAATTCTATCCTAGATTTTGTATTTTTGTGTTCTTCCTTTTCGTTTATAAATCTGAATTTAGATCAATCCTAACGAAGAAATCCTAAATTGATTTCGGGTCTCACTAATTCTTAGTGAGGGTCGCATCATTGTGTAAGTAATTGTAAGAAGATGTTTATTCTTGTGTTCAACAACCCTTCTTTGTTGGGAAGTGTGAACACAAGATGACTGGTGAACATTGCCTGATTGAGTTATAAAAGGACTAAAAGGCTCTGAAAAATATTCTTTGGCCTTTTCACTCCGAAGTATAGCACAAAAACCCTAAACTAGGTTTTGATTTTAGCACAAAACAATAGAAAACAACTCAGAATTATCTTTCATTAGATAAACCCAAGTGACTCGTGAGAAATCTTTCACAAAGATAACAAAGAGCAAAAAGTGAGTGTAGAGGAGACTCGAGAAGGACCCCACATGTTAGAACGAACTAACGTAGAAGGACCCAATTCACACTTATTAAAACAAGAAAGAAATGACACACGATAATGTTTTTCTAATTGAAAAGACTCACGGTCTAAAGATGGCAAATGACCCAAACCAAGGACAAGAAGTTTCACATTGGCTAAGGATGAGTGACTAAGCTGACAATTAATTTGGTGTAGGAAAGTTATGACATGACATGCAGTAAAAGAAGGAATGTGGTTTACCAGATCTTTAAAGTAGTACAGACCACTGAACTCGTGTCATTTACCTAGTACACTATTGTTAAAGGCGCGATTGGGCGCGCCCCCAGGTGCTAGGCACAACAAGGCGCGCCCCTTGTGCGTCGTCTAGAGTCAGGCACATGCCTTACCTTAGGTGTAGGCCTTTTGCGCTTGGGCGCAAAGGGCGCCTTGCGTGAATTCTTACCTAATTTTATATACTAAGTTCTCCAGGCCTCCAATTCAGAGCAGCACCCACTTCGGCAGAGCATCCCAAAGCATCCAAGTAGGTCCTCCTCCTCCTCATCCTCTACGCTTCTTCTTATTCTGTCAGTTTTGGTGGGTTTTTGTTTCTCCTCTGTTGCAACAGAGAAAGAGGGAGATTCCTCTTCTTTTCTACACTGCTTCTTTTCAGTTCTATTGTTTTTTTCCCTATTGTAGTAGAGAGATAGAGATTACCTTAGAGAAGAAAGTTGCAGAGAAACATAAGAGAGAACAAATATCCACCAATTTATCTGTCTAACTTTTTGTTCCATATAAAAATACATAAACTACCCTATAAGAATATCTAAAATGCCATTTAAGTGCAAAATTGGAAAATTAAGGGACATCAGGGGAAGGGCCCAATATTTGAGATGTCATTTAAGTTAATTTTATTTTTAAATAGCATTTTAGATATTGGGCCCTTACCCCGAGCGTGAGGGGGTGTGCTGAATCCCACATCGATGTTGGGCCCTTCCTCTGATATCCCTTAGTAGTGGTTTGTCAAAGTCCACCTTGCGCGTGAGGGGCGTATTGAATCCCACATCGCTTGTGTTACCTGATCTTCAACTGTTTATAAAGCCTAGGGCAATCCTCATTTTTCAAGGCGTCTTTTGAGAGTGAGTTAGGCCCATTGGGTTTCTACATAGTATCAAAGTCAGTCTTTTCGTCTAGTATGTTGAATCCCACATCACTGTTGGGCCCCTGATATCCGTTCGCAATGGTTTGTCAAAGTTCGCCCTGCGCGTGATGGGGCATGTTGAATCTCAGATTGATGTTGAGCCCCCCGATATCCATTTGCAGTGGTTTGTCAAAATCCACCCTGCGCGTGAGGAGGCGTGTTGAATTCCGCATCGCTTGTGTTACCTGATCCTAAGCTATATATAAAGCGTAGGGCAATTCCACTCTTACAAGGTGCCTTTTGAGAGTGGGTTAGGTCCGTTGGATTTCTATTTGTATTAGAATCAGTCTTTTCGTCTGATGTTGAGCGTGTTGAATCCCACATCAATGTTGGGCCCCCGATATCCGTTCTCAATGGTTTATCAAAGTCCACTCTGTGCGTGAGGGGGCGTGTTGAATCTCACATTGATTTTGGGCCCCCCGATATCCTTTCACAGTGGTTTGTCAAAGTCCACTCCGCGCGTGAGGAGGCGTGTTGAATTCCACATCGCTTGTGTTACCTGATCCTGAGCTATATATAAGTTTGGTGGTAATCCTCCTCTTTCAAGGCCTCTTTTGAGAGTGAGTGAGGCTCATTGGGTTTTCTATATTAATAATTGAAATTTAGTTCATAGTGTCACACTTTCAATTTTGCGCCTGATTTCGCTTAGGCTAGTGCCTCGCCTTGCGCCTAGGCTCCAGGGGACCTTGTGCACCTAGAATCTTTAACAACTATGACCAAGTATTCTCCTTGCCCTCAAATCCCAAATAATAACAAAATAAAAAATAAAAAAAATAAACTGAGAAATTATGATACTTGGTAAGCTTACTAATGGATATTAAGTTAAAAGGAATAGAAGGAATGTACTGGACTGTTGATAAGGAAAGAAATGACTAAGTTGAACTGTCCCTATACCCTTTGCAAGAGTGATCGAACTATTGGCTAAAGCAATAGGTGACAAAGATGTAGAAGATTGACAATGAGTAAACATGTGATATGTACTGGACATATGATTAGTGGCAGCGGAAACTATGACCCATAGTTTAAAAAGAGAAAGACATGCGGTAGGATTACCTTGTTGAGAGGAAGAAACAACAGAGAGGGATGTGTGCCTTATGGTGCAGAAACTCGAACTGTTTTTTAGCCAGAAACCCTAGCCACTGACCTTTGCCAAACACTTTTACTGCTGCTTGTCGATTGTCCTTGCCACTGTTTCAGCTGTCACACTCATAGATCTATGATCGTCTGGCCAGATCGAGCCAATTTAGGTCATGTCTACAATGGTCTACTAACATGCTTGGTGTATGCTTAAAATTTTCCATTGATGTTCGGTCATTGATGCACTCGTTTTTATTCGACTTCAAAATATCTTTGATAATTATGAGCTTATGTATCTTTTTGATTCTCTTACGTAGTGTTCTTCAATATAATGTTGTCAATTCATTTGGACGAATCATATATTTTTAGCCAATAGACCATGATGAGAAATTTCCATAATGTTCCTTGAACTTATTTGATCTATCTTTACCTGAATGGCAGTGAGAAGCTTCCTAATCGAATTCCTTATCCTCTCTCTATAGCTATCGTGCTATTTGGATGTGCTTTAGTATTTTCACTGATTGCCTTCACAAAAGGAGGACCTTCATTAATTTTAGCAGCAATCGCAAAGTCAGGCTTCGCTGCTGCATTCACATTGATATTTGTTTCTGAAATTGGTGACAAGGTAATTGATATACCGGGACAAGTGTGCTTGTTTCTTTTGAATTGTTAAAAGAACTGCTTTGAAACTTGTAAATAATCTCAGTTGACTTTAACCTTTTTTTATGAATTAACTTAGGTTGCGTTTAGATTGAAGGATTTGAAATGGATGCATTTAACCATCGCAAAATTAAAAGTTGACTTTGGTATCTATGCTCTTTCAAATTTTCAATGACATGAAGAAATTCTTTTCAGTCCAAAGTGAATAGATTTGAAATGACTTTGTAGAAAATGGTCTTTGAAAGCAATCAGACCCATTTAGATCAATTATTTTTTGCAACAAAATCAATTCTAACTTCTCATTTGATGTTATTTTACTTTGATAAGTAATATTTGCATTTGCAACAAGGACACTCAAATCCTTTGATTTGAAATCCATCCATCCAAACAGAAACTTACTATTATTCTATGGTATTTGTCTTACACTCTTCTTATGGGCGCCTTTACATTCTTCTTTGATTTGAAATCCACCTACATCATAAAATGATGAGTTTGTTTTAACACTTCCTCCTCCCCAAATGGTTAAGATAATTTTAAAAGCTTATAATTGTTCTGTCTTTTTTCTCTTTCTTATCATGTTGAAGACCTCCATTACTTTTCTTAATTGTTGATTGAATATAATGCTTGTCTTGTTCATTGTCATCAATTGATTTTCAAGTTAGCTTAAATTACATTTTTCATTGAACAGACATTTTTCATCGCTGCACTATTGGCCATGCAATATGAGAGAGGACTGGTATGATTATTGTCTTCCCTTGTTTATTTGTCAATGAGGTTTAGAAATCATTTTTTTTGGTTAGCAAAACTGTCTGTGGGGGAAAATATAATTTTGGAAAATTTTGAGGTGGGGCTATGTCAATATTTGTTGTTGAGTCTCGTTCATTTTGCTGGTAAGTAGCCCTTTTTCACCTCAAAGAAATGGAGAGTATGATGTCTGATAGCAGTTTTAATATTTATAATTAAAGTAAGGCAGTGTTTGGTAACCTTTATTTT
Organism: Eucommia ulmoides; assembly: GCA_016647705.1. NCBI lineage: Eukaryota > Viridiplantae > Streptophyta > Magnoliopsida > Garryales > Eucommiaceae > Eucommia > Eucommia ulmoides. The sequence goes on along the minus strand of CM028327.1, from coordinate 22,347,079 downwards.
AAATGCTTTTTTACTTTTAACCGAAAAGCAAAAGAAAAAAAAAATTAAAGTAGCATTTTTCACTTAAAAAAAATAAAAAAATTTAAGAAGAGGTAAAAACATGATTTAAGTACTTTTTTTTTAAGGTAAAAATTGTTGTTTTTATTCGATATATATCTTTTGAGAGATCAATTTATTAGGACCTTGCTTTCCAAATTTTCTCAACCATTTATGAAATTCCTTTAGATGAAGAGATGTGACATGTGGATATTGTTGGTGTTCAATCCTACATCCAATTTGTGTCTTTTTCCAAAGTAGCTTATATTTGAAAGGATGCTGCTTGATACCATATGGTTTTAAGATGGGACCTCCTAACATTATATTAGAGTGAAGTTTGGGAATCCTAGTTTGCTTATCCCCAATTATTTAAATGTTTGTCTTCTTTCTTCTGTCTTTGTGATCGCATCACGTGCAAGACGAGGTTTCACGTAAGGGTGGGGGTTAGAATCCCATATCGAATTTGTGAGGCTTCCCAAAGAAGTTACACCACTTGATACCATATGGTTGTAGCCTTGTAGGTTGGAACCTCCTAATAGTTGGAACAAAAGGTTAGATTGTGCCCCTCTCTGATTTTTATACTCTCTTTTTAGAGATCAATAATGACTTCCTCGCTCCATTGAGGTCTCCCCCATCCCCCCCCCCCCCCAAAAAAAAAAAAAAAAAAAAAAAGTGTATATGAGAAACACAAAAAATATAACACAATTCACAAGTATATAGAAGAGAATGTCAAGAACTCAAAAACACTTCACACTACTATTTTCAAATGAGAAAATACATGAAGTATATATACTACTCGAAACTAGTAAATCATGACTTCTCATTATTTGCCATTAACTATCCAATTATTCCCACTAATACACTAATCCGCTAACATCACAGTTATTATAATAAACACTACACCCATGTAACTCCACAACTAAGTAACTCCCACTACATAAAATATTAAATAAAAAATAAGTTTATTATTTTTCTTCTCAACCCCTAAATTTTATTTCTTTTTAACTCCAAGAAAAATTCTCTACTTGTGGAACACTTCATCTTTGAGGGGTTTTGTAAAAATATCCACAATTCGGTCTTAAGACTTCACAAACTTAATTTTCACATCCTTCCGCGCAACACATTACCGGGTAAAATGATATCGAGTGTCTATATGCTTACTTAGAGCATAGAAAATTGGATTTTTCGCCAACATTAGAACCGATTTATTGTCAACAAATATTTCTGTAGGCTCCTCTTGAGGTAAGTAAAGTTATTTTGAAGGACTTCTTAATCAAACTGCTTGACTGACAAACACATTGTAAGGACTATGTACACCATATATCCGTTTGTTATAATTATGGACCCACACATATCTTCACATTGGTTTGATATTGTCCACTTTGGACCTAAGCCCCCAAGGTTTTGCTTTTGGACTACCCAAAAGACCTTAATACCAATGGAGATATCGTCCATACTTACAAACTCATGATGCTCTTTATTAATGAGACTGTTTTTTACCATATCCACCGTCAACTTTTCATCTGGCAACGAATTGATAAGTGAAATTCTGAGCGTTTCCCAACTGTTAGGTAATGTGTTGGGAAGTAGTAATGCCTGCACTTTATCTTCCACAACAAGTTTCATAGTTTTCAATTGATTAATAAGGTCTTAAAAATTATTCATGTGATCAACTATATTTTGCCTATCCTTATTAGTCAAGTGAACAATTCTTTTAATCAAATTAGCCTTATTCAATCCAGTTTTTCGCTCATACAAGGACTCTAATTTTTTCCACAATTCATCAGCTTTGGTTTCATTAATAACATGTTGGTACACGGTTTGATAAATCTATTGGCGAATGTAATCAACTGTTTTCTTATGCATTATCTCCCATTGTTCATTAGTTCTGTCACTTGGTTTCCCCACATAACCTTTTAAAGGCAAATACAAATTGTTACAATAAAGAATATCCATTATTCTCAATTTCCAAATTGCATAATTAGCCGTGTCAATTTTTCCTTGGCTCCACCACTATCTTCTATTTTAAATCACACAAATTAATCTTTCTCCAATAACTTAAAGCTCTTGATAACACTTTCTTAGGACTATGTACACTACATATCCCATTTGTTATAAGTATGGACCCACACATATCTCCACATTGGTATGATATTGTCCACTTTGGGCCTAAGCCCTCATGGTTTTGTTTTTGGACTCTACCCAAAAGGCCTCATACCAATGCACATATTATCCATACTTGTAAACTCATGATCTTCCCCACTTCTAGTCAATGTAGGACTTTAGTCGAACACCTAACAATCTAACTCAAAGCCCAAATGGGTTTAGCTTAATTAATGGAAGAAAAAAAGGGGGCCATGTGTGTATTGTTAATTAAATAACAAAAGAAAATTCAAGCCCACAAGGACATTGTTTGTTCTAGCTGCGGGAGTGATCTTTTAAAGAAAGACATCAGCCTTTTTTATGTACAATAGAGCAGAAGAAACAATTATATACGGCAGTGAATTTAGAGAGTGAAGGAAAAGAGAGAAAACTACTCAACGTCGCGATCGAAAGACGATTCGTATTCTGATTGAGCTGAAATTTCACGGATTTGTTATCGGCAACAAGTACTTCGTTTTTATAGGTCTTGATATTTGTTATCCTCTTCCAATTAGTGATTTGATATTCTTCTCTAAACCCGTATTTAACATTTCTTGTTGTATCTACTGTTTTAGGTGATGTGGTGATCCAAGAGTTTTTCTCTTGAAGGTGTGAGCGATTGTAATCTCATCATTTTTGTGATAGTTAGTGTAGGGTGGTCTTGGACTTCTCTTAATCTCAAAAGTTAGCTCATGAGGGGAAGTTTTCCCTCGTCCTTATAACTTAACCACCAGCCCTCCTTTCCACATCCGATGTAGGATAAAACCAACAATCTCCCCTTCACCCATCTGGCCTTTGGTTGGCTAACCCTTGACTAGTCTCTCTCTTTGTGGTCAATGGGGCCAGAGTTGTTGTAACCTAACTCTACTACTAGTGTAGGGTGGTCTTGGACCTCTCTCAACCCCAAAAGCTAGATCATGAGGTGAGATTTCTCTCACACTTATAACTTGACAACCGGTCCATTCCACATCCCATGTGGGATAAACCCAACCCACATGAAGTAGCAACAACGTACTCGGCTTCACAAGTAGAAAGTATAACAATTGGTTGCTTCTTCGAACTCCATGTAAAAGTTGCATCTCCCATAAAAAATACAAATCTGGTAGTACTCTTTTGCTCATCCGCATCTCCTGCTCAGTTATTATCACAATATCCAACAAGTTTGAAATTGTTAGAAACAAAGTAAAACAACCTGGAATCAAATGTGCCTTTGATGTAACAAAAAATTCTCTTTGCCGCTTTCAAGTGATTCATTGTAGGAGTTTCCATATATCTACCAGCTAGTCTAACACCAAGGAGAATATCTGGCCTCATACTTGTCAAATATCTCAAACTTCCAACATGACTTTTAAGAAATGTCCGATTCATCTCTTCTCCAATCCTATGCTTGAATAATTTAATTGCACATTCCACTGGCCTATTTTCCTGCTTACTGTCTCCAATCCCATGTTTGCTTCACTTCAATACTAAGATAATAGGACATAAGTCCTACGTCGGTCGTTTCGACTTCCCAAGTCATTGCCTTCTTGAAATCTTGGTACATACTTGGATTAGTACCTGTAAAAATCAAGTCATCCATATACAAACAAACAAGCAACATATCTCTATTTTCATTCACCTTCGCATAAAGAACATTTTCATGAGGGCTCTTAGAAAAATTATTGCTTGGAAGTATTTATCAAGTCTATTATTCCAAAACCTCAGTGCTTGTTTCAACTCATACAAAGCCTTCTTCAATTTTAAAGGTTGTACTTTTTTCTCCTTCACAACATAATTGATTGGTTGTTTGACATGTACCTCTTCTTCAAGAAAACTATTTGAGAACGCGAATTTCACATCGTTTGATTAATTTTCCATCTTTTATTAGTGGCCAAAGAAATAATAAAGCGAATAGTTTCCAAACAAGCTATTGGTACAAATACCTTATCATAATCAATGTTGGGTCTTTGGTTGTAACCCTTGACCACCAACCTTACTTTGTATCTCTCCACTTCGCTTTAGTATTTTTGTTCACCTTCTACACACATGTGAGTCCAATAGGCTTATGCCTATTGGAGGTGTGGCTAGCTTCCATGTATTATTCCTGTCGATGGCTTCAATTTCCTCGTTCATTGCATTTCTCCACTTTTTGTCTAGTGCTACTTCTTGATAACCTATAGGTTTAACATCCGCAAAGAAAACATAATATTGACTCATAAAATCATTGAATTACCTCATTGGTATCATAGATGTTTTGAATATTTTTGAAACGATTTGCCCTTTCTTCCGGCGATGAAGGAGACTTTGAGCTTGAGTAGAAGGCAGAGGTGATGTAGTAGGAGTCATGGGTTCCCCAACATTATCCCTAAATTTTTTATCTTCTTTAAGGAATGGAAAAATCACATTCTTCTTGTGGAACATTCCATTCCAATCACCTTCATCAAATTCAACATCTCTACCCACGATAATTTTTCCATTGACCGGATTGTACAATTTGTATCTCTTGGATCTAGAATCACAACCAATGAAAATATATTTTTCACTATTGTCGTTTAATTTATTCATCTTTCCATCCGGAACAAGAGCATAGGCAATGCTCCAAAAAACACGCAAATGTGAGACGTTGGCTTCACTCCATCTCAAGCTTATTGAAGTGTTTTGTCGTGAACACTTTTAGTAGCACACCAATTCAATAAGTAGGCGGCACAATCTACGGTTTTGGCCCAAAATTCTTTAGGAATGCTCTTGCTTTTCAACATGCTTCTTGCTATGTTAAGGATGGTTCTACTTTTACTCCTGATAACTTCATTTTGTTGTGGCAATCTGAGTGCTGTAAAAGGATATTGGATTCTATTTTTTTCAAAAACAAATAAAAAAATAGAGCCTCATTTGAGTGAATTCACCTCTTCTAATCTCATATTCAATTTTCTTTGCGACAAGTGCTTCAAATTTTTTGAAAATTCCAAATACCTCCGATTTTTCCTTCAAAAAATATGCACAAGTTTTTTTGAGATTATCAATAAAAAGAAAGGAAATAATTATTCTTATCATGCGACGAAGACTTGATTGGACTACACACATCCGAGTGAATAAGTTAAAGTGGCTCATTTGCTCTTGAAATAGCTTCATTTGGAAAACTTTTTCTTGATTGCTTGCCGAAAAGACATCCCTCACAAAGTTGCTCTGGGTTATTAATTGTGGACAAACCTTTCTCTTAAAGGGTATTTATGTCTTTCATGTATTACTTCGGGTTTCCTATACGGTTTAGGGTTTATTGTATGGTTTCCTTATTTCTATTATAAATAGAGGAAGAGGCTAACACAATTGGTAAGCCATCTCATTATTTCCTCATTCTTTTCTCTCTTTAACATGGTACCGAGAGCAGGTTATAGGATACTGATCCTGTAGTTCTGTTCAAACCATGATTTAACTTTTTTCTTTTCTCCTTCCCTTCTTTAAAAAAAAAGTCCCGTCTGCAAAACCCTAACCCATATTTCCAGCCTACACCTCCTAGCAGCCGCAACCCTAGCTCGTCATCGGAGCTTCGCCGGCCATCGGTTACCAGATTTGCGACTCACCTCCCAACCGCTGCAACCCTAGCTCGTCACCGGAGCTTTGCCAACTGTCACTGGTGCTTTGACGAGGTTCGCCAACCTTCGCTAGACCTTCGCCGACCATCACTGGCGCTTCGCCGGCCGTTGATTGCCCGGATTTGAGACTCATGGCCTTCGCTGCTACTACCTCTATCCAGATCTGACGGTAACACAAGGGTTTTGTTCGTGAGCCACTGTTTGTTCAATTGTCCAGATTTGAGAAAGTATTCTGGACCAGATCTAATGCCCCAGATGTTCGTGAGTATTGTTCTGCTTATAATGTTCTTCATTTAAGCCCTACAGCTGTTTGTGTTGTTGTTGGTTTGTTTCCTTGTGCAAGTTGTTTGTTAGTTGTTGTATTGGCGGGTACTAATGTTAACGGCTACACCCCAACTGTTGACCAGTAGCAAGTTAAATGAGACCAATTACTTACAATGGTTCAAAGTTGTACAAGTTATTGTTACTGATCAAGGGAAACGAGGTGGCCGACGAAGCCGTAGTAATGAATTTTGAGGTGGCTGAGGTGGCCAATGTCGTGGTCAACATCGTCGATGCTCATTTTGTGGCAAGAAAAATCATACCTAAGATACTCGTTGGTACAGAGTCGGTTGTTCTCCTAAGTATATTCATGTGGCAACTTCTAATCATGTTGCTCCCGTTTTAGCATCCAACTCTTCAACTCCAAAGGCAATTTCTGATGACGAGTATGTTCAGTTTCTCCAGTTTAAGGTGTCCAAGCAGACATCTACCCCCATTACTTCGTTAGCTCAATGAGGTAACCCTACTGCATGTCTTTTCTTTTCATCCTTCCACTTCTATACCTTGGATCATAGACTCCGCTGCCACCGATCACATGTCAGGTACCTCTTCTTTATTTACGCATATTCAGTCATCTCCCTCATTGTCCTCTATTACTGTTACTGATGGTTCCACCGTCCCTGTTCGTGGTATTGGCATTGTGGAACTTTCACCCTCTTTCTCTTTATCCCATGTCTTGTATATTCCCTCTTTTGATTTTAATTTGATATCAGTTAGTAAGCTTACTCAACAACTTCATTGTTCTGTTTACTTCTTTCTTAATTCTGTAATTATCCAGGATTTTAAAACACAGAAGACGATTGGCGTAGGGTGTGAGAAAAATGACATTTATTACTTCGACAATCACGACGAGACACCTATTATCCCGCCCATTGCCTGTCCTGCCGTTGCATCTGCCCACTAAATTCATTGTCGCCTAGGTCATCCCCGTCTTGCCAATCTAAAGGAACTTGTTCCTAGTTTACGTCATTTGTCCTCCTTAGATTGTAAGTCTTGTCAGTTGGAAAAACATCATCGTACTTCATTCACTTCCCTAGCTCAGTTTCAAGCATCGAGTCCTTTTAGTTTAGTTCATTCAGACGTTTGTGATCCTTCTCGTATTGCCTCTATATTAGGCTTTCGTTATTTTGTCACGTTTGTCGATGACTTCTCCAGGGCTACATGGCTCTATTTAGTGAAAGATCGTTCTGAATTGTTCTCCATTTTCTCTGTCTTTTGTGCTGAAATTAAAACTCAATTTAATGTGCCCGTGCGTATACTTTGTAGTGATAATGCTCGAAAATATTTTCCGCAACCCTTTACTTCCTTCATGTCACAGTCTGGTATACTGCATCAGTCTTCTTGTCCTTACACAGCGCAGCAAAACGGAGTCGCTAAGTGTAAGAATCGACATCTCCTAGAAGTGGCTCGAACTCTGATGTTTGAGATGAATGTTCCCTTACACTTCTGGGCAGATGCAGTTCTTACAGCTTGCTTCTTGTTCAATAGAATGTCATCTTTTACCCTGAATGCAAAGTTCCTCATTCTAATCTTTTTCCTCGATCATCCTTGTTTGCTTTACCTCCCTGTATCTTTGGATGTGTCTGTTTTGTCCACCAGTTGACTCCCGATAAGGATAAGTTAGATCCTCGTGCTATAAAATGTGTCTTCCTTGATTATTTTCGCACACAAAAGAGTTATCAGTGTTATAGTCATTCTTTACGTCGCTCTTTCATTTGTGCAGATGTCACCTTCTTTGAGTCCACCCCTTACTTTATTGTCCTATCCTCTCGGGATGATGTGGATATCACCCTTCCTTTACCAAGCCTCCCAGACCCGACACCATCTCCTTCCACTCTAGAACCTGTCCTGCCTAGTCGTCGTTCACCACCTTTGCAGGTATACTCTCGTTGCCAGAAGGTAGCTTCCGCCATCGAGCCCATCGTCTCTGTGTCTTCAAATCCCTCTCCAGTTCATCCATCCGTGTTTGACTTGGACATTCCCATTGCTGTTCGGAAGGGTAAGCGCACATGTACTCAACATCCTATTTCTAATTTTGTCTCGTATGCACATCTATCGCCTTCATATTCCTCTTTTGTTGTTTCTCTATCATCTGTTTCTATTCCTAAGTTTGTGACAGAGGCTTTCACTCACTCTAGTTGGACGACTGCAATGAAAGAGAAAATGCTAGCTTTTCATCAAAATAGTATTTGGGATCTTGTCTTGCTTTCGCCTGACAAAAGAATAGTTGGATGTAAATGGGTGTACACAATCAAAGTTCATCCGAATGGCACCATTCATCGACTTAAGGCTCGTTTGGTTGCCAAAGCATAGTTGTTAAAGGCTCTAGGCGCATCGAGGCGCACAAAGTGTCCCGAAGCCTAGGCGCTAGGCGCACGGCGAGGCGCTAGCCTGAGCGATACCAGGCGCATGACAATTAAAAAAATAAAATAATATATAGCACTAATATTTTGCAAATCTAAAATCAAGAAGTAAAACTATGACTAAATTCCAATTATAAAATATAAAATACACTCACAAGTAGCTCGGAACTCCAAATTGAAGTTTTTAAACATACACAAACAAAGAGTAAAAAAAAATACAATCAATCAAAATCTAAATAATCAAATATCATCGTCATCATCCACCAAAGCAAAGTCGTCTACATCTTCACCATTGGACCCGTGATCCTCCCACTCACACTTTTCTTCTTCAGTCTCTTCTGAATTTGCTTCTTCCTCATCTAAATGGACTGTTGGAGTAGAAGAACTTGCTACTTGCTTATTTCTAGCATTCACTCTTGGAGTCAATTTTGATCTAGAATTATATCGACTCTCTTCTACTCCAGCAGCAGTAGCTACATTTGTCCATGTCAATCCATCTTATTCATCATGTTGTACTCATCATCGAGCTCCCTATTAGAAGTTCCATCAACTTGACCAATTAACCACTCATTGCTATCATCAATATCAGTCAATGAGATAGGATCAATGACGTCGTGTGCTTGATATTGACGAATCAATGCTCTATTATATTTCACAAACACCAAATCATTTAATCGCTTTTGCGCTAACCTATTTCTCTTCTTGCTGTGAATCTGCAATAATTTATGTACAATAGATCAAAAGATTATTATTTAAGGGGATTATATTTGATAACTTTTAAATAAATTCAAATTAAATTAAAAAAAAAAAAAAAAAAAAACTTATATGTTAAAAAACACTCCAATTCCTTTCGCAACCAGATGCACTACATGTAAGATTAAGGATTTTTACTGCAAACGCTTACAAGTTAGGTGTCGAATCACCGTATAAGGTCCACCAGTCGACTGTAAAATATAATTACTAATTTAGAATCATTAAATTAAAGCAATAAGACAACAAAAATTAAAACAAAAAATTTACCAACTGACTTTGTGCTCCTATGTCTGACGGCCATAAGCATCCCAAAGAGGCCTTCGGATTTCTTGTACTTGTCCAATTCCACCGAAATTTTATCTTGTGCAACAACAGTTGGAACCAACCTCAGAAGACAATCATAGAAGCCTTTTATAACTTTCTCGTCTTGATGAATATTTTTGTTTCCATGAAAGTATTCCAGATTCAAAAAGTGACCAGTATGCAAAGGACAATGGAGTTGGATATTCCATCGACGATCTATAATTTCAAAAATTTCACTATACTTTTCCTCGTCCTCTTTGAATGCTTTAGCAATGGCTTCTTTGACTCTATCCATAGCCTCATACATATATTCCATTGGGGGTTTTCTCTCCCCATCAACCAAACGAAGAACTCGAACAAGGGGGCCTGATACCTTAAGACCAAAAACGAAATTTTGCCAAAAGGTCGTCATTAGTACAATGTCTTTTGCCCTTTTACCTTGTTGCTCCTTTGCCCATTTGCTAGTGGTCCATTCATCCGAAATGAGCATCTTCCTCAAGTTATTCCTTTGTTGATGAAGTTTAGACAACGTGATAAAAGCGGTAGCAAATCGAGTTTTAGTCGGCCTTAGCAATTCCTTTTGATGAGTGAATCTTCTCATCATATTAACTACATTGAGGTGGTTATAAATGTAACCATTTAGAAATACCGCTTTCACAAAGGTTCGATTCATGTTTGGCAACTTGAAGATGTCTTCTAACATCAAATCCAAACAGTGGGCAACACATGGTGTCCAATATAAATGTTGGTATTTCGCCTCCAACAACCTCCCTATGAAGAATAAAAAATAATACTTAATTATTAATAATTCGAAAAATGTATATTCTAATTAAAATATAATTATTAGAAATTAATATTTAAACTTACCAGCCATGACATTAGAAGAGACTATCCGTAACTACTTGCACCACATTAGATTCTCCAATCTTATCCATAAAACTACTAAGTAGTTCAAACATCTTCTCTCTAGTCTTCGCATAAGCGAAAGCATCAACGGATTCAATAAAAACACTTCCTCGAGGACTATTAACCAAGAAATTAATGAGAGTCCTCTCTCGCTTGTCTTTCCAACCATCCGCCATAATCGAGCATCTATGGGTTTCACGTTCCTCTGTGTGCTTTTCACGCATTTCGTTTGTTTTCTGCACCTCCTTCTTTGATAGAGGAACTCTAACCTCATGGTATGATGGCGCTTTCATACCGGGACCGTATTGTCCGATACCCTCAATCATTGCTTGAAAACTGTTGTATTTGACTGCATTAAATGAAATCCCCGCATCGTACATCCATCTCGCAATGAGTGTACATGATCTAAACCTTAACTCTTTCTTCGCATGATCATTATCATCCAACTTAGTTTGCTTCCCTTTCCCCTTTCGGTTTTTCACAACCGTTTCTGGATCGGGAGTGTAATATAAATCCAAAGAACCTTTTTGCTTTGGCCTTTTGGAACAAATGTATTTGAATTTCTGCATGAAGAAGGTGTTTTTCTTTTCAGGGATGTCACATCTCGAACCTCATCCTCATCCTCATCCTCACTTCCGACCTCGTAGTCATCAAAATCCGGAAGCAAATTAACTTGATATTTTCCTTCTTCTTCTTGGACATGTAATCTTGGATTTCATCTCTCACGTGAGATGGACATTTTTTGCAAGCGGTGACATTTTTATATCTACCAACAATGTGTTGTTTAGCCCGATATATACCTCCATTTGTCACTTTTTTACAAAAATTGCATGTGACCGAATTTTTGTCCTGTGGATTCGCCAAATACGCATGGCTCCACGCGGGGTCCCTTGATCCTTCACTAGCCATTTAATTTATTCTAACTCCTAACAAACAATTAAACGAACAAATAATAACAAAAATAAACTAAATAAATAATTAAGCAATTATTTTATAAACAATTAACATAAACATAGATCATCAAAAATCAGAAACAGAAAATTAGAATGGATTTTACAGATGAAACATGAAACAAACAGGCAAATAATAAATAAAATAACTAATTAAGTAATTAAATAATAAAATAAATAACATAAATAATTAAATAAGTAAATAAATAAATAAACGATTACCTGAGCACCTGAGTAGAGCCAACGATTGAACTGAACGACGAACAGCGAAGGAAAAATCGAAGCAGTAGCAGTAGCGGTCGGAGGAGAAATCGAACAGCGAAGAAGCCACAATCAGAGCAACAGTAGTCGGAGGAGAGCAAACGACGAGCAGCGAAGGAGAAATCGACGAAGGAGTAGCAATCGAAGTAGCAACAGTAATGAGTGACGAAATCGAAGGAAATTGAAGTGCGATTCTGTTTGAGAAATCGAAGGAAATTGATGCGATTCTGTTCGAGAGTCAATCAAGGCCGATTGTGCTCAGGTAAGGGATCTAGGTATTTATTGGGGACTTGGGCTAGGGTCGCTAGGGCTAATTCGAGAATCAATCAAGGCCATGATGAAAAAAAAAACGCCTTGTCCACCACAGGCACGCCTCCGGCGATGCCTGCGACTCTCGCCCAGGCTGTAAAAGAGATCGTTTCTTGTACCTTCATTGCCTAGACCTGAGCGAAGCACAAGTCCTGCGACTTGAGGAGCCTTGCGCCTAGGCAAGCGCTTGGGCGCGACTTTGACAACTATATGCCAAAGATTACACTCAGGTCTATGGTCTTGATTATTCTGAGACATTTTCTCCCGTTGCCAAACTCGCTTCTGTTCGCTTGTTCATCTTTTTTACTGTCACCTTTCGTTGGCCGTTACATCTGCTTGATATCAAGATTGCGTTCTTAAATGGCGATTTGACTGAAGAAGTATACATGGAGCAACCTCCTGAGTTTGTTGCTTAGCGGGAGTCTAGTTTGGTATGTCGCCTGAAGAAATCGATTTATGGCCTCAAGCAGTCTCTTCGAGCATGGTTTGGGAGATTCAGTGAAGTGGTCACTGAATTTGGTCTTCGTCGTTGTGGAGTCGATCATTCTGTATTTTACAAGCACGGTAAAGTCGGGAAAATATTATTGATAGTGTATGTGGATGACATCGTGATTATCGGGGACAACCACCAGGGTATTCAGGAACTCAAAACGTTTTTGCATAGCAAGTTTTAAACCAAAGATTTGATTCAATTGAAGTATTTCTTGGGGATTGAAGTTTCTCGATCAAGTCAAGGTATTTACCTGTGTCAAATGAAATATGTTCTTGATCTATTAAGTGCGATAGGAATGCTAGGAGTTAAACCGATTGATTCACCTATGAATCCAAACATCAAACTATTAGCAGATCAAGGTGTGCCACTGACAAATTCAGCGCAATACAGACGGTTAGTTGGGAAGTTGAACTATTTGACGGTTACTAGACTAGATATTTCCTTTGCCATGAGTGTTATCACTCAGTTCTTGGATCGTCCCACGACTTATCACTGGGATGCGGTGATTCGTATTCTTCGATATCTGAAAGGTTGTCTAGGATGTGGTTTGTTATATCAGAACTTCGGTTACACTCAAATTAAGGAATATATAGATGCAAATTGGGCTGGATCTCCCTCAGATAGGAAGTCTACTATAGGGTATTGTGTGTTTGTTGGAGGTAATCTCGTTTCTTGGAAAAGTAAAAAGCAGACAGTTGTGGTGCGATCAAGTGTAGAATTGAAATACAAGGCGATGGCCCATACTACTTGTAAGTTAACTTGGTTGAAACATCTATTGGAAGAATTTGGATTCGAACACTCTTCACCGATGGATCTAGTATGTGATAATCAAGCAGCACTTCACATTGCATCCAACCCAGTCTTCCATGAGAGGACAAAACACATTGGAGTTGATTGCTACTTTATTTGAAAAAAAGTATTGTAGAAGCAGATTGAGACTAAATATGTAAAGTCAGTTGATCAGTTAAAGTCAGTTGATCAGTTAGCTGATTTATTCACTAAACAATTTGGGGGTTCAAGGATAAAGTATATTTGTAACAAGTTAGGAGCATACAACATATATGCCCCAGCTTGAAGGGGAGTGTTAAAGGGTATTTATGTCTTTCTTGTATTACTTAAGGTTTCCTGTACGGTTTAGAGATTGTTGTATGGTTTCTTAATTTCTATTATAAATAGAGGGAGAGGCTAACACAATTGTTAAGCCGTCTCATTCTTTCCTCATTCTTTTCTTTCTTTAACACTTTCACCGTCAATTTTCTAGACAATGACGTTAGTTCTCCAAAACTTAAGTACCCAAATCTTAAATGCCATAACCAAGAAAGATCTTTAACACATGCTTTCAAACATTTGTATAAATCACTAGGATTGTTTAATAAAAAAACATGGAATTCTTTGTCATTGTCACTTTAGCCACCAATATTCCCTACGAATCCCTTATTGAAAGATTATGATCTTTCATAGAATATCATAGCCTTTTTCTAAAAGTTGCCCCTCGCTCAATGGCACATAATAAACATTAGAAATAAATCGATGCCTTCCATCCTTCAAACAAATTAAAATATTGCCCCTTCCTTTCACTGGTATTTGGGAGGAATCTCCAAAAGTGATTTTTCCATTCACTGATTCATCGAGCTCCACAAATAAATTCTCATTTCCACACATGTGATTGCTAGCGTCGGTGTCAAGTTACCAAATGTTCTTTTCGTGTTTTATTCTCCCTTGTAAGCCAATAACAAGATAGACTTGACAAAATATTCATTTTATCTTCAACAAAATTGACATTCTCCTTAACATTGTTAGCTTCAATTCTACAATCCGAAGCATAAGGCCCAAATTTATGAAAATTATTACATTCAACTTGTGATTTATCATACACTCTTCGATACGATTTTCAATAATTACGGTTTGCATGCGCCCTTGATTGGTGTGAAGTGTGTCATTTTCTTTATCATAAGGCAAGCTTGAACGCCTTGTTCTCTTCTTCCTTGTCCATGTCTACTGCGACCACATCCACGATCCCTTTGCCATTTTTCTTGCTTTCCTATCTTCTCTGTCATATAAAATTTTGTTTGGAGTACATGCTCCAAGTTCTCTTGCATTTTCTAGCCAATTCTCTTTTCATAGGCTTGTAAGGATCAATGAGTTCATTCACAGTCATAGTGTCTAAATCTTTAGACTTTCCCATGGCAACAACAAAGTCAAATTTGGTGTATCAACAATGGAGGATATTTTACCACCCAGTACTGGAAGTTTGTTGGAAGCCCCACCGGCGTTGGTGCCATAGCTACTCATAGTGCCGGCGTCGGAAGTTTTCCAAAGCGAGCATTGGCGTAGCGTCGTTATTGCCACTACTGGTAGCACTGGCTTCGAAGCTCTCAGTGTGATGCGAATTTCACCAATAATTAGTGAGATCCAAAATCAATTTAGGGTTTCTTCAATAGGATCGATCTAAATTTAGATTTATAAACGAAAAAAAAAAAAACCCACAAAAATACATAATTTTTAGGATAGAATTTCTTGACCCAACGTTTATAAATAAAACGCGAACCAAAAGGTATAAGAACGATCTTGACCCAATAATTATAAAAAATCACGAACCAATGATATAAAGATTGAACGCCACAAGAAATCTTGATAAATTCAAAAAAGTTCTCTAAAGAACTTCAACAAAAAATCCTCACAATTGCATTAATCAAAAGTAATGTATAAAATTCGCAGCCTACATTGCCTCTTAAATAGGCAGTCAGAAAGGAATAGGAAACTCTAGTCAACCATGGAATTCTAGAAAAATAAGGAAATCCTACTCATGGTCTAAAAATGGAATGACTAATTGGCATTAATGCCTTACAAATCAGCCAATAAATTACTTAAAATAAAATTAAAAGACTAATTAATCAAATAAATAAGCTAAAATTCATGGGTTTCATCCTAGGTCCATTCAGGTTCACGCTTTAAGCTCATTTACTTGCCTTGATGAGGTGGACTAGGTCCTGATTATCATTTGGGATTCACTATGTTAGACTTAGCCTAGATCTATTGAATTAGCCCTTAAATACTTCTTTCTTCTTGAATCTTGCTCTACAAAAAGGTCTAACTGGAACATGTAGCGGATCCTTTAATGGTGCTTGTTGATTCTCATCATTTCCCCTTTCTTCAAAAGAATTCTTCCTCAAATCTTCACCATAAAGTTGTTAATAGCTCGGCAATCAACATACATTTGCCAAGTTCTATTCTTCTTAGGCACAAGTAGCATTGGTACCGTGCACGGACTCATTCTCTCTTATGTGTCTTTTGGCCATCAACTCCTCAACTTGCCTTTGAAGTTCCTTTCTCTCCTCCGGATTACTCCTATAGGCTGGTTTGTTAGGGATTGTTGCGCCGGACACAAAATCGTTTTGATGCTCAATCCCTCTAGTAGGTGGCAATACGCTAGGCACATCTTTAGGAAACTCATCCTCATATTCCTGCAACAAAGAGACAACAACACTAGACAAAGATTCGTCAATTTCGTTAATATTAAAACATGCTTCTTTGTATAAGAGGACAAATATAGGTTGGTTTGTATACAAAACACTCTTGACATCACTCACCTTTGCATAAAAACTCACTCATTTCTTTGTTTTTCTCTAATTTTCTACACTCTCTCTTTTCTTTTCACTCTCCTTTTTCTTTTCACTCTCTCTTTTCTCATCTTTTTTTGAACTCTCGGTCGCACAATTTTTTTCAACTCATTCTCTCTTTTCAATTTCACTTGATTCTTATACACTTGTCTTGAAGTCAACGGTACAAGAGTAATGGTTTTGTTGTTTTTGACAAAAGAGTACCTATTCTTGAACCCGTTATGAGTGACCTTCATGGCAAATTGCCACGGCCTGCCCAATAGTATATGATCTGCATGTATTGGAACAACATCATAAAGTATTTTATCGTTGTACTTCCTAATTGAAAAGGAAACTAGTACTTGTTTATTTACCCGAACCTCCTCACAATCATTCAACCATTGCAACTTATATGGCTTAAGGTGTTTCAAGGTAGGTAGATTCAATTTTTGTACTAAAGTAGTGTTAGCTACAGTAGTACAACTTCTCTCTTCAATAATCATACAACATACCTTGTTGTTGACGTGGCATCTAATATGAAAGATAATCTCCATTTACTGTTCCATGTCATCCTCCGCGACTTGGGCACTTAAAACATGCCTAGTGACAAGTAACTCACCCTCCATCGAGTACTCCACATCATCGTCACAAGCATCCTCTGGTGGTGCCATTGGGTCATCATCGCTCTAGCTTTCGATTTCCACCTCTCCATCAACACGTGCTATCGAAGTCCTCTTGTTTGGGTCTTATGAAGCTATGTGACCTACTCCCAAATAACAAAAACATTTAATGTCACGATTACAAGTTTAAGTTTCGGTTTTACCAGTGTTAGCATTGGGCATGTCATCTCTCATTTTTATTGGTTCGGTTTTAGACTTTCAAAGAACCTTTTTGTTTTCCCTCCCATTCGGCCTCCATTAAATTAAGGAGCTCGGATTTTGAAATGACCGAGTTGCTTTCCGTTTGAGTTGTCATTCCACCTTCAGTGCCATGTGTACCATGTCCTCCAACTCCATGTAGTGTTGCAACTTCACCACGTTGGCAATTTCCCGATTCAGCCCATTCAAGAACCTTGCCATGGTAGCTTTTCTATCCTCGACATTAGCCTAGATCATGGCGATCTCCATCTCCTTGTAGTAATCATCCACGTTTTGATAGCCTTAAGACCTTGTAACTTTTGGTACAAGTCCTATAGTAGTAACTAGGGACAAACCGCCTCCTTATGATGGCCTTCATTTCCGCCCATGTCTCGATAGGCCTTTCCTAGTTTTTTCTCATGTTCATCACAAGTTGATCCCACCATATTACCATATTATAGCATAGTCAAGAAACTCAATTACAACGAGTTTTACCTTTTTCTCCTAGGAGGAGTTGTGGCACTCAAATATCAACTCCACCTTCTTATCCCACTCCAAGTATGCTTTGGGGTCGTGTTTCCCTTGGAACGACGGTATCTTCATCTTGATGTTTCCCAAATTATTAATCCGTTTCCCATACCTATCTCTATTCCTATATCCACGCCCAAATCTACCCAAGCTTGCATTAGAGACACGATCCTTTTCATTTAGGTCATCCCCATAATCATCTTCATATTCATACCTAGGCGGATTCCTCTCTCTTTGTTGCACATAGGAGCTCTAGGTTATTGCCCCCTTTGTAAACTAGTCTCAACTTTGTCTATTCTCCATACATTTCATCAAAGCGCGATTCCAATAGTTCAAACTTTTGGTTCAAGGACTTGAAGTAGAGTTTGATGTCTATCGCCTCTGGTGCTTCATCAGACGAGCCTTTGTTTGTTTGTTAAGACATGTTCAATAACTTGCAAAACAAAGTTAGTAAACCTCACAAACACTTCCTCACTTGTTTCTTTCAAGATTGATGGCACTCACATGCGGGTTTCACCCAAATTCGGTTTTTATCCTCTTATGATCTCATACTCTCTTGCCTCTTTCCACTCGTAGTTTCTTCTTTTAGTTATTTATTGAACTTAGCCAAATCTCAATCAGAAGTTCTCGCAACAATCCAAACTCAATGATTCATTTCACTAAGAATGAGATTTAGGAAAGAAAACAAAGCGAACAAGGAGAACACAAATGATAAGTTGTGAAATAGATCAAGAAAAGTTTAAATCTCAATATGGGCTGTTGATTTTTTTTTTTTCTTTGATTCTGTTTCTTTTTTTTATTTGTTTATGTTTATGTTTTTTTTTTGTTTCTGTTTTTTTTTTGGGGGGGGTGGGGGGAATCAACAACATTAGTAAGGCAAGATTTAAGAAGGTCAAAGAAGTATTTAATGGGCTAATTCAAGAGATCTAGACTGAGTCTAACATAGTGAAGTCCAAATTAGGGCCAAATGACAATCAAGAACTAGTCCACCTCATCAAGGCAAGCAAATGGGCTTAAAGCGTGAACTTAAATGGGCCTAGGATGTGATCCACGAATTTTAACTTGTTTATTTTATTGATTAGTATTTTAATTTTATTTTAGGTCATTTATTGGTTGATTTGTAAGGCATTAATACCAATTAGTTTTTTCCTTTTTAGACTATGAGTAGGGTTTCCTTATTGCTCTAGGATTTCATTGTTGACTAGGGTTTCCTATTCCTTTGTGGTTGCCTATTGAAAAGGCAATGTAGGCTGTAAATTTTACACATTATTTTTTATTAATACAACTGTGAGGATTTTTCGCTTAAGTTCTTCAGAGAACTTTTCTGAACTTACCAAGATCTATTGTGGCGTTCAATCTCTATATCTTTGTTTCGTGATTCTTTATAATCACTGGGTCAAGATCGTTCTCATACCTTTTGGTTCACGTGTCATTCATAAACGTTGGGTTAAGATAATATATCCTAAAAATTATATATTTTGTGTTCTTTTTTTTTTAATTTATAAATCTAAATTTAGATCAATCCTAGCGAAGAAACCCTTAATTGATTTAGGGTCTCACTAATTCTTGGTAAGGTTTGTATCATGGCGTCTCCACTAGCACTGCACACCAACGCTGTTGCTCGCTGGCTCTACTGGATACATCACTGGCTCCGTGCCGAAGCTTCTCGGGTGCCTCCGTCGGCACCGCGTCACGGTTGTTTCTTCGTATCACTCCGCTTTCCGGCGACTTCTCACTGAAACTTTATTTTCCACATAAATATATATTATATAAAGTATATATGTTAAATATAGAAGTGTATAAATATATTATGTAAATATCTTTTTTTTTTCTTTTTTTTTTTATGTAAATATAACCTTAAATATACTTCTACCATATTTATTATTTACATTAGACACCCTCAATCTTAAATAACTACTCCATGCATCATTTTTACTCTGGGACGATTATTGTTTGAATTCTTTTATTTTTATAATATCATTCATTACATATTTTAATGTTATCCTTTAACAAACTACCTTTTCGGCAATCGAAAAATCCAACTGTTTGCCCGCCACGACATGGTTCATAAATCAAGGAATTGTGTGAGAGAAAAATCACCACACATGCTCCTGTAAGTTGTACGAAGTTCAATTCGTACTCTAGGCATTAATGATCATTGTCGTCACACCACGAACTCAAGGAGCCGTGTGAGAGAAAGATCACTGTATGTGCTCCCCTAAGTTGTACGAAGTCCAGTCCGTACGCAAGACGCTAATACTCACGAGCCCCTTTGTGAGTAGGGTCGCGGTAAAGACTCATCGATCGGGATTTTGGGAAAATTGTGGAATGAAGGATGTAACATAGTGCCTGCAGGGATGTGTCAAATACACGCCCCTGCCTGCTCGCACATAAGGGAGAGTAGCCAACCAGTTGGGTTGACTAGACCTAGGACGTGGTTAATTTTGAAAACCTTCTTAATTACATTGTTAATGACAACTAATAATATAATTAATTGAATATAACAAAACTACATTATAAATATGCTATTGAAAAGGCATTTGAGGGACATGCCTAAGAAGCATAACAAAGCGTAATACACATTCTTACAATTAAGCAAAAACTTAGCTTAATTCTGTTCGAGGTCACGCGGTCAATCCAATAACGGTGTGACTTAGCTCTTTCTATCCTTTTAGCGAGTTGACCATTGTTTTCTATCATTTTCTCAACCTGTCTAGGTCTATTCAAGTGTAACGCCCTCCAATTACTAAAATACAATTCAACTCCTTTCTGACCCTCCACAAGAGGCTTGAAAAATGTCTCACGCTTGCTTGGATTTTCTTGTATTGTCAATTTTTCACAATATAGAATCATCTAAAGATTGATGGATGATGGGAAGTGCCCATTGACCCTTTGGCCACATAAAATGCAATGTCGTCCTTAGATTTGCAGTTAAGGTAGCATCATCTAGTGACTTTGTATGTCCTTTCTCTACCGCCTCCCATGAGCCCCAATAACTGCCTGTAAGAGAATCTAAACTCAATATATTTCTAATATGAAGAATGCTTCAGTTTATACAATATACAATAGTAACTGCTCCTAAATTATAGTTTACTAACTGCTCCTAAATTACAGGTTTGATTGATTTATATCTAAATAATTAGAATTAATTTAAATTAATTATAATAAAGAGAGATTAAAATCATGGTGGTTTAATACTCCCCCACAAACTTGGCTAGCTTGGAGAGACGAGGTTGGATCGTAGAAGATGAAAGCATGTCTTGTTCCCTTGGTAAATATGTCTGCGAATTAATCAGTAGAAGGGACTAATCGGACTCAGTGGTACCAATAAGAATGCGTTCCCGTTTAAAATTATTGGTAGGCGATCACCATTGTCAAGTTGAACAAAATCAGGGCCACTATATGGTGTGTATAGCTGCAGGAGAGTTGGATTGCCCTTCATGTGGGTAGATGCACCAGTATTAGGATACCAATTATGGTCATTGAGTGACCACTGTGAAGTTTGTTTACTCTGAGACTCTTGACGTGGAGCAATTTGTAGGCTTGCAAAAGGCAGAGTTCATCGATGAAGGAACGGATGGTTGTGCAAATGAAGAGAGCTGGTAGCAATTGCAGGCAAAATGACCAATCCCAATGCATAATTGACATTAAGACATTGGATGTGGGTGTAGGAGTAAGGCCAAGAATACCTGAGGGATTGGCGCGGTTGGTGGATGGACAACCAGTATTTTTGTGGCCTTTATGGCTAGAATTATTTCGCGGAGCAGCCAAAGTTAGTTTGAGATGCAAGAAAGGCGGAAGGTAAAGGAGAGAAAGTGGTTTTGTGTCGGGCTTCATAGTTGAGAAAATACATGGAGTATATATACTACAAACTGTAACTTATGACTTCTCATTATCCACCATTAACTATCCAATTATTCCCACTAACATGGCAATTATTATAATAAAAATTGCACAACCAAGTAACTCCCACAATATGAAATATTAAAAGTTTGTTATTTTTTTTCCTCAATGAATATAATCAAGATATTCTTTTTACATGGTTATTTGTACTTTTGATTTTTTGCTTCTACTCGTAAAAGTACTTTTCTGACAGACCATTGTTTTGAGGGTAAAAGGTACTTAAAAAAAAGTGTTACCAAATGACGCTTATCTAAGCTAGGCTCAATATTCGTAAAGGAGTGGAATTTGTTATTAGGATCCATTTATTGCTTAGAACCTATTGGAGCTCGAACCATATGACTACTATGGTCAAGCCATCTATAGGGTTATCAATTTGTAATATATAATTTTGCATTAGTTATGTAATATATCTTATATACAACCAAATGTAGATACACATCTGTCTATTTTCTATTATCTAATAAATGTAGGAGTCATGAGAAACATTCTCGCCTTGAATATTACTTTTGAAGATTAGTTTTTTAATTACTTTTTTTGATGATGTATTATCTTTTGATAGGATGTAGTTGAATTTCTTTTGTAAAATTATAATATCTGGATAATACCCATTTTCTTTTTTTTCTTACCCTATTTCCCTTAAGTCTCCCCAAGTTTTGCATCTTGTTGAATCCCACATTGCTTGTATTACTTGATCCTGATATATATAGAAGCCTAGAGGCAATACAAGCGATGTGGGATTCAACACGCCCCCTCACGCGCATGGTAGACTTTTTGACAAACCACTGCAAACGGAAATTGGGGGCCCAACATTGATGTGGGATTCAACACATCTTAGCTTTTCAGTTTTGTCAATTTACTCTCCAAAATTATACATTTCTGTCAAAATCATCACGTAATCTTTTGGGGCCAAACTAACTAATAATTATGCTTATTTCACCTTTCTCAATGCATGACACAAATCTAGGCTTGTTTGTGTGTGTGTGTTTTCTCTCCTCTCTTTTTCTTTTCACCATGTGAAATCACACGCAAAATGGTTGCGCTAGGTTCTGTTGGGATCGATGGGTGCTCTCTCACTTATGACAATCCTCTCTGTTATCATTGGAAGGATATTTCATTCCGTACCCGCTCAATTTCAAACCAGTAAGTTCTCCCTTTCCATTTAAGCGTGCTACTAAATTTTTATTTGCCCCTAAACCCTTTAGTTCCGTGAAACCAAACACTACCTTAGTTGAATGTCTAGATTGATAATATTTACATGTTTTTTTTTTTAATATATTTTTTGTGATTCTTTGGTCATATATATCCCTGATTTTGAAGCATATAATTATATCGACAAATAAGAACCATAATTCCAGCAATTGTGATTAATATTGACATAATAAAAGAAAGTGGATTCAATCATGTAGCAAATTCTAAATTGTTGATGATCCAAACAGCCCTTCCGATTGGAGAATATGCAGCAGTCACGCTTTTGATGTTTTTTGGTCTGAAGTCGATTAAAGATGCATGGGACCTTCCATCAAATGCTGCTAAAGCTGGTGAGAATAACGGTGCTGAGCTTGATGAATTTGTTGAAGCAGAGGAGCTTGTGAAGGAAAAGGTCCTACTATAGAGCAACTTATTTTTTACTTTTATCAATTTATTATTTAGTTCTTGCCAATATTAGTTTACTTTAACTATGATATAAATACAAATTTAACACTAGTTGATATCAATTAGTTAGATTCAATCTAGTTAATATTAACTCAAGGACTAAAGACTTATTTGAAGGACTAAAAAATAAAGAGGAAACCGAAGATAAAAAAATTATAAATGAATAATTTGTGGGACAATCCAATGATTTCCCCAGGTATATATAATGATGGTTTTATTATCTGATTGTAGGTATCAAAACGGCTATCGAATCCACTTGAAATTGTGTGGAAGTCATTCAGCCTTGTATTTTTTGCAGTAAGCCTCTTTTTCTTTGTCAAGAATTGTGTTTGGTCTTCCTAGTAGATTTTCTTGAATCTCTTTTATCAATTGGAATAGTAATGATAAAAAAAAAAATGTTTCCTTTCTGATTTCAGGGGGAAAAAAAATTCTGAGATCATAGCAAAAATATTTTCTTTTAATTTATGTTCCAGGTTTAGGAACAAAAACCCAAAAAAAGAAAGATTCAAACTGGTTTTTTGTCTGTTCCCAGGAAACTTGGAACAGAAAAAGAAATCTGGGAACAAAAAGAATATTCTGACAACAGAAAAAGTTATATATTTGTTCGGTTTTCAGAAATTTATTCTAAAATCTTGAGAAAAAACATAAACATTTTTTTTATGGGAACAATATTTTTTGTGTTCAGAGAAATTTATTCTAGAAATATGGGAACAGAAGATAAACAATTTTTTGTTCCCATATTTCTGTTTGTGTTCCAAATTCTGGGAAGCAGGAACAAAAAAACAGCCACACAACAAACGCACGCCACCGGGGATCAACAGCTTCATATAGAATCTAGCGTTTAAGAGGATTTAATTCTAGTAAACAATACTCAAAAATATCATCCTTATTTTCTCGCAGGAATGGGGAGACCGTTCGATGTTGGCAACAATTGCTCTTGGTGCAGCACAGGTATATTTGTCAAATAAAAAAATACGGTATCCATTTTCGGACTTTTTTAATTAATAATGGAATTTTGCTCTTTTTTTGGGTTAACTTGCATTTTCTTTTTCTTTCTCAAAAAAAAATAAAAAATAAAAAAAAAAAAAATTATTGTAGTCTCCATGGGGAGTCGCTAGTGGTGCCATTGCCGGACACCTGCTCGCAACATTCATTGCAATACTAGGGGGAGCATTTCTCGCAAGATACATTTCCGAAAAATTGGTATGATTTTGAGCTTGTCTTTTTCTTTTCTTTTTTTCTTCTGAAAAAAGATGAAAAATAATTAAAATAACAAAATAATAAGAAAAAGGGCTTCCATTATATAGTCCTTTGCTTTTGGTTTTAGATTTTTTTTGTCCTACTCATAGAGCAACTTATTTTTTAATTTAAACCTCACCAATATTTTAGTTAATATTAATTCGATAGATTCAATCTAGTTAATATTAACTGAAACACTAAAAACTAATTTAAAAGAACTGAAAAATAAAGAGAAAAAAAAAAAGGATAAAAAATTGTAATTAACTTGTTTCAAGAATAATCTATGCTTCTAACATGCCTGATCTTCAAATAGGTTGGCTACATTGGCGGGGTCCTGTTTTTGGTTTTTGCGGTAGCCACATTTTTTGGAGTTTTTTAATTAGGATGCGAGAAGCAACGAAGAACATAAAGAGATCTTCGAAGAAAACCGTTCTGTCATAAGCCGGTCATTTTAGGGTGCCCGTGGGCCATACATGGTGCTCGGTTTTTTTGATTTCACACTCGATGTAGATCAAAATTTTCTTAGTATTATGCTTAGTGTTATGTTTACGCTTGTAATAATTGAGGTTAAAATAAGCATAGCCTTTGTGGTCTGAAGTTTTCCTTAAGCTGCTTCTTGCATTGCATGATGTGAGGGATTATATGCATTGTTCTTTGAGCTATGTTCGGTTCAGCATTTGAAAATCTTGAAATAATTTACCTGTTATCTCTGTTTCTTTTTGGAACAAATTGTTCTATCTTTAGTTAATTGTACTTAGTTAAATTCAACAAAACTATTGGTTAGAAATTAAAAAATAAACCCCAAAACCGCAGTATGAGAACCTGGAATCGAATAATGCAAAAATAGAGAATGATTAAAGCTACAAATATTCCACAAAAATGAAGATTTCAAGTTAAAAAAAAAACCGACAAATATAAATTGGCTACAGAAAGGTGTGTAATGGTTATCTCAATTTACATCCACCTCAACCCCTCAAAACAAACTCACAAGAGAACTATTTTTACATTACATTCTACAAATAAATCAGCTCAAAAAGCTTAAAAAAAACATCATCTCTCTCTATACCCTTTCTTCATCTCTCTCTCTGGCCCTCTACTTTCAAACGTTACTCGAAAAGACACTGATGAGCCCGAAAAGTCCCATTTGAAAGCAGCCCAACAACCCGTTTTTCGAGCCTGCTGGCCCCTGATCCGGGCCTCAACACATCTGCATCTCCCCAAACATCACACATCCCAATTCCAGTCACACCCAAACACCACCCTCCCTGAACTGGTTTTCCGGGAGATCGAAATAGAATCTCGTTATCAATACGGTCTAAAAGAGGATGATCGCGAGGAAATAACGACCCGAAAATCGATCCGCTATGAATTAGGGTATTTAAATCGGTCGAATTTATGAGCGAATAATGAAAGCTCTCATTGATAACTGTCCGGTTGAATTGCCGAGAGTTGCACAGGACCGTGGGGAAAAAAGTGGATTGAGATGAGAGGGTGTTGGATAAGTACATAAGGAGAGTACGAGGAAGATTATCTGTACCCAAGATGCAGAACTCCATGAATTTCCGGCTCAAGATGTGAGATGATGATGAAGCTGCATGCAATAGAGTTTATAAATAAAATGTTAGTTTTTCGACCAATGGTTTCATTTTTACAAACAGGCTAATTTGGAAGTGTAAAAAGATTATAAAAAATATAAAAAATGACAAATTTACAAAATATAATTTAATTTAACTATCTTAGAAGTAAAGGTGTAACATTTCTGGTGGGAATTTTCCCCCAAAAAATTGCTATAGTCCAATCTCATCCATATTAATCACAACCCTTAACGAAAAGGTATTTTAAAAAATTGTCCTAGTTTATAATAGATAGTACATACCGTGTGTAGAGGCACTAATTGTAATTCAATAAAATAATATTGAATATCCTTAATTTAAATGTATTAATTATGAAAATAAATTTTATTCAATCTGTTATTTAGTTTCTCAACAAAATCTAAATCAACGGTCATAAATGTCTCCCACCCATCCAATGGCAAAAATATCCAAAATGTAAAATAAATAAACTAGTAATTCCCAGTGCATAAAGACACTATATTGATTTTCTAATTAACAACTAGCAAGTGCATAAAGATAGTAAATAATAATATTTCTTTTTTTTACCAATTAAATACAAACATGAAACTTAAAGGGTACAAAATAAAATTTAATTTAACCGTCTTATAAATGAGTGTAAAATTTTTAGGTGAGAATTTTCCCCAAAAAAAATTCTATAATCTATTACTATTCATCTAATCCCCTCAAATCAATCCCAACCCTTAATAAAAATAAATTTCAAAACAATCATATGCTATATGATAGAATACTAGTGTATATTCCCTGGAGGCACAAATGAGAGTTTGTTATTTAGTTTCTCAATAAAATTTAAATCAACGGTTGGAAATGTTTTCAACCATCCAACGGCTCAAAATGTAAATATGTTGTGATTTATAGAATAGATATATGCATTAAAATTTGCATAGTTTTTATAGTTTGAGAATCGAATATCCACACTTTTACAATGTAAATTGATCAAAATTGCTACTGCGTCTGCTATGCATCCTAGGGTAGAGCTTACCAGAATTAGAAAAAAAAAAATAGCATATGTATACTAACTAGAGGTTACTAGATTAGATAAATTTAGTTCTTTGGGTGGCCTCTTCTAGTTTTTTATTTTTTTATTTATCTGTTCCTAAAAAACTTGGAATATAACAGCAAAATAGGAAAATAATCCGTTTATGTTCTCGTCCCAATTTAGATTTTGTTGAGAAACTAAATAACAATCTCTAAAAAAAATGTCTTTCCATGATTAATGTATTTGAACTCCCACGTAAATCTTCTAGTGTCGAAGAAATGTCTAAATAATAGATTAATTATTAAATATTAGGATAAGAATTTAGACGTGTCAGATACGCATCCAGTCATGTCCACAATGTGTCGAATACAGATAAGCGTTGGACACGGATACATTGGCCTGCCAGAAATGATGGTGCTTCCTAGTTAATTTGGTCTATGATAGCTGCAATCGTAAGCTTGGCTACTAAAGGGAAGAATTTTACAGTAGAAAAAGGTTAGGCCACGTGGAAAGGTCAGGGTTGCGTAGGTAGCAGAGATTATGATGTGCTCATTGAAACCAAAATCAAAATAATCAACCAACTAGTTTAAGTGTTTTAAATTTTTACGACCAAACACAGAAATGTCACTATTCATAAATTGAGTAATTGTAAAATGGTCCAATTTACAAATTAGAGGGACAACCAAACAAGCCATTAGGTTTATTAATCATTATTATCTTTTTGTTCCAAAGGGTATTATAAAGAAGTTTTAACCTTAATAGCATCGAGTCTTCAAACTTATTTGCAGTGACTTGTGGATAGTGCCTTTTGCTCCACAATAAACACTCAGCTTCAAATGGTTTTCAACATTCAGTATTCACCTCATATTGCATAGAAGATGAAGTAATGAAAGCAGAAAAAAGACTCACTCATGAATAACCGATAAGCATCTGGTAGCTCTCGCTTTTGTGTGGCATAAAAAATCTCACTTTTTTCTGAAAGATAAAGCCCAGGATCAACCACTATCCACTTCAATCTTCGAGACCTAGATAGAGCACATATTACAAACCAATTTCACTAAGATATAATAACAAAAACTATTACGCAGCGTTTGGCTGCATGAAATTGAAGCCTTGGAATTCGAATTTGGCATGTAAATTTTTAGAGTTTTACATGTTTTTGTTTCTAATTCCAATTCCATGAAACCAAACGATGTCTTAGTAAATATACACTACAAATGAATAGAAGGAAAAGATAATTGTTCATACTCTTTCCAGCCAATGTAGCTTGTGTGCTTCACAAAGTTGAGATCCTTAGGCAAATAAGACAAAATGTGAAGAAGATCTGAAAACACGCACACACCAAAAAAAAATTAAAATTAATCCACGATCAGTAATTCGCCGAAGCCATAGAAACCCTAATCACTAATTCAAAACAGAAGCAATAGAACTCAAGAATTCAGATCAGATCAGTTTAAGAAACATATATGTGTGTGTGTAAATGTATACTCGTATTTACCATCTTGCGTGACAAGTGGGTAATCAGCAACAGATAGATTAATGAACCAATCCCAACTGGAGGAAATTCGGAGAAGAATGGACGCCCCGTGAAGGATCGACGAAATTGAAGACGAGCCTTTCGGGTAGGCAAAATCGGCCTTGCCGATGACGTCGACGTTCCGGGCGGCTCTGAAAATCGGGACCGATTGGACTGAGAAGGCGAGAGAGTCGCGGTCGGATTGGGGGGCAGAGAGGTCGAGGTGGAGGAGGTAGTGGTTCTTGGGGTGGTAGACGGCGAACAGGAGGCGGAGGATCCGATCCGAATCACCGGCGGATCCGGAAATGAGGTAGGCGATGGAGGGAGGGGTGGGGAGAGATGGGTTGGGGAAAGAGGAGGAGTTGGTGGGATGGTGGTGGAAGAGGAGGCGGTGGGGGTGGTTGGGGAAGAGGGAGGGGTCAGGGGAGGGTGGTGAATGTGGTGGGTGAGAGGTGGGTAGGTAAAGGATGAGGAGGAGAGCCAAGAAGGAGGCGGCCAAGATGCAGTAGACGGTGGTGGTCGAAGGTGGCTGAATGTGATTTTGCATCTCTCCTCTCACTTCTGCGTGTTGGTTTGGGTTGAAGCTATGAGCTTTGTGTTATTTATATTAAAAAAATAATGTTTTTATTAGAGCTTTCGCACAAAAGAATACTAAAAGTGAATTTGAATGTTTCAAATTGTCATTTATTGGATTTTAATATCACTAATATAAGCAATTATATTTACATTAATTATATTTAATCTAATTAATTATATAACTTTTTTTTTTTACATTCAAACTAAATGTCCAACTCCTCACCACTTTTTTTTCTCCTCTACCATTATCTTTATTAATTCCTAACTAAATGTTTCTATCTATTTTTGTTATTTGATAAGTTTAATGGAAAAGATAAATGAGTAATTATGAAAATAACATTGATGATGGTCAAAAGGTCAAAACTAGATCGTCTAATATGACACACCCCGTTCTTGTACTAGATTCCTATAAAAATGCACACATGGTGGATCTACAAGTATTGCACTTCCGGTGTGAGAATTAATAAAATTTAAGTGGTCTGAAAGTATTTTGACAAAGTTTTTCCTAATAAAATCTTGTATTTATACATTTAGTGGCTTTTATCTGTAAAATGTTACCATCTCAAATATTAAAAAAAAGATATTTTAATATTGCTATAGATTTTGGATATAAAATTGAAATGTCTTGTCTCTTTAATGTGATTAAAATGCGGAGACCAAAGATATTTGGTAACTTGTATTCTAAATTATTCTCAATCAATATTGGATTGTTAAAACATGTCTTTAATAATCTAGGTAAGTTTTTTTGGGATGTTTTTCTATTATGACAATGGTGAGTCTCAAACTATTAATATAAAATACTAGAACTACCACAAAGGAACTTACTAGTGCAGTAAAGGACCACACGTGACCACCTTTGATATCTATATGGTAGTTTTGCTCAATGCCAAAAGATGATATCTGAGTTATGATAGTACTTGTGATCTTTTGACTTAAGATATTGTATATTATTTGAATAGATTGTTATACTTTGATAATACTGAGTGTTGTATTCTAGCTGTGAAACTTTTAATGTATTCATTGAGAATGGTTGGATATGCACGTAAATATATGAGTATGTAAGATAAGATTTATCATTCTCAACAAAGAGATACGCATCTTATGTGATTCAATTTAATATAATTCACCTAAATCTTTTAGGCAGAGTAGTGTGGCAATTAGGATGGGATTCCAATTGTTACAAGAGATTATATTATCAGTCAGTATACATGTGATCAGACTAGGAGCTTTTGACTTTATTCATATTTTGTTGATCCTTTCAAGAGTACAAGATATTGAGATCGTATAGTACGAAAATCATAATTGGGGAGGTTCTCTTAGTGAAATTCTTATCAACTGTGTATAATTATGATATGGAGGTAGACGTGACTCAAAATCGAATGAGATGCCTCGGATAAATTGTTTCTCCTGAAATGGTAAAATTGGAATTATTTTAATTTTAATTGATTAATCAATTAATTAATTAATTCTACCATCCTGTTTTTTATACAAAAACCTAATGGGTTACACAGAATAGGAAACGAAAGTTCGAAAAGTCCTTTAGAAATGAATGTCTAGTACTGTAGAACTATTTAGAAGTTCGAGGGTCAAAGTGCAGTTATGGAAAGAAGGAGTCAAGGGTTTTGAACCCTGGACAGTGTCTATAAATATGAAAAGCCATAGTGGTCACCCCCTAATGCAAGATTCGACAATCACATAGATTTTCGACCACCTTCCTTTATTCCACTATTATTCTACTGTTTTGATTCTTACTACATGCTAGAATCAAAATAGAACTACCTTAAACTTTTAAGATTATAATTATATTCTTAGATATCTCAAGAACATTGTCCCTATAGAGTTTCTCGTGTGGATATTATTAGAGACAACATAAGGAGTTGCTCCTAAGTGAATCGTTCTTGGTTGTCAAATCAAAATAAAATCTAACTACTCTTAGAAGAGCATTCTCATATTACACCTCAGAAACTACATGCATTGGAGCTAAAGTACCAAAAGAGGTATGTTGAGTAAATAAGATTTAATCTTCATCATTTATATTTGTTTTATGTTGATATGAATAGATCCGGTTTTAAAGAATCATGTTTATTGATTTTTATTTTTTTTGTAATCTGTTGCACGAATCTAGTGATTTTATTATTCGGTTCCTTAAAAAATTATACATATCTTAGCCTGGACAGAAAAACCAAAATGGAGTTGTCTTGTTCGCTGCCTCGACGCATTCTCTTCATGTGATAGTTTTTTGTTAAATTTCTGGTTAATGATTAGATTTAAAAGGAAGAAGAAAAAAATTACTTCTAGAGAGTTTAAAAGAAACAAAAAAATGGGTTATCAAAAACTTTCTATTTATAATCCAAAACGTTTTAGTTAAAACAAAAACAAAAATGTATAGAGCCAGCCACTTGTGAGACACTGTCTTGAAATTCTTGGTCATGCTCGTTTTGACCAACACTCCCAGGATTGAGGTAAGGTTACTCTTTCCTCCCAACTCGAGCTACAAGCAGACTGACGCTATCTATCCCTCTAATTTCCAAGGTCAATATATCAAATTGGATCAACCATTAACGAGTAATCCTAATGTAGGTGGATTTGGTTAGGGGGATATAGAAATAATATTTTTGTACCGATGCCATAAGGATGAAATAGTCTTAGAACTCCATTCAAGATCAATCATGATCTTCTAAAGCAATATGCTTCACACATGATAGTTAAGTCATACGCTAGTCACAAGCAGAACTTAACTATTCATCCCCTTGCTCCAAAATATCTCTTTTCCATTCCTTTTAGAATATAGGCATTGTCCCCTTGGAATTTTTAGGAGTTGGAAGACTTGGTTAGCAAGTCTTCCTTGTGATTCAGAATAATCCCTTTAATCCTCGCGAGAATCATAGGATTGAAGGGTTTATGTCTGTTGAATGAGTAATCTGATCCTTTATTTCTTATTTGGATAGATTCGAAAATAGTTCCCAAGCAATGGATTAAAGCCTGCAGAAAATTCTTTGTGGTTGTAATGACACCACCCTGCACGACGTCATTTGACATTTAGTCATTGTTGACTCTTCTTCTAATCGCAGTGGGGTCAGGATTTCCATTACGGTTAACTACTCGGGGCATGTTGAGAAGCCCTTAGGCATGAAAAAAATGAGGTGCCTCTTTCTCTCTAGGTTGGGCTTTCCATTCTCGGGATCAAGATGTAAAACCATTCTCAAGTATATAAGGCATTTCTCCCAAATATTTCATGGAGAAAGTTTGAAAAATCTATACTTTTGTAGTTTACCACATCCCTACATCATTTCTGATTAGTAGAATATCGTTGACATACAACACTAGGAAATAAATAGCCTTTCTATATATTTTCTTGTACACGCATGGATCATCGATGTTTTGGAGGTAACCAAATGATTTGACTGCCTCATGAAAACAGAGGTTTCAGCTTTTAGGAACTTGCTTAAGTCCATAAATGGACTTTTGCAACTTGTACACCATCTGTCTTTCGTCTTTGGCTATGAAGCCCTCTAGTTGATGCACGTAAATCTCTTACTCTAATGTTTATATTGAGGAAAATTGTTTTTACATCCATATGTCAAATATCATAATATTGGTATTCAGTTATAGCCAATAAAATCTTGATAAAGTTCAACATGGCGACAGGCGAAAGGTTTTCTGATAGTCAACTCTTTGATGTAGAGTATATCCTTTAGCCACCAGTCTTGTCATGAACATGTCCACTTTATAATTTGATTTCACTTTTCTCTCAAATATCCATTTACATCCAATGGGAACAATTTCCTCAGGTGGATCAACAAAAGTCCAAACTCCATTATTGTATATAGAGTCCATTTTCAGATTTCATCTCTACTTGTCGCTTCTTATTGTCAATGTTTAACATCGCCTCTTCATAGTTAGCGGGATCATTACCTCCCACTCGAAGTAGCTCATCTATATCCTTCTATCCAAGATATCCCAGATACCTATCAGTAGAAGCAAAGGTTCTACTAATTCTTCGAGGAATTTGTGTATTGGATGCAATTACTATGGTCGTAACTACATTTGCAGTTTGCTCAGCTTACTCAATGTCCAACACCTCTGCCAAGTCCATCTTTTGCCTAGTGTAGGATTCTTAGAGAAATAATTTCTCTAAGAATTATGAATTTCTAACAACAAATATTTTTTGTTCCTCTAGGTGGTAGAAGTAGTATACAACGATTTTCCTAAGATACCCCACAAATCTACAAATGTGAGTCATAGATTCCAACTTTTCTGTCTCAAGTCTTTTGACATGAGCCGACATCTCCAAATCTTAACATAATTAAGATTCAGTTTCCGTCTTTTCCATATCTCATGCGACTTAGTTGGAACTTTATTCAGCTAATAAGCTATGGTCATCACGGTATAACTTCAAAATAAAATGGGTAAATAGTACGAGTCATCATTGATTTAACCACATCTAACATGTTCTGATTTCTCCTTTCCGATACACCATTTAATTGTGGAGTAGCAGGAGAAGTTCATTGTGAAAGTATATCATTAAACTTGAGATAGTCCAGAAACTTTGAGGATAAGTACTTGCCACCTCAGTCTGATTATATTTCCTCTATACTCTTCACATTTGTTTCTCTACTTCATTTTTGAATTCTTTAAGCATTTCAAAGCTATAATACTTGTGTCTCATAAGATACACGAAATCATACCGAGAGTGATCGTCAGTAAAGGTAATGAAGTGCAAAAATCCACCTTGAGCTGAGGAGCTCATGGGCTCATACACATCAGTATGTACTAGACCCAATATGTCAATAATCCACTCCCAATGTCAAGCAAAATGTGACTTGGTCATTTTGCCAATAAAACAAGACTCATAAGTTGGTAATGGTTCTAAGCCAAATGGGCCCGACAACCTATCGTTAACCATCTTATTGATTCTTTTCTCACTAATATGACCTAGTTTGAGATACGACAAGTAGGTAGGATTTTTATCTCTCAATATTTTCTACATTATACTTTTATTTTCCACGTTGTTAATTTTAGTACACGTCTTAAAATAATAAAGATTATTGTAAGTTGTAACATATGCCCAAACCAGCTCATTTTGAACGGAAACAAATAATATATTTATTATTTTAAAAAACAACCGAATACCATCCTTGTTAAACAATGAATAAAAATAATGTTTCTGAAAATTTTAGGCATAAACAAACAATCTTTTAAATTTAAAATGTGTGATGATGGTAGCCTCAAGTGAAGGTCTCTATGACTAATGCAGCAACTCTTGCTCTATTTCTTGCACATAGCGAGATGTCTCATTTACTCAGTGTTCTGCTTCTTTGCATAGTATTACACGCATGTTAACTAGCGCCAAAGTCCAAAACCCAATCCAAAACAAATCAGGTTGTTAAACAACCATTAATAACAAGCAGA
Source organism: Eucommia ulmoides (assembly GCA_016647705.1). Lineage (NCBI taxonomy): Eukaryota > Viridiplantae > Streptophyta > Magnoliopsida > Garryales > Eucommiaceae > Eucommia > Eucommia ulmoides. The sequence continues at coordinate 22,312,780 of CM028327.1, read as the reverse complement.
TTTCCAGAAGTATGACTTCTAATTTGTTCATGTTGAAGTTCACCACCAACCGATCGAATGCATTAGAAAGCGATTGTACAATAAGATCGGTAGCCAAGTCAGGATCAAGAGGTGATATCAACTTTCAAGTCCCTCAACCTGATTGATCATCTTAAGAACGTGGTCCCTAATCGTTGACCCTGTTGGCATCTTGGATCTAAAATATCATTTAAGACGTTGTACCTAACAGTATAATTGTACTTGGCAAAGAGAGATTTTAGGCGTAGCACAATCACATGTGTACTCCTCAACTCTTCGGACTATTTTTAGAGCTCCTTACTCATCGATATTATCGTATAGCACTAATCCTACTTATCATCGTCTATCTATTTTTGCATTGTGACACGTTCTTCATTAGAGTTGGCTTCAAAATTCAGAGAGCTAAACCATCCAGAACATAGTCTAATTTTAGATAAGCCAAACTAGCTTAAGGATTCTCATCCAATCAGCAAAATCAAGACCTGTTAAAGTATTTTCTCAAGAACATTTTACAATGGTTTCAACATAATAAGTCTTCATAAAGAGTAAATACAATGTATAAGTTAAGACAAAAAGTAATGTACATAAATTTTAAATTAAAGGTCTTTTATGAATATAAAACTAAAAGTACTCCCACTAAATTTTTTTAATCTCACTTTCTTCTAGAGAAATGGTTACATTCTAAATGTTCTTAGTGGAGAATTGAATAATCCCTTCCTATCGATAGCGCCCGCCCCAGCTAGCTAAGGAACTACTGCTCCGGAGGATAGGCAACTTTTCCCTCTTGCCTTGTGAGTAAGATTCAATTCAGGTTCAGTCTCTAGTTTGATCATATCATATCCTAGTCCAATGTGTATATTATAAATAAAGATAAGTTTATCGTGAGCTCGATTTCTAATATATGATACCGCCCTAGCTGGCTAAGTACCGACTTTAGGCATATGGAATCCCTACCCGAACAACCACAATCTTTAGTTTGATTCTCGGGTGTCATTTTTGTTTTGAATTCAACACATAATCTGGTGCATCGCATACTTGAACGGAAAAGATACAACCACAATGCTATATTTAACTTTTTGTGTTGAATTCAATATTCATTAAATTCCATGTTGAATTCAACATGAGAGTATTTCTTATCCAAAAAATATAAACATTTATGTCATTTTTCAATATCATGAAGAACATGATTTTAAAAATAAAAATACTATGATAATATTTATTTCAATTACATTTGTTTATTCTTTTTATTATTGTTCGTTAAAATTAATAATCTTTACATTTTTTACCATAAATATGTATTTGTATTTGGAAATCAACAAAATTAGACCGGTTATGGTAATATTAATGAGCATTTGAGTTTTGAAATTGTAAAATTTTTAATTCATGAAAATAAAATGGAATAAAAAACTAATTTGAAAAATTACTAGTGACACATCTTGTCTTTGAGATGAATACCACAATAATCCTATCTTTTAACAAATACCACGAAGATCCCTTATCTTTTTTAATTGAAGCAGTCAACCTCCCAAATCAGAGTTGACCAACTAACGTAAATATTTAAATTCAAATTTTACTCTTACAATATAAAATTCATATTTAAAATTACCAAATTGTTATTTAGATGACAAAATTATCCTTTAGTAATTTTTTTTTTTTTTCCTTTCTTTGTTATTTTATTTTTATTTTTTCTTTATCTTTCTTTTCTCCCTCCTTCTTCATCCTCCCACCACCATCTTCTCTGGCGACCTCCATCGCTAGCAACCATCTTCTTCTTTTGTTCTCTTCTTTTTGTTATTCTCTTCTTATTCTTCTTCTTCCTCTTCTCCTCATTAAGGGTGATCATGGACCAGGTATATATATATATATATATAAATTTTTTTTAAATTAATAGTCCGGCCTGGCCCTAAAAAAATTTGATCTTGCTCAACTCCGACCCTAAATTTGATCGGGCCCGAAAATCAAAGCCCAATCCCTGCCCATGGGCTTAAAACTAAACTCTAAACCCTAAAAAATTAGGATCGGGCTAGGCAAGCCCCCGGGCCCATGATCACCCCTACTCCTCATCATCCCTATCTCTTTTCTTTTTCTCCTCATCGGATCGCTGGCTGCGTAAATCCGACAAGGAGAAGAAGAAAAGAAATATTGAGGATGAGGAAAATAAGGAGAAAAAGAATAAGAAGAAAAATGTAGACGCGATAGCAACGAGGAGTTCAAGAGTTGTGGTGACGGTGATAATGGTGCTGGTGGTTTTGAGACAGAGAGAGTAAAAAAACAATTATATATAAAGGTAAAATAGTAATTATTTTTATTTTATTTTTTATTAAAAGATAAGGACAAATGGGTAATTGACCATTATTTTTTTCTCACAAGGGATCACCGTAATATTTAACAAAAGATAATGGATTATTATGATAATTATCTTAAATACAGGGGGATTGAGTGGTAATTTCCTAAACTAATTTTGCACTACGCGTGGTTCTTGCCCCCTTTTAATTTTCAAATCAGACGAGATTCGGGCCACGTGTACAAATGCAATCGAATTGGAACCCGTTCCTAATTTCAATTTTCTAGGGCTCGAAATTCCGAAGCATTCTACCGCCCTCTGGCGGGAACGATCGTTAAACGTTCAACGGAAACCAATCCGAAATAGTCGGATGAAAATGTCTTTCCTCGAAGATTTCCAAGGCGGTGAGTTCTGCATATTTGTTCATGAGATGCCAAATATATTTTTATATTGATTAGATTTTCTGCTTGTTGATTGGGATATTAAAATTATCTACTTATTTATATTCATTTTTACAATTCTAATTCCGAGACTTCAATTCCTGTATCACGATTTTTTGTTCAGATTTGGAGTCACTGCCGGGCATCCTGCAGAAGAAGTACGGACTGTTGTGTGATTTAGATAGAAGTTTACAAGGTAATTTACGTTGATAAGAACTAATCAGATATTGAGCTTTGTTTAATTTCCCTGTTGCAATTTTGGCTTTATTTAGTGAACTTGGGTGTAAGATAAAGTTATAGCTTTTTTTCTGTTGTGTTCTGGTTTGGTTACTCAATGCATTCCAATTGGAATTTTTATTGGACTGGATGTGAATGGTTTAGAAGATGCTGGGGGAGCCAGAATTGTTTTTAGGAATTTTCACCATACCCCACTTTCAACTGTTCATATATGCAAGTAAATGTTTTCTTCGAAATTTGGTAGTTACAATTTTGGAATTTAGATATTTGTGTTAGTAGGGTGAAGGATTTTTGTTTTTTGTTGTTTGTTTTGAAATTTATTTTTGCTAAAATCTAACTTCTCATATTGTTAGAGCTAATGATATGTATGCAAATTTTTAATTTTTTTATCTCCTATTTTTAGCATGTTTATACATGTGTATTTCAGCAAAATAGTTCTTGTTTTAAATTGATGGGGCTTTCTAATTGGGAAAAAAAAATGGTGTTAGTGTAGTAAACTAGAGGCCTTATGGGGTCTGTACAAAATTACCCAACGTTAGTATGATGTTGCAATTTATTTTTTCAAATATCTATTAAAACTAAAGCTCTAAATATTGAAAATCTTGGATAACATTTTTCCATATTACAACCAATTTAATAAATTTGACCCCAAATAGACCTTATTCATTCTTGTTTGGTATTTTCAGTGGGATCATTACCATAATTTATTTACAAGTTCTACAGTGTAATATGTAAGGGAAAAGAGAGAAACTCTGTGGGGTCATTCAGCACCCTTTTATTCTCTTGTATTGTGACAGAAATCCAGAGACAGAATGAACAACGTTGTGAACAAGAACTGGAGGATATTAAGCAGGGAATGACATCTGCTTATACTTCAGCTATCAGATACTCTGATGAAGCACTGGAGGAGCAAAAGCATGCTGTCAGAATTGCTGATGAGAAGGTTGCTCTTGCTACCCGGGCGTATGATTTGGTATGAACCCTGGAAATTCCCATCTCCTCTTCCCTTTTGTAGTGATGATATGATATGACTAGTAAACGTGGCTGTGCCACTGAAGGACTTAGGAATTTCCAATTGCTTTCAAATGCATAAGAATGAATTTACAAATTTGGTGGTGTCTTTTGCCAGTCTACGGGATTTTTTTGTCCAGGGTGTCTTTCTAGGGAGAATTAGGGTCTTATTCTCTTGGATAAAGTCGTACCCGATTTGTGCTTCTATAGGATAGGACCACAATCCTACTATCTTCAATGTATTCAAAGGTTTACTAGAAAAGCCTTCATGAATTTCATTCTTCATCTGCATAAATATGCAATTCCAATATAATGTGTATACATTGCAAATCAAACAATATTGAAACATTCTCATTCAACATGACATCAAAGTGGTTTCATTTAATTACTTTGTTAGTCATAATTATCTTCCAAATATATTATCTACTAATTTAATGCCAAAAAAAAAATCACTATTGGTGGATTAGTGATTGTAATTCAAAGCGTCATTCAACTTTCATATATGAACTTCATAACGGTCATAACTTCTTGAGATGTTCGTTTACCTTATTCAGTTATTCTTAGATGCTCTCTCTCTTACTCGTGCATTTCCAAAGAAAGAACTATTTGTGGCTTTCTTACTGCACAACCACAAAAGAAAAAATTTCTTTTGAATAGGTAGAGCACTTAAGGCTAATACCCTAGGAAACCAATTTAACTTATCGGCTTTTTCGTGAACTAATGCAAAAATTTCTGTCATCCTTTATCTTTTTCTTTTTCTTTTGAATTTATTTAACATGTATTTGATATCAGTGTTTTAAGAAGAGGCCTTCACTGTCCATAGGACCATGAGACAAGGTGCAAAGCCCAAGGCATGGGGCATAAGCCTCGTTATTTTATTTATTAAAAAAAAAAGTAAATATAAGTATAAAAATGAGAAAAATGGTCAAATAAATAAATATTGTAAACTAGGTGTATTTGACAATTTGTTGCTCCAGTATTAACTTACTGTTGAAGTTAATATACCCACAAAAAATAAAAATGAAAAACCTAGAAATATGTGTAATATGTGACGTGTCAATAACAAACCACATAAAATTCTTTTGAAGAGTAAGGTCAACAGAAAAAGTGCAAAAATGGAGTCTTTTATGCGTCAACATACTCCAAGAAGGAAAAATACATATGCCTTATAGGGTTAGTGTTTTCCTCATGAGGCTTCAGGCATTTTTGGACTGCCTTGCCTCAGAAGTAATCCCAGGCAAGTCCGGGCACTACCTTTTAAATCATTGATTGATATCATTCTACAGGTAGATGCACACATTCAACAGCTAGATCAATATCTGAGGAAATTTGACAAAGAGCTTTCCCATGGTAGGTTTTTTTAGCATCTGATTATTCTTCATAATTTTATTCAAAATATATTATCTGGGATTTGATTTTCCAGCCATAATTTATTTGTCCTTATGACTGCTTTTAACTTTGTTCTGTTTTTTCCCTGATTTTTGATATAACTCGTAGCAGAAAAAGATAACCATGACGGAACGGGACCTACTCAGAACATGGACGGTAATGTGAAAGCTGGAAGGGTCAGTGATAGTGGTAGAGGAAGGCGTAAGAAGTAATAATCTTTCCCTGATATATATTTTTAGTTTCATGATACATTTGTTGATTATTTGCATATTGAAAGTAAGGCCTTCAGTTATGACTGTTATTTTTTGGTTGTTCTTTGGGCTCTACATGAGCTGATCAAAAGCTTACAGACTACATTACTGTTCAGCCTGTCATAACAAGGACCTTTTTTACTTTTCCTGAGATAGAAGATGGGATAGGAAAACTTGATTCGATAGAGGAAAGCATCCTAAGACAAGGGACAAAAAATATTATTTTTAAAATGAAAGTAGAAAATCTACAGAAAAGCTATCTATGTATTGCCTTATAAGGGCCACTTGTAGTCTTGCACCTTGATTTAGTTGAAACAGGGTTGGGCCTTCTTTTCCTTTTTAACCTAATTGATGATTCCTTCTACTCATTTTCCTTTTTCTTGATATTATTGACTTTTCGTGCTTCTTTATGTAGTTTCTGCAATTTGTTTTGAGGAATCACTTTGTGGAAATTTCATTTTAAAGAAATTATTTAATAGGTAGGATATAGAAAAAGGCATGAGACTCACCTTAACAAGAGCCAAGAGATAGGAATGGTTTGTTGCAACTACCGTACAGAGATAGGAACGGTTTCATGCTAAAGAATTTTTTCAAAAATTATGAGGGCAACGTATGGACTATTCTTGCTCTGTTTGTTGAGTCTTGAAGTTTAAAGCAAATGGCATAGGCAACTATAAAAATTAGAAGAATAAGAAACTTAGGCTTATTTTATTCCCAAGTTATTCTGTTCCTCATAGTGCGTGTGATTTAGGTTATTAGAGAGTTTGTTCGTGTTTTACAAAGCTTAGGCTTATTTCATTTGTTAAAAAAGGACTTGAGAGAACTTTTTCTGGAAAAATGTATAAATGGGTGTTATAATTGTGCTTACATAGATCCTTATGGAGGAATATGAGGAACTGATTTATCAAATACATCATATAAAAAAGGGGACACGCTTCTAAGTGGTTCAGTTCAAACCTTTAAACCTTCTTGCTTCGACAACCATAATTAAGTCTACAAAAGGAATGGGTTGACATTAGGTACCTAATATTTTTGTCAGATCTTCCATAATTATGGATTCAGTAGTTGATCCCGTTTAAGCAGAACAAAGGGTCTGTAGTTTTTGTTGTTTAAATGCTTTACAAGATCACTCATTAATAAGATAGTTAGGTAGCGTTTGATTGCAAATAAGAGTTAAGAATTCATTTAGAAGATGATTGAAAATTTCACCATTCTTTCACTTTGTTGTTTAGAAAGACAGTTGCTTATGCATCTCTGTTGTGTTTATAAGCATATATCTTTTTGCCTAAAAGTCAACAATTATCTTTAATAACCTGTTTGGTCAGAAGGATGAAAAATTGAAAGAGAAGAACATATATGTATAGACTTTCCATCAGGATGGACATTAGTTTTCTCTCCTTGTTTGCTGTAATGGGTCTAAAGTAGGATTGTGAGTTTTTATTATTTAATAATTTTGGGCGAATAAAAATTAGACAATAATTTCAAGTAATTTAATATTTTATATAAAAATTAGATGATTATTATTGCGAATTCAAGACTTTCCTTCCACCACCTCTTTTTAGGAGGATTAGGTTTTGTTCACTCTTCCTTCCAATTTTTCTCTTCTGGAAAATACCAAACAAATAAAAATTAATATTTCTCCTCATTTTCCATCGACAGCTTTCTTTCTTCTCACTTTTCCTTTCTAAACTTGAAACCATAATGGTTTCAATTTACAAAAGTGAGTATTTTCATGGAAAATTGCTTGTGCAGGAAACAGCCAGCAGTAGAAACAGCAACAACAGGTGGAAATAGAGTAACAATGGATTTAGATCTGCCGGTGGATCCAAATGAACCAACATATTGCATATGCAACCAAGTGAGCTATGGAGAGATGGTTGCTTGTGACAATCCTTATGTAAGTCCTTTCATTTTTTGGGGGTAAATTCATGGTAATTTCATAGAATGAATCATATAAAATCCGATGAAATCATGTTTGAACAGTGCAAGATCGAGTGGTTCCATTATGGATGTGTCGGTCTGAAAGAACAGCCAAAGGGAAAATGGTATTGCTCAGATTGCGTTGGAAATCAAAAACGGCGAAAGGGCAAATGAGTATGTGAAGTTGTTGTTCTCAGTGTATATTGGTATTTACTGATTACTAGAGGTCTTATTTTTTATTTTATTTTTTTCCTGGTAATATTTTTAGTTAAATTCCTTGGTTTTACAGCCATGTTATTATGTTGTTGTTCCATGGAACTTCTGTCTGAATTGACTATGTATGTATATGATGTTTTTGAATCAGGGCTACTGAAAGCCCCTTAGGCTGGTTGTTTGAACTTTAATCTCCTGAGTTCAGATCGAACACCATTAGCTGTCATTTGATTACCGGTTTTGTTCCCAAAAAATTTAGAACAGGAAATGAAAATACAGAGAAAAAAATTTGGAATATGTCTGTTTTGTTTCCCTATCTATGGAATTAATGTTTGGGAATATCACAGAAACATCCCTCTTTCCACTTTTATGATTTTGTTCCAAAATATGCCATTGGTTTTTTGATTCACATCAAAGTTGAAACAATATATATATAGATATTGGAGATTTTGGCTGGAGGATCCTAACATGTGTTCTAAACCTCCCTTGTATCTCGTACAATAATTTTCTCTCAAAACTTCTCCCTTTTTTTTAATTAAATATTTCATGTGGTATGATTTTTTCATATTGGAAACTTTGTATTCTTGAAATAAGTTGGAAGAATTGAAGTCAATGTTAACACAAATAAACATACATCCATTTAGAAATGAAAAAACTTAATTACAACTGCATTTATCATTCAATTGTAAATGGAGTTAATTTAATGCAAAAATTATGCGATGTTATAATCGGATTTAAAGAGTACTGATCTCCAAAGAGAAAATAGATGACAATTTACACACACACCCCAAAAAATAATCAAATATTTTTTATTTCTGATTTTTTTTTTTTTTAAAAAAAAGTAAACATAACAACAAAATATGTTTGTATTCTGAAAATTTTGAAGCAATTTTGATTTTTTTTTTTCAAAATAATTATTAGATTATCATCTATTTAGTTATTTGTGTCCAAACCACTATATAAGTAAAAAAAATTACTCAAGTTGACATTATATAATTTAAGTGGGAATAAACTAAGATGACATCAAAGTCAAGGTTAATGAAATTCGTCTTTCATCCCTCATAGTCAAATTTTATGTGCAAGTCGACAATTATACACGCATTTATAATCATTTACTCGTAGTCAAATCTTCCGTACAAATTGGATTACACTTACGGACGAGCATTAAATTCATATCCCACATTGATTATTTCAGAGTGCTCAAACTCAAATTCATATCTTTTTAAGTTCCACAAAGAGATGAAAATAAGAAACCACCCCACATTTATCATCGTCATTCATTAAGGACAAATAAAAATACTGACGAAATGCCAAGGTAATTAGCAAAGTGATACATATAGTGCGTTTCCACATGCAATTATTTATGTTTTCTTTGACCAAAATCAGAGCGTTGCAGAACATGGTTGATTCAATTTCAACCGAGGAAGAGAAAAAAGATGAATAGTAACTGAAGAGAAGAAGCCGTCACAAATGCCCAAGAAAATACAATAAATTCAGTGAAGTAGTAAACAAGAGCTGTGCCTCGCCATAACAGTTACAACAATCAAGAAGACTCATCCTCAAAACTTTCAACTCTATCTCATCTATTGTATGACTATTTGTTATTCCTTTTGCCCCAAAAATTGTCTCACCAAATAAAAAACAATAATCTCAGGCAAAGCCCTAATTTTGTAATCAATAATCCATACCGCCGCTGCCCATTGCCGGAGCTTCCTTTTCATCCTTTGGAAGTTCAACCACAATAGCTTCAGTGGTTGTCATGAGCGATGATACACTGCAGATAAAAAAACCAACAACAAAAACGTTAAGTGAATTATTTTAAGGATAATAATTTTCCTTTCAAAAAATACATATAAAAATATACCTAATTATCTTGTTTTAACAAAAAAAATGTTTTCTTCTAGATTGCAAACAGAAGAGATCGAAGCTGACCTGGCAGCATCAACTAATGCTGTTCTAATGACTTTGAGTGGGTCGATGATTCCGGATTTGACCATATCCACATATTCGCCTAGTAGATAGGGAGAAGGAAAATGAAATTAGACCAATGAAAATCTGAAAACGCTTCCTATTTGATTTTTTAAAAGAAAGGATGAAACTGATCGCTATCTAACCTTTGGCTGCATCGTATCCAAGATCAGGGTCGTCTTGTTCCAATAGCTTGCCAACAACAACAGCACCCTCCACCCCTGCGTTACAGGCAATTGTGTGGACCGGCGTCTACAATTTATTGTATTAAAGCTTAGCAAATGGCCAACTCTTTCCACAAGAATCATTTCCAAGAAGAAAAAAATTTATTAACTTCTAGACAAATTCGATGTCCTTTGGGTAGGCCAGATGGTTCAAACTGAAAAAGAACAAAAAAAAAAAAAAAAACTGCAAGATTTCTACTTGTGGTGTACAGATTGAAGGGGCCTCAAAACTCAATTTGTAAACTCCAAAATCTTTCAATTACTAGCTTCAAACTGTCGTTTGGGTCTTTACCAAAATGGGCATTTAGGATTTCAATACCCTCATAGACTGAGATCTACCAATGACACAACTCGCATTGGGTGACTGAGGCGGCAGTTTTTACGAAGGTGGTGTTTGATGGCATTTTGTTTCTATTTTTTTTTAATCTGTTCCCACAAAAATTTAGGAACACAAACAGATCATTTTCTTTTGTTCCAAGACTTCTGTTTTTGCAAGAAGAATATATCTTTTTGTTTTTGCTCCCAACATCTTAGAACATGAACAAAATTCTGTTTTTGCGTTAGAATCTGGGATCAGTGTTTTCAGAAACACTGGTTCAGTGCCACTTGACTTTTTACATCTTAACATGAGCTGAAGACTACTAACCTTTAGTGCGTTCTGAATAATCTGAACACCGATCTTCTGATCAAAATTGGCTGTTGGAAGCTTGTCCAATTCTTTTGATGCATAAAGAAGCGCAACGCCACCGCCTGAATTTAGAGAACTGATATTATCCATCCATATTTTCTCCGTTCATTTTTGGTTGTCAAGGCCAAAAAGAAAAATACGAGAAAAGTTTACCAGCTACAATTCCTTCTTCTACAGCTGCCTTAGTGGCATTTAAAGCATCAGTAACTCTATCTTTCTTTTCACTAACTTCAGCTTCGCTAGCACCACCAATCTGCAAAAAGAAAAAAAAAAAAAAAAAAAAAGAGATGATATGGCAGTTTTTATTATTGAAGTTGTTCCGTTTGATTTTTAATAGAAAAGTCAACCAGCTTCAACTAGGGCGCCATTTGGTAACCCTTGTATTTAGGTACTGTTTTGCTTTTAAGTAAAAGAAGTACCAAAAAAAAAAAAAAAGTAATGTTTGTTTTGCAATTTTTAAAATTTACTTTTAAAAATCAAGAAAGTAAATATTTTTCATTTCTTCAATTTTTGTACTGACGTCCTTGGACCTCTCCACGAATAGTGTTCTATGATCCCTCCACATATCATCTATTCGTTATAGAACACATTTTTTATTTTTACTTTTGTTATTCAATAACTTATTTTAAAATAAACCTTTTTTATCATAAAAAGTACTTCAAATATTGCTATCACACAGCGCCTCATTTTTTTAATTACTATTTTTATCTACTCCATGTTTGTCTCTTTTTTAATTTTCTTGGCACTGTGTGGGTGGGTGGTTAACGCTTATTGAACAAACAAAAGTTGATGTGAAACAGACCTTTAACACAGCAACACCGCCGGAAAGCCTAGCTAATCTCTCTTGGAATTTCTCCTTGTCATAATCAGAAGTGCTCAATTCAATTGCCGACCTAATCTGTAATGATATATCATAAGCCACACCGCCACAGAAAGAAAAAGAGAAGAAAAAAGAAAATGACTTTCAGTCCAAAAACTGCTTTAGACTAATGATAATCTATGAATCATCGCTGAGGAGTTATCTTATGCACAAGAAAGTAAGACTAACCTGCTCACATCTTTCCTCAATGGCCTTCTTCTCGCCGGCACCATCAAGAACGACAGTGTCATCCTTGGATATTGTGACCTACAAGCATAAATTCTTTTAATAATGCCAACTGACCATATAAACAATTATAAAAAACTTGCCAAAATGAATCAAGTATGTACATTTTTACCTTCTTACATGAGCCAAGCATATCCAACTCCACATTTTCAAGGCTCAGACCCAATTCCTCTGTTATAACCTATAGTACAAAAGAAGTGATCAATAAACTGATAAGTGATGAGAAACTAGTAATATATACAAAACTAGAAAAGGAACCCACTTCGCCTCCAGTAAGTATTGCAAGATCCTGCAAATTGGCCTTCCTATTCTCTCCAAATCCAGGAGCTTTTATGGCACAAATCTGCAAGAGGCACAAGAGAAGACAAAAAAAAAGGGATTAATACTTATGTAGATAGTGGCAGAAGGAAATGACGCAACAATTTCCACTACAATGAACCGGTAAAAAAGAAGAGAAAAAACCTTAATTCCCAGACGAAGCTTATTAAGAATAAGAGTTGCAAGCGCCTCACTGTCCACATCTTCAGCAACAATCAATAAAGATCTTTGTTTCTGAAAAAGGTAAAACAAATGTTCACATACTCTTCAAGACAAAGAAGATACAATTCATGCCAGATTGGCAAGGTGAGAAGACAATTACATTACCTTTAGTGCCAACTCTAATACTTTCACAATAGCATTAATACTTGAAATTTTCTTTTCATGTATTAGAATAAGAGGGTCATCCAATTCCTGTGGATGGTCAGTACACAAAGAATATCAGATGAGTCAGAGTTTGCATTCACCAATCATATGTTCAGAAATATATTCCATTCTACAAAATACAAGGCTTACACATTTCTGGTTCTTTTGGTTTGTGATGAAATATGGTGATATGTAGCCCCTGTCCAGCTTCATTCCTTCAACGACTTCCAATTCATTATGCAATGTCTTACCATCCTGGAGTAGTTCAGCATAAAATTAGATCTTATGCCTTCTGCATAGCGCTTAAAAACATGAATAACACTTGAAAACATGAGGAGATAAAATATGATCTTATTTTCTTATATTTCTAGAAAAAAAATATAATGTCATGTTGATGAGGGACTTTCACTCACCTAAATATCATGCAATGAAAATCTAATTAGATTTATGCGTATCCAGCTAAAATGATTGGACAAATAGCCTAAACGTTGCTCTAATATCAAGTGTCAGATATATTTCAACTATACGGATTCCGCAAGGTTAAAGGTTTCCTTTGACATTTTGTTTGAGAAGTTATGATTCATTAGACACTTCAACCTCTTCATGCCACATTCTCACCTTTCAAATCAACAAGAAAAGAAGCAAGTCTGTACTTTACTCACCCTTGGTCAATCTGCGTGTTCCTGTTAGACATCTAGGGAGTGCCAACACAGATCTAAGACAACATAATTTTGCCCGAATTCAGAAATTTGAAACTTTTTAATGTGAAAAATGTGTCGCACGGGTGCTTTTTCATAAATATTGTATGTTTGTTTGGTGGTGGTGGTGCTGATAGAGGGTAGCTAATCACTACTAGATATGTCATCCTTTGTGCATATTGTATTGTGTTGTGAAAGTTATATTAGAACACATAGATATATAGAGTTCAAACCCAAGGCAAAACCTGTCATTTCCACAAATACCAAGGACACCCCCCTGTCATTTTCATAATACCTGAGATATCCCTTATCTTTTCGGTTTGGTTACCTATGACACCCTTCATCGCATTTTGTTGAGAAAAATACCCTGGCGACATGAGTTGTTTACCATTTAATTATACTTTAAAAAAAATATTGAAAACGATTGAAAAAACACTTATTTACGAAACTAGTTCTACCCGGGGATGTGATCCCCAGGTATTGGAACCCGGGGTTCCGAAACCCCGGGTTCAAAAAAAGAGTCTGTCGTGCGATTTTTTTTAAAAAAAAAACTTCATACCCGGGGATCACTTCCCCAGGTCCTTAAAAAAAAATAAAGTTGGACATTTACTGTAATGAGAGAGAGAGAATGGTGAGCAAACCTAGAGAGAAAGGGTGGGGCCTTTTTTCAACCTAAATGAGAGAGAGAGAGAGAGAGAGAGGGAGAGAGTAAACCAAGAGAGGAGAGAGGGAATATGGGACTTGTTTTAGGATAGTACCATTTTTTTTTATATGGACTCGTTGTTTCACTTTGCCCATAACTTATTAAATATTTTAATTAAGCCTACAAAACACCTACCCCTAATCAGATTTTAATGCTAAACCCATAATTAATTGCAACTCTCAATGTGAGAAAGACAAAAAAAATTGTTAAATGAGAATGTGAATAGTTGAAGAACTTAATTAAAATATTTAATAAGTTATGGGGGTACAAAGTGAAACAATGAGTCCATATAAAAAAAAAATGGTACTATCCTGAAACAAGTCCCATACTCTCTCTCTCTCTCTCTCTCTCTCTCTCTCTCTCTCTCTCTCTCTCTCTCTCTCTCTCTCTCATTACAATAAATGTTCAACTTGTCTTTTTTTTTTAAGGACCCAGGGAAGTGATCCCCGGGTATAAAGTTAAAAAAAAAAAAAAATCGCCGTATACCAGGTGTTTCGAACAACGGGTATACGACAGACTCCTTTTTTGAACCCAGGGTTCAGAACCCCGGGTTTCAATACCCGGGGATCACATCCCCGGGTAGAACTAGTTTCGTAAAAAGTTTTTTTTCAATCACTTTTAGTATTTTTTTTTTTAAGTATAATTAAATGGTAAACAACTCCGCGACATAACATCTTTTGTTATTTATTTCATATTTTCTATTTTTTATTCTCTCTCTACTTCTCTTGTTTTCGATTTTTTATTTTTATAAATTTTTACTTTTATTCTGTATTTTTTATTTTATTTGTTTTATTTTTTAGTTTTTGGTATGATATATGTTGAAAATTACAAAAAAAAAAAATCGAAAGCAAAAATCTAGAAAGCAAGATGCAAAAAATAAAAATAACAAAAAAATAATAAAAATATGAATTCAAAAAAATATATATTTTCTTTTTGAATTTGAAGTTTTGTTTTTGTTTCATTTTATTTTGTTCAGTTTCTAATTTTTTACTTTTGGTTTTTTTTATTTGCCATAAAAATCATACACAAAATTTTAAGAAATAAAACAAATAAAATAGAAAACACAGAACAAAACAAAAGGTAGAAAATAAAGAATAAAAAGAAAATATGTTGCAAGGTATATTTTTGTCAACAAAATATCATAAGATATGTTTTAGGTATTATGAAAATGATAGTGGGTAACCTTGGTATTTGTTGAAATGACAGGGGATGTCTCATGTATAAACTCTAGATATATACATACGTACATATATATAGCGTGATACTGAACATGCATATTGTCCATCATCCAACAAAGAAAAAAAAATCCATGTAAACACGAAAATATAAATTACTAGTCTACTTGTCCAACAAGACCTATAAACCTTGATGTTGAACAACACATGCCACCACCAGTACCACCACCCCACCCCACCACAATGGAGGAAAGGTCCAAGCATTCTGTGTGCTTCTTAATTAAAACACCCATAACTTGAATGAGACCTTCTCTGCCATTTGTCTTATCTAAAACAATGTTTTCAAAACCGGACAGGACGTCAAACCGGAAAAGTTGGCGGGTCATGGGTCACCGGTTCAACCAGTGGGTGAACCGGCGTTGAACCGTGACGTCATAATGACGTCATTAATAATAATAATAAATATATAAATAAAAATAAAAAAAATCAAATAAATATATATTTTATATGATGAACCGGTAACCAAACAACTGAAAAACAAAAATTGTGAGAGAAGCAAGGGGAGGGAATTAAAAAAGAAAAGAATAATTAAAAAGTAGAACCAATAAGTTTTGACCAAGATGTCATTTCTCCATATTTTCAGGCCTGACATTGTGCTGTCCTACATCATCTCCAATAAGCAATAACTCACTCGCAAAACTGTTTTTGCTAGAAGCTCTCTCGCTCTACGATCTTTAGAGAGAGAGTCTGCTTTTGATTTCAAACAATATCTTGATGAAATTGTTCACGATTCCCATGGCCTTGCTGGAGATTTCAACGTCGAGCCGAACCTACTTCAGGACCGTTGAGATTTTGACCTTCGATCTCTTCTTCTTCTTGTCTCCGGCAGCGGCGCCGCCTTCCATCGGAAGCTTCTTGCTAGCCTTCGGCTTCTTCAGGTGGAGCTTTCTTGGCCACAACGGTCTTCTTCAGGCCGTCAGCTTCTTCTCCTCTTCCGTCAGCTTCCGACAACTGTGATTCTTTTGTTGAAAAACCGGCCGGTTGAAGAAAAACCGCTCTGGTTCCCCGATTCGCCGGTTCAACCGGCGGTTTGATGATTTTTTCCGGTTTAACCCCTAAAACGGGTTTTGATGGTTAACCGGACCGGATTTTGGGCCGGTCGACGGTTCAACCGATCGAACCAGCCGGTCCAGTCCGGTTTTTAAAACATTGATCTAAAATTAAATTCTCTAGTATACATAGGAATTATGTGAGCGTCCAAGTTTGAGTAAGAATGTTTTTTCCTGTTTACATGCCCTCATGAAAACTAAGATGCCAGAAACATGAAATGCTTAATTCAAAAGCTACAGATGAAATATTTATAATCATGCACATAAAATGCCTACACAAAAATATCAAAACTTACTTGAATTGTAATAACTCCTTCTTTCCCAACCTTCTCCATAGCCTTCGCAATCAACTCGCCGATTTCTCTTTCCCCATTTGCTGATATTGTCCCAACCTATTAATATATGATAATATCAGCAACCTTCCGGGAAAACGATTTTATTTCTTCATTGTTTGTAGTTACAACATGCTAGAAAGAAAAAAATAAATAAATAAATAAAAATTAAAAATTAACAAACCTGTGCAATTTCTTCAGATGTGCTTATCATCCGGGCTTTGCTCTTCAAATTCGTTACCACAGCATCAACAGCCATAGTGATACCTCGTCTGAGATCCATTGCATTCACACCAGCAGCAACTGACTTGCAGCCCTCAGTAAATATTGCACGTGTGAGTACAGTAGCACAAGTGGTACCTGAAAAAACGAGAAAATTTTAAAAGCAGTAATTACCTCTGACTTTATCAAGGCATAAATTTGAAAAAGAAAAAATGGAGGGGAAGGGGGGGCCAGATAAAAAAATCAAGAGTCTCAAAGCACATTAATGATAAGAACTGATTAAACATCATGAAGCAGGAGCTTACCATCACCAGCTACATCATTGGTAGCATTTGCGACCTGCTTTACAAGGCTTGCACCAATGTTCTTGACTTTGTCTTTGAATTCAATACTCTTGGCAACGGTTACACCATCTTTTGTCACTTTGGGGGCACCCCAACTTTGTTCGATCACCACATTACGTCCCTTCAGATATTAAAACGCCGTCAATGACAGTCATCACCAACAGCATTCAACCACATATAATAAAATAACATGTAAAAAAAATAAAAATAAAAATAAAAAGGAAACAAAAGAAAAGCTGCAAGAAGACACTAGCGGAAACAATAGTTCACAGCTGCATATAAGTAACCAATATTACTCTAATAAGCAAGTGATCTGCTAATTATATAAAATAGAAACCACGTGGATTGTGGAACAGTCCAATCTTTGTTTTTTCTTTCAGCCCATTAATCATGAATTGGGGGAATCCCGAACACCATAGGGTCCTATTTTCTTAACAAAACAAAACAGAACAAAAGCCTACAAATCTAATCAGGCCATCTGGTGTCAAAGAATTTGAGGTTTCCAAAATTTTCCTATTACTTGCCTCAGTTCAAAGGAAGAGGTACAACAAGAGACTGTACTGAAAGACACAGGACAAAAAGCCTCATATGAAAGAGTAAAACTGTCCTCTTCTTCGTCTTCTTTAGGTATGGTAGCTTGAAAAATCACAGGGGGCTTCAAATAGATCAGTGACATTGCGGAAAAGTACAGTGTAGTATAGAAAATATAGGTAACCGATTCTCTTATTTCTAAGGTGATTTATGAACTACGAAAACTAGATCTTTGAATTAGATAATAGCACAATGCAGTTTAATTAACCCACTTCCTTAATTCTGTGTGATCATCGAATGCTATGAAAAACAGATCTTCCATACAATTCAATGCAGCAAAGAATGATAAAATTCAATAGTGTTCAACACCTACCTTCGGGCCCATAGTTACTCTGACAGCTTCGGCAAGTTCTTCAACTCCCTTGAGCATCAAAGCCCGTGCTTCCACCCCAAATCTGATGTCTTTAGCCGCATAATTCCTACTCCAATTCCACCTACTACTAATCTACAGCAAATCCAATTACATAAAACACATATACGTTTTAGTGCTTAAATTACTCCGTAAGCAATGAAAAGAACAAAGAGCTGACAAGCATCAAATGCTAAATTGATAATGACCTGTTGAGTGCTCTTTTTGGCAAGCCTGTAGAATCAAAGAAAAAACGGGCATTGGATTAAAAAAAGATCATCATATAATGATTGCGCAGATAATGGAAATACACCAGAGATAGAGCGAATCTTATGGAATGGTGAAATGGCTTCCACGTACCTAGCTTTGGATGCAAGATTTGAGGCAAAGCGATACATGATTTTACTGAGAGAGTGCTAGTAGAATTGAAGCTTGTAGTTATACTCTAGAGAGAGAGAGAGAGAGAGAGAGAGAGAGAGGAGGGGGGGGGCGAATGAGGATTGAGTATCGGAAGATATCAGAGGGGTGTGGAGGTTCAGCTGGTGTGAGTATAGTAAGGGAGGACGAAGGGTCTAGAAGAAGCAGCTTCTAGGGTTTTAGGGTTTAAGAAATGTGAGTCTTCTCATTTCAAATTTTCAGTTGAACACTGGATTACTGTTATAGGACTGCATAAAATAATATTTTTATAGGACAGAACTTTTGAGCGAATTTTCCTTAAAATTATAATTTTATAACTTTTTTTTATAGAAAAATGAGATATTTGAACTTTAATACAGTTCTTTTATAACTCGAGGTTGGTAATCTTGAATACTAAAATCCGGGATTACCAACTCCGGGTATGTGTGAAGAAAATAACCTGTATACCTGGGGTTGTCAACCCCGGGTTTAGTCAATATTTTAGACAAATCTGAGGTTGACAACCCTGGGTTTTTACATAATTTTTTTGTAACGAGGGGTTGTCAATCCTTAGGTTTGGCCAATTACATGTCCTTCATTTTTGTTAGAACATATGAATTTTTAATTATTTTTATTAATAAAAGACAAGTGTCAAAAGTGATTTCCCTCTATTTCCTCTATTCCACATTGGTTGGGAGAAGAGTGGATGAGGAGTATAATTAAGGGCATGTGGGATACTTGGGGTGTGTCCTAAGGGGTACCCATATTTTGTGGAGGAAAGATGAGCTACATTCCTACAGGTTTACCACACGCGCGCCGCCGCCGTTCGGCCAAGCCGAGCCTAGCGCTCATGTGATGAGGTGGCACTTATTTATTTTTTGGACAAAAAATATTTAATAAAATATATATTAATTTTTTTTTTTAAGACAGATCAGATTTTTCAAAATGAAAACACAACAGTTCATGAATAGTTACGCAACAGTTATGATCAGATTTGAAAACGCAATAGTTCATGTATTCTAACGTCTACATTGAATCACAAATGGTACTGTTTTGATTAAATGACCCGACATTTTGGATTGGTTTTCCAACGTTATGAATTATTCTTGCCTATAAATACTGTTTCTTTCATCTGTTTTTGTACACAGTTTGTGTTTGCATCTGCTTGTGAGAAAAAACCCATATAAAATAGTGTTTTGTTTTTCTGTTCCAAAAACAGTGTTTTTCCTCAGATCCGAAACAATTTATTTATTTTTTTACTTCGATTTTTGAGCAATGAGTGGGTGTTTAGTATTCAGGTCTTCTACTGTACAAAGAAGGTCATAGACATAGATGATTATGTGTTGTTTTATCCTGAGGACAGCGAGACTTTTACACTGCTTGCACATTCTTGGGCAGAGCCGCGAAACGTCTTAAAGAGAGTGACCTAATCTGCGACTCAACCCAAGAAATTTTTGGTAAACTCGTTCATTATTTATTTTCTACTTCAACAATTTTAAGACGTTCTATTCTGCCGATTATCTACTACGATGTCTACTGATCACGAATTTAAACAAGTCACTATTGACCTTAACAAACCCTTTCGATTCGAAGGGTTTCATTTTAAAAGATGGAGACAAAAACTGTTATTTTTTTTAACTATAAAAAAAATAGCATATGTCTGTACAACCGAAAAACCTCAATTACCTAAAGATCCTACTGACGCTCAGATTCAGGAAGATAAGTCTTGGGAGGAAAATAATTTTCGTTGTAAGAATCTCATTCTTAATGGTATGTCTGATGATCTGTATGATTATTACTGCTATAACAAAACTGCAAAAAAAATTTGGGATGCTCTTTCAAAGAAATACGATACTGAGAGGCTGGAACGAAAAAGTATGTTGTTAGTCGGTATCTGAAATACCAAATGATCGACGACAAACTTGTGGAAGTTCAGTCTCATGAACTTCAAAAAATCGCTCATAAAATAATTGCTGAAGGTATGTCCCTTGATGAATAATTTCAAGTTGTTGTTTTAATTGACAAATTACCCCATTCTTGAAAAGATTTTAAGAATACTCTGAGGCACAAAACTAAAAAGTTTTCTTTAGAAAGTTTGATCACTCGTCTTCGGATTGAGGAGGAAACCTGAAAATAAGATCAGAAAGATGAAGTGCTCGTTGTTTCTAACAACGCTCACAAAAAATCATCTTATGTTGTTCTAAAACCCAAAGGGAAAAATATGAAAAATCAAAATCGCTACCACAACAACCAAAATAGAAATGCGCATCAAAATCATAATAGAAACAAATCCCATTCAAGTAATAATTCTGAACAGTTTACTTGTTATAACTATGGGAAAGCAGGCCATTTGGCTCGGAATTGCCGACAGAGACGTCATCCTGCTCCAGAGGCGAATCTTACCGAGGACCAACTAATAGTTATGATTTCTGAAATCAATATAGTTGGTGGATTCGAAGGGTGGTGGGTAGACATTGGTGCTTCACGCCATGTCTGTTATGATTGAATCATGTTCAAGTCTTATTCTGAAAGTGAATACAAGAAAGTGTTGTTGGGTGATTCCCACTCCACTATTGTTGCCGGTTCTGGTGAAGTGGAATTAAAGTTTACCTCTGGAAAGACAATCATCCTTAAAGATATTCTGCATACTCCAAAGATGAGAAAGAATTTGGTTTCGAGCTATCTTCTTAATAAGGTGGGGTTCACTCAAACTATTGGGGTTGATTTGTACACCTTAACCAAAAATAATATTTTTGTTGGGAAGGGTTATGCAACTGATGGAATGTTCAAACTAAATGTTGAAGTTAATAAAAAAATTTCTTCTGCTTACATGTTGTGTTATTTTAATATTTGACATACTAGACTTTATTACGTTAACAAACGCGTTATTAAAAACTTAAGCAACTTAGAACTAATTTCTAAACTGTCTTTGAATGATTTTGAAAAGTGTGAATTTTGCAGTCAAGCCAAGATTACTAAAACCCCTCATAAATCAGTAATTAGAGAATCTGAACCTCTTGATTTGATACATTCTGACATTTGTGAATTTGATGGTGTCTTGACTAGGAATGGTAAACGTTATTTTATTACATTTATAGATGATTTCTTTGATTACACTTTTATTTATCTCATGAAAAATAAAAGTGAAGCATTTGATATGTTCAAATTATTTGTAACTGAGATTGAAAATCAATACAATAAGAAAATTAAGAGGTTATATAGTGATAGAGGAACCGAATATGATTATGATATTTTCATTGATTTTTATAATTCTCATGGGATTATTCATGAAAAAACTGCACCATATTCTCCTGAAATGAATGGTAAGGCTGAAAAATAGAACTTTTGTTGAATCTGTAGTTGCTATTTTGCTTAACTCCGGTGCTGGTTTTCACTGGTGGGGTAAAATTTTATTAACGGTTTGCTATGTGCTTAATAGAGTTCCCAAATCGAAAAGTAAAATTTTACCTTATGAAGTTTTCAAAAATAAGAAACCAAATTTGTCTTATTTTAAAACTTGGGGTTGTTTGGCATATGTTCGTATTCTTGATCAAAAAAGAAGAAAACTTGTCAGTAGAGCTTATGAATATGTTTTTATTGGTTATGCTGTGAATAGAAAAGCTTATAGATTTTATGATTTGAAAGATCGAATTATCATTGAATCAAATGATGCTGATTTTTATGAATATAAATTTCCTTTCAAATTAAAGAATAGTGGGGGTTCGACATCTAGTAATGTACTTGTCATTAGGATTAATGAATCTGATAAGGAATTAGATATTGAACCTAGAAGGAGTAAACGACCTCGTATTACTAAGGATTTTGGTTCGAATTTCTATGCATATACCTCAGAGGAGGATCCGCCCACCCTCCAAAAGGCATTGTCCTCTGTAGATGCCAATTTATGGCAAGAGGCTATTGATGATGAAATGGACTCTCTCGAGTCAAATAGAACTTGATATTTAGTAGATTTACCTCCTGGTTGTAAAACAATAGGATGCAAATGAATTCTTAAGAAGAAATTGAAACCCGATGGAACCATTGATAAATATAAGACTCGTCTCGTAGCCAAAGGGTTTAGACAAAGAGATAATGTAGATTTCTTTGATACTTTCTCACCTATCTCTAGAATTACATCTATTTGTGTACTTTTATCTCTTGCTGCAATTCACGATCTTGTTGTGCACCAAATGGATGTTAAAACTGTTTTTTTGAATGGTGAATTAGAAGAAGAGATTTATATGGACCAACCTGAAGGATTTATAATTCCTAATCTAGAAAACAAAGTGTGTAAATTAGACAAATCTCTTTATGGTTTAAAACAAGCACTTAAACAATGGCATGAGAAATTTGATAATCTAGTTATTTCACATGGTTTTAAAGTAAATGAAAATGACAAATGCATCTATTATAAATCTGAAAATGATGTTTGCACTATTATATGTCTTTATATAAATGATTTGCTGATTTTCGGTTCCAATATTCATGTTGTGAATAGTGTGAAATCCATATTGTGTGATAATTTTGGCATGAAAGATATTGGTGAAGCAAGTGTAATCCTTGGTATTAAAATAACTAGGTCTAAATATGGAATTTCTTTGGATTAATCTCATTATATAGAGAAAATTCTAAAGAAATACAATTATTTTTATTGTAAACCAACATGTACTCCTTATGATCCCAGTGTGAAGTTGTTCAAGAACACTGATGAAGGTGTTAGACAATCTAAGTATACGAGCATCATAGGCAGTCTTCGATATGCCACTGATTGCACTAGACCCGACATAGCGTATACTATGGGATTACTATGCAGGTTTACAAGTAGACCTAGTATTGAGCATTGGCATGCTATTGATAGGATCATAAGATACCTAAAAAGAATTATTAACCTTGGATTACATTATCAGAAGTTTCCCGCTGTTCTGGAAGGATATAGCGATGTTGATTGGAATACCCTTTCAGATGACTCAAAGGCAACTAGCGACTATATATTTAGCATAGCTAGTGGAGCTATTTCTTGGAAATCTAAGAAACGTATTATTTTGGCTTAGTCTACTATGAAGTCTAAGATGATTGCACTATCGTTAACTAGCGAGGAAGCAGGGTGGTTAAGAAGCTTGCTTTTCTGATACCCCTTTATGGGAGAGATTGATTCCAACTGTCTTGATCCATTGCGATAGTACCGCGGCTATTGCAAAGATTCAGAACTGTTATTATAACGGAAAGAAGCGACAAATACGTCGCAAACACAATACTATTAGAGAGTATGTCTCGACAAGGGCTGTGAGAGCGGATCATGTACGGTTTGATGATAACCTAGCCGATCCTTTGATGAAAGGATTAGCTCAAGAAAAGATTTACAAAATCTCGAAAGGAATGGGACTCAAGCCCATAAATTGACGAGTCACTTGCGAGGGAAACCCAATATATAAACTGGAGATCCCAAGAAATAGGATCAAATGGTAATAACAACTCATGAAGTGATATGAGAATAATCATGTTATAATAATAATTTTGAGTTCTATTCCATAAATGTGTTGTTTGAAGCATGATATCCTGAAGCGATAGAAGGTTGAGTTTTTATTAACTCTTAATGAGATCTATACTCTATTTGGAGTGGAGTACCTAGTTACAGGAGTACTCTTGATAGAATCACCTTTGTGAATGTGGAAGTGTGGTCGTTTCCTTTAGAATTTTGGGCAAAATACTCTAGAGCATTCATTATATTGGGATACACGTGCATGGTCATAAAGCATGAGATTTTGGACTACACGCTGATATGGTTGTGTGTGTGATGCTGTTAGAGATAGAGTTCAAAACTATGAGTTACTCTAGTATAATTGATAAGTGTGATCTACCTATCTATTTTCAGACCAAATTAAGTTAGTTTTCAAGCGTTTATATAGTATTTTATTATGTTTTAATTAGTTTTTATCTTTTTGTATTAAATCAGGCGTATGGTGCAAAAATATAGGAAACTGGAGCGCAAATGATGAGATCGAACCGAAGGCGAGTCGAAGTTACAGTGGATAAATAAGCAATGAGGCAAAAATATAAAGAAAGCCCACCGCCTAGGCGTTCAGACCTCCGCCTAGGCAGTGAAGATGCTGAGAATGACAAAAGGCTATTGACAGCCCATCGCCTAGGTGGGAAATTCCTCTACCTAGGCGGACACCGCAGCAGAAACATTTCCAAGTCCACCGCCTACTTCTTCGCCTAGGCGGTCACTAAACTTGCAAAGTCGGTACAGGTGTTGTAACTTCAAGGTTATTTTGGATTATGATGAAATTTGATTTTGGAAATACTCAAAACATATAAGTTGTAGATATTTTTCTTAGCTTTCCATAGGTTCTTGAATTACCTCAATTAGAGTTTGGATGAAGAAGTTACAGTCAAAACAAAATACAAACCTGCAGTTGCTCGACCTAGGTAGAAATTCCACCGCCTAGGCGGAAAAATGGCAGAAAGTTAACCGACCTACCTGTGCCTAGGCGAAAATTCCTTCGCCTAGGCAGAAACCCCTGACACAACCTTGATATTTATTAGATATTTTAAGATATTTTGGCTATAAATACCATTCCCTCTCCCTTCCTTGTGAACCCCCAGGCCATTTGGGCACCTTAAGTTATATTTAGGCTATGGTTTAGGAGTTTTAGAGGTGGAGCTCACATCCCAAAGTGGAAAAGACGGCGAATCGATCATTGAGCGTTCTTAGCGGTTTATGTTCGGACGAGGATAAGTTCTTCGATTGTTTTTCTTTTTTTCTTTATCTTAGGATCATGTGAGCATGTTTAGCTCTTTATTTCATTGTTTATGCGACTATGGCCATGAGTTAAATATGGATTGTAGCAGGGATTAACGGTATATTTATAAATATGTTTATTTAGATGATTTCGGAGTTTCGTTTGTGATTGTTCTTCGTAGTTTAATTGTATTTATCGTATTGTTTATTTATCATGCTTAGTTAGATAAATGGATAATACGGGGTTTTGACAAACCCCGGATTCGGATTAGGGTAGACAAACGCCACGATCCAATAACCTAGGATGTTGATCCCAAGATTTTGATGAACAATTAAGTATTGATGTTTTGGTGGAACTAATGTTTGATCAAGTGTTTCAGTGATTTAAAGTTCCAATAATGAAGATATCAAAGTGAATAGATGCTAAATGAAGATATCCATAAGAAGTATTAAGAGTTTGAAGACATTAGGAAAAACAACTCAGGTAAATATAAACTCTTAATATCCTATTTAGGAACACATACACGACACAAAATGAATTTCATCTTTTATGTGTGTTTTGGTTGAGTATATTTATTTGCTCTTATGTGAATTAAAAAGAAATATTTTTGAATGACTAAAATAGAATATAAAAATATTAGTGGAGTTCATTTGAATATAAATGTGGATAAATGGGCAAAATTGTAAAAGAAAGTAAGTTAAAAACGAGATCAGAGAAGAGATTCAGGAGAGGGCAGTCGACTGAAGAGTCGACCGAAGAAAGTAGATGAACTATCTGAATTTGCGAGTTGAGTGGGGCGGTCGACCGATGGAAGCTTGGTAAACTCTCTGAATCTGCGAGTTGAGTGAGCAGTCGACCGATGTAAGCTTGGCAAACTCTCTGAATTTGCGAGTCGACTGAGGAGTTGACCGATCAAGTGCATACGCTACTTCCAGTATCCTTTAGTCTACTGGGCAGTCGACTGAACGCACAGTTTCTGAATATTGATTGATCCGATTCTAAATCCAAAAGTAGCCGTTTTTGGTTAAGATTTGAGAGAGATTTTGGGGATATTCTTAACATTTGAGATATGGTTCATATACATATTAAATCCTTTCAATATGGTTCATTAATTATTAAAGTTTCTCAATTTGGTACATAAAAATGAATTCTATACTTATTTGTTTTAATTGAGAAGTATTTTGGGGATTTAATTGAGAGATTTAAAAGTTGTTATTAAGTGAAATTGAACCTAAATGAAGTCCTCATATTATGAAGGGTCTATAAGAGTATTTTATTATCATGACACTTGTAAGCTAGCCGTTAGGAGGCTAATTACATGTGCCCTTATATAGACCTGCGAATTTTCTAAGAAAGCTAATCATTCTATTCATTCTAAGAGATAAAATCAATCTATATTTGAGAGAGCATTTATAAGAGTGATCATTTAACTATACTATGAGCTGTTCTAAGAGAGTGATTATGATAATTAACTGCGATCAATTTGTGCTAATTCCGGAATTGAAGCTATATTGTTTTCATCATTAATTTTGTGGATTTCGGGTAAGATCTTTCCATATTGATTATTACTTGTTTCTTATTATCTTTGGAATTGATTTTAGAAATTATTTTTGTTTCTTTAAAGAAAACATTATTTTAAACAATTTCTTAAATCTGATTACGTGCTCCAATTTGCTACTTATATATTGTTAAAATCAGATTTTTATATCTCACATAATTCTATCACTAGTTAGGATATTAAATGAGTTTATATATATCTAGGGTGATAGAAACTCCGAGTGAGATTTACTTAACAATTTTTGTATTGGTGAGTTGTGACGGGTTAAATATCATTGGGGATATTTAATCAATGGTAGCTGGGTTTCAGTCTCTTCTTGTAAAGAGATTGAGGTAGTCATTTTTCATGGATAAGAATTGCGTGTTTATGAGTAATTTTGTAACGGTTTAATCCTTATTGGGTAAAATGATATTTGGAACGTTTTGATGAGGTTTTGATTCTTGAGCCTAGGTGTTAAAAAGAATTAGGTTATTCTTTAACTTGTAAAAAGTTGGGGTTATTCCTTAGCCTTTGAAAAGAAAATTGTAAAGGTTGATTCTGAACCTGTAAAAGAATCAGTGTGCGGGTTTGGTTCCTACCTTTAAAAGAATCTTGGTTTTAGTGGGTACGACCTCTATGGAGCTCGGGGGACTGGATTAGCCAAGAGTAGCTTGATGAACCAGTATAAATCTCTGGTGTGCTGCTTTATTAATTTGTCTATTTTTGCTATTTATGTGTGCACCTAGTTGATTGATTAATTCCGCTATGTTATAAAGATAATAATTAATTTAGGCTTAAAATTAATTATTTGATTTATTGATTTTTATTTTGATTATTTTTTATTACCCAATTCACCCCCCTCTTGGGTATTCTACTAGGCTAACATGGGAGAGAATTGGATTGTGGACAATCGATGACGTTGGGGCAAAAATCACGCAACCTAGGGTCGTTAAGACATTGAGGGGGACTTCTTCGTTGACTCAAAGTTGCGTTATATCCCCCATCTTATACTCAAGAGAGGTGACGAGGGAGTTTTAGAACGGAGATTGTTGATAGAGTAAATACAATGCGATGATTCAATAACCCGGGAGGGAATTGGATTGTGTGCAATCAATGACGCTGGGCGAGACTCACGTGACCTAGGGTCGTTAAGACGTTGAGGGGTACTTCTTTGTTGACTCAAATTCATGTATTCCCCCGTCTTACACTCGGGAGAGATGATGGTGGAGTTTACGTACCGAGGTTGTCAAATAGGTCGAACACCGTAAACGTAAGTAAATCGAGATCGTATATGTATTTGTAAACGCGTTAATCCCTAGGCAATTCTTCACCCTAAAATATATTAGCATATTAGTGTAGTTAATTTATGATATATTAGTATTAGTTTAATTAATTAAATACATTTATTTTTCATCTAGATAAAATTAGGTCACGACAAATGTGGTATTCAATAGTAACGACACCAATCCCTGTGGATATGATAATCCGATCTTTCACGATCACACTGTACTAAAACTTTGACCTCGTACACTTGCGAGTAGTCATATACGCGAGCAATTAGATTCTCGTCGTACAATAATCTAAATCATTTTCACTATGTAAAGGTTCAAGTCGACATACACCTTTGCTTATGTACAATCTTATGTTGTATTATACTGCTCGATGAAAAAAATTGTTTTTAAAAAATTCAAGTGGGGGATTGTTGGAACATATGAATTTCTAATTGTTTTTATTAATAAAAGACAAGTGTCAAAAGTGTCAAAAGTGGTTTCCCTCTATTTTCTCTATCCCACATTGCTTGGGAAGTTGATGAGGAGTATAATTAAGAGCATGTGGGATACTTGGGGTATGCCTTAAGGGGTACTCACATTTTGTGGAGGGGAGATGAGCTACATCCCTACAGGTTTACCACACAAGCGCGCGTGCACCGCCGCCGCCGTCCGTCCAGCCGAGCTGAGCGTGCGAGTGATGAGGTGGCACTTATTTATTTTTTGGACAAAAATTATTTAATAAAATATATATATATATATATTAATTTTTTTTAAGACGGATCAGATTTTTCGAAATGAAAACACAACAGTTCATGAACAGTTACGCAACAATTATGATCAGATTTGAAAACACAACAGTTCATGTATTCTAATGGTACTGTTACGCAACAGTTCATGTATTCTAACGTCTGCATTGAATCACAAACGGTACTGTTTTGATTAAATGCCCCGACTTTTTGAATTGGTTTTCCAACGTTATGAATTATTCTTGACTATAAATACTGTTTCTTTCATCTGTTTTTGTACACAGTTTGTGTTTGCATCTACATGTAGAAAAAACCCATATAAAATAGTGTTTTGTTTTTTTGTTCCAAAAACAGTGTTTTTCCTCAGATCCGAAGCAATTTTTTTTTTTTACTTCGATTTTCGAGCAGTTTGTTTGTTCATTTAAATAGTGAGTGGGTGTTTAGTATTCAGGTCTTTTACTGTGCAAAGAAGGTCCTAGACAGAGGTGATTTTGGGCTGTTTTATCCTAAGGATGACGGGTCTTTTACACTGCTTGCACATTCTTGGGCAGAGCCGCGAAACGTCTTAAAAAGAGCGACCTAGTCCGCGACTGAACCCAAGAAATTTTTGGTAAACTCATTCATTATTTATTTTCTGCTTCAACAATTTTTTCCTTTATCTCTTCTTCTCCTCCATTCATTCCTCTTCTCCTTTCTCTTTTTCTCCTTCATTTTCTCTTTTCCTTTCATCTTCTCCTCCATTTCTCTACTATTCCCTTTAAAATAAAAATAAAAATTATAAACATTGTAATTTATAATTATAATGATAATTTTAAAAATTAATATATTTATCATATGTAATAATTTTTTTAAAAATATGTCTAAAGAATAAATTTTTTAATATTTAATTGTGGTAAGTATTTAATTTATAATCAGAGAAACGATTATTCGACATAATCTTAAAGTGAAACAACCTAAAATAAGTAAAAACATCAAATTAAAATTAAACACGATAACAAGTACAAGTAATCATAAAAAGAAAAAAAAACATTAGATAAATTAAAAAATATTATCCATCATTGATCTTTTTTAGCATCGATAATTACTTAATTTTATCAAACCATTCGTAGTAAATGACTCCATCTTCGTAATTGAACAATTCTGGGTCATCTGTGTATTTGGGATCGGTAAAATACTTTGACATCTGCTCGTTTGCATTTGGCACATTGTTCTTCTAAATTTTGTGAAGTTGTTGTTTGACATGAATCCGTTTCTCCATTTGTTTTATTTCTCATTTCAATGCGCGATAAATTTTGCCGATGTTATCCGATTCGCTTTTCAATATTTTGAGAGACCATAATTTCAGAATCTTGAGGTGATATATATGAGACCTTGCCTCATAAAGGTTTCTCTTTACCATTAGCGTTAGCCATTGTAAATTCATTGTCTCTTCACTATCCTTGTCACATTCGGTGTAGTTGTAACTCTCGTGGTAACGACAATTGACTCAACAAATAGTTTGAAAGGATCACTGTGTACTAAGAAAGTTCATTTTGAAAAGAAAAAAATAGTCTTTGAACCGTATACCTAGGGTTGTCAACCCTGGGTAGGAATTTTTTTTTTTTTTTTACCCGAGGTTGGTAACCCCTGATTTTAAGACAAATATAAATGCTATTCACATTAGGAAATACAAAAATATTTATCAAAATATCTTCATCATGCTTTTGTTCTTGAATCCTCTTGATCATCCGTTTCACTTCTAGTGCATCAAATATAACATATTTGTTTTTCAGCACATCGTTAATCTAGCTAATATTCTCTTAAACTGTAATCATATCTCAATTGCGATATTAGTCCCAAAAAACCATCAATTTAATTAAGTCGTCAAAATCATAAAAATAAGAATTAAATCATTTAGGGTTAACAAATACCATACCAAAAAAATTGAAAAAAATAAATCAAATGAAAAAAAAAATACAGAATAAAAATAAAAAATAACAAAAAATACAAAAAAAAAATAGGAGAGAGAGAGTGTGTGTGTATAAAATAAAAAATAAAAATTAGAAAATATGAAATAAACAACAAAAAAATTATGTTATGACTTTATTTTTGTCAACAAACTGTAATAGAGAGTGTCATAGATAAGTAGGGATGGTCATGGGTTTGGGAGCCCGCAAAGTCTGCCCAACCCGAACCTATTTTTATAGGGCTTGGGCGCAAACTTTGAGCCTATGGACAGGGCATGAGCTCAAGCTTTGAGGCACGACGAAATCTAGGGCAGGGCTTGGGCTAGGTAAAAAAATTTAGGGCCGGCTTGAGTATTTTTTTTTTTAATTTATAATTATATATATATATATATATATATATATATATATATATATATAAGTTATTTAACACTAAATTAGGTTAAAATATAAGCAGTGCATTAAGGGCCCTATTGGACAATTAAAGTCACGTGATCATTTCCATCACTTTATTTTTTTTTATTCACCAACTCTATCAAATCAACAAAAGTTTCTTTTCACCCCTCAATTCACGTGATCATTGTCCCACTTTTTTTTTTCTTTTTCTCTCTCTCATGGATTCCAATTTCATCTGCTCCAATTCAACCCCATACAGCCTGTCATCATTGTTAGACTTTACCCAATTTTCACCACCAACCGGTAACTATTTTCTTATCTTCACCGGCCAAACCAGTCTATTCCTACTTCCAACTTCCTAGAATCCCTGCCTCAGTCCCAAAAGAGAAAGCGACTGTATGTTATCTCCCTTCATGCTTGCCCTTGTCCCTACCTTGTCTCGTTGCAACTCAGTTGCTCATTGTCGATTGTTGCCCCGTCTCGCCTCATTGTCAATCGTTGCCTCTTGTCTCGTCTCGCCTCGCCGTCGATCTCGTTTCACTTCGTCATTGATCTCGCCTAGCCATTTCCACTATTGATAGCTCAATCCTGTCGTTCAAGGTTTCGTTGCAACGGAGTTTAGGTAAGCACATATCCCTAGATCTGTCTTTATTCATGCTTCAGATTCACGATTCATTATTTAGCGAGTACTTGACCAAAAAAAAAAAAAAAAATTGTTTGGCGAGAGCATGATCATTGTAGGAATTATTATTATTATTATTATTATTATTATTATTATTATTATTATTATTATTATTATTATTATTATTATTATTATTATTATTATTTATTTTTATTTATTTTTATTTTTTTTTTGGTAGAAATGAATGGTTGATTATCTGTTTATTTTTGTTTAATTTTTAAATTTAAAAGAAAATTATAAGGCCGCACTTGGACCTTAATTATTTTGAAAGGGGCAGACTTGGAAATGAAAACAAGGCCCGACCATAGGGCCGGGCCGGACTAGGGCCTTGTATATTTTTGTAATACCCTAGTTAAAACCCAGCCCGAACCCGACCCATGACCAACCCTATAGGTAAGAGTTGTTAACTATTTAATTATTTTTTTAATAATTAATTATTGAAAAAATGATATATATAAACATATATACAAAAATCTCATTAAACAGATTTTGGAAATCCGATTATCGAAAATCGGATTTCCAAAATTCGATTTAAAAAAGAGAGAGTATAAATCGGATTTTAAAAATCTGTTTATATGATCTCCTTTCCCATGTTTTTTTTATTTAATTAATGATAAACTCGAACTTTTGAAGTCCGTTTATAACTCAACCCCTTGCATGTGAAGCACACTTCCACAATGATTCACAAACACCAACCCAAGAAAAAATTTATGGGATTTTGACACTTTATATCCCTTATGTTTGACTAAGGTCTCACTTTCATCTCCATAGTTTTTTAAATTTGAAAAATAATTAAATATGTAATTATTAGAAATAAGATAGATTTAGATATGATCTTCATGGTATTCTTTTTAGTTTATTAAGATTTGTCTACATTACTTCATATATTTATATCTATGGAGACGTCGCGCATTGAAACGAGAAATAAAACCGATGGAGAAACAATTCATGTCAAATAACAATTTCTCAAGATTTCAGAAGAGCAATGCTCCAAATGCAAGTACCAGATATTAAAGTTCTTTATTGATCCCAGATACACGGATGATCCAGAATTGTCCGATGACGAAGATGGAGCTATTCATTATGAATAATTTGATATTCTAATATATTTGATTGTTATTTAAATTTATCTTATTTAAAAATAAAAAATAAAAATTTAGTTGTTTTTTAAAATTAAAAAAAATGACCATTATATATATAACAAGAGAAAAAAAAAAATTAAACTCCTTTGTGAGTGAAGTATTCTTTTATCATTAAAATAATAAATAATAGAAAAAAATAGCCAATTAAATATAATATAAAATTAATCAAATGGTTCAAAATGTTTAAGATGTAAAACATGTCTTAATTTATAGAATAAAAATAATTTATATAGGAATATTAAAAAATTAGAAATTATATAAATTTATTTTTTCATTATATAACTTATCTTAAATTTATTTTATTTCAAGAAATTACAAATTTAGGTACTTTTTTTTAATTCAAATCAATTTTTTTTCTCTCTCTCTCATCTTTTTATATATTTTTTTAGAATTCTATTTTTTGATTTATACATTTTTTTTAACAAAAAATCACTTTCAATTTTAAATATATATAGATATAAATATATGAAGGAATGTAGACAAATCCTAATAAACTAAAAAGAATACCGTGAAGATCTTATCTAAATCCATCTCATTTCAAATAATTACATACTTAATTATTTTTTAAATTTAAAAAATTATGGCGATGGAAGGGAGATATTGGAAAAACATAAGAGGTATAAAGTGTCAAAACCCCATAAATATTTAATTGGGTGGGCGTTTGTGACTCATTGTGAATTGTGCTTCGCATATAAATTTATATAATTTGTAATTTTTTGATATTCCTATATAAATTATTTTTATTCTATAAATAAAGATATATTGTATCTCTTGAACATTTTGAACCGTTTGATCAACTTTATATTTATATTTAATTATTATTTTTTTAATTAATTATTATTTTAATAATAAAAGAATACTTAAGAGGAGTTTGATTTTTTCTCTTATTATATATATAATGGTGACTGTTTTTTGAATTTTAAAAAACAACAAAATTTTTATTTTTTATTTTGAAATAAGATAGATTTAGATAAAGAGTCAATTATCAAACCATTTGTAATGAATAGCTCCATCTTCGTCATCGGACAGTTTTGGGTCATTCTTGTATTTGGGATCGGTAAAGAACTTTGACATCTGTTCGTTTGCATATGGAGATTGCCCTTCCGAAATCTTATGAAGTTGTTGTTTGACATGGATCAGTTTCTCTATTGGTTTTATTTCTCGTTTTAATACGTGGCGTCTCCATAAATACAAATATATGAAGGAATATAGGCAAATCCTAATAAACTAAACAGAATACCATGAAGATCTTATCTAAATCTATCTTATTTTGAATAATTACATATTTAATTATTTTTTAAATTTAAAAAACTATGAAGATGAAAGTGAGATCTAAGTCAAACATAAGGTGTATAAAAGTGTCAAAACCCCATAAATATTTACTTGGTTGGGTGGGTGTTTGTGAATCATTGTGAAAGTGTGCTTCATATGCGCTACTAGGGGTGGGTTATAACCGGACTTTTGAAGTCCGAGTTCATCATTAATAAAAATAAATAAATTAAAAAAACATGGGAAAGAAAATCGTATAATTTTAAAAACCGATTTTCAAACTGATTTTTGTATTTGTCATTTTTCAGCAATTAATTATTACAAACATAATTAAATAGTTAACAACTCTCATAGTAACCAAACTGAAAATATAAGAGATATCTCAAGTATTATGAAAATAATATGAGGTGTTTTTGGTATTTGTCAAATTGATGGAGAATATCTCGGTTTTAAAATCATATTTTGTTCAGATAAATTCAAATCATATTAAAAAGAAAACAAAACAACTAAATATTTCTATGTTGAAAAAGTAAAAAATAGAGATATTCATTATTAGTGGATAAATATAATTATTAGCAAAAAATAAATACATCAATTCATAAATAAAATAATGATTGACTGAGTAAATTATTCATTCAAAATGGTTGAACAAAAAAATTGAATATCGAGTTATTCCCACAACCAAGGTTGGAGTCTCTCCCTATGCAAATCGCGAGGAGTTTATTCACCGTCTGTTTATAAAAATAAAATAACATATTAAATTATTTATTAATGTTAACACTCATATTTCTTATTGAACTTTTTTATAAATATATTTAGTTCTTACACTTTAATTTTTCTTCAAAAATGATATATAAACATGAAATTTAATTTATAAATTGAACTATTAGATTAATTTATTTTCACTTAATTTCCACTAAATTTATAAAAATATTACTAGAGAATTTTTTCAAAATTTAGTTAAATTCAACTAATGGTTATTTTAGTTATTATTAATTATAATTGAACTATGTTAAAAGTTAGAATAGTTTTTTGGGTATTTTTTTTTTTTTTTTGGATTTTTTAGAGAATGACCCATTTTTAGATAATAATTTAAAATGGACCACATAGACCATGGCCCAACATAATTAAACATCTAGGGTATGTTTGGTTGGAAGAGTGGGAAAGGAAAAGAAAAAGGAAAATAATTTTTTTTTTTTTTTTTTATCCTTTGTAGAGGGAAAATCATTTTTCTTAGTATGTTTGGTTAGAGGGATATAGAAGAAGAAAAATATAATATTTTGTATGTATTAAAAAAAGAAAAAAAATAATATGCACTATCTTAATTTACAATTTTACCCTTACGAAATGGATATGTGTTATATAAAATAAAGGGATAAAATAATAATTTTGAAATATTTTTCCCACCAACTTTTCATTTTCATCCCAAATTTGAGGGGTAAAAAAGGGCGGGAACACATGATTTCATCTCTATTTTCTTTTTCTTTTTCCTTTTTACCTCAAACCAAATACACTACCATTTCATTATCCACCCCATTATCCATTTCATTTTTTAATCCATTTTATTTTTCACTCTATTAAACACACCCCTAAAAATTATTTTTAATTTAAGAATACCCCAAACAAATCACACACTCGCCACTTTTTCCTATTTCTTTTCCCATTTTCTCTCTCTCCCCATAGTGGGCCCTACCACCCTATTTCTCTCTCTCTCTCTCCTCTCTCCCTCTCTTCACTTTATTCTCTCTACGACAAACTCTCTCTCTTCCTCCATCCAGTGGGCCAGGCCCCACCTTTCTCTCTCTCTCTATATATTTTTTTGTTTATTTTCTTCTTCTTTTTACTTTTTTTTTTCTATTTTTTTTAATTTTCTCTTCTTTTTTTTATTTAAATTTTTTCAAAATAAAAAAAATGAATAAAGTAAATTGCAACATATAATTAAAATTTTGTGAGGAAAATGTCAAAATATTGTGTCTATAAATTGTATTGGTGTGATTGTTTTGGAGAAAATTATATTTGAATTTTACTTCATTGATAGTGAAAATGTGTCATTTATTACCTATATAACAAATATTGTTGCATAACAACTATCATCGCATTCAATGTTTAATACTTACTGTACAACAATAATAGTACATCAACTATCAAAAGTTATTGTACAATAACTATTAACATTTGCATTCAATTTTTGTGTAAAACATACAATTATTTGTTATTAATTACTGTACAATAACAATGGTAATGAATGATTGATTTTGCAAAAAAAAAAAGATTATGATTTTTGATTAAAAAATATAATGTTACTATTTCTAGAATTTTAATGTCCCAGTTTCAGTCTGGATTTGGTTGACCGATAAGCTCTCTATTCCCTCAATTCTTGTCCACAAACACATACAAAATTCATGCACTAAAATTTTATTGTATCAACTTTTATACAGTATCGACACATGACAAACGATAATGAGTGTGGAGTTCATATGAAACTGATCATAGTTATTGTACAACGATATTTACTCAAATGAGATTCTTATTTCAATCATCAAGGAATAATAGATGAACAAAAAATATTGAAACAACACTCCACATGGCTAAAAATCATTAATCAACTTCTGGCTACCCTCCGTTGATGAAAATCCCACTACAAAAAATTGCCAACACATCGCCAAAATCAAACCGCCGTCATGACAATCATGAATATTTCAGGGAGCAATATTTGCTGCGCAACAATAAAATCTTTCACTGCACTAAAATGTTGCTATCGAAGATCGCTGCTACTGAAATAAATTGTTTCCGTCGTTGAAACGTAGCTCGTTGCCTATGATCGGTGGTGAAACATAACCAGTGGATACAACCCAACCACCAAGAAATTTTATTGTACAGTAATCTTTTCACCATATATCAATATATAGTAACTTTCCCTAAAAATTATGGTGTAACAACATTCCAAAACACGAGTAACACTATCAATGCATTTAGAACCCTAAGATTTTTTCAATAATCCAAAAAAATAAGTGAAATTAGCAAAACCAAATCAAAAGTTAACAAATTCGACAAATAATATCCAAGAACAAAAGGTGAATACATTTTATAACACTAATTGAATCTCAATACACAGATCAAATAAAGAATTCGATTAACCAGAAATTCAATAGAAAACGAACCGTCTTTAGTGTAATCTCAAAGGTGAACAACACCATTAATAAAGATTCACACAAAATTGGTCAATAATGAAACACTTTTTCCAGTAATTTCACAAAAAGTAAAAAAAATGATGGGTCGCAACTTTTACAAAAAAAATTACTGTACAACAATATTTTTACAAAATTTTACTGTACAATAACCTTTTTTTTTACCAAATATTAATGTACAGTGATTGTTCATGAAAAAGTTACTGTGCAGCAAAATTCAATTGCACGAGATGAAGAGCGATTTAGTGTTTCTGTTCCCATATTTACGTTTTCATTCTCAGAAAATTAGGATCACAAATTTGAAAGTGTGGGAACCGTGTAATACTTTACTGGCAGATTTGGCCATAATGGTAATTTCCAGCCACTATTATGAGACTATGAATAGCCACTATTATGAGATATAATCTAAACACTATTCAATAATATTGAGAGAGAAACAGGAAAAAAAAAAACAACAAGTAAAATAAACCAATTTAAAGTCTTTGTTTTTGACATTTCCAGTTGTGAAGTGTGGCCATGGTGGTAGGGTCTGAAGAAAAAGAAGCAGATAAGGGAGAACTCATAGAGAAGGGCGGTCACATGCCCTTCTTCCTAATTCGCATGACCCAAGTTTGCAACCCTACCCCCTTCTTGCAGAAGAAACCTCATTCCAATCGCCCACCCTATCCGAGCAGAGAGCGAGAGGGAGAAGGGTAGGGGACGTGTCTGTCTCTCTGTGTGTATATGAGAGAGAGAAAGAGAGAGAGAGAGAGAGAGAGAGAATGAGAGCTCACCATGAAACTGAGTCTTGCCGTTGAGTTCTCGAGTTGTGACGATGTAGACCCGCTACTACCCAAGCTACAGCGGCAACGATATTTTTACAAGGCTAAGACGACATAATTGGGCTGCTTCATGGATTTGGTAAATGCACGACAAAAATACTGAGAAATTTGATGGAACGACTTCTATGGAATTGTTATTGGACAGAGAATTTTTTAGATTCATTATTGATGAGTGTAAAAATGGTCACTCCCGCACAACTAATGGAAGACCGCCACGTGTCCACAACTCTCTACCAAAATCAATTCTCTACCAAGGTGAACCCTTGCTAAAGGTCATGTATGAAGATTATACCGGGCAAAGGAACATCTCTAGCTATGCTAGCCATCCCAAAGGCCTCAATACTCTCCAGGAAGGGAAGGCGAGCCGCCGACGGGATGGGGAACCCTTCCCCATCCCGGAATTTTTTATAGTAGTATTGCCCATCTCGGAAATCAACTCCACAAGCTCCTCAATAAATCCCCCCTTCCCGTCTCTGGCTATCTGGGAAAGGCAGGGAGTTAAGCTCCGCACAACTCCCCTTCCCATCTCCAGCTATCTGGGAAGAGTTGGGGTCAAATTTCCCATCTCGGACGCAGCAGGAATGTGTCATCCTCTAGTCATTGGTTGGCTCATTTCCCCAAAATGTCCCAAAATATCCCACAAATATCCCAAAATATGTAAGACCCTAATTCATATATATATATATATAGACACATATATAATCATACATATCTACATTCTCGGGAAAGATCGAGAAGCAATCAAAGAAGAAAAACAGAGGAGAGAGCGATGAGGCTGTTCTGGCAGTGGGTGTTCGGTCGGTCCGTCAGTTCGTCGGGGGTGTGCTGTTTGTCGTCGACGATGGGTGTTGCGTTGTGGGGTGTGTTGCATTGACAGTTCTGTTCATTCGGTGGTTAGTGATTGTTGCAGTTGTCGACGGAGTGTATGACTGTGTTGTGTATATTTGTGTGATAAGTGTGTATGTTTTGGTGTGTGTATGTGTATGTGTGCTCTGCTCGGCCGACGATCATGTGGGTATGTGTATGGGTCGTCGGCTGTGCTGTTAGGTCGCCGGCGAAGAGAGTGTGTTGATCGTGTGAGCATCGTGTGTGTATCGATGGTGCGGTGCAGGTGTAT
The DNA here is from genome assembly GCA_016647705.1 of Eucommia ulmoides. Taxonomy (NCBI): domain Eukaryota; kingdom Viridiplantae; phylum Streptophyta; class Magnoliopsida; order Garryales; family Eucommiaceae; genus Eucommia; species Eucommia ulmoides. The sequence goes on along the minus strand of CM028327.1, from coordinate 22,273,574 downwards.
CTGCGTGTTTTCCGTTTCTGTTGGGTGATGTCTGTGTGTGTGTGTTCTGTTATTGTTGTGTATGTATGTGTGTAGTAAGTTTGGCCAGAGGGTGTGTGGCTCCCTCGGTGGTGTGTGTGATTGGGTGTCGCCGTCGGTGAGTTAGAGAGAGAGAGAGAGAGAGAGAGAGCAATGTGTGTGTGGGTGTTGTGCCGTCGTTCGGTTGGTCCGACGGTGGTGGGTTTGTGTGGGTATGCGGGTAGTTTGTGTGGGGGCGAGTGTTTCATGTGTGGGTGTTAGTTTGCCGTTGTGGTTGTAGAGGGTGATCGTTGGAGTTGAGAGTAGAGTGAGAGAAGGTTGGCGATTTGGGTTGAACCCGAAACAGACGCGAAGAAGAAGAAAGAAAAAGAAAAGGAAAAGCAAAAAAAATTCACAAACCACCCCCAATGAAAATAAAAATACTCATCTTGTGGCAAACGAAAAATCCGGGAAATGTAGAATTCTGAACTCTACTAATATATGTATTTAATGATAATTAATTGTCTCGTGGGTGATTATGAAACTAATTACTAGCATCGAAAAAAAAAATATTGAGACCGTTCATATAAATAAATTCGATAGAATAAACTTTAAACGGTGCAATATAAGCGGAATAGTAATATTTATAATAAAATATGGGGAATAGAAAATTACAGGATTTAGGGTTGCATGGCATGATCAAGTTATTTTTTTACATAAAATATTAATTTAGGCCATGTCACTATTAGGTTCGTAGGCACTGGAGTACCGGGAGAGGATAGTGGGTAAAAGTCTTCGAAGCTGATAATTAGGTGAGCGTACTGTCTTCCTACCAAAAATCTATTTTTATATTTCTGATGGGAAAATGTGTTTACTTAAAAACTGGATAAATTTATAACATATATGGATCAAGCGGATTTGGGTGATTTGAAAATATGGTTTTCGCTGGTTTTTAAAGAAAAGTGGAAATAAATGATTTGTTAAATCTAGTAGGTTTTAAAAGAAAGTGAAAAATGTGATTTTTGGATTAAATCGGTTTTGGAGATAGAGGTTGATATTATTGATTTGTAATTTGACGATGTTGTTATTGATTTGTCGATGCTATTGATTTTATCTGTTGCGACAGAGCGTTGTTTTTTCTATTGAGTTGTTGTTGTTGAGGTGGAGATGAGTTGTTGTTGTTGTTGTGGTTGAGGTGGAGATGAGTTGTTGTTGTTGAGGTGAGGTAGATATTGGCTTTGTATATTCACCCGTCTAGCATATTCCAGCTGAGCGGTATTTCACCCGTCTGGTATAGTCCAGCGGAGCGTTGTTTCACCCATCTGGCATAGTTCAGTGGAGCGTTGTTTTACCCGTCTAGCATAGTCCATCGGAGCATTGTTATATCCCGCTATGAAGGCATATCCTACGGGGTACAGTACCGTTGTAACTCCCGATCGTGAGGTTAAAACGATCACATGGCTAGCCGAGGTGTGGTGTGGTGTGGTGTCGTATGTGGTGTTTTGTCGTATATGATATTTATATATACTTTATTTTATACTGGCTTGGTGTATCCATTTACGATGATATATCTATTATTTCGGTTGCGTTATACTATATGGTTGTTTTGACGTTTTGGTTGATTTTTACTGTTTAGTTGAAATGTAATAAACATATAGACGTTGATTCTGTGGTGACAGGAAAAATGATGTTTTCCTTGTGGTATGATACATTTATATATATTATGAGATTTTTATTTGAAATGTGGTTTATATGTTATATACTTGATCCATTTAAAAATATTTTTATTAAGAAGGTAATACACTCGCAGGTGAAGCAGTTAGGAGTCGATCCCCTACTGGCGCTAGGTAGAGTCCTACGATGGAGTCGTGTGAAGGGTTAAGATGAGCTGTCTGGGGCGAACTTGTGAGGGGTTCTTGGTATTATATTTTGTTGTTATTATATTTGGGGGACGGGTGTGTCCCCATAGCAGAGAATATGTATAGTTTATATAGATGAAATTTATTGATTATGCATATTGTCGTTTAATAGATGGTTGGTTGTTTAGGTGAGGTCGTGATGTTGTCAGGTCAGCCCCGGGATGTCGGGTGTCCGGGACGGGTCGTGACAAAATATCTACAACCATCATGATGGCTCTCTTCCCCAACACCAAATATTTTCCAACATGGGGAACATAAGTGCCCCTTGGTACTCTCTCATTGGCTACATGCCAAGATGGGACATTAATGTGATTTGGAGGAGACACTAAACCATGCTTAAGCCTTTAATCAAGTCCACTCCAAGCCTATATAAAAGAGAGCATACAATTGTTTAAAGGTAGAAAAAATCTCCCTAAAAAAAGATAGATGAAATCCACTCCAAGCACACACAATATTTTCTCCTTCTTCATGATAGCACTTTTATAAATCTCCCTCCTGTACGTTGATTCTCACGTTGGAGGGGTTTTCTGGGATACCCCCGGCCAGGCTACGTGTGCAGGTGACAGGTTTCTGCCCATCTCAGACTTTTCCCTTCCCATATTAGAAAGCATTCCAGCTCTGTTCTTCCTGGAACAACTCTCTCTCAAGGCATTTTGGTCCTCCCCTTCTCGGCCTGAAAGGTTTTTGAGCTAATTCCAACTTAGGTCTGTCCCTTTCCGACCAAGGACCTTTTCTCGGCCAGAGACCTCTCCATGGATTAGAAGTTTCACGGACCGACGATCTCCACTCTAGGCCTCTCCAACTACATCCAAGGCTGACTGGACCATACCGCTGGTGTCGACCAAAATTTGACATCAACAACTATTAATGAAAGCTTCCCCCTCAAAGACTTCTTTCCTATATTACACCACATTCACGCGCCTCTCTTCCTGTTGCAATCACACGACTGAAGCTATGGTTTTGTTATAAATTTCTATTGTTATATAGGGATGGGCCTAAATTAAGGATGGGCCTTGGGGCCCATGGTAAAGAACCTTTTTTTTTTTTTTTTTAAATTACAAGTGCATTATGGCATGTTTGGAAATATTAGTTTAAGTATGGGTATTTTCATTTTTCAAAACTTTAAAAAAATATCAAACTCATAACTAAATCGTAAACTATAAGTTTTTTAAACTCGATTTTTAAATCGAACAACTTAGTTTTATAAAAAAGTTAAAAATCAACCAAAATCACGAATCTATTCATTTATTATCTTTCTTTAAAAAAATATTTTGTCTATTATAATTACTAGGGATAAACGTTGATAAAGTTATAAATACTTTTATAAAATATATTAAAATAAAATTTTGCAAAGGATTTATCATGTTTTAAAATTACTTAAAAAATAAATGTATTTCACAAAATATTTTTGCCCAAAAAGAAAATAAATACGATATAAATTAATTAAAGTAGAATTTGTTAACTTGTGAAAATTGATAAAATTAATGCTTATTTATTTGTTATTTTATAATTTATTATTAAACGTTAATTTGTAAAAATATTATTTTTCTTTTATGATTATTTATATAATTTATAATAGTAAATTTATTTTCACTATTTATAAAATGCTTAGCTCACTAAAATTTATGCATTCGCTCTCGAATATTGCTATCCAAAGTGTTGGGGTTTGGCTCAATTTTCAAAGGAAGGGGCCCACCCCTTGGACAAAAGAGAAAAAGAGAAAAACTTTCTCTTTTCATTTTAGTTTGTTACCGACAACCATTTTTCTTTTATAAAGAATTGTTGTTTCTTTTGACAATAAGGATTGTCACACCCCACTCCGGGCACCTGTCACCTGAGGTCGGGCGTGACGTCGACTTGACACTACCTGACCAATCAACTAATATCCATAACATACATAAACTCATAAATACACGCTCTACTGTAAATATTTTTCCAAAAAAAAAAATACATTTATATATTTCAACATTTGGGAATATACCGATCCCAAATATCCACAACCAAAATCACAAAACAACCTGAACTTTCCACGGTTCACATCCGATCGGTTCACCTCCAAAATGATATTACCTCCGGACTCTACCTAATGTCAGTAGTGAACCCACTCCTAACTGCGGTACCTAAAACTAAATATTTTATCGGTGTACTGTCTTCATAATATAAAAATATTTTATGGATCAAGTATAAGTATTAAACACCACGTTTAAAAAATATAATATAATATAACCACGTACCATATGAAAATCCAGTTTTCTTGTTACCAATGAAATAAACTAATATATTTAAAATACTCAATTCAAACATTTTAAATCAACCAATCCAAACATCTCGTCATATAATAAAATACCGCACACCATTCTCCTACTAGCCATATGATCGTTTTTACCTCACGATTGGGAGTTACAACGGTACCGCAACATGTACAACTGTGTCATCTAACGTGACTACCAGTTCCAGGGCTATTTATTATCCCCAATGGTAGGGCTACCACCCGAAGAATTTGCACTTCGGACAGGTCAATCAACCACCTGCAGGACTAATTCTCCTGACAGATCATAATAATCAACCACCTGCAGGACTAATCCTCTTGACAGGTCATAATATCATCAACCACCTGTAGGACATGCCCTCCTGATTAGTTATATCAACCACCTGTAGGACTGACACTCTTGACAGGTCAATAACAATAATCAACCACCTGCAGGACGTGCCCTCTTAACAGGTCAAAATCATCTCGCAGGACATATCCTCCTGACGGGATCAAAACTATGGCGTAGTTGGATAAAAATCACCTTTTACATTTAAAATTTACTTGATCCACATAAGTCATAAAATCGTCCAATTTTTAATAAACACTTTTCCCCCCCACAATTTATATGAAAATAAAATTTGTAAATTTACATAGAAGACAATACACTCACCTCGATTTCTGTACTACAAAAATATCGTCGTCAACAAATACCTGGACGCTGGCGCCCGTGAACCTAACAGCGATACGGCCTAAATTAATATTTTATTTAAAATAAACTTACTATGCAATGCGTGGCCCTAACATGCACAATTTCTCATTCCTCAAATTTAATTACGCAAAATTATTATTTTCCCCAGTTCCCTACGTTAATATTTACTATACAAAATTATTATAATTAACGGTTGCAAAAATTATCGTCACGATTACGAAAATTTAATGTTAATAATTTAATTTAACGAAAATAATAACCGATTAAAATTTCACTTGTTCCAAATCGCCCGCCGATCGAAAAGTTGATTTTTTTTTCTATTTTCTTTTTCTATTTTGCTCGCTGGATCTCATCGCCACAGCGAACGCCCTCTCTCTTCACACCGCCGTCGACGCTCTCTCTCTCTCTAATTTTAACTCACCGCCGGTAACCTACATCGATCACATACACACACAGCAGTGACGGCACACACACAAACCCACTCGCTTGAACACACACATACACACACACACACACACACACACACACACACACACACACACACACACACACTGCCCTGCTGGTTTCCGTCACTAACACACACATACACACTGCCGGTGACGAACACACACACACACACACACACACACACACACACACACTGCCGGTGACGAACACACACACACACACACACATATGAAACATACACACTGTTAATAAAACCCATACACTCACCGGCCGACGACACCTACTCCACTGACGACTCCACATACACATGTAATTCGTCGGACGAATGCACCCACATATCGGAGATCAACGACCCACACACCACCGGAGCGAATGGCGACGCCACGCACCCACGCACGATCACTATCGATTGATCAGCAACACATACACACATACCGTCGACGATCGGAGCACACACCTACGGTCGGATCAAATACACACACACATACACATGACGAACACCTGCACAGATGACGACGGCTGAACAACGGACACACACACAAAGCACACGATCACTGTTGACGACACACACACACCACCGAATGACTCCTACACCCTCAACGATGACTGCAACGATCATACACGCACACACTCACCTGATGCCGGTGACGATCACACACACACACATACGCACACACACCGCCGGACCGGACGACATACCCCACTCCACCGACTGCACATTACCAACTAAGCACACTCACAACACCGACTGCACACCGCCGACCCACTCTCTCGATTCCTATTTTTTTTCTTCTTTTTAGATAGCCATGAGATGGGCGTGTATGGATGTATATATATAGGTGCAGAGATGGTGGCACACTCACGTCATTTACCTATTTATTTATTTATTATTATTATTTTAGTTTTCTTAAATTACATAAAGCTCCCCCTAAATTATCTTTAAATTATTAGTTAAACCCAAATCAAAATTAATATTTTTCAAAATTGCTAGTAAACCCCTAATTTTTTTAAAATAAATAAGAAATGATACAATCTACCCCGTTATTTTCTAAATGCTCTAGAATGCAGCTAAAATTATGCATATTAAAAAATTAGGGTCTTACAAGGATCATCCATTTTTATTGAAAGAAGAAGCTGGAAGAAATCTCAGCAGCTTTTGTTGAAAGCAGTGGAAGAAGATGCGAGAAACTCGGCGGCTGATTTTGAAGAAAATTGAAGAAGATGAAGAAAAATCTATTTTTTCTTCATCTCATCCTCTGCCTATAAAATGGTAGATGATTAGTTGCAGATTTGTAGCTCTCTCAAGATGTAGGGAGTGTAGAGCTCTCAAGATGTAGTGAGTATCTCTTGTGAGGTGTATTGGGAATTCCAATTAAGAATTTTGTGTGCCCATACTCAAAGACTGTGTATTTATTGAGAGAGATTTGAGGAGATTTTATTGTTAGTTCTTGAGTTCAAGAACTTATTTCCATTTGTGTAATTTTCTTCATATTAGTGAAACTATTTGTTATTCTTCGCCCGTGGAGTAAGTAAGTTGTACTAAACCACGTTATATCTTGTGTCACTTTTGTATTTGTCATTTTCTCCGCTTCCGCATATTCTCTATTTTCATATTTTTGTTGTCTCCGAATCCAACACAAAGTAATTAAATGATAACTATGCGTTTCATGCCTTAATATTGACAATTTATTATATATATATATATATATTTTAATTCCGCGCAATGCGTTAGTCGAAAACTAGTATTCCACATAAGTAAAGAATGAGTGTCTCCAGCATTCAAAATTGCATACAAAATTTAAAAGGTGAACATAAAATTTAAAATATAAATCCATTGTAATTTGTACATTTTAATTGTAATTAATTCAAATATGGATTAAGTCCAAATAAAATGTATAAAGTATATAACTAAATACGAAAGAATTGAATCACCCGACAAACATAAACGAAAATAAATATTAATGACTAGTGTATGAAATTTAAAAATATAACAAACAAATGTAACTACACCTACTCCTTAAGTTACATAATTTAATTTTATAATTATAATAGAGAACAATGCCAGTCTAAGACATGTAACTTGGATATAAAAACAAAATATGAAAGGATAATTTGTAAAAATATTTAATTTAGAGATAAAGTACAGTATAATGTATAATTAATAAAATTAAAATTAATTTAATTCTAAATAGATAATAGCCTATATAAATAGAATTTACCGTAAATGACTGACATGCATGCCCTTTTACTATAAAGTATAGACTATAGATTATAATCACTATTTGTGATATAAGCATGAAATTAAGTGATTATAAAAAATCATCATTCGAGACAAAGACCATTAGATACAAAGACCAAGTCCAATATAATTGTAGTATGAGGCAAAAAATAAGGTCAATTTGGTATGGGACAAGAAGCTCAAACTTTTTAGTGATTTTTTTGATATCAACATCTTGGGTGTTCAAGCCAGAAATAACGGGAATTCTGTCTTTCATCAAATTCATCAAATACCATAAAGATTTATTTTTTATTTTTTATTAGAACACTGTAAATCGGAGTTGATCTGTTGATGTCATCAATTAAGTTTCAATTTTACCCTAATTATGTAATACATATTTTCAAAATTACGTGATTGACCCTTACCCCATATCTAAAAAGACAAAATTATCCTTTATTAATTCATTTACTATTATTTTATTATTATTTTTCTCCATATTTTATTTCTTGTCACTTGTCATTTCTTTAATTTTATTTTTTCTTCTCTTCCCTCCCCACTCTCAATAACCCAGTTGAAGAAGAACCCCAACGCCACACCAATCGTCCCTTAGAGAAACCACCATCGACACCGCAGGCATGACCAACCCCATCGTCCAGGTTGTTTGTCACCATCCTTGACGGAGGCTAGCAAAATAACCACCACCTTTTCCCACTATTGTCCAACCAACCATCACCATACTCGCCAGATTGACGGAGATGTGTTGCTAAATGGGGTGTGGAGCCTTGCACATTCATCTCTTTTTATATGTTTTAAACATAATCTCTGTCAAAAGTTAAAACAAGCCGCAGACTGTCAAAACAACATCTTCAAGCATTCCGTCGGATTTCGACGAAGTAAAAGATATGATTGCATTGCATGTACCTACCACCCCTTGCATGGCTTTCAAAAGTTAAAAATGAATTAAAACTGAGATTTTCGAAACTAGGAAACTACAAGCGTTCAAACTACTTTTTTTTTTGCGTTAAGATTGTTCATGTCTCCGAATGGTCTGGCCCACTACCACGCGATCGTCCAAGCGTTCGGATCAGTGAATAAGGTAGGATTATTTTATAAATTCTTTTTTAGGGAATTTAGGATTTCAAGACTTTTCATTCCCATACATACAAAACCTAGCCTTTTAGGTCCTGTGTGATTAGAGTCTTTAAATAAGCTACATCACCTAAGGCCTAAGTGAAAAAACTCTCTCCCCCTTAAATGAATAATACTTGTATATTTTGAAAATCATTACCCACGACCAAAGGATCATATTCGAAAGTTGCGCTTAATTGCCCTTTTGCGGGAGGAGATCAGTGTTTTGCGGGAGCTGTGAACCAAGCACGAGTAACTGGTGAAGTTTTCATGTGAGGAGCTTGAAAGACTTCGATGATGTAACCTAGTTGAGGAGTTTAGGACGGTCGAGGAAGCTGAAAACCAGCTGCACACATAAGTCTTCGAGGAAAGAAGTGTAGCATAAGACTAGAAGTGAGCAATTGTTGTAGTTGTACTACCAGTGACTTTACTAGTGGATTACTCATGTCGCGAAGCGACACGGTAGTTTTCGCTCTTTGGGGATTTTCCAAGCAAGTTTCTGTGTTGCTCAATTTTATGTTTCTCTATATTTATTTGTTTATGGTGTGATAGCATTTTAATCTTGTGCTCATAATAAACATATCCTAAATCAAGATTAAAATTAACGTTCGAAATAAAAAAAAAAAATTAATTAGATTATTAGATCTAGAGAGAGTAAAAATTAAAACTACGTATTCATCCCCTCTAGGTTAGTTTATAATAACCAAATGTCTCTCTCTCACACACAGCACACAGAGCGATTTTAAGAGTTGGGGTGTAGGTGTTTTTTTTTTTTTTTTTTTTTTTTTTTTTTGGGATTTAAGGTTTATTTTGTTGAAATTTTAGGTTTTTTTTTTTGTTGAAATTTAGGGACTTTCGTATTTAAAACCAATAATTTTAGATCTAGAATTCATGTTCTCTTGCTTTCTAAGAGTCGACTAAAGATGATGAGGGTGACGACAGTGATGAAAATCTATGGGGGTTGGAAGTGGTTGAAAGATGGACTATACTAGTGGTCGACGACAATTCGATGTTGGATAGACTAGCTCTGGTGGTCGACATTAGTTATGGGAGGTGGTTTATTTACAGGTCCGGGTATGGATTCGGGGTGAGGAATAATGAAGGAAAAAAATTCTTTTTCTTTTTCCAACTTTAAGTGAGAACTCAATTGATATTTGTCTCCACTAATTAATCTTGCAAAAAGCGTTTTGGGTTGCCAATACAATCCTGTAAAATATTCACATTTAATTAGAACTAGTTTAGAGGCGCGACTTAAAAAAAATTATATTAAATTCTTAGTATTGAAACATGAAACACATAGATATCATTTGATTATTTTAATATCAATATCCAGGAGCGGTTGTATAAATTTTAGTGAGTAATATCGTTTTACAAATACAGAATATAAATATACTATTATTTGAGTGGGCCACTTATTATTTGATATATAAAAAATATATAAAAATTCACACTAAAATACTTGAAAGAGACATTCTCTAACTTCATTGAGACCTTCTTTCTCTTTCTATTAATATTAGATTTGGTTTATATTTAAATTTAAAGGTAAAGTAATTATGGAAGATGTCTTTTATCTATGGAAGAAGGGTAAAATTGGGATTGCACAATCAAAATATGCAACAAATAAGTTCTTATACAAAACATATCAATAAATTTACTGCCTTTTTATTGAGATCTAGAAAATATTGTGTAGTTTAGAAAAAAAATCTGAACAAGAACGAATTTAGAAAATTGATTGAAAAGGGACTACATTTTGGACAAATTATCACTTAAGCCTATATTAAGCATCTAATTACCGATATTCCAAGTAGTTTATAATAGACCAAACACTTCCATTATTTAGATTACATGTACAGTTTAGTACCAATTTTAGAAAAATGCGTAAATCAGCATGACTAATATGCCCATGCGCGATTCGCGGGATTAAAATCTTCCATATTTAATAGTTTCACAAAAAAATTATTTATTAAAATTAAAATAACTATTGTTTTACACATTTTTTTACGATCCAATTATATATTCAGATTAGTCGGAATAAGATCTTCAAAGTGATACCACATTCGCTATTTTTTCCATTATTTTCAGATTCGTGTTACATTCAACATGAAACTATTAGAATTTTCAGTTTTCACATTCATATTACATTCAATATGATACTTCTAGAATTTTCAATTTTTACATTCATGTTATAATTAACACGGTCTTATACACTATCAAAACACAATTGAGTGTTACATTTAACGTTCAAATCACTTTTATCAGTAAATCATGTTATATTCAACACACACAATTTGTATTATTATCAACATTAATTGATATTATTTCTATTACATTTGATGTTATATTTAACACTCACGGGGACAAACAGATTGTAGCGACATTATATATGACATTGATATCACGGTTGATGTTATATATAATATTCACATGCATACTAATTCAGAACCTTAAAAAAATATGAATGTCTCATTTTGAAGATCATGATTTATAGATTATTGTGGTATAAAAAAATCAGTGTACAACAATCACAATTGAGAGAAATTTTAGGTTTCGTGTTCAGTTTCTGTTATGGCAGAAAATAAATAAAGAAAGAGTTTACCAAAATTTCTTGGGATGAGTCGCGGACTAGGTCGCTCTCTTTAAGACGTTTCGCGGCTCTGCCCAAGAACGTGCAAGCAGTTTATCAGCCCCGTCGTCCCCAAGATAAAACAGCCCAAAATTCTTCTCTATCTAGAACGTTCTTTGCACTGTAGAAGTCCCGAAAACCAAACACCCCTACACACTGTTCGCAAAATGAACAAACTGCTCGGAAACCAAAATTGAACTGAAGAAACAGTACTGGAACAAATCGGAACAATTCCGGAAGAACAAAACAGTGGAAACCGAAACTGTTTCAGAACAGTTCGGAACAGAAACAGAAGAGAGCAGAAACAGAAGCAGAACACTGTTCTGTGTGTGTCCTTAAAACTGAGGAAAAAAGCTTTATTTATAGGAGAAAAAAAAAACTGTTTGAAAAAAAAATAAATCTTTGAAACCGAAATTAAAAAAAACGTTTAAATAATTTAATTATTAAAACGTTAAACGTTTTTTTTATTTAAAACGTTAATAAATTAATTTTTTTTTTTTTTTTTTTTTTTATTAAAAAATATTTTTCTAAAAAGTAAGTAAGTGCCACCTCATCACACACGCGACTCGACTCGACTCGGCCCGGCCCGGCCGGACGGACGGCGGCGGCGGCGCGCGCGCGTGTGGTAAACCGGTAGGGATGTAACTCCTCTCCCCTCTACAAAATGTGGGTACCCCTTGGGGCACACCCCAAGTGTCCACATACCTCTAGATATTCTCATTAATTTTACCTCTCCCAACCAATGTGGGATAAAAGAGCTAGAGGAAATTGCACATTTGACACTTTCTATTCTAAAAATTTAATTAAAATTCATTTGTTTCAACAATCCCCCACTTGAATTTTTAAAAATAATTTTTTTTCATCGAGCAGTATAATTCAATATAAGATTGTGCATAAGAAAATGTGTCTATCGACTTGAACCTTTACATAGTGAAGATGCTTTAGATTATACTAGAGTAACTCGTAGTTTTGAACTCTATCTCTAACAACATCACACACACAACCCTATCAGGGTTAGTCCAAAAGCCCGTGCTTTACGGCCATGCACGTGTATCCCAGTATAGTGAATGCTCTAGAGAATTTTGCCCAAAATTCCATAGGAAGCGGCCCCACTTCCACATTCACATAGGTGAATCCATCAAGAGTACTCTTGTAGCTAGGTACTCCATTCCAAATAGAGTATAGATCTTATTAAGAGTTAATAAAAACTCAACCTTCTATCGCTTCAAGATATCATGCTTCAAACAACACATTTATGAAATAGAACTCAAATTTATAGCATGATTTTTCTCATATCACTTCATGAGTTGTTATTACCCTTTGAACCTATTTCTTGGGATCTCCAGTCTATAGGTTGGGTTTCCCTCACAAGTGACTTGTCAATCTATGGGCTTGAGTCCTATTCCTTTCGAGGTTTTGTAAACCTTTTCTCGAGCTAATCCTTTCGTCAAAGGATCGGCTAAGTTATCATCAGACCGTACATGAACCACTCTCACAGCCCCTGTAGAGATATACTCCCTAATAGTGCTATGTTTGCAACGTATTTGTCACTTTTTTCCGTTATAATAACGGTTCTGAATCTTTGAAATAGCCGCGGTACTATCACAATGGATCAAGACAGCTGGAATCGGTCTTTCCCATAAATGGGTATCAGAAAGCAGGCTCCTTAACTACCCTGCTTCCTCACTAGCCGAAGCTAGTGCAATCATCTCAGACTCCATAATTGATTGAGCCAAAATAGTCTGTTTCTTAGACTTCCAAGAAACAGCTCCACCAGCTATACTAAATATATAGCCGCTAGTTGCCTTGGAGTCATCTGAAAGGGTATTCCAATCAGCATCGCTATATCCTCCAGAACAGCGAGAAACTTCTGATAATGTAAACCAAGGTTCATAGTTCTTTTTAGGTATCTCATGATCCTATCAATAGCATGCCAATGCTCAATACTAGGTCTACTTGTAAACCTATATAGTAATCCCACAGCATACGCTATGTCGGGCCTAGTGCAGTCAGTGGCATATCGGAGACTGCCTATGATGCTCGCATACTCAGTTTGTCTAACACCGTCACTGGTGTTCTTGAACAACTTCACACTAGGGTCATAAGGAGTACATGCTGGTTTACAATCAAAATAATTGTATTTCTTTAGAATCTTCTCTATATAATGAGATTGATCCAAAGAAATTCCATGTTTAGACCTAATTATTTTAATACCAAGGATTACACTTGCTTTACCAAGATCTTTCATATCAAAATTAGCACATAGCATGGATTTTACATTATTCACAACATGAATATTAGAACCAAAGATTAGCAAGTCATCCACATAAATACATATAATAGTGCAAACATCATTTTCAGATTTATAGTAAATGCATTTGTCACTTTCATTTACTTTAAAACTATGTGAAATGACTAGATTATCAAATTTCTCATGCCATTGCTTAGGTGCCTGTTTCAAACCATAAAGAGATTTATCTAATTTGTATACTTTGTTTTCTTGACCAGGAATAACAAATTCTTCAGGTTGGTCCATATAAATCTCTTCTTCTAATTTACCATTCAAAAAAGCAATTTTAACATCCATTTGGTGCACAATAAGATCATGAATTGCAGCAAGAGATAAAAGTACACGAATAGATATAATTCTGGAGACAGGTGAGAAAGTATCAAAGAAATCTACATTCTTTCTTTGTCTAAATCATTTGGCTACAAGACGAGCCTTATATTTATCAATGGTTCCATCGGGATTCAATTTCTTCTTAAGAATCCATTTACATCCTATTGTTTTACAACCAGGAGGTAAATCTACCAAATGCCAAGTTCTATTTGACTCGAGAGAGTCCAACTCATCATCTATAGCCTCTTACCATAAATTGGCATCTATAGAAGATAATGCCTCTTGGAGGGTAAGTGGATCCTCCTCTAAGGTATATGCATAAAATTTTGAACCAAAGTCTTTAGCTATACGAGGTCGTTTACTCCTTCTAGGTTCAATATCTAATTCCTTATCAGATTCATTAATTCTAATGATAGGTTCATTACTAGAAGTCGAGCCCCCACTATTCTTTAATTTGAAAGGAAATTTATATTCATAAAAATCAGCATCATTTGATTCAATGATAACTCTATCTTTCAAATCATAAAATCTATAAGCTTTGCTATTTACCGCATAACCAATAAAAACACATTCATAAGTTCTACTGACAAGTTTTCTTCTTTTTGGGTCAGGAATTCGAACATATGTCAAACAACTCCAAGTTTTAAAATAAGACAAATTTGGTTTCTTATTTTTGAAAACTTCATAAGGTGAAATTTTACTTTTCGATTTGGGAACTCTATTAAGTACATAACAAACCGTTAATAAAATTTCACCCCACCAGTGAGAAGCTGCACCGGAGTTAAGTAAAATAACAACTACTGATTCAACAAAAGTTCTATTTTTCCTTTCAGCCTTACCATTCATTTCAGGAGAATACGGTGAAGTTTTTTCATGAATAATCCCATGAGAATTATAAAAATCAATAAAAATATCAGAATCATATTCTGTTCCTCTATCACTACGTAATCTCTTAATTTTCTTATTGCATTGATTTTCAATTTCAATTACAAAATTTTTAAATATATCAAAAGCTTCACTTTTATTTTTCATGAGATAAACATAAGTAAAATCAGAACAATCATCTATGAATGTAATAAAATAGCGTTTACCATTCCTAGTCAAGACTCCATCAAATTCACAAATATTAGAATGTATCAAGTCAAGAGATTCAGATTATCTAATTACTGATTTATGAGGGGTTTTAGTAATTTTAGCTTGACTACAAAATTCACATTTTTCAAAATCATTCAAAGACAATTTAGGAATTAGTTCTAAGTTGCTTAAGTTTTTAATAATGCGTTTGTTAACATGACAAAGTCTAGCATGCCAAATATTAAAATAACACAACATGTAAGCAGAAGAAGAAATTTTATTAATTTCAACATTCAGTTTGAACATTCCATCAGTTGCATAACCCTTCCCAACAAAAATATTATTTTTGGTTAAGGTGTACAAATCAGCCCCAATAGTTTGAGTGAACCCTGCCTTGTTAAGAAGATAGCCCGAAACCAAATTCTTTCTCATCTCTGGAGTATGTAGAACGTCTTTAAGGATGACTGTCTTTCCAGAGGTAAACTTTAATTCCACTTCACCAGAACCGGCAACAATAGTGGGTTGGGAATCACCCAACAACACTTTCTTGTCTTCACTTTCAGAATAAGACTTGAATATGGTACGATCATAGCAGATATGGCGTGAAGCACCAGTGTCTACCCACCACCCTTCGGATCCACCAACTATATTGATTTCAGAAATCATAGCTATAAGTTGGTCCTCGGTAAGATTTGCTTGTGGAATAGGACGACGTCTTTGCCGGCAGTTCCGAGCCAAATGGCCCGCCTTTCCACAGTTATAACAAGTAAACTGTTCAGAATTATTTCTTGAAGGGAGTTTGTTTCTATTCTGATTTTGATGCACATTTCTGTTCTGGTTGTTGTGGTTGCGATTCTGATTTTGTTTTTTCATAGTTTTCCCTTTAGGTTTCAGAATAGCGTAAGATGATTTTTTGTGAGCGTTGTTAGAAACAACAAGCACTTAATCTTTCTGATCTTGTTTTCGGGCCTCCTCCTCAATCCGAAGACGAGTGATCAAACTTTCTAAAGAAAACTCTTTAGTTTTATGCCTTAGAGTATTCTTAAAATCTTTCCAAGAGGGGAGTAATTTGTCAATTAAAACAACAACTTGAATTGTTCATCAAGGGACATACCTTCAGCAATTATTTCGTGAGCAATTTTCTGAAGTTCATAAGACTGAACTTCCACTGATTTGTCGTCGGTCATTTGGTATTTCAGATACCGACTAACAACATATTTTTTACTTTCAGCCTCCTCAGTGTTGTATTTCTTCGAAAGAGCATCCCAAACTTCCTTTGCAGTTTTGTTAGAGCAGTAATAATCATACAGATCATCAGACATACCATTAAGAATAAAATTCTTACAACGGAAATCATTTTCCTCCCAAGACTTAATTTCTTGAATCTGAGCGTCAGTAGGAACTTGAGGTAATTGAGGTTTTTCGGTTGTACAGACATATGCTACTTTTTCGATAGTAAGAAAAAATAACATTTTCTGTCTCCATCTTTTAAAATGAAACCCTTCGAAACGAAAGGGTTTGTTGACATCAACAGTTACTTGTTTAAAATCGTGATCAGTAGACATCTTAGCAGATATCTAAGCGTTTTAAAAAAATGTTATGGCAGAAAATAAATAAAGAACGAGTTTACCAAAATTTCTTGGGATGAGTCGCGGATTAGGTCGCTCTCTTTAAGACGTTTCGCGGCTCTGCCCAAGAACGTGCAAGCAGTGTATCAACCCCGTCGTCCCCAGAATAAAACAGCCCAGAATTCTTCTCTGTCTAGGACGTTCTTTGCACTGTAGAAGTCCCGAAAACCAAACACCCCCACACATTGTTCGCAAAACGAACAAACTGCTCGAAAACCAAAATTGAACTGAAGAAACAGTACCGGAACAATTCAGGAAGAACAAAACAGTGGAAACCGAAACTGTTTCAGAACAGTTTGGAACAGAAACAAAAGAGAGTAGAAACAGAAGCAGAACACTGTTCTGTGTGTGTCCTTAAAACTGAGGAAAAAAGCTTTATTTATAGGAGAAAAAACAAATTGTTTGAAAAAAAATAAATCTTTGAAACCGAAATTAAAAAAAATGTTTAAATAATTTAATTATTAAAACGTTAAACATTTTTTTTATTTAAAACGTTAATAAATTAAAACGTTTTTTTTTTATTATTTTAATGGTTCAAAACGTTATTTATTTTTTTATTATTCAAACGTTTTTTTTTTTTTTTAATTAAACTGTTTTAAAAAAAATATTTTTTCTAAAAAGTAAATAAGTGCCACCTCATTACACGCGCGACTCGACTCGACTCGGCTCGGCCCGGCCCGGCCGGCCGGACGGCGGCGACGGCGCGCGCACGTGTGTGGTAAACCGGTAGGGATGTAACTCCTCTCCCCTCCCCAAAATGTGGGTACCCCTTGGGGCACACCCCAAGTGTCTCACATACCCTTAGATATCCTTATTAATTTCACCTCTCCCAACCAATGTGGGATAAAAGGGCTAGAGGAAATTGCACATTTGACACTTTCTATTCTAAAAAGTTAATTAAAATTCATTTGTTTCAACAGTTTCAATAGTAGTTTATTACCACATTTTGTTTTGCATTTTTAGGAATGCAACGAATATAAATGATGCGAACCTTACCAAGGATTAGTGAGACCTGAAACCAACTTAGGGTTTCTTTGCGAAGATCGAAACCAAATAAGATTTTAAGCAAACTCAAAATATAGAAATTGAAAGATAGATTATCTTGATCCAACGTTTATAAATGAAACGCGAACCAATGGTATAATGATCTTGACCCAATGATTATAATGAATCACAAACCAAAGATATAAGTTTGAATGCCACAAGAAACTCTTGATAAGTTCAGGGAAAGTTCTCTAAAGAACTAAAGAGAAAAACTTTCACAATTTTATTAATAAAAAATAATATATTTTTTCCTATGGGATACAAGTCTCTTAAATAGGTGGCCAATAATAAAAGAAAATCCTAGACTAATGAATAGTGCACATGAACAGTGTCGGTGAATAGTACATGAATAGTGGCGGCCACACTTAAAATAAAAGGAAACCCTAGAGGACTACGGAATCCAAGAAAAATAAGAAAACTCTACTCCTAATCTAAAAAGGAAAGGATCAATTCCTAATCTAAAAAGGAAAAGGCTAAATTGGCAATCTTGCCTTACCAATTATCAAATAAAATAACCTAAATTAAAAATAAAACACTAATAAATAAAATAAATATGCTGAGAATTTCATGGTCTACATGACTTGGCCCATTTGAGTTCATGTTTAAGCCCATTTGCTTGCCTTGATGAGATGGATTAGGCCTTAATTGTCTGATGGGTCTAATTTGGGCTTAACTATTGTAGATATGGGTCAAGTCTCCTAAATTAGCCCATAAAATAGCTTTGATTTTCTTGGATCTTACCCTAGTAATAGGTCCAACGGAACATGTAGTTGATCATCTGATGGTGCTCGTTGATTCTCATCATTCCCCATCTCTTCAAAAGGATTCGTCCTCGAATCTTCACCATAGTGTTGTTAATAGTTCGGCATTCATCAAACATTAGCCAAGTCCCATCCTTCCTAGGCACAAGTAGCACTCGTACCGCACATGGACTCATGTTTTCTCGAACTTGCTTTTGAAGTTCCTTTGTCTCCTCCGAATTATGCCCATAGGCTGGTTGGTTAGGAATCATTGTGTCGGCCACAAAATCAATTTGATTTCCGATCCCTCTATTTAGAAGACATTCGCGATGCACATCATTATGAAACATGTCCTTATATTCCTGCAACAAATAAACAACAACACTAGACAAATATTTGTCAATTTCGTTAGTAGTAAAACAAGCCTATTTGTACAAGAGTATAAATATAGGCTGATTTGTATAAAAAACTCTCTTGACATCACTCGCCTTAGTATAAAAACTCACTTATTTTTCTATTTTTCCCTCATTTTTGTTCACTCTCTTTCTTTTTTTTTCACTTTTTTTTCTCTTTTTACACTCATATTTCTCATATTTTTTTGAACTCTCGGTCTCACAAGTTTTTTTTTAACTCATTATCTCTTTTTAATTTTATTTGATTCTTATTCTCCTTCTGTTGTTCCATGTCATCTTTCGCAACTTGAGCACTTAGAGCATGCCAAGACACCAATATCTCTCCCTCTATCGGATACTCTATTTCATCATCACAAGTATTCTTAAGTTGTGGTATCTAGTCATCATCACTCTCGCTTTCGGTTTCTACTTCTCCATCAACATGTACTATCATGGTCTTTTTATTTGGGCATTGTGAAGCTATGTGACCTACTCCCAAACAGTGAAAACATTCAATATCACGATTATGAGTTTGGGTTTCAATTTTACCTTTGTTGGTATTGGGCACGCCATCTCTCATGTTCGGTGGTTCGATTTTGGACTCAAAAGTAGCCCCTTCACCTCTCATCCCATTAGGCCTCCATGAAGTGGAGGAGCCCAAATTTTGAAATGATCGAGTTCCCATCCTTCTAATTTGTCATTCCACTTTAATGCTACATGCACCATGTCCTCCAACTCCATGTAGTGTTGCAACTCCACCACATTGGCAATTTTCCGATTTAGCCCATTCAAGAACCTTGCCATTGTCACTTCTCTATCTTCATCGACATTAGCCCAGATCATAGCGATTTCCATCTCCTTGTAGTAATCATCCACGCTCCGATAGCCTTGAGTAAGACTTTGTAACTTCGGTACAAATCCCTATAGTAGTGACTAGGGACAAATCTTCTCCTCATTATGGCCTTCATTTCAGCCCACGTCTCAATAGGCCTCTCATGGTTTCGCCTTCTGTTCATCACAAGTTGATCCCACCATATTATAGCATAATCAACAAATGCAATTACAACGAGTTTTACCTTTTTATGCTCAGAGTAGTTGCAGCACTCAAAGTTTAATTCCATCTTCTTCTCCCACTCCAAGTACGCTTCAGTGTCGTTCTTCCCTTGGAACGATGAAATCTTTATCTTGATGCTTCCCAAGTTATTATCGATCCGATCCCCATTCCTATATCCATGCCCGAATCTGCGAAACTCGCATTAGAGGCGCGATCTTCTTCCTCTATGTCATCCCAATCATCAACTTCATATCTATACCGATGCAGATTTCTCTCTCGTTGTTGTACATAGGGAGATTTAGGTCGTTGCCCCCTTTGTGAACTAGACTCAACTTTATTTAGTCGCTCATGCACTTCATCAAATCGTGAGTTCAATTGTTCAAACTTTTTCTCCAAGAATTTGAAGAAAAGTTTGAAATCTAACATTTCTGGGGCTTCATTGGACGAGTCTTGGTTTGTTTCTTGAGACATGTTTAATAACCTACAAAACCAAGTTAGCAAACCTCACAAACACTCCCTAACAAGTTTCCATCAAGATTGATGGCACTCGCGCTCGTGTTTCACTCAAATTCGGCTTTTACCCTCTTATGAGATCACACTCTCTTGCCTTTTTCTGCTCTTTAGTTCACTCTTTTAGTTTTTTATCGAACTTAACCAAACTCAATTAGAAATTTTTTATAATAATTCAAACTCAACAAATCAATTTAACTAAGAATGAGATTTAGGACAAAAGTAAAGTGAACAAGAATAGCATAAAGGATAAATTTGCGGAATAGAACAAGAAGAAATAAATTTCGAATTTTTGGAGTTGCGGGATTTTTTTTTTTTTTTTTATTCTGTTTGTTTTATTTTGTTTCTATTTTTTTTTTTTAGCAACTTAAATCAAGAATGAAGATGCTCAGTACCAAAGGAAAAAAAATGAAAAATTTAACCAAATATAAATATTTCGGCCAAGAAAGTTCAAGTATGAAGGAAAAGAAAACGATGAACGAAGAAGAATAAAGAGGATAGGTGAAACCTGATTTAGACCTTACTCTGATTACCAAATGATGCGAACCTCACCAAGGATTAGTGAGACCCGAAACCAACTTAGGGTTTCTTCGCGAAGATCGAAACCAAATCAGATTTTGAGCAAACTAAAAATACAGAAATTGAAAGATAGATTACATTGAACCAACGTTTATGAATGAAACGCGAATTAATGGTATAATGATCTTGATCCAATGATTATAATGAATCACGAACCAAAGATATAAGTTTGAATGCCACAAGAAACTCTTGATAAGTTCAGGGAAAGTTTTCTGAAGAATTAAAGAGAAAAACTCTCACAATTTTATTAATAAAAAATAATATATTTTTTTCCATGGGATACAAGTCTCTTAAATAGGTGGCCAACAATAAAAGAAAACCCTAGGCTAATGAATAGTGCACATGAACAGTGTCGGTGAACAGTACATGAACAGTGGCGGCTATACTTAAAATAAAAGGAAACCCTAGAGGACTAAGGAATCCAAGAGAAATAAGGAAACCTTACTCCTAATCTAAAAAGGAAATGGCTAATTCCTAATCTAAAAAGGAAAAAGGCTAAATTGGCAATCTTGCCTTACCAATTATCAAATAAAATAACCTAAATTAAAAATAAAGAACTAATAAATGAAATAAATATGCTGAGAATTTCGTGGTCCACATGACTTGGCCCATTTGAGTTCATGTCTAAGCCCATTTGCTTGCCTTGATGAGATGGATTAGGCCTTGATTATCTGATGGGCCTAATTTGGGCTTAACTATTGTAGATATGGGTCAAGTCTCCTGAATTAGCCCATTAAATAGCTTTGATTTTCTTGGATCTTGCCCTAGTAATAGGTCCAACTGGAACATGTAGTTGATTATCTGATGGTGCTCGTTGATTCTCATCAATAAAGAAGGTATGTATGGACTTATTTAAGAAGGGTAAATAATCTGCGAAATTACAGAAGGAGTAATCGGTGCATAGAAAACCATGTGGGTTCAATCGATAATTTTACCCTAAAAAATAGAGTGAATGGTCAGCGCGCTCTAAATTTTTTAGGAAGTTTATCAGGTAGTTTTTATAATTTAGGGGGCATTTGTTAAATGTTAAAGGATTTTAATTGACTTGTTTCTAAAAATACTGGAGTAAGAGTAAAAAAATTTCAAAAGTTCACGGGTTTGCGTCCCACTGGCATCCAACAGCTCCCTCTGTTGGATCTAAACAATATTTTTAAGATGAGAGAAAGAGTAATAACAGGGGGAGCAATGACGACGCATGTGATGCTTGGAAGAGGAGCATTGAGGGCGCTTGACGAGTTGCGCATTATTTATATGGAATTATTTTTAAAAGGATTCATATCTGTAAAACAATTTGCATACCTGAAGAGAGAGAAAATGAGCAAAATGGTTGGGGGAGCACATGGGGATAGTGTGATGCACTGAGGAGTAATAAGGATAGAGGAATGAGAAGGAAAAGTGATAGAGAATTGTTGGTGTCGAAAATTGGAATGCCCAACAGTATAGTCTGGTCAACATTCATGTGGAGAATATCTAATGATTTGGAAGTTTCCCTTGAAGGAATTGAAGCCTTTGAGTCTTTTTATCTGCGAATCTGTAGCTGACCGAGCTGCCTGCTGGTCAGTACCTGCATAAAGGACTTGCCGGAATCGGCCCAACGTGCCCCCCTTCAGCGTGAGAGTAAGAACTTGAAAGAAGAATTTAAGGTTGCTTGGAGATATTAAAATTGTTACATCTCTTTTCAACTTACGGAAATATTTGTCCACGCCTTTCTTTTATAGGCAAGAATGTGATTAGCATCCCAGGAATTAAGGCCTTAAGCTCAGTTATCCAACCTAATACAGCGTGTGGAGGGGCGTGCGATGGGAATAGAACTATGGGCCTAGGCCCTTGAACGTTGATAGAGAAACCCATGGGCCAAGCCATTAAGATTAGTGGGCTGGCCTGGGCACCAGTACAGATGCCAAGGTGGTCATGCCGACCTGATCCTCGTTGGTTATATCTGTGATAAATGCTGAGGATTTTTACTTAGTGCCCAAGTCTTTCAAGATGGCCGACCTAATGAGATACTGGGCCAATATGGAACCGGGCTGATCAGGCTGTTTGATGATGTGTCCTCTTTCGATCTATATGGAGGCCTAGGTTGAGCCCCTTAGAGGCCGGCGTATTTTTACCCATATCAGTTGTCTCCCAAGCCTTAGCGTGGAAATGGAACATGAGGCACTGAGGGTTTTACTCTTAACTCGTTGGAGAACGGGATTCCAAGCTTGGGGTGAATTAGCTCGGTATCCAAAAGAAGCTCGATTGGTCACTACTTGGCTTCTGCGAGAAGTTTTACTGCCACCTGGGCAGATGCGCGACACGTGGCCTGATAGTACGAGGATCAATGAGCCATCAGATATTTGATTAATGCGACCGTTTGACTTTTCTGCCCGCCTATAAATAAATACTTCCTTCACCCATTTTTCTTTGCATTAGAGTAACGTGAGTGCTTCTACCAACCTTAGAGCACGATACTCTTTTATTCTCTTATTCCAATATGTCTTTCTCCTATTCTCGGGGTACAACCCGTCTGATTTTGAGCGGACTATATTAGATTCCCCTATTGAGTAGATCAACCTCAACTCATCTGCAACCGAGGTCGAATGGATGACCTCGTCGTTCAAGAGAGCTCATAGGTCAGTCGAAGCGGGGCCTTTCCAATCTTTAGATGTGACCGAAAGCCTTTGATGTTGGAGAGCCAGGAGTGAGGTGGGCTCTTCTGGGGGCCTTGAGGTTGAGCTCGGGTTGGGTCCTGCTGTTCCAGAAGTTAATGCCCTCTCACCCTCTCCGTGTTGAACTGTGCCAGCTGGTATGGTTCCTAACCAGCCCATCGGTGAAGTCCCTCCTGAAAATCTGGTTTGGCAATTTGAATTTAGCTTGACGGATGAGGATGTGAGAAAATTTCAGTCTAAGTATTCGTTCCCCAGCGAGGCGAAGCTGAAAGTTCCTGGGGAAGGCAACAGAGTTTGCGCTCCTCCCAAGGGGTATATCTCGTTATATAAGGAGCAACTTTTGTCTGGCCTGCAATTTTCCATTCATCCTTGGGTACGGGTTGTCTGTTGGGACCTTAGGCTATGTCCGTCACAGCTCGTTCCTAATAGCAAGAGGATGGTGGTGGCAGCCCATGTCATCTTCATGGCTCAGGGCATTGTTCCGTCCCTGGAGTTATTCCGGGCTCTCTTCCTTGCCATGTCGATGCCCGGTGGTAAGGGTTGGTTCTATATCACAGATCGACATAAATTCCTTCATAGCTACGATAACTCCATAAAGGATTGGTAGCCCAATTTCTTTTTTCCTGGAGGGAAAAGATGAGAGTTAAGCTTGCTAGTGGACATAGACCACTACATCCAGATGCATTGGGGGACAGTAGGTAAGTGTTAGTCCCCGCGTGAGTTTGAGTTTTTTCTCCTTGGTGGCTTTGTCTAACTTTCTTTTGTTTTTAGCCCAGAAGAAGAATAAGCCTAGCCAGGAAATTGTTGTTGAGAAAGACTGGGTCGTGAAAATGCCCTATAACCACGTCAAGGAGTTGATCTTGTCGACCTTGTACGACATCTATTTTTGGATTGATCCATCTTTTCTCGCACTGGTCCTAAGTAAGAAGTCGAAGAACAATAAGTTCTCTCACCTCAGCTCGGTAATTTTTTCGTACTTAAGCCTTCCATAATTCTTGTTCTGACCGATACCGTTCTTTGTTTACAATCATGGACATAACTTCTATGAAGAGGTTGGCCATGGAGAAGCAGGCCCAACAAGGGGCTGCTGAATAGGCTGGTTCCTAGTAGGGATCCCAGCAAGGTTCGCAGTAGGGCTCCCAGCCCGGTGGGGAAAGGTAGGAGGCAGAACACATCTCAGCCCGGACGACCCCTCAAGGGACCCCGGCGAGGTTGGCATTGAAGGGAAGGGCCTCGACCCCGGTAGCGCCCATAACATTGGAGGAGGAGAGCCCAACCCCTATCGAGAGAAGGGACAAGGGAAAGAGGAAGGTGAGAATGGTCGAGGTGGTGGCTGAGCTCTAGAAGAAAAGTAGGAAAGAAGGCCAGCCCAAGCAAGCCAGGACCTTCATCGCCGACACCGACCTCAAGCTCGGGTGTCGCATCCTCGATCAGCCCGATACTCTCCCAAGCTTCATTTACAAGATTACCCCTCTAGATGATCGGAGCAAGATTGCCTTTAAGACCAATGTAAAGCTGGACACTGAGGTCTATAAGGACGTCACGTTGGTAAGTTTTTCTTCCCGGTATTATCTCTAGACTTTTAAAATGTTTTCTTTCTTAATGATCGTTCTTCTTTTGACCATGCAGAGCCTCTTCCAGGTCGCGGAGATGGGCCTACGTCTACACCGAGCTAATGAGAAGATCAGAGTCTCCGAAGAGGAGAAATCCGAGGTGGTGATGGGCCGCAACGTCGCCCATGAGAGGGTGCGTGTAACAACCCGATTTTCTAGAGCCGCCACTAGGTTTGTCCCCTTGGAGAATTAAATACTAAAATTGAATATCCAATATTTCATCGAATTTTTACAATGCAACGACGACAATTATAATTATTGAATTCAACGATTAAAATTTTCCACACTAAATAGTAAATACACTTATGAATTCAACGTGTAATTATCAAGAATTTCAATAATATATACCTAGAAATTTGTCCCTTAAAGTCTAAATAATCATTTTAGATTTTATAATTTCTAAGTCAAATTAAATTTCCAATTTCCAAACACCACCTAATCAAGATGCCTTTTCTATTTGAAATGAAATCAGAAGTAATCCCAAACATATATACTAAATTCATAACAATGATGATAAAATCCGATATTTTACACGGGGAATTTATTTTGATGATTAATATCGATTTATCGCATTAACTTTTACAATCGTAAATAATAAATACGATTATAACAAATTAAATAGAAATTCAGTTAAAATTCTGAATTGCGGTTTCCATAACTAAGTGAGGCTTATAATGAATTTAAGGTATATCAAGCAACTGTTTACAATTGTATAGTCTACTTAGCAAGAAAATGAACAATTAACAGAACCGTAGTGAAAAGGACAAGCTCATGCTTAGTGAGGCTTCATATAAAACTCTAATGTATTTTCAAAAAATGTCGAAAAATCTGAAAAAAATTCTCATAATAATTATGATTATCAATTCAATTTTTACAACGGTAAATAATAAATACAATTATTACAAATTAAATACAAATCCGAATAAAATTTCTGTCGCCGTTTCACCTTCACCGGCCCTGCAATCAAAAGTGTGAGGTTGTGAGCCAACACTCAGTAGAATTTCAACTCCTCTAATACGTGTATTTAATTAATACAACACAAAAAACACATAAACATGATTTCAACATAATTTCGCCGTCGCATTGTACAAATTCGATGAAATATTGGATATTCGATTTTAGTATTTAATTCTCCACGGGGACAAACTTAGTGGCGGCCCTGGAAAACCGGATTGTTACGTGTGCAAGTTGGAGGAGGCAACCCAGAAGCACCAGACACAGGTCGACCAGCTGAGGAAGGACAACCAACAACTGAGTAAGGGAAATGAGACTCTGATAAGTTTGGTTGAGAAGTACAAAAACAGCTCAACAAGGCGATCAACCAGCTGAATGCCTATGAGGTAGATAAGTGGGCGGCTGTGGAAAAAGATGAGAGGGGAGCCATTGAGGCATGGATGCAGAGTTAAGATTAAAAGAACCTTAAGACCATGATCGGCACCACGATGATGTAAGTAGGCTTCGACGTTGCCATCTACTTCCTTTGCCGCCAGTACCCAGACTTCAACTATAGGACCATTTGGATGGAATTCCCCGACATAGAGGTTAGTGGAGGCTAGGGCGGTAACGACAGGCCCAGTGTTGACAGTGGAGCAAATCAGGCCGGGCCGGCTCCCTAAAGGCCTAGCAATCAGCTCAGTCAACCAGTTTAATTTGTAGTTTATTCTTTTTCCTTTTTCTTTTTATTTTAGCCCAACATGAGCTTTATAACACTGGGCTTCGGCCCCTCCTTTTGTATAAATCTTTTGGATATATGAATGAAGGCTTTTCAGTAATTTTCTGTCGGCTTAGTAAGATTTTCTGGTCGGCTCATTTTGCATACTTTATTGCTTTGTCATTACTTAAACTGATAAATGTAACCGACTGTAATAAATTCAATCTTGTAACCGTAAATAAGCTCCAAAACCTTCACACACTTAAATGACCGACGTTAAATAACTAAGCTCACCATCTTGGGCACAGCTTCAACGACCATGAAACTGGGGAAATAATTCACCCTTACACTTTACGAACCGGATAATTAACCATCTTGGTGGTTCCCAAAACAAATTTGCCGACCTCAAGTATCTGTGTCTCAACGTTTGTAAATAGCCCGACGATTCCCAACCACTTCTTTTGCACTGAATTTTGGCACATTTTGATTAAGTGGCCTTATGAAATTGAGGTCTCTATTTAAAAATAGGTCGATGGGCTAGCTAACCGGCCATTTAAACCAACCCAGTTATTTTTAAGCACTTCAATGAATTTTCTCATTCAATCGCCTAAGTATTAAAATTTAAAAATCGGGCAGAATTTCACATCGGCCTTAATTTTCATGCTGAGCTATTTTTTATTATAATTTGGACTTAGGACCATCTAGATCATCATCACAAGCACCTCAACCAAGTGTCGAGTGATCAAGTGAGTCCTTAAACCCTTTACCCTTCGTTGGTCATCCTACCCCTCAGCTGACTACGGGAGCTCGGTTTGGCCGTGCTCTCATGGTCCGTTTAGCTAGTAGGGATGTTTGAACTAGGTTGGGCCCTCTCTGTCCATGGACCTCAATACCTCGGTGGATTCCTATGGCCGGTTATAAGTGATTTATCCGTAGTTATGCTCATACTTGAGCCTTTTCGGGTTATCTCAAGTTCGCCCTTGCAGAGGCATCATCCCTTTATGTCGCCTGAGCTTAGCTTGGCTGTGAGGGTATGGATGCTCAGCTGCAGGTCCTCAAACTTGATCAGTGCCACGCCATCGATGGATGACAGAGGTCAATCCCCGGGCTAATACTACCGACCTGTGTAGGGGTCTGGTTACCACCCTCGGTAGTGTACGTCGGGGTGTACTTTTTGTCGTAGACTAGCTAGGGGACTGCCCGTCCTCATTTATGGTGAGACGGAGGGCTGCACGCTCCACTACTACACATGTGGAGAATTCAGATATGGGGGAACGCTTGAATCAAACATTTCTTTTATTGAATGAAAAGTTCATTACAGACTTGGAAATTGAAATTTCTATAAGTTTACAAAGACGCTTATTTCCTTAGGTAGTAGCGCTTCAGGTGTTCGGCATTCCAGGGGTGTTTTAGGGGCACCCCTTATTCGGTTTCTAAGTCGTATGTACCGGGCCGAGCTACCCGAGTGACCAGGTAAGGTCCTTCCCAAGAGGGAGTGAGCTTTTCGGCACTTTAGTCCTCGGTGGCCAGGGTGACCTTTTTTAGAACAAGGTCTCCAATATCCAAAGAGTGAGGTTGGACCCTTCTGTTGTAATACCGGGCTACTCTTTGTTGGTAGGCGACTTAATACACCCAAGCTCTCTCCCTTAATTCTTCTAAGAGATCTAGGCTTAATGCCAGACCTATTTTATTATCAGCTCGGTTGAAGGAGGTCGTGGTTCACGGTGAGGGCATACTGATCTCAACAAGAATAACGGTCTCAGACCCAAAGGTCATTGCAAAAGACGTCTCACCGGTTGGGGGCCAGGCCATTGTGTGATAAGCCTAGAGAATTGGGTGTAGGTCTTCTACCCAAAGACCCTTTGATTTGTCCAGTCTCGTCTTTAATTTTTGTAAAATGGTCTAGTTGGTGACCTTGACCAAACCATTCACCTGGGGGTGGCCCAAGGAGGAGAAGTGTGTTATAATCCCCAATCCTGAGCAGAGGTCGGCAAACAGGTCGTTGTCGAACTACCTCCCATTTTTCAAGATGATTGCTTTTAGAATACCAAACCGATAAATTATGCTTTTTTAGATGAAGTCCTTGATCGTTTCCTTGGTGATCTTGGCAAGGGGCTCGGCCTCCACCCACTTTGTGAAGTAGTCGATTGCCATGACTAGAAGCTTTCTTTGGCTGGTACCCTGAGGGAATAGGCCGAGGAGGTCGATGCCCCACTGGGCAAAGGGCCAAGGGCTAGTCATGGTCACTAACTCGGTCGGCGATGCGTGAGGGTGGGTGGAAAACCTTTGGCACTCGTCGTATTTTTTCACGAACTCACCCGCATCTTCTAGCATTCTCAGCCAGTAGTATTCGTGTTGAAGTAATGTTCGAGCTAGGGATCTGCCCCTCGATGGTTTCCACAAACTCCTTTGTGGACTTCTCGCATGACGTATTCGACCTCCTTAGGTCGGAGACACCAGGAGTAAGGGCCCAAGAAGGATTTATGATATAATACACTATCAAGGATGACGTATCTGGTAGTTCAGTAGTGCATCTTCTGGCCTCAGCCTGGTCCCCAAGTAACGTTCTATTTTCGAGATAGTTCTTGATTAGATCCATCCAGGGCAGCCCGAAGCTGAGCTTGCATATAGTCGCGACTTTATAAGGACCAATTGTGCTCGACCTAGACAGGTACTCCACGAGCATAGTCTTCTTAAGGGTGTATTCTACCTTGGAGGCCAGGTACTCCACGGGCATAGTTTTCTCGGACTTGTACCCTCTTAAAGTCATTCATCAAAACCTTCACCCTTTCTAAGTAGGCAGCCATGCTCAGGTCCTTAACTAGGTAATCACCATTTACTTGGTTGACCATGAGTTGGGAATCGCACATGACCTGGAGAGTCCTCACATTGAACTCCCGAGCTAACCTCAGCCCAACAAAAAGAGCCTCATACTCTGTTTCATTGTTTGTAGCCCAGAACTTGAGTTAGAGTGTATACTCTACTTCTTCCCTATCTGGAGCTACAAGGACCATCCCGGCACCACAACCGTTTTGGTTAGAGGAATCATCGGTGAAAAATTGCCATGAACCTGGTCCCAGGTCGGATGCCCCAACTAGGGATTTACTGACCCCTTCACTCAGTGGAGAGGTCTTTTTAGCTGCTGCCAGGTCAACGTCTGGTTCTTCTTCTGGGAAGGTCAGCTTGATGACAAAATCAGCTAGAACTTGCCCCTTGATAACTGTTTTGGGCCGATACTCTATGTGAAATTGGCCTAATTCGAGACTATATTTCATTAGCAATCCCGAGATATTGGGAGAGTGGAGGATCTACCACAGGGGCTGGTCGGTTAAAACAACAATGGCTTGAAAATATTGCTTTAGCTTTCTTGATGCAATCAACAGGGTATAAGCTAGTTTCTCAAATCTCGTATACCTTGTTTTGGCATCGAAGAAGACTCTATTGGAGTAATAAATCGGGCTCTGAATGCCATTTTCTTCCCTTACAAGGGTGGCACTTATAGCCGTGGTGGACGCCGCAATGTAAAAGAATAACTTTCTCTTTCCTCGGTGTATTGAGCAGTGGAGCTGGGGAGAGATATTTCTTTAGCACCTGGAATGCCTTGTTTTCCTCCTCAGTCCACTCAAATACCTTGTTTCTCCTGAGGATTTTGAAAAATGGAAGGCACTTCTCGGAAGACCAGGAGATAAATCTATTGAGAGCTGCCAACTGACTTTTGAGCATTTGGACCTCATTTTTGTTGTGGGGTGAAGCCATCCCGAGCATGACGCTAATCTAGTCGGGGTTGGCATTGATATCGTGCTGAGACACCATGCAACCAAGGAACTTACACAAAGACACCTCGAATATACACTTACTTGGGTTGAGCTTCATGCGATGAGCCTGAAGCTTATTGAAACAAGCTTGGAGGTGCCTGATGTGATCAAGAGTTTGACTACTTTTGACTAGTATGTCGTCAATATACACTTTCATTGTCTCTTCGATCTCATCTTTGAACATCTTATTGACTAGACGCTGATGGTCGCTTCAGCATTACGCAGCCCGAAAGGCATAACCTTGTCGCAATAAGTACCCCAGTATGTAATAAACGAGGTCTTACTTTTATCAGGTGGGTACATCGAGATCTGATTATAGCCAACATATGCATTACGGAAGCTTAGTTGCTTATAGCCAGCAGTGGCATCGATCACGATGTCAATTCTTGGTAGGGGACAAAAATCCTTCGGGTAGGCCTTATTTAGATCTTCGAAATCCACACAAAGGTGCCATTTGTTACCAGCCTTAGGGGTGAGAAGCATGTTGGCCAACTAGTCCAAAAATTTGACTTCTTTTTCGACGTCGGATTTGACGAGCTTATTGATGCGATAAATTATGCGCTAGGAATACTCGCAAGTGCACGAGGTCGAACAAATAATAAAGTGATTCGAAGATCAAGTATCGTATACTGGGATTTACCATTAGAACAAGCTAAGTATTACAATTAGAATAACTCAATTTTATTTGAACGATTAATGATTTGAAAGGTGTTCAAAATATTAAAACAAATTAAACTACAAGACTTGGAATGAATTCAATGTGAATTGATTATCTAGGGATTAACTTTGTTCACTCGTATGTGTGTTTGATTTATTCTAGCTTACACTAATGGTTATCAACCTATTCAACAATCAAGATTTATAAAACTCACTCACTACCTCTCCCGAGAGTTAAGTGAGTGAATATGTAATCATTTCAAAACCAATATCCCTATCAAGAGTTTAGATGATTTCATGCGTCTTGCCCCAACCTTATGGATTGCACAAGTTCTAATAATCTCCCGAAACATTAGAACTTTTGTAGTGTTTAGTCCAAATATGGGGTTACCCCTCCCGAACGTTAAACCTCGTATTCTCAAATAAACCATAATACAATATACAAGCATATAATGGAAATGATAAAACAATAAACACAATTGAATAGAGATAAGCATAGATTAGCAAAACATAGATTCATCAAATATAATACTTGTGAACTACATCCCTAGACAATAAAGGTTTAGCTACACGTTGTAATTTCCAAATATCCAACAACAAATGAGAAACACATAATGAAAACAACAAACCAAGCTTTGAAGATGAAAAAGAGATTTAAAGAGTGAGATCCAAATCTAAAGTGTGGATGATTCCATGTCAGCAAGTGCCGCTCTAAGCTGCTTCTTTCTTCTCCAATCCTTGGTTTAGTTTGAAAATAGGATCTCTCCCCCATCCTCAACAAAAGATCCATCAAGTTGTATTTATAGGCTTCCTCCCAAACCCTAAAAATGGATGAAAATGCGTTGTCAATGATGCAAAGGCGCTGTAGTGCGTAAGGAGTGCGTTGCAACGCGTAAGGAACAGAAAATGAGGTAGGCAGGAGCGTGCTGTAGTGCGCTATGGACATTATGCAAATAAGGGGCACGTTGTAGTGCGTATAGAGAGCGCTGCAGCGCACCCAGGATAGAAGACCAATGCTTGGCCATTTTACTCGTTTATTTATCGACGGGCCTAATTTGCAACCGATTTCGCCCAAAATACCTTATCTGCATAAAAACAAATAAAAAGGATTAAAAACACTAATGGAACACTCAAAAACTACCAAATTTGTAAGGAAATATATAGATAAATATCAAACTATCAAATACCCTCAAACTGAGAATTCGGCTAGTCCTCGAGCAAAAACATCCATACAAGAAAATGAAACTATCACAAGGAATTCACATACACCAATACAAATGAAGAAAGACACAAACGAACTAAAAACAACGATGTGTGAGATTTGAATTTCAACTAATGACCAAAAAATTTTCTCAACAGTCCCCAATCATTTCAAGTTCAAGAATAATACCGCACCTTGTGATGTTCTAGAATTTTAACATTCAATAATGATAAATGCCATTCTTGATCCTTTCCAAGTGTATGTGCTAAGACTCTCATTACACAACCATCCAAAGACTGGATTGAATTATCCACCAACAAAGTTCATGACTAAAACCAAAGAGGTATAGGATTTCCATATTCCAGACTGAGTTCTACTCTCCACTAATGTAGGCTAAGCAATTTTCAAAGATCTATAAGACTTTTATTGTTTTTTAACAACTGACAAGAGGTAAAACGGGGATATAAAACAAGAATACATCATCAGATCAAAGATACCCAAGGCACTATGATTGCCTCTCAACCACACTCATACCCACAAAGATAAACCCGAAACAACCTCGAACTTACTTTTAGAACTGCAGTACTCACTTATCGAAGCAAACAAAAACAACACAACAATTATAGATTTTATTTTTTTTCATTCATACCCCCAAACTTATTTAATTTGTACAAATTCTTGGGTGTGGAACAATGACAGAAATAACAAGTGAGTACTATAATACCGAACTAATCAAAAGTTCGCCCCAAACCCTATCGTTCGCTTTAATTAGCACAAATAATTATAAATGATATAAAAACTCGACTCGTGCCTTGGTATAACGTAATGGTTCAGAAAAAAATGTTGAATTGGCTAGGGTATTTGATGCGTGTTCTGAATTGAAACAACTAAAAGGCTTCAACGGGATAACGAGGGGTAAAACAATTTGCATGGTAAGCTTCAACGGCTCAAACGATCAAAACAAATGCCTAAATCATTTCTCCTGAATTATCTTGCCTAGGATTTCGCCTCAAATTTTCCCAATCGAGTTCTGAAATCCCTTAAATTTGTCATGAACTTAGCTAACTGAATAATTGGTGTCAAATCATTTGGACAGCTAATACATCGGGTCTAAGCGCTCGTGCAAATTAGGATCCACAATGACCTTTACCAGATGTCAAGCACACAGAACACTCATGAATGAACATTATGCTTGACCTCGACAGACAACTAAGGGATAATATCATCATCGGGTAATGGTCATGAAGAACAACAAAACTCAAACAACAATAACAAGTTACAGACACACTTGCACCTTAAACTAAACAAACATGTATGAAAGTATCTTATCAATAAATAAACTTAACTAACACAACCAAACAAATAGACGAAAAACAAAAACACACACAAAACATACAGAAAATCCCCCCAAACTTAAAATGAGCATTGTCCATAATGACCTAACTTCAAACTCAATATTTTTCATGTAGTACGGTGACGAAAGGTTTTTTGAACATATACCTGGGAGGTGAGACATTTAAGTCTCACTTCCTACTGAGTGTCATCTTGCATGTCGTCCCCATCGCCTCCGTGATGGGAAGGATTTGGTTGTGGCTGTTGACATGGATGCATAGAAGACGGTCGAAGATGATCGGGAGTGGGGGTATCTGGGGATATACGCTCATGTTGTAGTCGGCTTCCATTTTGGAATATTGGAATGCTTGATGCATCGATTGGTAGCACGACTCTTGATACACCCAGAACTTAGCGTTTTCATTCTGAAACTCCGCAGTTGCATTCTATAGAGCTTGAATTTGTTTGCCTTGATAAACCATGTTTTGATGAAGATCTTCCAGGGCGATTTTTGCTTTGCCCGGGTTCCTGGAACTTTGGGCTCTGGATGGCCCTGCTTCATCTTCTTCTTTGCTTTCAGTTTCTTTGCTCCAAATCATCTTCATGGCTTTGACATCCATAGCTTGAATGGGCTGACACATGTTGTCATCTTTAATGGAAATGATCGCCTCTTTAAACAACTCGATAAGTAGAGAGGGAAAAGGCAGGCTGAGATTGGTGTTCCGGATGGCATGGTAGATAGAGGAACTGATGAGAAGTCTGACGTTTAGCGGCTACTTTTTCTCAATTGCAAAAAGAGACAATTCCATTTCTTAATTTGTCACGTCCGTCAGGTGAGCTGTTGGAGACAATCTAACACAGACGAAGTGGAACCAGACTCTTGGGAATTTTTTCAAGTTCTTAGACTCAAAAAGAGACTGATCATTCTTTGTAGGAGTCCAACGTGCACGTCTCGAACATAATGCCTTAATGACTTCATCTAGATCCTATTTTATCCTGTCCAAATCATATTCCTTATCAGACGAAACATTAGGCAACCCCAGGTATTTGTTAATCGTTTCAAGATCGAATTTCACCCACCGATTCCGGACCTTGGTCTTGTGGTTCTAGAATCCCATGGTGTTTGAATAAAATTCACGAACCAAAGTGACGACACCTGGGGCTGGTTGTCTACAGAAACGCTGTCATTGTTTCTCTTTTATCACATCTGCGATTTCAATCGAAAGATCTTCGATATTGACGAAACCCCGTTCACGAATGCAATTTCTATTTTTCTCATACTAATCGAAATACTGCTCAGCCTACTTGGAAATAAAGCTGCTCGAATCAAAATCTGAGGCGGGATCCACGCCTCTCGAACCGGACCCCTCTTCCCTTTATTGTTTCGGAATGGATTTTGACAGCATGATTTTTTTGAGCCAAAACACAACCAACCCTTACCAACACAATGTGGACTACACAAATAATAATGCACGACCACAGTAGTTAAGAAAATCCCAAATGCAACACAAGATTTAGGGGATTCAAACAAATCAAGGAAATCCCAACACAAATCAAATCAATTCATGGGTTTCACCAACACAATCAAACCCCAATCCAATCGAGGCTATGAAAGCACACAAATGGAAATTTCTTCTTGAAACAACTTGATGATTTTTGGGTGCCCAAACTATTGGAAATGAATTCCTCTTCGTCGCTTGAACCCCAATCCAATGAGCTACCAACGATTGGGTTTTCGGAATGGTAAAAGATTGGTGGATTTGTGGTGGGGAAGTAGATCTGTGAGGAGGGGAGACAATATTGGAGGTGGGTATCGACTTTGGGAGAGAATAGATGAGAGACGATTGAGATTAGGGTTCAAATTTGGGAAAAAATAAGGATTGGCACATTATATCGCAACTGGGGTGAGTGAACTGCAACATGTTAAGGCCAGTAGGCCTTCCGCCTGTTGGGCGCTGCAGCGCATAAATGGGTGCGTTGCAGCGCGCTAAGGCTAGTAGGCCTTAGCTCCTATTTTCTTGGATTTTTGAATGGTAGGCTATGGTTTCGTTGCTGTTCCGCTTTTTCTTCTCGTCCCAGATTTACGCAACATCCTCGAACATCTGTGCTCCTCCATTCACTTAACAAACGCGTACCACGATCACTAAAACCCTTCTAAAAAATTTATTATTTTATTTTTTTAGCAACAATAGGTGAGAACCATTCTCGTGCGTTGTATTTTAAAAACAAATGCGCTAAATTTAATGTCCCTAACTGGACTCAACAACGACCTGCATCAGTTATCAACGAGAGAGATACTCTCCATAACTCGTTTTTCATTTCCATAATAATGCTTGATTTTTTCTCCGTTAACTCAGAATATCCGTCTATCATCACCTTCCAATTCAACAGCACCGAATGGAAATACTTGTTTAATCTAGAATGGTCTGGACTAACGAGACTTCAGTTTTTCAGGAAAAAGTCTCAGGCGAGAGTTGAAAAGTAACACTTGCTGTCCCAAGCTGAATTCTCTCCTAGCCATGTGCTTGTCGTGTTATCTCTTGGTTTTCTCCTTATATAACTTTGCATTCCTGTATGCCTCATTTCAGAATTCCTCTAGCTCATTGCGTTGTAGGAGATGTTGTTGTGCTGAAGCATTGAGATAAAAATTTAGCTTCTTAATCACCCAATAGGAATGGTATTACAACTTAACTAGGAAGTGACATGTTTTTCCAAATACCAACTGATATGGAGACATTTCGATCGGTGTTTTAAACGTCGTGCGGTAGGCCCATAATGCATCGTTGAGTTTAATCGCCCAATCTTTTTGGTTGGAGTGAACCGTCTTCTCCAGATTCTATTGGATCTCCTGATTGGAAACTTCAGCTTGACCGTTTGTTTGGGATTAGTAAGCAAGCGCCACTTTATGCTGAACTCCGTACTTGGTCAGTAGACTATTGAAATTTTTGTTGCAAAAGTGGGTTCCTTCATCACTAATGATGGCTCGAGGAGTCCCGAACCTTGTCAATACATTCTTTTGAAAAAAAAATTAGAACTACTTTTGCATCATTGGTTAGCGTGGCAACAACTTCTACCCATTTTGATACGTAGTCCACTGCCAACAAAATGTACTTTTGACCAAAGGACAAAGGAAACGGTCCTATGGAATCTATTCCCCATACATCAAAGAGTTCCAGCTTGAGAATATTTGTTAAGGGTAACTTATGTCGCCTCAATATATTGCCGACCCTCTAGCATCAATCATAGGTTTTTACAATAGTATACGAGTTACGGAAAAGAGTTGGCCTAAGTACCTTTGTGGTTGTCCGTGTCGTACCAAAATTCCCCCCACATGATCATGAGTGACAATGATGGATAATGCTCACAATTTCTTCTTCCCGAACACATTACTGAATGACTTAATCGGTGTACTTCTTGAACAACATAGGGTCATCTCACATGTAACTCTTCACATCAAATAGGAACTTCTTCTTTTGAGCACTAGATAGGTCCAAGGGAAACACCTTGTGATGAGAACATATCAGCTGCACGAAGAGATCCGTTGCATGTTCCAGTTGGCCCAACAACAAGGGCAAGGGCAGAAAGATTCAAAGAAGCACTTAATGGGTTTATTCAGGAGATTGAGGCCGAAACTATGATGGTGAAGCCTAAATTAGGCCCATCGGACAATCAAGGCCTAGTCCACCTCATCAAGGCAAGCGAATAGGCTTAAAACATGATCCTGAACGGGCCAAGAATGAGACCCACAAATTTTATTTTATTATTTTAAAGTCTTTTAATTATTTTTAGGTTGATTTGTAAGACTTGATTTCCAAGTAAATCTTTTCATTTTCCAACGAGGAATGTAAGGCAAATTAGGAAGCTTCCTTATTCTTATTTAGCAATTAGATTTTAGGGTTTTGTTTTTCCTCGATGTAGACCCACGAATTTCCAAGTGTACTAGGGTTTCTTTCTTATTCTCTTGGCCGCCTATTTAAGAGACTTTTTAGACCTACGAATTTCACACTTTGATATTGATTAATATATTTTGGGAGAGTTTTCTCTTGAGTTATTCAAAGAACTTTTCTGAACTTATCAAGTTTTCTTGTGGCGTTCAACCTCTTTGGTTCGTGATTCTCTTGTAATCATTGGGTTAAGGATTCTCTTATACCTTTGGTTTGAGTTTCATTCATAAACTTCGGGTCAAGGTAATCTATCAACTTTCTATATTTTCTTGTGTTCTTCGTTTTCAAATCTGAATTTAGATTCGATCCTTTGCGAAGAAACCCTAAATTGGTTTCGGGTCTCACTAAGTCTTGGTGAGGTTCACATCATTTGGTATCAGAGTAAGGTCTAAATCAGGTTTCATCTATCATTTTTATATTTGTTTTTTTCTTTCCTTCATTGTAATAAGTTTATTCCTACGTTAAAATTTTCTTGGATGAATTATATAATCAAATTTGGTCAATTTTTGTTTTTTCTTAGTGTGCATCTTCAAATCTCAATTTAAAGTTGTTGTATTTAAAAAAAAAAAATAGAAACATAAGGGAAAAATAAAATAAAAAGAGAAACAGAAACAGAAAAAAAAAAAAAAAAAAAAACGAAAATTCAGCAGCCCCCCTCCCAAAAAAAATTGAGAATTATTTCTTCTTATTCTATGCCATAAAATTTTCTTTGTGCTCTTCTTGTTCGCTTTGTTTTCGTTCCTAAAATCTTATTCTTAGTGAATCAATTTGTTGAGTTTGGATTGTTATAAAGAAATTTCTAATTGAGATTGGTTAAGTTCAATAAAGAATTAAAAGAGTGAACTAAAAAGTGGAAACAAACAAGAGAGTGTACGCTTATAAGAGGGTAAAAGCCGAATTTGAGTGATATACGAGTAGAGTGACATAGTTTGAGTGTAAACACGTGAGGGAGTGTTTGTGAGGTTTGCTAACTTTGTTTTGCAGGTTACTAAACATGTCCCGAGAAACAAACAAAGGCTCATCTGATGAAGCATTGGAAAGGATGGACGTCATGGATGTAAAAGTTTTTTACAAGGCCTTGGAGCAAAAGCTTCAACGGTTGAACTTGCGGTTTGATGAAGTGCATGAGTGACTAGAAACAGTTGAGTCTAGTGCACAATAGGGGCAGCTACTGAGAGCTCCTAATGTGCAACGAAGAGAGAGGAATCAACTTTAGTTCGAATATGAAGATGATTATGGGAATGACCTAGATGAAGACGATCACGCCTCTAATGCGAGTTTGGGCAGATTTGGGCGTGGATATGGAAATAGAGGAGATAGATATGGGGAGCGGCTTGATAATAACTTAGAAATCATCAAGGTGAAGATACCATCATTCCAAGGAAAAAATGACCTTGAAGTATACTTGGAGTGGGAGAAGAAGGTAGAACTGATCTTTGAGTGCCACAACTACTCCGGAAAGAAAAAGGCAAAACTTGTTGTAATTGAGTTTATTGACTATGCTATAATATGGTGGGATCAACTTGTGATAAA
This sequence comes from Eucommia ulmoides, assembly GCA_016647705.1. Taxonomy (NCBI): domain Eukaryota; kingdom Viridiplantae; phylum Streptophyta; class Magnoliopsida; order Garryales; family Eucommiaceae; genus Eucommia; species Eucommia ulmoides. Next base: position 22,234,244 of record CM028327.1, on the reverse strand, counting down.
TAGGAGGAGAAACCATGAGAGACCTTTTGAGACGTGGGCGGAAATGAAGGTCATCATGAGGAGGCGGTTTGTCCCTAGTCACTACTATAAGGACTTGTATCAGAAATTGCAAAGTCTTACACAAGGTTCTAAGTGTGTGGAAGACTACTATAAAGATATGGAAGTAGCCATGATTCAAGCCAATGTCGAAGAGGATCGAGAAGCAACTATGGCTAGGTTTCTAATCGGGCTAAATCGTGACATTGCAAATGTGGTGGAGTTGCAGTATTATGTTGAGTTGAGTGACATGATGCACATGGCCATCAAAGTAGAGCAACAATTGAAGTGAAATGGTTCCACATGAGTTGGGCAGCAATCGGGTTCTTCTTTTTCTTGGAAACCGAATTGAAGCAAGAGGAAAGAGAAGCCTAATTTTTAGCCCAAGGTTGAACCTGCCAAAATTCACAAAGCTGGAGGTACACCGAACCAAGGTAAAATTGATTCCCAACCTTCTAGAAATAGAGAAATTAAATGCTTTAAGTATTTGGGAACAGGTCATATTGCATCTCAATGTCCGAATAAGAGAGTGATGATTATGAGGGATAATGGAGGTATTGAGACCAAATATGAGACGGATGATGATTAGATAACACCTTTAGAGAATACACATGATGTTGAATACCCGATTGATGGAGATCTCCTGGTTGCAAGAAGATCTCTTAGTACACAAGTCAGAGAAGATGAGATGATACAACGAGAGAAAATCTTTCATACTAGATTCCATGTCAATGATAAGGTATGTAGCATGATTATTGATGGGGGGAGTTATACAAATGTTGCTAGCACTAGTTTGGTAGAGAAATTGAAATTGCCAACTTTAAAGCATCCTAGACTATACAAGTTACAATGGTTGAATGATTGTGGAGAAATTAAAGTGAATAAACAGGTGCTTATATCATTCTTGATTGGAAGGTACAAAGACGAGATCTTGTGTGATGTGGTGCCAATGTATGCGGGGCATATTATTTTGGGAAGACCATGACAATTTGATCGGTAAGTAACTCATGATGGTTATACCAATAGATACTCCTTTGTACTTAATAAAAAGCCAATTACTCTTGTACCTTTATCGCTAAGGCAAGTGTATGATGATCAAGTGAGATTAAAAAGAAAGAGTGACAAGAAAAATGAGAGTGAGAGAAAAAAATAGAGTGAGAGAGAAAAAAATTCAGAATGCGAGGGAAAAGAAAAGAGAAAATAAGTGAGTTTTTATGCGAGAGAGAGAGAGATAAAAAAAACTTTGTTTTCAAACTAACCTTTGATTGTACTTTTGTACAAAGAGGTTTGTTTTACCACTAACGATCTTAACTCTTCTCTTCCTAGTGTTGTGTTTCTCTTTTAAAGGATTTTGATGATGTGTTTCCCGAAAAGGTGCCAAATGGTTTGCCTCCAATAAGAGGAATCGAGCATCAAATTGATTTCGTACCTGGAGTATGCATTCCAAATAGACCAGCATATAAAAGCAATCCTGAGAAAACAAAGGAGCTTCAAAGGCAGGTTAGTAAGCTTATGGAGAAAGGGTATGTACGTGAAAGCATGATCCTTGTGTGGTTCCTGTATTGCCTGTACTTAAGAAAGATGGTACGTGGAGAATGTGTGTGGATTGTCGCACCATCAATAATATCACAGTAAAGTATCAATATCCCATTCCTAGATTAGATGATATGCTTGATGAATTGCATGGTTCTTGTGTGTTTACTAAAATTGATCTTAATATTGGATATCATCATATTAGGATGAGGGAAAGTGATGAGTGGAAAATCGCATTAAAAAAAAAAAAATGGTTTATATGAGTGATTGGTTATGCCTTTTGGGTCAACCAATGCACCTAGTACATTCATGAGATTAATGAACCATGTTTTGTGTATTTTTATTGGGAAATGTGTGGTTGTATACTTTGATGACATTCTGATTTATAACAAAAACTTAGATGAGCATGTTGAACATTTAAAACTTGTTTTAGATGTTTTGAGAAAAGAAAAGTTGTTTGCTATCTCAAAAAGTGTACCTTTTGCACGAATAAGTTTGTATTTCTTAGTTTTGTTGTTAGTGCTAAGGGAATTGAGGTGGATGAAGAAAAGGTTAAGGCAATCAAGGATTGACCGAAACCTACAAGAGTGGGACAGGTGAGAAGTTTCCATGGGCTGGCTAGCTTCTATTGGAGGTTTGTGAAAGATTTTAGTAGCCTAGCCGCACCTTTAACTGAAGTTGTAAAAAAGAATGTGGGTTTTAAGTGGGGTGATGAGCAAGAAAAGGCATTGAATTTGATTAAGGAAAAATTGACTAATGCACCTTTGCTTGCTTTACCTAACTTCACAAATATTTTTGAGATTGAATGTGATACTTCAGGAATAGGTATTGGAGCTGTTCTAATGCAGGAAGGGCGTTCGCTTGCCTACTTTAATGAAAAACTAAGTGGCACAGCCTTGAATTACCCTACATATGACAAAGAGATGTTTGCGTTGATTAGGGCATTGGAGACTTGACAACACTATCTTTGGCTAAAAGAATTTGTGATTCACACAGATCATGAATCTTTGAAGCATTTGAAGGGTCAATAAAAGTTGAACAAGCGACATGCCAAGTGGGTGGAGTTTATCGAAATGTTTCCTTATGTGATCAAGTACAAGCAAGGTAAGGAAAATGTTGTGGTGGATGCATTATCTCGAAGGTACGTCTTACTTTCTACCTTAGATGCCAAATTTCTTGGTTTTGAGTACATTAAGATTTGTATATTGATGATTCTGATTTTGGTAATGTATTCAATGCATATGAGAAAATGGCTTTTGGTAAGTTCTTTAGGCATAATTGGTTTTTGTTTAGGGAAAATAAATTATGTGTGCCTAAATGTTTATTGCGTGACTTGCTTATTAAAGAAGCTCATGGGGGTGGTTTAATGAGGCATTTTGTCATATTTAAAACTTTAGATGTTTTGCATGAACACTTCTTCTGGCTTCATATGAAACGTGAAGTGAAGAGAATTTGTGAGAACTGTATTGTTTGTAGGCAAGCCAAGTCTAAGGTTAAGCCTCATGGTTTGTATACTTCTTTACCTATACCTAGTGAACCTTGGACTGATATTTCTATGAATTTTTTGTTAGGTTTGCCTAGGTCAAAAAGAGGTTGAGATTCTATATATGTGGTTGTAGATAGGTTTTATAAGATGGCTCATTTTATTCTATGTCATAAAACCAATGATGCATAACATGTTGTTGACTTGTTCTTCATGGAAATAGTTATGTTTCATGGCATACCTAAGACTATTGTTTCGGATAGAGATACTAAGTTCTTAATCTATTTTTGGAAGACTTTGTGGGGTAAGCTCGGAATTAAAATTTTATTTTCTACTACTTGTCACCCACAAATTGATGGTCAAACCGAAGTACTTTATAGGACTTTATCTACTTTATTGCGTGCTGTAATACAAAAGAATTTGAAAACATGGGAAGATTGTTTACCACATGTAGAGTTTGTATATAATAGGAGTGTGCATTCTGCAACTAAGTTTTCACCATTTGAAATTGTGTATGGTTTTAATCCATTAACCCTTTGGATTTAACTTCTTTACCTATGCATGAGCATGTCAACTTAGATGGAAAGAAGAAGGCTGATTTTGTTAAGCAGATCCATGAGAAGGCCCGACAAAATATTGAGAGGAGAACTGAGCAATATGCCAATAAGGGGCACAAGAAGGTTGTATTTGAACCTGGAGATTGGGTTTGGTTGCATAGGAAGAAGCGGTTTCCCTAACAAAGGCTTTCTAAGCTACTTCCAAGGGAGAATTGCCCTTTTCAAGTAATGGAACGAATCAATGACAACGCCCACAAATTAAGACCTTCCAGGTGAGTTTAATGTAAGTGCTACTTTTAATATGACTGACCTATCTCCGTTTGGTGTAGGCGAAGATTTGTGGACAAATCATTTTCAAGAGAGAGGGAATTATGAGAATATATCAGTTGCACCAAGAGATCCGTTGCATGTTCCAGTTGGCCCAATAATAAGGGCAAGGGCAAAAAGATTCAAAGAAGCACTTAATGGGCTTATTCAAGAGATTGAGGCCGAAACTACAATGGTGAAGCCTAAATTAGGCCCATCAGACAATCAAGACCTAGTCCACCTCATCAAGGCAAGCGAATGAGCTTAAAGCGTGATACTGAATGGGCCAAGAATGAGACCCACAAATTTTATTTTATTATTTTAAAGTCTTTTAATTATTTTTAGGCTGATTTGTAAGGCTTGATTACCAAGTAAATCTTTTCATTTTCCAACTAGGAATGTAAGGCAAATTAGGAAGCTTCATTATTCTTATGTAGCAATTAGATTTTAGGGTTTCCTTTTTCCTTGATGTAGACCCACGAATTTCCAAGTGTACTAGGGTTTCTTTCTTATTCTCTTGGCCGCCTATTTAAGGGGCCTCGTAGATCTACAAATTTCACACTTTGATATTGATTAATATATTTTGGGAGAGTTTTCTCTTGAGTTCTTCAAATAACTTTTCTGAACTTATCAAATTTTCTTATGGCGTTCAACTTCTTTGGTTTGTGATTCTCTTGTAATCATTGGGTTAAGGATTCTCTTATACCTTTGGTTCGCGTTTTATTCATAAACGCCGGGTCAAGGTAATCTATCAACTTTCTATACTTTCTTGTGCTCTTCGTTTTCAAATCTGAATTTAGATCGATCCTTTGCGAAGAAACCCTAAATTGGTTTTGGGTCTCACTAATCCTTGGTGAGGTTCGCATCACTTTGCACGTGAGATAATTGACTATATCCGCGAACCACGAAAGTTTAACTTCGATATTGAATAATTGCTCGTTAGGGAAAACTTCTATAATACATGAATCATTACCAATATCTTCTAACACGAGTCTTGAAAGATGATCAGCGACCACATTTCACTACCCTTCTTGTCACGAATTTTGACATCGAATTCTTGAAGTAAGAGAATCTACCAGATTAAACGAGGCTTTATTTATTTCTTTGCAAATAAGTATCGGCTGCTGGTGTGGTCTATATAGATGAGCACCCTGGACCCAATAATGTATGATCGAAACTTATCACAAGCAAAGACCACCGCCAACATCTCCTTTTTCCGTGGTGGTGTAATTCTCCTGTGCATCATTGAGAGTTTTGCTTGCATAGTAAATCGACTAAAAAACTTTCTCCTTTCATTGGCCCAAAATTGCCCCAACTGCATAGTCACCAGCATCACACATAATCTCAAATGACTTATTCTAATCGGGTGCGACTATAATTAAAGCCGAAATCAATTTTTCATTCTTTGCATTAAACGCTTCCACACAAGAATCACAAAAAATGAATGGGGAGTCTTTTTTAAGCAAATCACCAACAGCTTCACAGTTTTCAAAATATCCTTGATAAATCTCCTGTAGAAGTCGGTGTGGCCTAGAAAACTCCATATTCTCTCTACATTAATCGGTGGGGAAATTTTCTCAATTGGCTTAATCTTTGTCTGATCCACCTTAAGTCCCTTGGAAGATACCCGATGGCCTAAGACGATACCCTCCTTAACCATAAATAACACTTATCCCAATTAAGAACAATATTTTTTTCTTCACATCGCTTTAGCACAAGTGATAGATTGTGGAGGCAATGGTCAAAAGATGAACCAAAGACCGAGAAGTCATCCATGAATACTTTCATAATATCTTCCACCATATTTGAAAAGATCGCTATCATACACCGTTGAAAAGTTGTTGGAGCGTTGCATAGTCCAAACGTCATACGGCGATATGCAAAAGTGCCATACGGGCAAGTGAACATTATCTTTTCTTGATCCTCCGGTGCAATGGCTATTTGATTATAGCCTGAATATCCATCAAGAAAGTAGTATTGGTCATAACTGGCTAGTCGATCAAACATTTGGTCGATGAACGGGAGGGAAAAATAATCATTCCTTGTGGCCTTGTTCAACTTCTGATAATTAATGCACACTCTCCATCCTGTGATAGTTCGTGTGGGAATTAGATCATTCATCTCATTTTTCACCACGGTCATGCCACCTTTCTTTGGAACTAATTGCACGGGGCTTACCCACTCACTGTCCGATATCGCATAAATGATTCCGACGTTTAATAGCTTTAGAACTTTAGCACGGACCACCTCTTTCATCACAGGGTTTAGCCTTCGTTGATACTCAATTAAGGGATTAAATGAGTCCTCCATTAGAATTTTGTGTATGCAAGTAGTTGGGCTTATTTTCTTGATGTTGAAAATAGACCAAGCGAACGTGGACTTGTGTCTTTTCAGGATAATGAGCAGTTTTTCTTCTTCTTCTCGACTCAAGAATAATGAAATAATAACCGGATCGGTGGAGTTCTCCCCCAAAAATGCATACCAAAGGTGCTTTGGTAATTACTTGAGAACCAACCCACCGTGAGGTGGATTTGAGAAATTTGGCGAACTTTCATCTCCATCAAGAGTCTCTATTTGAACCGAATTTACTACGTCTCTAGGCACAACTTCGAGAGATAATACATAGTCCACAACACTTTCATTTGTGGTAGATATTTTCTTACCAAAATCCCCCATAGATAGGGAATTTGTGAGACTATGCTCCAAATGATCTTGGTGCACGATTTCATGAAAGAACTCATTGACACACGAGTCCACTACTTCCACCCGATTATAAGTCGAGCACTCTTCCGAAAACCTCATGGTATTAAAGATGCTGAACTTCACTTTCTCATCTTTGAACCTTAAGGTCAAGTTTCCATTATGCACATCGATCAATGCCTTCCTGGTTGCGAGAAAAGGCCTCCCAAGAATAATGAGAATTTCTCGATCTTTCTCCATCTCCAACCTAACAAAATCTATTGGAAATAAGAATTTGTTCATCTTTACTAGCACATCTTCAATAACGCCTTTTGGATAGGTTAAGGAACAGTCTACCATTTATAGAGAAATAGTAGTGGGCTTTGCTTCTCCAAGCCTCAATTTCCAAAAAATAGATGACGGCATGAGATTAATACTCACTCTAAGATCGTAAAGTGCCTTCTCAAAATGAGATTTCCTAATAGTAAATGGGATGGTGAAACGTTCGGGATCTTTTAGCTTTTGCGGCAATTTTCTTTGAAAATTGCACTACACTCCTCCGTGAGCTTGACGGTCTCGTATTATTCCAATTTCTTCTTCTTAGTTATTATATCCTTAAATGTTTTTCCATAATTGGGTATTTGCTTCAATGCATTGGAAAACGGGATATTGATATGGATTTTCTTGAAAATTTCAAGAAATTTTGCAAATTGACTATCCAATTTCTTCTTCTGAAACCGTTGTGAATATGGCAAAGGTGGAGTGATCATTGGTGGATTGTCCAGAAACGAGATGAAACCCGGATTTGCCTTGGAACTTTCTTCTTCTTCTCATTCGAAATGGGTTCTTTTCGCCATCAATTTTCTCCTTAGACTCTTCCTCCTTTGGTTTTGTTGCTTCGATTTCCTTTCCACTTCTCAAGGTGATAGCTTTGCAATTCCTTGGGTTAGTTTCCATATGCATTGGGAACTTCCTCGAGGTTTTCCCCTTTATGACACAAGCGAGCTGACTAATTTACGTTTCCAGGGACTCTACGGTCGAATTGGTGTTAGTGCACATAGTCTCGATATTGTCAAGACGCGTCTCATGTTTGTTGAGACGATTATGTATTTCTCGCACGATATTTTGCGTCTCCTTCATAAATGAGCTGAGAAAATCTTCTAACGGTGGCTTATTTCTGTCCACTGGTTGTTGTTGCAAGGGACGATTTGGCTGTTGTGGTGGAGAACCTTGTGTTTGCAAAGAATATCTGGGAGGAGGTCGCAAGGTATTATGGGTATTCGCATAAGAGAAATTTTTGTGATTCTGAATCTCGGGATGATAGTGAGTTGGGATGTTGTTGGTGGGCCTAAAGGTGTAGGCACGGTTGTTAACGAAGTGACATTTCTCGAACTCATTATCAACCCCCGATTGGGAAACACTTGCAACATTTTCCATCTCCTAACTTGATGAAGCATCTTTGGTGGTGAAAACGATAAGGTAGCTAGAGGATCGACCTCATGAATATCGGCTACCTTTCGTCCCATACTACGCTCATTGGGCCATTGATAATTATTGGCCTCCATTTCTTCCAATAGTGCTTGAGCCTCGTCAGGTATTTAGATAATAGAGAACCTCCAGATGCGGCGTCCACTATTGTTCTCATTCGTCCATCCAACCCATTGTAGAAAAGTGCAGTTTGAAATCAATCTTAATACCCATGTTGGGGGCATTTTCTCAACAAGTCTTTGAATCGCTCCAATGCTCAAAGAGTGGTTCATAATCTCTCTGGCAAAATTGAGCAATCTTGCCTCTCAATTGTGACGTCTTTGATGGGGAAAATAACTTAGTGAGGAACTGTTGAGCTAGTTCCTCCCAAGTCGAGATACTTCCTGGTTGGACGGATTGAAACCAACCTCTGGCTTGGTCTCAAAGGGAAAATGGGAATATCCTTAGCCGAATGACATCCTTCGAGACTCCATTAATATTTACGGTGTTTCATATCTCCAAGAACATCGCAAGATGGATGTTGGAATCCTCATCTAGATTCCCGCCATATTTGTTCTGTTGAACCATGTTGATTAGGGCGGGTTTCGACTCAAAATTATTGGCGTGGATTGGTTGCCTCCGGATCCCTGAATAGTTGTCGAACATAACAGGTCTGTAGTAATCATGAAAGACCCGTTGTTATTGTATTTCAGGTTCCTTGCGGTAGTGCTTGAGGCACCGGCGGTTGTTGTGGTATACGGTCATTACCACCGTCGGTAATTTCCTGAGCTTGATTTTTCCTTTCTCTCCTTAATCTCCTCAATGTGCGTTGAATTTTTGGATCAAGGACAAGGAATTCCAAGCTACGACTACGTTGCATACACTGTCAATCACCACAACCAACGAAAAAGATTAAACAAAAACAAATAAAACAGAAGAGTGTCTAAATTAATATTGAGTTACTTGGTAGTAATATCAACTTAATTTTTAACTTTAAATCCCTGACAACGGCGCCAAAAACTTGAAGTGATAAATTATGCGCTAGGAATACTCACAAGTACACGAGGTCGAACAAGTAATAAAGTGATCCGAAGATCAAGTATCGTCTACTGGGATTTACCGTTAGAACAAGCCAAATACTACAATTAGAATAACTCAATTTTATCTGGACGATTAATGATTTGAAAGGTGTTCAAAATATCAAAACAAATTAAACTACAAGACTTGGAATGAATTCAATGGGAATGGATTATCTAGGTATTAACTTTGTTCACTCGTACATATGTTTGATTTATTCTAGCTTACACTAATGGTTATCAACCTATTCAACAATCAAGATTTCTAAAACTCACTCACTATCGCTCCTGAGCGTTAAGTGAGTGAATATGTAATCATTTCAAAACCAATATCCCTATCAAGAATTTAGATGATTACATGCATCTTGTCCTAACCTTATGGATTACACAAGTTCTAATAATCTCCCGAAACATTAGAACTTTTGTTGTGTTTAATCCTAGTCCGAAACTGAGGTTACCTCTCCCGAGCATCAAACCTCGTATTTTAAAATCAACCACAATACCATATACAAGCATACAATGGAAGTGATAAAACGATAAACACAATTGAATAGAGATAAACATCCATTAGCAAAACATAGATACAATCAAACATAATATTTGTGAACTACATTAATCCCTAGACAATAGAGGTTTAGCTACACATTGTCATTTCCAATATCCAACAACAAATAAGAAACACATAATCAAAAAAACAAACTAAGCTTTGAAGATGAAAGAGAAATTGAAAGAGTAGAGATCCAAATCTGAAGTATGGATGATTCCACGTCCACAAGTGCCACTTAAGCCGCTTCTCTCTTCTCCAATGGTGGCCTCCTTGGTTTGGTCTGAAAATAGGCTATTTCTCCCATCCTCGACAAAAGATCCATCAACTTCTATTTATAGGCTTCCTCCTAAACCCTAAAAATGGATGAAAACGCATTGCCAGCGATGCAACGTTGTTGCAACATGCAAGGCGTAGAAAGACAGGTAGTCAGCAGCATGCTACAAACAGTATGCAAATAAGGCGCGCGCTGCAATACGTAAGAAGAGCGCTGTAGCGTGCCCAGGGAAGAAGACCAATGCTTAGCCATTTCACTTGTTTCTTTACCGAAACTCCACCAACGGGCCTGATTTGCAACCGGTTTCTCCCTAAACACCTTATTTGCATAAAAACAAATAAAAATGATTAAAAATACTAATGGAACACTAGAAAACTACTAAATTCATAAGGAAATATATAGATAAATATCAATCTATCACTTATCCATTTCGTTCTCAATGATTTTTTTATGGTTTGGGTGAAACTTCCTTCGTTTCTGCCAAATAAGAGGATGGTGTACATCGGTATGCAACTTGTGCATGGATATACTGGGTCGATCCTCAAGATCACGTGACGAAACAAACACGTCATAATTCCTATATATCAGGTCGATAAGCTTAGCACGCTACTGGAGACCGAGCTTAGCTCCAATTTTCACAGTTCATCCTTTAGTAGAAAGGTGAATGGAAACTTCTACTAGCTCCTCATGTGGCTGGGGACCGGATTCTTCTTCTTGAGGGTCATTTATCGGGATGCGCCTGGCACTATACTCAAGGGCCATAAGCTCGAGAAATGACGGGCGATGCTATCTGGCCTTGGGCCTTTTTAGTAATTGCTATTTCTTTTTCTCTAGTGTTCTCATGGTATACGCTTGGGCCAATTCTTGGTTTTCTCAGACCTTTACTACTCCTTGATTCATAGGGAACTTCATCAACTGGTGATATGGAGAGCATACGGCCTTTAGGGCGGCAATAGTAGGTCATAGTATTGTAGGGAGAGGGCCAATCCACAATGAGGAATTTAATCCATACCGTGGTTGACCTGGGTTTAGACTGTACCGTGATAGGTAAGGAAACCCATCTAACCGAGCTAATGACATCTCCCCCAAAGCTGAGAAGAAGAGCTTTCGTAGGTTGCACAGCATTAGAGTCTACATTCATCTTGTCGAAATCCCACTTGAAAATTATATCGATGGAGCTACCCCCATCGACCAAAATCCTCTCTATCTTAAAGTGATTGATCAGGGCCGATATAACCAGGGTATCGTCGTGAGAGGGGGGGTATGTACCATTTTGAGGTTAGCCTCGCTGAAGGAGATGACGTTGTATGAGGTGACATCAACCGTGCCCACCTCGTATACGTCTTGCTCAGCCTTTCACTTTGTCTTGTGCTCATATATTTTCTGGGAAAAAGACATCTCATTTCCAATACCAAGCCTGCCGTGGATAATGTTGATTTTTTCGTCTACTCGCTGGTCATCGTAATCACTGAGGTTATTGTCCTGAGGTAGAGGTTGGCTATTATTTTGTCTTCTTCATTGTCCTTTGTGCTCTTCTCGATGGCCACCTTCCCCAAACTAGGGTTCCCGATTCGATCTGTAAACATATTTTCTAAGGTACCCTCTTTTGATGAGTACCTCTATCTCTTCCTTCAGTTGGAAGCACTCCTCGGTAGAATGGCCACGGTCTCGGTAAAACTTGCAATATTCTGAACTGCCCATGGATTGTTCTCTCAAGGGAGGGGTAGGTGGGAAGATTCTGTTCTCTGAATTCTTGGTGAAAATTGTGGCTATTGAAGCGGTCAGGAGGTCAACCTGTGCTGTCAAGGCCCTGGGGGTGGATAAGGTCTCCTATCCCTGGGCAGAGAACCTAATCGCCCCTCAACTTGAAGCCATTGTGAGCCTTGAGATTAGCTTGGCCCTTCTTCTTATGGATTCCCTCTCAGTCTCTCTTCACCATATCAAGCAGGTCGACTTTATAGAAGCTGGTACCATTGTCCACAGAATTGAAAAGGCTTAAAGCTGGTAGTAAACACAGGTCGTAAGATAACTTTCTGTGCCTCAGCCCATCGATGAAGGTGTTCATGGTTACGGCATCCGAGTGGCCCTTATAGCCAAGAGTCTCCTTCCAAAATCTATCCAGGTAATCACCAAACTTCTCCCCAACCTCCAGTCGAAGGGCGAGGATATGGGTCACGGTCTTTGGCCTGTATCGAGACCGGTTGAACTAGGTCAAGAAAAGTTATTCAAGCTAAATGAATGTGGTTGTTGAGATTGGGGCCAGATCGTTAAACCATGTATACCTGTTAAAGTGAGAGGGAATAACTTGCACCTTATTTCCATGTAGGCTGTATGCATATCCATGAAGGATATGAAAAGGGAGAGATGGTCCACAGGGTCGGTGGTCCCGTCGTACTAGGTCACCAGGGGATCGGGGAACTTGTAAGGTACAATTGCTCCCACTTACCCCGACAGGGAGCCTGGCTATGCCCCTAACGCCCTGTATCTATTAAAGTGAGACCTCTATCTCGGCTATACGATGCTCCATAGTTGTTTCTCCTTTAGGCAGTACCACAACTTGACTGGCAGTAGCCCGGGCTTCACACCTTCAGATCAGGCCACGCAAATGGGCGCCCTAGTTGGTGGTAATTCTTGTTTGTTCTCAGATTAGCGTCTATGAGACGGTTGAGATGATGTCTTCGCGACAACAGGGGCTGCCAAATCTATTTCTTTGACTGCCCGGTTACAGGACTGAGGCTAAGCCTGGGGCACGTGTCCGTGAGAGTAAATTACTCAATCTTCGGATTCTTGAGGTCACTCTACTCTCTCTATGGTCTGGAGATCCGGTCCCCCTACACGGGGGTTGGAGGTAGGCGAGAAAGAAGGACTTGGAAATAATTTTGGAACTCGCCATGCCGGTGCTCCAAACTGTTGATCCTTGATGCCTCGATGGCCCCAAAGATCTAGCCGATCATGACCCATGAAGGTGAAGCTGATTGACTTGCTTGGCTTACGAGAACATTTTCTTCATCAACAAGAACATGGGCTAGGGCCCTATTATCTGGCCTGGGTTCTCTATACATCTCTTGGGTCGAGTTGCTATTCACTGCAACATTTTGATCTCTTTACTAAATAACTTGACCAGACTTTGTGATCATCAAATCTTAGCTGAACAGGGAGTTGATGACTCGAGAAAGACTTTTTGTGCACTTCCCACAGACGGCGCCAAACTGTTTGTGTCAGAAATTGGAATGCCCAACAGTATGGTCTGGTCAGCGTCCACATGGAGAATATCTGATGATTTGGAGGTTGCCCTTGAAAGAATTAAAGCCTTTGAGTCTTTTTATCCGTGAATCTGTAGTTCACAGAGCTGGCCTGGCGCTGTCCGGCTTGGCTTGTTGGTCGGTACCTACACAAAGGACTTACCGGGGTTGGCCCGGCATGTCCCCTCTAGTGTGTGACTAAGAGCTCGGGAGAAGAATTTAAGGTCGCTCAGAGATATTAAAATTGTTACCTCTCTTTTCAACCTACGGAAATATTTGTCCACGCCTTCCTTTTATAGGCGAGAATATGATTAGCATCCCAGGAATTAAGGCCCTAAGCTTGGTTATCTGCCCTAATATGGCGTGTAGAGAGCGTGCGGTGGGATTAGAGCTATGGTCCTGGGCCCTTGAACGTTGATGGAGAAGCCCATAGGCCAAGCCATTAAAATTAGTGGGTTGGCCCGGGCATCGGTACAGACGCTGATGAGTGATTTATTTACCAATAAATCAAGTACTTTTAGATTTAAATATTTATGTGTTTTCAATAACTTTTGTTAGTTTAATGTATTTTTGTATTGTTTTTTAGGTTTTTGAATAAATGGGTGAAAAGAGGCAAAGTCGGTACAGATGTAGTAACTTCAAGGCCATTTTGGACAATGGTGCAACTCGAATTTGGAAAAACTCAAAACATGTAAGTTGTAGATATTTGTCTTATATTTCCATAGGTTTTTGAATCACCTTAATTGATGTTTGAACGAGAAAGTTACATCTAAAATACAAAAAGGTGTCATCGCCGCGGCGGTCAAACAGTAGAGAGTTGTTAAACTCTCTGCACTTCCACCACCGCGGTGGTCAGACTACCAACAGAATAGATATTTTGGGATATTTTATTGATATTTTGGATCCCTATATCATTCCCTCTTTCTCCTACACACTTAGTACATTTTGGGAGTCCCTTGAGAGCTCCAAGGGTATACCAAAAAAGGAGAGATCACAAATTTAAGAAGAAAAATCAAGCTCGGAGTGGAAATCATGGACGTGGAACCATCACATATTTAGATAAAGACTAAAATCTCTTGTTTCTCTCTTTTATTCTTATACTCTTGTTTGTATTTATATATGTTTAGCTTGTATTTCATTGTATATAGGGCCATGACCATGTGTAGCTAAACATATATTGTCTAGGGAACAATTGACTCCACGAGAATGTTGTTTGAATAAATTGATGTTTTGTTAATGGTTGTTCATGTTTATCCGATTATGTTTACCATTTTATCATTTTTATATGCTTGTTATGATATATGGAGAATACAGGGTTTGACACTCGGGAAAGGTAGCCCTAAATTCGGACTAGGGTTTAAACACAACGTGACGATCTAACGACTCGGGAGGGAGTTAGAAAGTATGCAATCCGTGACATTGAGACGAGACTCATGTGGTCAAGTGTCGTATAGACGCTCGAGGGGGACTTCGGCGTTGACACAAAGTCACATATTCACTCACTTTACACTCGGGAGAGGTAGTGAGTGACATTTCAATACCAAGATTGTCGGATAGGATAAATGCCGTTAATGTAAACTATATTGAAACGAACATGTTTAAGTGGACAAAATTAATCCCTAGGCAATTTACTCCCATAAACGTCAATCGTAGTAGTATTAGTATAATTAGTTTAATTTAGATTAGTATATAATTATTATATAAACTACAATTTTTATTACCTAAATAAAGTTCGGTTATGATAATCGCGGTACTTAACGATAATCTCAACCAATCTCTGTGGATACGATAACCCTTACTCTTCCCACTCTACTAAAACTTGACTCGTACACTTGCGGTGAAAGTAGCGACGTATCTACGCGCTACCAGACACCGAGGTGGTCATGCCGACCTGATCCTCGTTAGTTATATCCGCGATAAATGCTGAGGATTTCTGCTTGGTGATTACCCAAGTCCTTTAAGATGATCGACCTGATGAGATGTCGGGCCAATATGCAACCGGGTTGATCAGGCCGTTTGATGACATATCCTCCTTCGATCTATATGGAAGGCCTAAGTGGAGCCACTTAGAGGCCGACAAATTTTCACCCACATCAAGAATGATAGAGAGCGAGAAGAATACGACGATCGTAAAAGATGATAGAATGATTAATGTTTTTTCTATTTTATTTAGGGAGATTAGGTGGCAAGTCTCTTAGTTTATCCTTAATTTTAAAAAAGTCTCACGAGCGAAATCAATTTGTATTTTAGTCCTGTCTATTAAAAAATGGCAGAAGGCCCAATACAGGCGCATGCATTCGTGCAGTTACATGTAATTAATTTGTGTGTAAAATTGTTGTTAGATATAACAAATATTACTATATTTTGTAATATGTAACTAATTTGTAATTTGTAACATGTAAGTAAATTTACACAAATATATGTAACTAATATTAAACTAATTTCTGTGTGTAATAATTGTTAAATGTCACAAATATCACACAAATACATGTAATTTATAACGTGTAACTAATATTACACATGTAAATAATACGACACAGATATATATAAATAGGTTTAATTATTAAGTTGTAACTAATATTAGTTATATGTTTTGAGTGGGACTTTTTTGAAATTCCATTTGTTATGTGGGACTAATTACCAATTATCCCTTTTATTTATTAAGTGGTATTATTGGTACAAAAAAATAGGGGTAGACATACAAGTGTGTTTTAAAAAATATATATTTTTTCTGAAATTTGACTTTAGTTACTCATAGTATCTCCAAGAGAGATGCTAAAATTTGGTGTCTCATTTGCTCAAATGGCACACCAAAAGCCCAAATAGCACACACACACACAAAAAAAAAAAGCACTCCAAGGGATGTGCTATTTGGATGTGTCAACCCCAATTCCCTAATCTAAATTAGCCTAAACCAACAACTTTAATTAATCTAACATAAATTACCTCAGCCCATAAACCCATCCCAATTCACAACCCTAGTTTAGATCTAACATAAATTAATCATATATTAATTCATACCCACTTGCCCTAATTCACAAATCGAAAAAAATATAGAGAGAGGAGGGGGATCGACCTTGGGCTGCGATAGAGGCTTGCGGCGACGGCAATGCGACTATTTGTGAATGCGATGGTGATGGCGGCAAAGGCTTTTGATGGAGATGGCGGCGATGAAGGCGAACTACGATGAAGGCTTGAGATGGTGAGGCAGTTTCGATCTGGTTTACGACGGCGAACTGCGGTAAAGGCTTGTGATTCAGATATGGTTGTGCGGTGGAGGCTTGCGATTCAGATCTGGTTGTGCGATTCGAGATGGCGATTCTCGATCTGGTTCGATTTTCATTTTCTTGTTCTTTTATCATCAATTTATAGACTATTTTTTTTTTGCAAATTGGGGGTTTGGTTTTTAAATTTCAGACCGTTGGAGTAGCCGTTGCTACTCCAATGGTCAAATGGCGCAGGTTGATGGCTGTGCCAAGTATGGAACAACAAACCTCAACCGTTAGAGATGTTTTTTGGCTCCAAAAATACTATTTTTGGAATGACACATTGGATATATGAGCTGTTAGAGATGCTCATAGGGTACATGTTGTTTTTAAAGTTCTAAAAGGGTGGTTAGCTTCAAAAAAAAAAAAACATGCCCGTGTTTTTTTTTTTTTTTTCTAACTTTTATTTTTGTTCCCAAAAAGTATGAGGACATAAATAGAAATACAAGAACCATAAAATATGTTCCTGAAGTACTTTTAGATTTTTAGAACAAATTTTAAGAACCAGAAATGTAATTATTCTTAGTTTTTTTTTTTTTATTTTGCCTCATTTTTTTTTTAACAAAATAGAAATTTAGGAAACAAAACACGAAAAAAAGAAAAGAAAAACCTCCCTGATTTTTGTCTCAGTAAAACAAACAGGAAGAGAACAAGAATAAAAGAATGAAAAAAATTATTTTTGTTATGCTCTAAAATTTTAGAAGAGAATATTTGGGAACAAAACAAAATTGTTCCCATATTTTGTCCCTTTAAAAAAAAAAAAAAAAATAAAAAATAAAAAAAAAACTAAAAATCCTAAAAGAGAATCACTAGATGAGCTCCATCTAAATTACTTTCTTTTGCACGTAATGAAATTAGTCGAAAGAAAACTAAATAAAACTCACTTTACAAACTTCCAGATCTAAGTCAGACAATGTAAGTTTAGTCATTAGTGCAAAAATATTTAAAATTGAATCAATGTTCTTTTACGAGACCAAACTCAAGATTAAAACCACATTCAACATGTTACTGTTCCACAATTAAAAAAAAAAAAGGAAAAGTAATTAAAAAAATAACAAAGATAACAGAACTATGATTTATGAAGTCAAATGAAAGTATTATTTTTATGGTGGTTGTTGATGTCAAATTTTGGTCGACACCAGCGGTATGGTCCGGTCAGCCTTGGAGGGTGTTGGAGAACCCTGAAATGGAGATCTTCGGTCCGTGTAGCTTCTGATCCGTGGAGAAACGTCTAGCCGGGAAGAGGAAGGCCGATGTTAGAAAGGGCCTGACAACCTTCTGAGCCGAGAAGAGGAGGAGAAAAATACTTTGTGATCCTTGGAGAGATGAATCAACACTTGGAATTGAGCGGTTCTTGGAAGAATGAGCGCCTGGAAACTTGCACTGGAGTTTTTCCGGCGTGTCCCCTCCGGCGTGAGAATCAGCGTACGGGGGGAAGAATTTATAATATGAATGCCGAGAAGAGTGAAGAGTAAGTAGTGAGCAAAGTTCATCTACCTTTGAGCAATTGTATGTTCTCATTTTTATAGGCAAGGTGGAGACTGGTTTAGGGGCTAAGAATGGGTTTAATATCTCCTCAAGATCACATCATGGTGTTAACTTTGCATGTATCCAATGAAAATGTGCCAATAGACTCTTGTTTTGGCCATGTTTAGGAGGTATTTGGAGATATTTTGGTTAGGGAAGAGAGCCACAATGATGCTTATGAATATTTTGGGATATTTTGCAGATATTTTAAGATATTTTAGGGTGCTAAAAAGGTGGAAAACCAAGCCAATATTGTAACCAAACTGAGGAGGACACTACCCTGCTATGGCCGGGATGAAAAGATTGACTCTTACCTTTCTCGGGCAGATGGAGATGCGGAGGTGTGAGCATTGCTGCGATAGAGAACACTGAGATGGGGAGTGGTCGCCTATCTCGGCGATGACTTGTTGGTCACCCGGGAGAGAGTTGAATCCTTTGGGGCGATTAGTGCAATTGGAGATGTCTCTCTTCTCGATACATTTTTCATACTTAGTCTTTGTTGTGCTTTAAACTCTGTAGGGAGTTGCAGATGTGCGGCGGTCTTTAATTGGTTGCATTGAAGTAACCATTTTTACACTCATCAGTAGCCCTCCCAGTCCCTAGTGTTGAGAAGTAGTTTGAAAGACTGGGGACTCTATTGTGAGCCCTTTCTGGAGTTTGGATGTTCCTATCGGAGCTTTTTGAGGTGTTAGCGACCTTATTAATCCTTCGAGAAGTGCTATGCAAGGGTCAGGTCTTTTTTTTCAAGAAGAAGACATGTGATTCCAGGACAGGAACGATTAGTTCGAGAATAGAAAGAACGACCCGAGAACAACAATGAATGGCCAGCCCTAGATTGGCATGAAAAGTTGCGAACAATCACGCTTGCGTCCCATTGGGTTTATGCCCCTCCACTGGCATTTCTTTGGTGGCTCCCATTCAGTTGCGCCTTTTTAATGCAAACGGACGTGCCCAGACGTGTTGCCTACCTAGTCGTCGGGGAGAAGACACATGGCTACACGACCTCTGAATGGTGTGTTTTTCCCAAGCACCTTTATGGCGTTGTCAGGTGCGACGGTTAGGATGGATGGGCATCCTCCTATATAAATGAGGCACCCTAAACCTTTTTTTCACACTTTTGTGATTTTGCCTTAGCAAAGCACCGACCTTTCCGGTAGGTAACTCCCATTTTTCTCAAAATGTCTTCTAGGAAGGCCGTAAATGTTGGGGTCTGTCACCTCTAGGAAGGCCGTAAATTTTTCTCCCCTCCATTAGATAAACTCTCATTTAGCCTTGCCCTCCTGACTAGAGAAACAAGCAAGGTTTTCAAGCAGTGCATAGCCCTCCAACCATCACGACGGCGACGATGGTATTGGGTCCAGCAGTGGCCCCACCACGGAGGTGGCTCTAAACCCAGGTGACGAGGTTGAGGTATGGGAAGAGGCAATTCTAGGAGATAGTCCCGTCTAGGAGATTGAGACGACGATGACGAAGAAGAAAATCCGAAAAGCCCGGAGCACATACACCATCTCGGAGGGGGTGGAGACTCGTCTCCCTCACCCAGAGGATAGGGCTTGTGCCTTTCTTGAGGAATTCATCACGGTGTATATGGAGCACTTACGCGGAGGTTTACGATTCCTAATTCATCTGTGGATTCGGACCCTATGCGCGGAGTACAAGCTGTGTCCGTCATAGCTCACTCCTAACTGCATTCGGGCCTTTGTGGTTTCTTTTATCATATTCAAGGCTAAGAGACTAGAACCATCCCTAGATTTGTTCAAATCCCTATTTTTCTCAAAATCCATGCCTTTCGGGAAGGGGTGGTGTTACGTGGCTTCTCGACGGAAATTTCTTTCGAGACTAGAGGAGTTGGTGAAGAATTGGAAGCCCCAGTACCTTTTTTCTGGGAGGAACGAACTAGAAATTTGGTCCCATTGAGGAGAGAGTCAACCCCATTCCCAGCAAATGGGGTATTGTAGGTGAGCATGTCCCCATCTATGAATGATTCATGGATTGCACAATATCTTTTTTAATATTCTGACTGTTTCTCCTTTTTCTTTTGTGTCTGTTTCTTGGAACAGTTCCAAAGAAGGCAAAGGGAAAGAAAGTGAGACCAAGTGCCCTGATCAAATAGCGGAGAAAGGCTATTTGGGAGACGGAATACAAAAACGTAAACCAACTGCTGGAGTCAACATTATATTGTCATTACTTCTATTGTGCATCGGGCCTTTCAATACTAGAGATCGAGGAGGACACCGAAAATAGTAAGACCTCATCTTCTTGGAAGTAGCTATTTTTTTGAATTTTTTATCGTTTCTTTCGTTTCTCACTTATCCAACTTCTTATGCTGTCTTGGCAGAAATGGATAAGGTAGCATTGGCAAGGTTGCTGAGAGAGAGGGTCGAAGTTGCGAAGGTAGAGGCTAATAAGATGAGAGGTCACCCTCCTCAAGCGGAGGTCCCCAAGGGGGGAATGTTGAGAAGGGAGAGGAAACTGACAAAAGGATCTCTGTGGGAGAGGCCCCTGCTGAGTTAAAAAGTTTATCGAGGAGAATAATGAGGAGGGAACAACAACGACTTGAGGCTGAGGCCACTGCCGGGAAGGAGACCCTGCCATCATCTGAATAGGCACCCACGCCATCTTCTGGGAATAATAGCCTTGGAGCAGGTCAGGAGAAAGAAAAGAGAAAGGCTGGGTTGTCCGGAACTGAAGGAGCCAAGAAGGTAAGGACTGAGGGGGCTTCCGGAGCCCCCCAGCCAAGTAAGTCCGGGACTAGCCCTAGCCTTAGGTACGAGCATCCTTCTAGAGCAGGGAGCCCTAGATCATCCAAAGATGTTGTCCGCTTACATCAGCCATATCTTTCCGCCCAGGAGCAAAAAACGAATCAGCGTCGAGACAAATGTATAGATCCTTGCAAAGCTGGAGAGGGATACGATGTTGGTAAGGCCAATACCAGAAGATTATTTGGATTTGTTATCACAACTTGTTTTTGGATAACAATATGATTAACTTCTCCATTTTTTCTGCCTTGCAGGTGCTATTTAGAGTTTCATCCGTGTCCAGACGCCTCAATGCTGCTCAAGAGAGGGAGCAGAAGCTTGATGAAAAATGTAGACAACTCTTTGAGCAGTACAGGGAGCTCATGAACCAAGCAAAATAATAGCATGGGATGACAAAAATAATGATGACTAATGAGGAGAAAGCCAAGGAGGATCTGAACAAGGTAACATAGGAGAATACACAACTAAACGAGAAGAAGGCAAAGCTGTCAGAAGAGAAAATGGCCATCGAATCCCGTTACAACAGGCTTGAGGCTGACCTCGCCGTCATCAGGGAGAGAATGGAGGGAATACAGAAGGAGCACAACACTGTTGTTGCAAAAGCTAAGGAAGATACTGTAGAAGAATGGAAGAATTCCCCTGCCTTTACCAACATGAAGATGCTTATCACGACTGAGATGGTGGAAAGTCGTCATAGATATATGATCCGTAATTTGCGTCGCCAACACCTAAACTTCTCGGTGGATGACATTGGTATGGATTATTTTGATGAGGAAGGAAATGTCGGCCCTGAGACAGGGGATGTTGAAATTGGAGAAGAAAGTAGAGAAGCAGTGGCGGTGGTAGTTGATGCCGAGATGGGAGAGGTTGAAGCCAACCAAGAAAATACAGAAACCCAAACGTGGGCAGTAAATGTTGGTCTGGATGAAACGGATACTGTTCCTGGGAGCATTATGTTCGGGCAGGATAAACCTTTTGTTGGTAAAAGTGAAGTTGATTCATCCCTTATCGACCAAGAATAAACCTCAGCCCCCCAATCTTGAATCAATAAATTTGAACATGCCTTTTGTTTTGTTTTTTTTGGACTATTTGGCATACCAACCCCCTTTGCCTGGATGAGGGCCTTTATGTAATGGGTATTGGGACCCCTTTTGGGAATGTGTTGAACACTGAGTGAATGAATTTTTCTTTATCTCTTCCCGGTAGATTCTGAACACTTGTGATTTTCCCTTACTACTTTTCCGTTACTGCTTCTTGAGTTTGTATATGCATGCCTTGAGATATTTTTGTTCTTGTTTATCTTGTCCATCAATGGATAGTTACTTCCTTGGAAGTAAAGAAGGTTCATCTTTCCGGTGGTGGAGTTTTAATCCTACCCTTGTCTCGGTCACATAGAGATGGGAAGATGCCCTTGCCTAGGAAATTGACGGAATGTAAAGTTGAGTTCCTTCTTGGAGAAATTCATAACCTCCCTACCCCCTAGCCTAGTATCTGAGTAGAGGTCGGGTGATAGGCTAAAAGTCCAAGGGTGGTACCGGTGTGGAATCTGGCCCTCGTAGTCCCTAGGGGGTGACCCAAGGTCGGCCCCTGTGGTCGATCGCAGGTAGGTTCTCCTTAGTGGGGCTTGGTAGCACGTAAATACATCGCTACTTTCACTCGCAAGTATACGAGGTTAAGTTTTAGTAAAGGTGGGGAGAGTAAGGGTATCATGTCCACATGGATTGGTTGTGATTATTATTGAGTACCGTGTTTATCATTACCTAACTTTATCTAGGCTAAAACAAATGTATATAAAATTAATATAAACTAATCCTAAAATACTAATT
This sequence comes from Eucommia ulmoides, assembly GCA_016647705.1. NCBI lineage: Eukaryota > Viridiplantae > Streptophyta > Magnoliopsida > Garryales > Eucommiaceae > Eucommia > Eucommia ulmoides. Next base: position 22,211,666 of record CM028327.1, on the reverse strand, counting down.
AAACTATACTAATACTAATATGAGATGTTTAGGGAAAGTATTGCCTAGGGATTAACATTGTTTACAAAAACGTGTTTGTTCTCGTTTTAGTTTACGTTAATGGCATTCGGGTATCCAACAATCTCGGTTCGTAAACTTACTCGCCATCTCTCCCGAGTGTAAGACGAGTGAATACATGACTTCACGTCAATGAAAAAGTCCCCCTCAACATCTTAACGACGTTAGGTCACGTGAGTCTCACCCTAACGTCATTGATTGCACACTTTATAACGCCATCCTGAGTTGTTAGATTGTCGTGTTATTTTTACCCTAGTCCGAATTCGGGATTACCTCTCCTGAGTGTCAAACCCCATATTCTCTAATTATCTAAACAAACATAATAATATGACAACACGACAAACACAATCGAAATTATTATAAAACACACATTAACGAAATACAAACTCAAACATACAACAATTTTTTAAATTATATTAATCCCTAGAAAAAAACAAAAAAAAAACCGTTTAGCTCACGGACATAGACGGTTATACAATGAAAATGGAGCTAAACATACTCAACTAACTACTGAAGTTAAGAAAACAAAGAAGAAACGAAAGAAACTTAGCCTAGTCCGAAGATTTGCCGCTAAAAACGCTTTGGGATCGCTTCTCTTTTATCGCAACGTGTTCTTCTCCTTTAGAATTGGTTGAACACTCCTAAAACCTCTCCCTAAAATATACTAAGCCTAATAGGGATCTAATGGCCGGAGGAGAGAAGAGGAGAGAAGGGTATAAATAGGGAAAATATCTAAAATAATATCTAAATCTGTGCAGAGGTGATCGTCGCGGCGGTGAGTAGGTCAGTTTGATCTTCGCCTGAGCGGTGGAGGAGGCGATGGATTCTGGGACTTCTTTGCTATTTCACCACTTAGGTAGTGAGATTCCAACAGATTTAGGCCCTCTCTACATTTTCACCGCCGTGGCGGTGGTCTGGACGCCGCGGCAATGGGCTGTCTTTCAGAATATTGCTCTCGTACTTATTTTTCCACCGTTTTTGATCTGATATTATCGTTTAGCATCCATTTTTATACCGTTTCACCCCACACACCTGATTTAATACAAAAAGAATAAAAACACATTAAAATGTATTAAAACGTAATAAACGTACTAAAAAACTAACAATTTCGGTTTGGAAATATATAGGTAATTTACACCTATCAGGGCTCATCTTTGAGACCGTTCAGGTTATCCCAAAATTACCTTGCCAGGGATATCCTCCCAGGCCGCCTGAGTTGGGCTCAACAGTGAGGGTTGAGATGTTTACCTGTAGGTCCTCAGACCCGATTTGTGCAATTGCCATCGGAAGACGATAGCTATCAATCTCTGGGCTGATACTACCAATATGTGGAGAGGGTCTAGTTACACCCCTGACGCAGTGCATCGAGATGGGGTTGTTTGTAAAGATTATCCCTGACGCTAAGCGTCGGGATACCGTTTTAGGTTGAAAAAATACTGGGGGTAACATATCTTCGTCGGAGAAAGGACGGAGGGCTGCTCATCCTAGCATGGTAGCATTTTGGAGATTTGTAAGGAGGGCTACTCATCCCAATCTGAAATGGGATGGGGGCTACAGTTCACCGCCACCAACAAAATTTGGAGAATGGAGTGATAGTTAAACAAAATATTACTTCCATTCATAAGGAGATACTTTACAACCCTTAAAAGTAAAATTTTTTACAAGTCCATCAGTGTTTCCTCTTTGAGGTAGTATCATTTCAGATGTTCTGCATTCCAAGGGTGCCTTAGGGGGACATCCTTCTCGGTCTCCAACTCATAGGTTCCAGGATGGGCAATATGGGTAACACGATATGGCCTTTCCCAAGATGGAGCGAGTTTTTCGGCGGTTGTATCCTTGGTGGCTAGGTTTACTTTTCTGAGGATAAGGTCTCCAATGTCAAATGACTGAGGATGGACCCTTCTATTATAATACCTGGTCGTCGTTTGTTGATAAGCTGCTTAGCGAACATGGGCAAGTTCTTTTTTTTCCTCAAGAAGATCAAGGTTACGGGCCAAAGATGTGTCGTTTTCATCTTGGCTGAAGATTGTTGCTGTCCGGGAAGAGGGAATGCCGATCTCGGCGGGAATTATCACTTTTAACCCGAAAGTCATTGCGAAAGGAGTTTTCCTCATGGGGGTTCTTGTTGTGGTGTGGTATGCCCAAAGAACGAGGTATACGTCTTCAACCCATATTTCCTTTAATTTATCAAGTTTGGTCTTGAGTCCATGGAGAATGGTGCGGTTAGTTACTTCCACTTATCTGTTGGCCTGAGGATGCCTTGGAGATGCGAAGTGGGTTTGAATCCCCAGCCCGGTACAGAATTCTGCAAAGAGGTCATTGTCAAATTGCTTTCTGTTATTGGAAACGATGGCCTTGGGTATGCCAAAACAACACATAATACTTTCCCATACGAAATCTCTGATATTTTCCTTGGTGATTCGTGCAAGTGGCTTGGCTTCTACCCATTTTGTAAAATAGTTGATTATGACAATGAGGAACTTTATTTGCCCGGTCCCTTGGGGGAATAGACCATAGGGGTTGAATACCCCACTGGGCAAAGGGCCAAGGACTCGTTATAGGGACGAGAATGGTTGAAGGTTGTTTGGGATAAGAGGCAAATCTCTAACATTTATCTCATTTTTTGACAAACTCCATGGAGTCCTTTTGCATGTCTAGCCAGAAGTATCCATGGAGAATGAGCTTGTGAACTATAGACCTTCCTCTTGAGTGGTTGCCACATATCCCTTCATAGACTTCTTTCATCACATAGTCAGACTCTTCTAATTTGAGGCAACGAGAGTATGGGCCCGAGAAGGATCTCTGGTAGAGCACTCTATCGATGATGGTGTACCGAGATGCCCTATACTGCATTCGCCTAGCCTTTGCTCGGTTAGAGAGGAGTGCTCCATTTAAGAGGTATTCCCTTATTGGATCCATCTAAGTCGGTGTATCGGAAATAGCACATATGGTGGTAACTTAATCAGAGATTGCAGTGCTTGGTTCCTCCAAATACTCTATGGGGATGCTCCGTTTCAGGGTGAACTCCATGGCGGAGGCAAGGTTGGCCAAATAATCAGCGTGTCGATTCTCTTCTCGAGGGATTTGGTATACTTGGATTTTTTCAAAACTTTTCTTCAACGCTTTAGCCCTTCCAAGGTAGGCGGTCATACTTGGATCCTTGGTTGCATACTCACCATTGACTTGATTTACAACAAGTTATGAGTCACAAAAGACTTGTAGGTTTTTAGCATTGAATTCTTTTGCTAATATGAGTCCGGTAAGAAGGACTTCATACTCTACTTCATTGTTGGTAGCTCTAAATCCCAGTCGGAGTGCATATTTAATTTTTTCCCGATCAGGGGCTACTAGGACCATTCTGGCCCCACAACCCCCCCACGCCGAAGGAACCATCTATGAATAATTGCTAATTTCCTAGACCAAAAGGGTCACTTGTGCTGGGATAAGGAGGTGCCCCTTCCAGGACCAGCACCTCTGCCTAGCCAAGATGGGGCTCCGGCCGGGTAGGGTCATGATCATCTGAGATGGGCTCTTCTGGGAAAGTCATTTTAGCAATAACGTCAACTAGGACCTGCCCTTTAATGGCTATCCTTGGCCTGTATTCGATGTGAAATTGGCCAAGTTCAAGGATGAATTTCATGAGCCAGCCAAAAACATCGGGTGAGTGTAGAACTTGTCACAAGGGTTGGTCAGTAAGCACAACGATCACATAGGCTTGAAAATATTGCCTCAATTTTCGCGATACAATGAGAAGGGCATAGGCCAACTTCTCGAAGCGCTGGTATCTTGTTTTTGGCATCGGTTAACACCCGACTCGTGTAATATACAAACATTTGAGCCCCTTCCTCTTCTCGGATCAGTGCCGCACTAACTGCAGTGTTTAAAGCAACAATGCACATAAATAATTCTTCTCTGTCCTTGGGAGTATTTAGTAGCAGCACCGAGAATAGGTATGTTTTAAGCTCTTGGAAGGTAGCCTCGTATTTCGTTGTCTATTCAAATGCCTTGTTTCCATGCAAAACTTTAAAGAAGGGAAGACACTTCTCTGAAGATCGTGAAATAAAATAGTTCAGGGCGGCTAGACTTTCCTTGAGCATTTGAACTCTTTTTTTTTTTTTTTTTTTTTTTTTTTTTTTTCTGCACAGAAACCATTCTGAGAATGGCGTTGTTTTTATCTAGATTGGCATCAATGTCTTTTTGGGACACTATATAGCTTAAGAACTTTCCTGCTGAAACCCCGAAGATACACTTGGTGGGGTTCAACTTCAGGCGGTGAGTTTAGAGCTTGTTAAAGCAATTTTGGAGATGGCCGAGATGGTCACATGCTTTGGTTCTCTTTACGAGCATATCATCGATGTAAACTTGAATCGTTGAGGCAATCTCTTCCTTAAACATCTTGTTGACAAGCCTTTGGTAGGTAGCTTCGGTATTGCAAAGACCAAAGGGCATCACCTTGTAATAGTAGGTGCCTCTATCCATAATGAACGAGGTCTCTCCCTTATTGAGAGAAAACATGAGAATTTGATTATAGCCAGCGTAAGCATCTAGAAAACTTAAGAGTTTAGCCCCGCCATAGCATCGATGACTAAGTCTATTCTCAGCGAGGGGAAGAAATATTTGGGGCATGCCTTGTTAAGGTCTCTAAAGTCTACACAAAGTCTCTATTTGTTTTTGGCTTTAGGTGCAAGGACAATATTGGAGAGCCAGTCGGGAAATTCTACCTCTTCTACCGCGGCAGATTTAATTAACTTGTCTATTTCTTGCTCAATGAGCTTTTGACGCTTTGGGTGGAATTTCCTTCTCTTTTACCTCACAGGGGGATGGTGAGGGTTAACATGGAGTCAATGTAGGGTGACGCTTGGATCAATCCTAGGAAGTTCATTATGGGACCAATGGAACACATCGTAATTCCTCTTGAGGAGATCGGTTAATTTTTCTTGCTGTGCTGGGCTGAGTTTGGCACCAATTCGGACAGTTTTCCCTTCAATGGTAGGATGAATAGGAACTTATATCAGGTCTTCATGAGCACATGAAGGGGGCTCCTCATCTCTGGAGTCGTCAATAGGCACGGTTCCGGGATTGGTCAAGGCCATGAGTTCAACTTTGCCGTTCTTGGTACCGGTCGTTAATTCTTATTTTTTCTTTTCAAGCACCCTCCTGGTACAAGAACGAGCAGATTCTTGGTCTCTCATCACCTTCACCACTTATCCTTCCATATGGAATTTCATCGATTGGTGGTAGAGGGAGGATACGGCTTTCAGTGCCGCTAAGGTGGGCCACCCAACGATTGCATTTTTAGGAGAAGGTCGGTCCACAATGAGGAATTTAACCCAGACAGTGGCCGAAGTGAGTGCAACACCAATCGTGAAGGGAAGAGAGGTCCAACCCATGGAATTCACCACCTCCTCCCCCAAAACCGACAAGGGGATAGGTAGTGGTCTCATGGAACTTGAACTTACATTTATTTAATCGAAAGCATAGTTGAAAATGATATCTGCAGAGCTTCCACCATCAATCAAGATTCGTCCAACCTTGTAGTGGTTTATCAAGGTATATACCACTAAGGCATAGTCATGAGGGGTATGAACCCTTCGAAGATCAGCTTCACTGAAGGAGATAATGTTGTTCAAGGAAGCATCAATCGTGCTCACCTCGTACACGTCATCGTCGGCCTTCCGCTTTACTTTACCCTCGTGCCTCTTCCAGGAAGAAGTAGTTGCTCCCTCGAGGTAGATGTCTCTATCTATCATAGTGATCATATTGATTTCACCATCAATACGTATTTCATCATCAAATTCTTCAGTTTCTCTTCTCGGAGGGGGTCGGCCGCAGTTATCCTTTCTCGACCGATCATTTCGTTCATCATAGCGACTGTTCCCTCTGGCTTCGGAGTTTGCATTTTCTCGAAGCTAGAAGCACTCATCTGTGGAATGACCATGGTTACGGTGGAACTCACAATATTTGGAGATAGCTTTCCCATGGGTCTCCCTTTAAGGGGAGGAGATGGTGGAAATAATCATTTTCCCAAATTTTCAAGAAATTTTTTGGCTATGGATGCAGTAAGGGGCATCAGCCTTGGGCGATTCCCTGGGGGTAGAAGATATCTTCGATCCTTGGGAACAGGTCTTAACCTCCCCTCCGCATGCAGCCTTCGTGATTTTTGCACCCTGCTCGGCCCTTCCTCATGTCGGCCTTTCTACTTCTGATTCCCTTCCCACTTCTTTTTCACAGTATCTTTGAGGTTGACTTGGTAGAAACTTATACCTCAGGTAAGGGCAGTAGCTAGATTTGGTGCATGATAGGAGCAAAAATCGTATGACAGTCTTCGGTGTCGTAATTCGTCAATAAAGGCGTTCAAGGCCATGATGTCTGGAATGTTACTACAACTCGAACTTTTCTTGTGGAATCGTGTGACGAAATCACCCAAAGTTTTGGTGTTTTCTTGTTAGAGAGTGAGAATGTGATTTGTCGTTTTAGGTCTTCTCCTGGAATAGTCAAATCGGGCTAAAAAGAATTGCTCTAACTGAGTAAATGTGGAGATCGATGTAGGAGTCAACTCTCGGTACCAGGTGTTAGCTATCTCGATGAGAGTAAGGAAAAATGATTTGCATCTTACCGCCACAAATGCTGTGTGCATGTCTGTGAATACAATGAAAACGGAGAAGTGATTGCTAGGGTCGGTGGTCCCATAGTAGGGGTTATTTACGGATTGGGGAACCTATAGGGGACTACCTCAAATACAATATCATCAACGAAAGAGGATCTAATACTTGAAGGGAGTCCAACAGCCCCTAGGGCCCTATACCTGCACAAGTGCTGACTCCATCTCGGCGACGCGCCTTTTTAATGTCATTTCTCCCCTAGGCGGTGCTGCCACGTGACTTGCAGCTACTCTTGATCCCTGTCTTTCGGCGGAAGGGGAGTGGGAGACAACTTCCTGAGTGCAACGAGCTCTATGATTTGCACGGGTGACATTATTGTAAGTTCTTCCCGTCTGGTGATCACGGTGATCTCAATCCTCTGTTTGACGTGCCTGCAAGGGCAATGATATAGAATAAAAAATGGCTGGTAGAGCCAGAAGTTATTCTCTAATCGGTCGATCGCGCAGACGAGGTTGTTCTCTTAACACGTGCTCTTCAGAATAGATGACACTATCTGATCCTGGTGAGGATCCTCACCCTTTGCATGCCGAAGAACTGGTCTCCCTCGGTCGGGAGCCTGTAGTAGGTAGCATTCCTCTCTCTCTATGTTCTGGAGAATTGGTCCCCGCTGATATAGGGCTGGTGATAGACGAGAAAAGATGGTGTCGAGGCCGGTTTAAAATTAAAATAGTTAACATTTGAAGCTATCAAGTAACACTGCATCCGCAGCTTTGGGAGATGGTCCTGCATAGGAACCTGTAGGTAGAGCTGACAGGCCTGCCCGGTTGATGGGGAGTGCACGTTCTTCTTCTTTTGGGATAGGGACAATGATCCTCGCATCTGGCTGGGGTTGCTTAACATTTTACCAGTGGGGTTGCTATCTACCTTGTTGTTAGGGTCTTTTGGACGTAGAAACTGATAAGACCTTGTATTCATCTAACCTCTAACCAAGAGAAGAGCGAATGATGATTGGAGGGAAGCTTTTTGTAGTCTTCCCATAGATGGCACCAAACTGTTAATGTCTAATTTTGGTCAACACCACCGGTATGGTCCGGTCAACCTTGGAGGGTGTCGGAGAACCCTGGAATAGAGATCTTCGGTCTGTGTAGCTTTTGATCCATGGAGAAACCTCTGGCCGGGAAGGGAAGGTCGATGTCGGAAAGGGCTTAACAACCTTTTGAGCCGAGAAGAGGAGGAGTAGAATACTTCGTAATTCTTAGAGAGATGAACCGACACTTAGAATTAAGCAGTTCCACGAAGAATTAGCATCTGGAAACTTACACAAAGGACTTGTCGGGGTTTTCCCTGTGTGTCCCCTCCGGCGTGAGCATCAACGCACGGGGGGGGAAGAATTTATAGCATGAATACTGAGAAGAGTGAAGAGTAAGTATTGAGCAAAGTTTATCTACCTTTGAGAAATTGTATGCTCTCCTTTTTATAGGCAAGGTGGAGATTGGTTTAGGGGCTAAGCATGGGTTTTATGTCTCATCAAGATCACATCATGGTGTCAACTTTGTATGTATCCAATGAAAATATGCCAAGGGGCTCTTGTTTTGGCTATGTTTAGGAGGTATTTGGAGATATTTTGGTTAGGGAAGAGAGCCACAATGATGCTTATGGATATTTTTGGGATATTTTGGGATATTTTAGGGTGCTTAAAAGGTGAAAAATCGAGTCAATCTTGTAAACAAACTGAGAAGGACATTACTCTGCTATAGCCGGGATAAGGAAATTGACTGTTACCCTTCCCGGGTGGACGGAGACGGGGAGGGGTGCGCATTGCTTCGACGGAGAACACCGAGTTGGGGAATAGTCGTCTATCCTGGTAATAACTTTCTAGTCACCTGAGAGAGTTAAATCCTTTGGGGCGATTGGTGTAGTTGGAGATGTCTCTTTTCTTGGTACATTTTTCATACTTAGTTTTTGTCGTGCTTTAAACTTTGTAGGGAGCTGTAGACGTGTGGTAATCTTTAATTGGTTGCATTGGAGCGACCATTTTTACACTCATCAGTATTGATATATAATTAATATAAACCATTTGATTCTGTCAAACTTTTTTCAACAATAAAATTTAACATATTTATGTTTATAATAGGTCTAAAATATAATCCACCAAATCATAAGCAATTTTTAATGTCTTCCATTAACAAAAAGCTTTTATTTCAATCTATAAAATAGGTCTAAAATATAATCCACCAAATCATAAGCTAAATATGTAATTTTACTGCTTCCATTAAAAAAAAAACTTTTATTTCAATCTATAAATAGGTCTAAAATATAATCCAGCTTAGAAATATTGATACCTTTCTAAAAAAGGTTGCACCCATGGCTCCTTCCAAGCTTTTCTTCAACCTCCTCATCCAAGTCTTGAGCATCATTGTATGTACATGTCACAACCCAATAAACCTACCCAAATTTCGAGCTATTATCATATTTGGAGATTCGTTATTGGACGCTGGAAACAACAATGTTATCTCGACATCTATTAGAGCTTGTTGATGTCAGATTTTAGGCGATCTCAACGGTATAGTCTGGTCACTTGTTGGTGGAGATGATATGCTTGCTTTATCGGTATGGAGATGGAGAAGTCCGAGATGGGAAAGTCTGAGATGAGGATCTTCTTCCTTGTAGGGATGGGGACAAAGAGGTCTAGGATCAGTCCGCCTAACTCGGGATGGGCAGAAGTGGAATGACCTGGGATGGGTCCTGAGTAGAGAATCTGCCCGGAAGTCTTCTAATCCGTGGAGAGTCTTCTGATCCAAGAAGGGGTCCCTGGCCAAGAAGGGATGGACTTGAGTTGGAATTAGCCCAAAAACCTTCTGGTCCGGGAAGAGGAAAGCTGGAATGCTTTCTGATCCGGGGAGAAATAAGTTGTAATGCTTTTTGATCTGGGAAGATATGAGATAGCACTTTGACACCTGCATAAAGGACTCGCTGGGATGGACCCAGCGTGTCCCCTCCAGCTTGAGAATCAGTGTATGGGGGGGAATTTATAAAATATGCTATCAAGAAGAGGGAGCTATTTTTGTGTGTCCAATTCATCTACCTTTGAGTAATTGTATACTCTCCCATATATAGGCAAGGTGGAGATTTGATTAAGGGCTTAATCATGGATTAGTGTCTTCTCAATATCTCATTAATGTCCTATCTTGGTTTGTAGCCGATGAGAGGGTGCCAAGGAGCATATTGTGTTGGCTATGTTGGAAGATATTTTGGGATATTTGTAGATATTCATGGGATATTTTATAGATATTTATGGGGATATTTGTGGAGATATTTTGTAGACATTTGTGAGGATATTTGTGGGATATTTATGGTTTAGGGAAGTGAGTCAACCCATAAACCGAGGAAAAAACATTCCTACTGAACCCGAGATAGGGAACTTGACCTTTGCCATTCTTGGATAACTGGAGATGGGAAGGGGGGATTTGTTGAGAAGCTTGTGGAGTTAATTTCTGAGACGGAAAATGCCATTGTGGAGAATGCCGAGATGGGGATGGGTTTCCATCCCGGATGCTGAGATGGGGAGCTCCCCATGTCGGCGGATGCTCATTTTCCCTTCTTAGAGAGTGTTTCCACTTGTCGTTTGAGTGGCTATCATGGGCTGGAAATGTTCCTCTACCCGGTACAATCTTCACACTTAATCTTTGGTAGGAGTTGATCTTGATAGAGAGTCATGGACACGTGGCGGTCTTCAATTGATTGCATTGGAGTAACCATTTTTACACTCATTAGAGCCAATCATTTTGTACGGTCAAGAGTTTCTAGATAGTGTCCACACTGGAAGATTTTCTAATGGGAAACTCATATATGATAATATGGCTTCTGCATTAGATATAAAAAAAAATTGTTCCTCCATTTCTGGACCAAGAACTATCACGTGATGATATTCGAATTGGAGTCTCTTTTGCATCAGCTGGATCAGGGTATGATGGTTTGACTACTGTTGCGATGAGAGCAATACCAGTGTCAAGGTAACCACATATGTTCAAGAAATATATTGAGTTGCTTGAGAATGATGTTGGATGAGTAGAGCCTAAGGTTATAGTTGGTGGCTCTTTGGTTCTTATTACTTCGGGAAGTAATGATATGGCCATCAACTTCTATAACATGGCCTCTTGGAGCCTTCAATACAATGTTAACGAGTACTGATGAGTGTAAAAATGGTCACTCCAATGCAACCAATAGAAGACTGTCACGTGTCTACAACTCTCCACCAAGATCAACTCTCACCAAAGACTAAGTATGAACATTACACCGGGCAGGGATGCACCTTAAACCCATGCTTGCCATTCCAAAGGCCTCACCAACAACACCCTCCAGGAAGAGCTGGTAAGCCAATACCAGGATAGGGAAACCTTCCCCATCTCGACATTTTCCACAGTGACGTTGCCTATCTTGAGGATTGACTCTAGAAACTCCTCAGTGAATCCCCTTTTCCTATCTCCGATTATCTGGGAAGGGAAGGGTAGAAAGCTCCTTACAATTGCCCCATTTTTTGTAAGACCCTAATTATCGTGCATGCATATTCATTAGTTGCATTTTAGAATATTTAGAAATTAACAGGGTAGAATATGTCATTTATTACTCAATTTAAAATTTTAAGGGGTGAATTTAAAATTTTAGGAATATTAAATTTTGAAAAGGATTTAAATAACAACTTAAAGGAAATCAGGAGGAGATTAGTGTAATTTGGGAAAAAGATGTTATATATATATACACCTATATATTCATATGAAAGTGGGATCAAGAAATACAAAAACTGGAAGAGAAATTTTGACGTGGCAACGCAAAATATGGGTTCATTCATTCAATAAGGATCGAGAGCCTCAAAAGAAGAAGAAAATTAGAAAAAAAAAATAGAGGAGAGAGAGAGGATCGACAGTGGTGGGTTTTGTTTGTTGTGGGTTCTCCGGCGTGGGTGTGTGTGTGTTTGTTGTCAATCATCTAGTGATCGTGAGTTGGGTGTGTCGTCTCCGTTTGGTGTGCATTCCATCATCATGGGTGAGTGTGTGTTGGTGGGTTCTACTCACCGATGGAGTGTGGAGATAAACGGTGTGTGCATGAGCGTGGTTAGACGTGTGTGTTCTGTTCTATTCTGTCATTTGTGTGTGTACTGCTTGACGTCTCCATGGGTGTGCATGCAGTGGTTTCGTGTGTGTGTTCTATAATGTTCTTGCCCCACGTCATCAATTGTCCACGATTCAAACCTCGACCGGGTTATAGAATAGTGACGTTTGTTTACCTTAATCCGAATCCGAGGTTTGTCAAAACCCCATATTCTCCATTTATCTAACTAAGCATGATAAACAAGAAATACGGTAAATACAATCAAACTACGAAGAACATTCACAAACGAAACACCGAAATCATCCAAACAACGTATTTATAAATATAGTGCTAATCCCTACTACAATCCATATTTAACTCGAGGCCATAGCCACATATACAATAAAATAACAATCTAAACATGCTCACATGATCCTAAGATAAAGAAATAAGGAAAAACAATCGAAGAATTTAGCTTCGTCCGAAGATAAACCGCTAAGAACGCTCTACGATCGATTCGCCGTCTTCTCCACTTTGGGATGTGAGCTCCACCTCTAAAACTCCTAAATATACCCTTAGATATAGCCTAAGGGGCTCAAAAAGCCAAGGGGCCAAGAGAGAGACTGGCCAAGGGAGAGGAGAGGGGGTATTTATAGCCAAAATATCTCAAAAATATCTAAAAATATCTCAAGACTGTGCAGAGAAATCCGCCTAGGCAAAGAAAACTGTGCCTAGGCGGAATCAGGTCGGTTAGATTTGATTGCCTAGGCAGTGGAATGGGAGAACATTTTATTGGATTTTTGCCTAGGCGAAGGAAATTTCGCCTAGGCGAGCGGCTGTTAGTAGTCCATCTTCGTCTTTGCTGGATTTCCGCCTAAGCGATGGAACCTTCACCTAGGTAGTCGTCCATCAGTAACATTTTTCTCTTTCTCAGCTTCTTCACCGCCTAGGCGGTGGGCCTGTTTCATCTTTTAGCCTCCGAGCTTGTTTATCCACCGTAACTTCGAACTACTTTGGTTCGATCTCATCGTTTTCGCTCCAGTTTCCTATCTTTTTGCCCCATACACCTGATTTAATACAAAAAGAGAAAAACTAATTAAAACACATAAAAATAACTATAAACGTACTCGAAAACTAACAAATTCGGATTGGAAATACGTAGGTATTTTACACCTATCAGTGAGGCTCAGCAAATAGGAAGCAGAAGCGGGAAAGAAGAAGAGAAAAAAAATTTAATAAAGATCAAAAATTCAAAAAATCAAATTTCTCGGCCTGCGAACGATCCAAAATAGGTAAAATTTTAATCGGATATTATTATCGATTAAATTAAATTGTTAAGTATTAAAAATTTTGTAATCGTAATAGTAATTTTTGTACTCGTAATAATATTGCTATAATCGTTAATTTTGAATAAGTTGGTATGGTAAATATTAACGCAGCGAGACGAACAAAAATAATAATTCTTCATAATGACTACTTTGGGAATGGGAAATATGTAAGTCAGGGTCAACATTGCACGTTGGGTTATTTTAAAATAAAATATTAATTTTAGGCCTATCGTTGTTAGGTTCACAAGTGCCAGCGTCCCGATAGGTGTTGGACGGTGCTATTTTTGTTGTGCGGTAATTGAGGTGAGTGTATTCTCTTCTATATAAATATATAAGTTTTACTTTCATATAAATTGTGGAAAAATGTGTTTTATTAAGAATTGGACAATTTTACAACTTATATGGGCCAAGTAGATTTCTAAATGTAGAGGATGGTTTTTTATTCGACTACGCCATAGCTTTGATCTCGTCAGGAGGGTATGTCTTGCGGGATTGTTATGACCTGTTCGGAGAGTTAGTCCGGCGGGTGGTTGTTGATATTATGACCAGTGCGGAGGGTTAGCCTGGTAAGTGGTTGTTGATATTATGACCTGTCCGGAGGGTTAGTCCGGCATGTAGTTGTTGATACTATGACCTGTTAGGAGGATTAGTTCTGCAGGTGGTTGATTGACCCGTCAGGGGTGCAAACCCTGCAGATGGTACGGTACCATTGCAACTCCCGATCGTGAGGTAAAAACGATCCTATGGCTAGTAGGAAAGTGGTGTGGGGTATTTTATTATATGATGAACTGCCTAGGTTGATTTGGTATCCTGTTATACGATGAACTGCCTGGATTGGTTTGATTTAGACATATTATTTTAAAATGGATTGGCGACAGTATAATATTTTGTTCCACTGGTTGACTTAAAATATTTGAATTGGGTGTTTTAAATTATGAGTTATTTTAGTGGTGACAGAAAAATTGGATTTCTGTACGGTATGTGATTATATAATATTATATTTTGTAACGTGGTGTTTAAATTCTTATACTTGATCCATATAAAATGTTTTTATTATGAAGCAGTACACCAATAAAAATTTTTGGTTTTAGGTGTCGTAAATAGGAGTGGGTCCACTACTGGCACTAGGTAGAGTCCAGAGGTAGTGTCGTTTGAAGGTGGGCCGGTCAGAGGAGAATCGGGGAAGGTTCAACAATTTTCTTTTGTGATTTTTGGTTGTATATATATTTGGGACACGTGTGTCCCATATTTTTGGAAATAAGTATGAGGTATTATTTTGGGTAAAATGTTGATAGTTGTACGCGTGCGTCTGGATATGTAAAGATAATATATATATATATATATATGGGTGTGTTTGGTTGGTTGAGGAGTGTCATGTTGACGTCACGTCCGGCCTCGAGTGACGGACGCCCAGAGTGGGGTGTTACATTTCCTATCTCCAGTTATCTGGGAAGGGCAGAGATCAAACTCTCCATCTCAGGTACAACAAATGATGAATCCTTCTTGGATCATGGGCTAGGCCACATCTCTAATTGCAAATATTTTGCCATTGGCCTCCGCAAAAGGGCTAAAAAGCCTAGGCTCACAAAATAAAGTATTCTTGTCTTCCTCTCATTGGCCACATGTGGAGATGGGACACTAATGAGACACTGCTTAAGCCCCTAAACTAATCCATCTAAGGCTTAAATAAAGGAGGGCATGCAAATGCCCAACCAAAAATTGCTTACTCTTCTCGGTAACATTTTTATAAATCTTCTCCCAGAGTACTGATTCTCACATCGCAGGGGACATGCTAGGACCATCCCGGCAAGTCCTTTGTGTAGGTGTCGAAGTGTTTCCCTATCCCAGCTTGGTCTTATCCCAGCTCAGATTCATCTCTCAATGAATCAGAAGGTTTTTTGTGCCAGTGTTAAAGTGTTGCTCATTCCAGCTCAAGCTCACTTCTTCCCAGACTGAAAGGTCTTTGATCTCATTCCAACTTACACTGATTCCTTCTCGATCGGAAAACTCTCCATGGATTAGAAGACTCTTCATAGATTGAAAGACTCCCATGTTATCTCATTACTCAGTCCCCATCCCGAATCACTCCACCTCTGCTCATCTCGGGCTAGATGGATTGATCCCGGTCCTCTCCATCCCCATCCCAGCATGAGAAGATATCTCCATCAATAAGTGACTAGACCAAACCATTGAGGTCGTCCAAAATCAGACATCAACAGTTTAGCACCATCTGTGGGAACAACTACTAAAAGCCTTCCTCCAACCATCAGTTCCCATCTCGGCTCGAAGCTTGATGATTACAAGGTTTGGTCATACTATACGGCCAAGAGACCTGAATAGCATGGTGGGTAGCAACCCGGCTAGAGATATGTCGAGAATCCCCAGACCAGATGCAAGGACTTCAGTCCCTATTCTGGAAGAAGAATGAAACGTACCCTCAACTGACCAGGCAGGTCTATGGACTCCACCTTTGAGAGTTCACGTCAGACCAACCACTAGAGCTACGGATATGATACGTCTTGATAATTTGGAACGCTAACTGGGTCAATTCTAGTCTTGCCTCGAAGTCATCATTTCTCGCCTGACACCAGCCCTGGCTCAAAGAGGACCGATTTTTCGGGATGTAGGGAAGATGAGCAGTACTAGGAATCAGATTGTGTGATCCATTCTGAAGGGCATATCTCGAGAGATCAATCTCGTCGTTATGACTGGTCGGTTCGAGAACGAGATCTTGCCCTACTAGCTGCATCGGACTCCGCATTTCTACCCTCTCAAGGCCGCCGACCAGAGAATCATCCTGAGTCCTGACCTGGAAGAACCTATAGCAATATCACTCGTGCTAAGTGTAGGATTCGTCGTGCTCAGGATGAAGACTCTTACTCTCCTCCTATCAGGGGGTAGGGGCCCGGAGCGGCTACGAGCCAAGTTGTAGTACCACCCAGGAAAGATGCCACTCTAGAAAGGCGCATAGCCAAGATGAAAGCAACGCTCATGTAGATACGGGGCCCTAAAGGGGCTGTTAGACTTCTTTCAGGTATAAGGTCTCATTTTGTTGATGATATAGTGCTTGAAGTGGTGACATACAGGTTCCCGAGCCCCCAAATAACTTCATACGATGCAACTACTAACCTCGTTGATTACCTCACTGTTTTTGTTGCTTTCATGGATATGCATACGACTTTTGTCGCGATTAGATGTAAGGCATTCCCTCTTACCCTTTCCGGCATGGCCAGTACTTGATTTTGGGACTTGGCTCCTATATCGATCTTAACCTTTGCCCAGCTTGAACAATTTTTCCTAACCCGATTCAATGTCTCCCGTTGAAGGCCTAAAACAACCACCCACATCATCTTTCTTTAATAGGAGATTGGAGAAAATTTAGGCAATTTCGTGAACAGGTTCCACTATAAGACCCTAATTTTCGCACGTACATATTCAATAGCCACATTTTAGAACATTTAGAAAATAACGGGGTAGAATGTGTCATTTATTATTCAATGTAAAACTTTAAGGGGTGAATTTAAAATTCTAAGAATATTAAATTTTGAAATGGGTTTAAATGATAACTTAAAGGGATTTGGGGGGAGATTAATGCAATTTGAGAAAAATTAATATATATATATATATATATATATATATATATATATATATAAATACACACACACACATACATACATACATACTGTGGGATCAAAAACCAAAAAAGAAGAAGGAGAAATTGACGTGGCAACACAAGGGAGCAAAGGGAACCACTTCCACCATGCATGTAAATAGGTACAAATGTATTTCACAATTTCAAAACACTTAAAAAGAAGAGGAAATCAGAAAATAGAGAGAAAGAGAGAGAAGAGAAAGTTCCAACGAACGTGTGTGTGTGTAGCCGCTACTATGTGTGTGGGTAATCGTCAGTATATACATGTCGCCGCCCGTGAGAAGGGGGTGTGGGGGTATTGCTCGACTGAATTTTGTGTGTGTGTGTGTGTGTGTGTTCGTTCAGACGAGTATGTGTATGTGTGACTCTCTGTGTGTGTGTTTTGTTCAATACCGGGGTGTATGTGTTGTGTTCAACGTTGTGTGTGCGTGTGTTCGGCAGTGCGTATGTGTGTGTGTCGTTCATCGATTTTGTCGATGGTGTATGTGTGTGTACGATTGTCGCTGGTCATCGTCGGCGTGGGTGTGAGCGTCATGAGTATGTGTGTGTTTCCTATTCTGTTCAGATGGTTGCGTAGGTGTGTGCAATCGATCACCATTTGTTCAGCGTGCATGTGGGTGTGTGATCATCATTTGTGGTCCGGCGGTGTGTATGTGTATTCGGTGAGTGCGTGTTGTTATCGATTTCATGTGTGCATGCGTAATTGTTGTGTGTGTATGGCCGTCATAGGATGTGGGTGCGTCACCGGCAGTAGGAGTTAGGGAGAGAGAGCACCAGGCAGTGAAGTCCAACGATCAGGACCCAGATCAGGGAAGAAAGGCTGTCGCCACAGTGGTGAGAACCCTCACCCTGACAATGAGGTTAAAAAAAAAAAAAAAAAAAGTAAAAGGGAAAAGAAATAAAATAAAATCCAAAAATCCAATTTCTCGGCTTGCGAGCGATTCAAAACAGGTAAAATTTTAATCGGGTATTATTATTATCGATTAAATTAAATTGTTAGGTATTACAATTTTCGCAATAGTAATAGTAATTCTCGTAATCGCAATAATATTTTATTAAACGTTAATCTATATAAATTGGTACAATAAATATTAACATAATAAAACGGACGAAATAACAAATCTTGCATAATGAAAATTTGGGGAATGGAAAATATGAAATTTAGGGCCTGCATTGCATGTTAGGTTATTTTAACTAAAATATTAATTTAGGCCTATCGTTGTTAGGTTCACAGGCGCCAGCGTCCCGGTAGGTTTTGGACAGTGCTAGTTTTGCAATGCAAAAATCGAGGTGAGTGTAATGTCTTCTATATAAATTCACAAATTTTATTTTCATATAAATTGTGAAAAATGTGTTTATTTAAAATGGATGATTTTGCAATATATTGGGTTCAAGTTGGTTTTAAAGGTGGAAAATGATTTTTGGATCAAGTTGGTTTTAAAAGTGAAAAATGTTTTTTGGATCAAGTTGGTTTTAATGGTGGAAAATGATTCTTTTTGTCCGACTATGCCATAATTTTGATCCCGTCAGGAAGGCATGTCCTGAGGGATGGTTTTGACCTGTTAGGAGGATTAGTCCTACAGGTGGTTGATTATTATGACCTGTCAGGGGGGTATGTCCTGCAGGTGGTTGATGATATTATGATCTATCAAGAAGATTAGTCCTGTAGGTGGTTGATTACATTATGACCTGTCAGGAGGGTAATCCTGCGGGTGGTTGATTATTATGACCTGTCAGGAGGGTAGTCCTGCAGGTGGTTGATTATTATGACATGTCCGGAGGATTAGTCCGGCAAGTGGTTTGATTGACCCGTCAGGAGTACAAATCCTGCCGATGGTACCCCTACCATTGGGAATAATAAATGGCCCTGGCACTATTAGTCACTGTAGATGACACCGTTATACAGGTTACGATACCGTCATAACTCCCGATCGTAAGGTAAAAACGATCATATGGCTAGTAGGAGAGGATGTGTGTTGTGTTTTATTATACGTTAAAATATTTGGTCTGGTTGATTTAAAACATTTGTATTGGTTGGTTTAAAATATTTGGATTGGTTGGTTTAAAATATTTCAATTGGTGGATTTAAAATGCTTGGGTGTGGTTGATTTAAAATGTTTGGAGGGGTTGACTTAAAATATTTGAGTTGGGGTTAATTATATTTCTTCATTTCATTAGTGGTAGTGGAACTGGATTTTCAACATAGTATGCGGTTATATTATTATATTTTAAAACGCGGTGTTTAACACTTCTGCTTGTTTTAAACATATTAGTTCGTTACATTGGTGACAGTGAGACTAGATTTTCAACCTGGTATGTGATTATAAAATATTATATTTTGAAAGTTGGTATTTAACAATTGTACTTGATCCATTAAATATTTTTATTATAAAGACAGTACACTGATAAAATTTTTATTTCAAGTACCGCGACTAGGGCTTGGTCCACTACTGGCACTAGGTAGAGTCTGGATATATTGTTATTTGGGAGTGGGCCAGTCAGAGGCAAACTATGGAATGTATTATTTAAAAAAAATAGTGATAGCGGTACGTATGCGTTTGAATATGTATATATATATATATGTATGTATTTGGTTGATTAGTCAGGTAGCGTCATGTCGACATCACGCCCGGCCCCGGTTGACGGGTGCCCGGGGTGGGATGTGATATCCATATAGAAATCTTGTGTTGAGAAAGCCTTCTGGATGTCGTGGCCTTAAACGTGTTCATTGACGGACTGAGGCACTGAAGATTATTCTACAACCGATGTTTGCGACTTGTTCCCAACCTAGTTACAGCCCTAGCCAGAGGCACGAGCTTTTATGAGGTAGCCCTTAGGGACACCGTGAAGCGTGACCGAGAAGAAAGTCAGAAAAAGAAGGACCGAATGAAAAAAATGTCAAACAGGGCTCAAGGTTCTAGGAGGTTGCAGGCTGAGGGGCGCTTGGGACCTCTTCTTGGGGATCGGAGGCTTCCTCTACCCCTAGGGACTCACCGAGGGTTAACTTCTCTAATGGTGTCCATTGTAACAATCTATGCCGAAAATGCAGGAAGATGATTTTTTCCCACTACTCCTCACCCCGAAGGGAAACCTATGGGAAAGTCTGTTGCCAAAATACTATAAGTTTCACCGTGATCGCAGCCACACGATAAATGAATGCTATCAGCTCTAGGAAGAGATTAAAGCACTCATAAAATGGGGGTATCTTAGTCACTACGTCTGTAAAGACAACGCATGCTCTGGGGAAAGCAGTCACTGAGATGAGTGTAGGGGCCAGCCGAGAGGGAAAAACTGTGGCCAACCCCCTTCGAGAAGAGAAGTGAAGAATATGATGATGATATGTGGGTAGACGGTGAGATAAATATGATCCATGGCAGTCTCGGCCTCGGAAGGGAGACGACCTCTTCTCAGAAGAGGTACGAGTGTAAAGCAAAGAGGAAAGCTGCTGAAGACGTGGACGAGGTGAGCATAATTGATTCTGCCCCGCACAACATCATCTCTTTTAGCGAAGCTGATCTCTGAGGGGTACATACCCCTCATGACGATGCCTTAGTGATTTCCGCTTTAATCAACCACTATAAGATGGGACGAAATTCTGATTGATGGAGAAAGCTCCACATATATCATCTTCAAATGGGTATTCAGCAAAATGAACGTGAGTTCAGGTTTCGTGAAACCCACTACTTCTCCCCTTGTCAGTTTCGGTGAGGATGTTGTAAGCTTCATTGGCTGGATCTCTCTTCCTATCACGATCGGCGCTGTGCCTATTTCGGCCATGGTTGGGGCTAAGCTTCTCATCATGGACTGGCCATCACCATATAATGCCATTATTGGATAACCGATATTAGCAGTCCTAAAGGCCGTGGCTTCCCCTTACAACCAATCATTGAAGTTCCCTATAGAGAAATGGGTGGGAAAAGTATGTAGAGATCAAGAAACGGTTCAGTCATGTGCCAAGAGGGCTCTCGTGAAGAGGAAATAACAATCATTGGTCGGGACCGGGAACAACGAAGCCTTGCTCATGGCTTTGTCTGATCCTGGAATCGTACCAATCGATGACCCCTGGGATGAAGAGCCTTGTTTACGACCACATGAAGACCTGTTATAAACAAAGGTGCTTCGATCGATTTTTGGCTCTTGGTGAACCTCTTTTGTATCATAACAAATTGATGTACACTCTTGACGGTTTGGGCGAAGAATATACCTCGGTCATTACATTTACTCACAATCGTGTTGATGAACTTCCACTTGAAGAAGTCCACAATTTGCTTCATACACTTGAATATCGATTGGAGCAACGCAACATTGTGTAGAATATGAATTTTGTTCAAGCAAATCTAATGGTAGCTACTGGTCGTTAATTCTAGAGAAATTCAGCAAGCTCTCTTCTTTCCAAAGGTTTGTCTTCCTCATACGTATGGAGCTCAAACCCTAATGTTCAAAACTTACACCCTTTCAAACCATCTCATTCACCCATAAGTATTGGGTTACTAGGCCGGTCTCCTACCTATCCTTATCCAACCTGGACTTTGAATCCTTATTTTAGTCACAACCCAAAACCCTAATGTCAGATATATAGCGAAATGGGCCATATGGCCTACAAATGCTATCACAGGGCCAATCTGTAGTATCTTACCCCTTTTGCTCCATCAGCTAGCCTATCACAATGCTCTCCCACTCACTCGAATGCTTCATCCCCTTCTCCTTCTGCGATGATGGCGACTTCAACACCCAATCTCCCTGACGATGCCTGGTATCTGGACTCGGGTGCAACACACCATTTCATGCCAAATTTTGGAAATATTATTGATCCTAAACCTTATATTGGATCTGAAAAAGCAATGATGAGTAATTGTAAGACGATACCGGTCAATCATGTTGGTAAAATTTCTTTCTTTTATTCTTTGCAATCTGTTAAATTGTTGAATGTTCTCCATAATCCTATTATTGCTAAACGACTTATCAGTGTTACAAAACTCTGTTATGATAATAATGCATTTATTGAGTTTTACCCTTCTTGTTTCTTTGTGAAGGATCGTTCCACAAAAAAATACTCTGCTTAAAGGCTCACTCCATAACAGTCTTTATCAACTTCGTGTCTCTTATCCAGTTTCTAGACACTCCTCCTCCTTACCTTAAGCCCTTCTTTCTGCCTCCTCCACTGTTTCTCTTTCAGCTCAAGCAATTGCAATACCTTTATGGTATCAATGCCTTAGTCATCCAACTCATAAGATAGTTCAATAAGAATTATGTTTTTGTAATCTTAATGTTTCCTCACATTTTGAATTTTGTAATGCTTGTCAACTATCAAAAAGTCATCATTTATAGTTCATTCATTCTCAATCACAGGCTACTGTTTCTTTTCAACTCATTCAATTTGATTTATGGAGACCATCCCCAATTACCTTTATCACTGGTGCCAAATATTTTCTATTGTTTATTGATGATTATTCACCCTTCACATGGTTATATCTGTTAGAAACTAAATCTGAAGCAACTTTTTATTTCATTAAATTTCATTCAATAGTGACAAATCAATTTCATACTTCCATCAAACAATTTCAATCTAATTGGGATGGTGAATATCATTTTATCAATCGCATTCTGACTGATCTTGGTATTGCTCATCGTTTGAGTTGCCCTTTTACACCTGAACAAAATAGACGTGTTGAATGTAAAAATCATCACGTTGTTGAAGTTGGCTTATCTCTCTTTGCCCAATCTTCTGTTCCTCACCAATTCTGGGCTTACACTTTCCAAATTGCCACTTTTTTAATCAATCGCCTTCCCGCTCCTCTCCTTGATCATTCTTCTCCATATCAAGTTCTACATAAAAAATTACCCTCATATTCATTTTTTTTTGTGCCTTTGGTTGTGCTTATTTTCCATTTCTCCGCCCTTACA
This sequence comes from Eucommia ulmoides, assembly GCA_016647705.1. NCBI lineage: Eukaryota > Viridiplantae > Streptophyta > Magnoliopsida > Garryales > Eucommiaceae > Eucommia > Eucommia ulmoides. The sequence goes on along the minus strand of CM028327.1, from coordinate 22,189,035 downwards.
ATTCGCATAAACTCTAATTTTGCTCTTATGAATATGTGTTCCTAGGTTATAATTCAAACCACAAAGGCTATCTATGTTTCCATCCTGTTACAGGTCGTATCTATATTTCTCGTCACGTCATTTTTAATAAGTCCTCTTTTCTTTTTTCTACTTCATCACTATCGTCTTTTTCTACTTCTGTTTCATGTACCCATCATTTGTCGTTACTTTCTCCATTTTCTTTGCCTCTTATACTCTCATTTTCTTCTGATCAATCTTCTCCACCTTCTCCTATTGTCTTCTCTGAGCCTCTTTTGTCTTCACCTCCCACTCTACCCAGAGGAGAACATTTCTTAATTTCTTCATCTTATAGGATTGAAGTTGAGGAACCTTCACTATTATGTACTTTGGATCATGTTCCTATTGCATCTTTTGGTGTTCAGATTCATCAACCTCCATCTGCTACCAATTGTCATCCTGTAGTGACTCGATCCAAACATGGTATTGCAAAGCCTAAAGTTTTGCTTACCATCTCTTCTCCTATTGTGACTCCACTAACTGAGCCTCGAACTTTTCACCAAGTTTCCAAACATATCGAATGGCAATAGGCTATGCAATCTGAAATTGATGCCTTGATGCGTAATTCCACCTGGGAATTAGTACCCGCTTCTTCTGGTCATCGTATCATTAGTTGTCGCTGGGTCTATCGTATTAAATTAAAATCTGATGGTTCGGTTAAATGGTATAAAGCCCGTCTCGTTGCAAAATGTTACGATTGAACATATGGCCTCGACATATTGATACCTTCAGTCTTGTGGTATGACCAACTACCATTCGTATTGTTCTCAACATTGAATTTTCTCAGAATTAGTCAATTCGTCAATTATATGTTAATAACACCTTTTTAAATGGAGACTTGGATGAACATGTTTTTATGTCTCAACCTCCTGGTTTCGTGGATCCTACTCATTCGAAATCTGTTTGTAAAATTAAAAAGGCCTTATACGGACTTAAGCAAAGTCCACATGCATGGTACTCTAAACTTCGCGAGGCCTTACTTCGCTGGGGATTCACAAGCTCGCATACTGGCTTCTCCATATTTGTTTGGCATCATTCTTTAGTGATTTTGATTACATTGGTATATGTTGATGACATCCTCATCACATGCAATGATTCTTCCAAGATTTAGTCACTTACTGCTTATCTTGACAGCATGTTTTCCTTGAAGGATTTGGGTAATTTGTCTTTCTTCCTTGGTGTTCATGTTTCTCTATCTGTATCTGCCCTTCATCTGTACCAACGCAAATATATTGGAGATTTCCCTGATCATGCTAATATGACACATTGTAAGCCGATCTCCTCTCCTATGTCTTCCACTACTATTCTATCTAAATTTGATGGTAACCCACTGCATAATCCTACTAAATATCAAAGCTTGGTTAGTGCCTTACAGTATTGTACAGTCACCAGGCCAGATTTATGTTTTGTTGTCTACAAAGTCTCTCAATTTATGCACAAGCCTACTTCAGTCCATCTTCAGGCCGTCAAACGCAATCTTCGGTACTTAAAGGGCACACACACGTTTGGTATAACCTTTTCTCCCTCTATATCTCTTGGAATTACTACCTATACTGATGTCGACTGGGCAAGTTCCCCTGATGATCGACGCAGTACAAGAGGTTATTGTTGTTTTCTTGGTTTTAATCTTGTTTCATGGTCTGCCATAAAACAATCTGTTGTTTCTCATTCTACTGTTGAATCTGAGTATCGTACACACTCTTATACTACTGTCGAAGTTATTTTGATTGAAGCATTACTTTGAAAGCTTGCTCTTACTTCTCATTTTCCATCAGTGTTGTTTTGTGATAATATCAATGCTACTTACCTTACCGCCAACCCGGTTATGCTTGCTCGCATAAAGCGTATTGAAGTTAACTACCATTTTATCAAAGAACAGGTTGTTCGTAGATCTTTGCACATTCTTTATATGCTCATGTTCAATCATTAATTTAAGGGCGTGCACCGATTACTCCCAAAAGGCACCAGAAATTACCGAATAAGTCCAACCATTTTTTCACGCACCGATCAGGACTTTTGTCATCCTTGGACGATTTTGCCATTCATTAATTAGCCAACTCATCCTTCCGCTAAACCTGAACTTGAAAAGTCGGAATTGAATAAAGAGAAACAAAAATTGATCGCAACTCAATTTGCGCAACTCAATCATGCCAAACGCTAATGAAAATCTTTGTTTTGATTTCAAAAAAATGTTCTATAAATTCTAACCTGTAAGGGCTTGTTTTCACAAATTCAATTTGCGTTTCTTAATATGTTGAATGTAACATTTTTCGAAAAATGCCATTTTTTGTATCTATTAACGTGTTGAATGTAACATCTTCTTATTTCCCCCCAAAAATACCATTTTTTGTGTCATGAACATGTTGAATATAACATGTCATGTGTTCACAAACTGAATTTGTAGTTCTTAACATGTTGAATGTAACATCATCTTATTCCCAACCACCATTTTTGTGTCTATTAACGTGTTGAATGTAACACGGCTTGTGTTTACAAAGTCAATTTGCGTTTCTTAACACGTTGAATGTAACATCTTCTGAAAAATGCCATTTTTTGTGTCTATTAACATGTTGAATATAACACGTCATGTGTTCACAAACTGAATTTGTAGTTCTTAACATGTTGAATGTAACATCATCTTATTCCCAATCGCCATTTTTTGTGTCTATTAACGTGTTGAATGTAATACGGCTTGTGTTCACAAAGTTAATTTGAGTTTCTTAACATGTTGAATGTAACATCTTCTGAAAAACGTCATTTTTTTTGTGTCTATTAACATGTTGAATATAACACGTCATGTGTTCACAAACTGAATTTGTAGTTCTTAACATGTTGAATGTAACATCATCTTATTCTCAACTACCCATTTTTGTGTCTATTAACGTGTTAAATGTAACACGGCTTGTGTTCACAAAGTCAATTTGAGTTTCTTAACATGTTGAATGTGACATCTTTTGAAAAACGCCATTTTTTGTGTCTATTAACATGTTGAATATAACACGTCATGTGTTCACAAACTGAATTTGTAGTTCTTAACATGTTGAATGTAACATCATCTTATTCCCAACTGCCATTTTTTGTGTCTATTAACGTGTTGAATGTAACACGATTTGTGTTTACAACTCAATTTAAGTTTCTTAACATGTTGAATGTAGCACGACTTGTGTTTATAACTGGATTTGTATTTCTTAACATGTTGAATATAACATCGTCCTATTTTTCTTAAAACGACAATTTTATGTCTATTAACGTGTTGAATATAACACGTCTTGTGATCATTATATAAGTTTTTATATTAACGTGTTGAATGTAACACGGCTTGTGCTTATTATCTGACTTTCCTAATGTATCACACAAGTTCCGCGATACACCATATTATTTTCCCCCAAATTTCTATTTCGTACCTTTTGCAGAGATATTACGCCGACTACGTCCTTTGGAAAACGTGCCCTCACTCAAATGTCATTTTTGTACCGATTCATTTCATTTCCCAAACTTTTCATCTTCTTGGATTCGCGAACCAAAAAACACCTTTCTACTCTGTTCTCTCTCGTCGTTCTCATCCTCAAACCGACAAAAAAATTATGAACACAAGAAGAAAAATGGTGACTAAGAATCCTAACACGGCTGATGATCTAGTAAATCTATTCGATTCAGGTACTGTGTTCTTTTCTTATCTTTGATAATGCTCAACGATGTATGTTCGATGCACTATGTCTAAATTTCAAAACATTATCTGTACAAGAATATGTTATCCTTTACATGCATACGAAAACATATGTTGAAAGTACTACTATGTTGAAGGTAACATTTGTTTTATATGTAACATTGTTGTTGTTTTTTGAAAAAAATGTAACATCATAATGATTGTTCAGAAGATGTCCCTTTTCTTCATGCAACGCAAGAAACGAACTCAACCACTGAATCTGATGAGATCAGTGGTAAGTAATTTTCTTTCTTCCATTAACTGTTGATTGATCTTCCTACCAAATCATCTATAATTGTGTAGTATGTACCTTTAAACTTAACTTCATTGCATTTCTTTTTTAGTAGTTTCACAGCCAGAGAAGACTGGGCAACCAATAAAATACCGTTCAAATCTATCTCAATTTCATTCATTAATCAAGTCTATTCGTCTTCAACGTGCACACCTTGATATTATGCGAACAATTCCATTTTGGAACACAATAAATGCTCTCCTGTGATGGGAGAGTGGGATTAGTTCGTTCCACAAAATAGATTCCCTCATCACCAATATCATTCGCTCATATGAACCATATTGAAAGGCGTTTAGGCTTGGATCAAAGCTGGTTACATTTACAAGCAATGATGTCCAGTTGATTTTCGGATTACCATTAGGGAAGAAACAACTTCTTGGTCGTTATGCAAAAAAAATGAGTTCTAGATTCTTAGCAAGGAGGAGCTTGGTTAAAAACAGGTTGAGTGTTGTTGAGATAAAGTATGAAATTGTCAAAGCATTATCCAGTAATAACCAATAAGATGTACAAGATGTGGCCCGTCTGCTATACTTGCATCTCATAGCAACTTGTTTTTTTTTTCAAACAAGGGTCAAGCTGCTGGTGTCTATGATATCATGAATGTTGAGGATTTAAGAATGATGGAAAACTTATAACTGGGCTAAAGCAATTCATTCAAACTTGATGTCGTCGATTGCCTTAAGTTACCGCAGACTAGAAACCGTTACCGGATGTGTTATCGCATTGCAGGTTATATAATTCTCTGTTTTTTACATTGTTCTCTAGTACACATCATTTTCCCCCTTATGTTTTATGTTTCAAATTTAGTGATGTGGTGCATTTTTTATTCAGTTTTGGTTATGCGAGCACACATATTTGCTTAAAGAAGTCACAAGGTAGGAATATTCTATTCCACGCTGGGAAAAATGGGACATGATGCGACTTATGGAAGTTGTATCTAGTTTTCAATTGTCCCATCTGTCTGATAATCAGGTATGCATGTTATATGCAACGTGTTCTCTGTTATATAACATCCATATGATGTAACATTCAACACCTGTGGATATTGAATGTAACATCAATTGTTGTGTCTTATGTTTGCAGAACTGAAATTCATTTGATGTTACATTAAACACTTGTGGAAGTTGAATGTAACAACAAGTGTACTCATGTCATGTATGCACAAATTGAAATCCTTTATATGTTACATTCAACACCTGTGGATGTTGAATGTAACATCAATTGTTGTGTCTTATGTTTGCAGAACTAAAATTCATTTGATGTTACATTAAATACTTGTGGAAGTTGAATGTAACAACAAGTGTACTCATGTCATGTATGCACAAATTGAAATCCTTTATATGTTACATTCAACACCTGTGGATATTGAATGTAACATCAATTGTTCTCATGTCATGTATGTTGAATGTAACATGTATTGTGGATGTCATGTTCTCATCTATTATGCTGTTACATTCAACACATGTGGAAGTTGAAATGTAACATGTATTGGCATTGCATTGTTAAAACAAAGAAAACACCATTGATGACCTGATTAGTCACACAATTGTTGAATTTAACACCTCTGAACTATTTCTAGATTAAGGAGGCTGAAATTAAGGAAACTATCGTCGAAATGCAAATGGGTATTATGCTTCCAATTCATACTGATACTAAATCGTTTGGTCGGGGTGACGAGCACAAGGGCAAGAAGAAGATCGATTCGTCAGAATTTCCTTATTTTGACCTCAAGATTTCACAAGAGTTCACTGCTAATGTTGCTGAATTCTGTGGGGGGGTTCCCAAAACTTAGCTCAACTTGTTGAAAAAAAATAAAAAACTTGTTGGTGATTATGATCGTTTGAAGGAGGAGCGTAAAGAGTTGAAGAAGAAATATAAAAAAAAAATAAAAAAATCAAAAGTTGAAGAAAGAGATTGAAATTTTACAGGCCCAATTGACCAATTCACTGGTTGAAACAAAGGTGCACGTCGTCACGCAAACGGAAAAGCTTGTTACTGAAAAAACAGTACTCCAAGAACATCTAGAAGAGGTTGTGGTGCATTTTGTTACACAGTCCATTCAGAAAGAGAAAGAATTCAAAGAATAGGTTGTGGAGATCGCAAAGTTTTATAATACGGCATTAGAAGAGCGCGATTATGTTATTTCCCAACAAGCATGTGAGATTGATAGACGTGATCGTGAACTAGTAGTCAAATGTCCAAATCTACCTGAGAAACTGGTTACACGAAGAAGTACACGTCAAAAAACACATACGACAACCCTCACATCACTTGTAAAAAATATTAAAAGCCGTGTGAGGACACGAAAAACTGGTGAGGGGTCGGTCCATGAATATCATATTCCCGCAAAATGATCGAGGAGGCTTATAAAAGCTACTGAGAAGGAAAAGCCAGTAACAACCAATCAGTCAAAGGACACTATAGTATATCAAGGAGAATCCAACAAAACGATTGCTGAGTTGGATGAGGCATGCATGCTACCTCCCCGAGATAGTGTTGTGGCTATGATGTTAACCGAAGATGAATGGAAACTCCTACAGCTTATTATGCAAACAGAGGGGTCTACATAAGTCTCATTATTCCATCTTTATTGCTTTTCATTTTCATTTATGTGTCGATTGTTATGTGCTGATCCAATGAAAAATGTTTTCTTCTTGTTATACAATTAGAGCGTTCATTTGGGGGTGGAGAATGGACTTTTGCACAGGTCTCCTTTGTTGACATTCTTGATCTACTATAGAAAAAACAACTGACAATTTTTGTGAGTTACCCTGTATATTATTTTTATTTTTTTTTGTTAAATCTTTATGATGTTACATTCAACACTTGTGGATGTTGAATGTAACATCAAGTGTTCTCTTCCATAGTGTTTTTGTTAAATTTGTATGATGTTACAATAAACATCTGTGGATATTGAATGTAACATTAAAGTGTTCTTTTGTATTATGATACAATAGTAAAAACCATATGATGTTACATTCAAACACCTGTGGATGTTGAATGTAACATCAATTGTTATTTGTTTTATGTATGCACTATTAAAACTTGTATGGTGTTACATTTAACACGTGGATGTTGAGAATAACATGGATTGACATTATAAAACTCTGACGCATATTCTAAACGTATTGATGCTTATCCAATCAGGTCATCAATGGTGTTATGGAGCTCTTGTGCCTCGAACAAATGAATATGGCAAGTGATTTAAAACAGCTTAGCGACATTCTTTCCGATCAATCATTTTTCATAAATAGTACATGCTAGGTGAGTACATTTTGCTTCTTTTCTCTTTGACTATTATACATCTACAAAATTTATTCAGACATGTGTTAAAATTGTTTTCTATAATCATGGATTGTTGAAGGGGATGAACATACACTTAACAAATTTTTGAACCCTGAGATAATCCATGCCTTCACATCTGAATGCCGTTATATTCATTTTTCCATAAACATTATTGGCCCTACTCCAACAACTGGCCATTGGACCTTAGCTGTGTGCGATAAGCAAGAGTCAAAATGGCGTCATTACAATTTTGTTAATCTGAGACGAAGAGGCACAATTGACCCCTTTTTTTGAAAATGCGAAAAAACTTGTAAGCTTGTATTTTCATAAAATCTTTTTTTTGTTGCTGTTATAACCAACAATAATTAACGATATTGTCCACCTATAGATTGCATACGTAGACCAACTACTCACGAAAAATAATGTGAAGCATGACTGGGCTAATCCTTCAGAAGATAAGATGTTGAATGTTGGTGATATACCAGATCAAGGTTCATCAGCGTAAGTACCACATATATCACTTAATAATTTAAGTCATACATCCTTCAATAAAAAATAACAGTTGTTGAATATTGGGGATGTTGAATTTACAGGGTTGATTGTGGAGTATGCATCATCCATGTAATAAAGAAGATCTTTAGGAAAGAGAAAATCCTTGTCAATATGGGCTTGTACGGGTTTCGCATGGAACGTGCTGCTATCATTCATGACTTCTTAAATGATGCACCAAGAAAATAGACACTTGACTCATATCACACTCGCACAGCAAATGAACCCAAACCTAACTGAAAAATGGACAAATGCTATTGAACTTCTGGATTGCCACAATATTTTTTGGAAAACTAATTTTTGAAGTTACAATTTGTATATAATCCATTGTATACACACAAATGTCATACATACTTGTTGTTGTCCTTTTTTATATGTGTTGAATGTAACAATCATAAAAATATGACATATATTAGTGATGACACAACATATGGTCTATGATCATGTTAAATGTAACACACCCTTAACAAATTGAATGACAAACACAATAAGCCCATGACAGTGTTGAATGTAACACAAACAAACCTATGACAGTTTTGAATGTAACACAAAGAAGCCTATGACAAAAATGTTGAATGTGTGACAAAAAAACCTATGACAGTGTTGAATGTAACACAGAACCATATGACAAATGTTGAATGTGTGACAAAATAACGTGTGACAGTGTTGAATGGAACACAGCCCTAACAAATTGAATGACAAAACAAAGCCCATGACAGTGTTGAATGTAACACAAACAAGCCTATGAAAGTGTTGAATGTAACACAAAGAAGCCTATGACAAAAGTTGAATGCATGACAAAAAAGCCTATGACTGTTGAATGCAAAACATAAATGTTTCAAGTTGTTGAATGCAATATGAATCCTACTATTTCTTTCTTCTATAAAGTTCACGTTCTGATTGTTACACAAGTACCATACATAATCTGAACAAAAAATGCACTACTTTTTTATTTTATATTGTTTTTAAAAAATCTATAACAAATAGAACATTATTATTTGAAAAAAATTAGACAAAAAAATCAAGATCCACCTAATGATCCTTCATTTAGAGGTGCCTTAAATGTTTTCCTATTGTGTCTACCCATTTTCCCACATCTACCACACCGTCTTTCTTTTACCTCTCCTCTAGATGGGATTCTTACTTTCTTAGGTTGTCCTGGTTGTTTCTTTGATAACGGAGGCAATATCATTGATTCGCTCTCACCCAAAATTGGTCGTTCCATTGTTGGAATTGCATATATACCTCTCGAGTATGTCTCGTGGTAAAAATAGCTTCGGAAATATTCCTCTATGTACTTGAATGTAGGTAATCCGATATATAGCTGCAAAAGCATGAACACATTGGAATCCTTTTATTTTCCATTGTCGGCATGAGCATGTGCGCCCTTCAGTATTAACTAGAACGGAAGGGTTAGAATGGACCTCAAATACCCCATTTCCTGACGAACCGATATTCCAGGTTCGTCCTTCGTTCATTAATTCACACATCGTATTCTCCCAATTTGGGATGATCTCAGATTGTAGTTTGTTTGCTTCATTTCTCCTCTCTGCCATTAAGTCCATCCATCGTATCCTTACTTTGTCAATCAACAAAAATTATCGATAGATGACGATATTCACTTATCCATAAATTGAAGCACTCTGCCAAGTTAGACGTCATCTCACCATATTGCTTACCTCTAAAAAATGCATTACTAAATTTTTACGGTGATAATTCTTGAATGAAGTTATACACCTTTGTACCCCCTTCATTAATCATTTGATTAAATAAAAATTTAAACATTTCCAATGAATGCGCATATACCAAACCATTCAATTTTTGAACTATCATATCTTTAAATGTTGTAGTTGTACCAGTCATTGCAGCTCTTAAATTCATCTTCAAATGATGCAAATAATAAGTATGGTGACAGTGTGGAAACACTTCACGTACCCCTTCTAAAATTCCGTTATGCCGGTCAGAGATGAATGTTATGACAAGCTCTGGCTCAACAATCTTTCTAAGTTCCAATAAAAACCAAGCCCAGTTATCATCATTCTCTGCATCAACCATAGCAAATGCAACTGGAAACATCCCTGTGTGATCGAAAAAAAACAGAAATTTGTTAATCCATAAGGTGTTACATTCAACACATGTGGATGTTGAATGTAACATCAAGGGTTCTATTGCTGTCTGTATGCAGAGTAAAATCCATAAGATATTACATTCAACACTGTGGATATTGAATGTAACATCAATTGTTCACTTATTTTATGTATGTAAATACTAAAATCCATAAGATGTTACATTCAACACCAGTGGATATTGAATGTAACATCAAATGTTCTCATCATTTTCATGTTGAAAGTAATATTCTTACATGTAACAAACAAAAACTTACAAAACGTACCTTGATTCCCATCCTTCATTGTTGTCGCTAATAAATTGCCTTTGTAACGACTAGTTAGGAATGTGCAATCAAGAAATACCATTAGGCGATAGAACCTAAACACGTGTATGCACGCTTGAAACGCAATGAATATTCTCTTGAAATGTCCTATCTCCAAATTGTATTCTAATGCAATGTGAGTGCCCAGGTTTGTCTTCTTACATTTATCAACGTACCATCTCAATTAATCATAGGATGACGAGTAATCGCCAAAGACATTATTCCTGGTCTTTTCTACCCCCATCCATGCATTCCAGTATGTTATTTCTAGCCTATATTGTTTCCTAAAAGTGTCAACAACATCAATCGGGCGAGTTTTGGGGTTGGAACGCACCTCATCAGCCAAACATGATGAAATAACTTCTGAAGTTAATTTTTTTGTTCTTACTGGTACGAAATGCAGCTCCACATGTGTGTTCTTTTACAAGAGTTTGAATATAAAAGATATCGTTTTTGCTCCTTACCCGTCCATGCATGAACCATGGGTATTTTCTATCCTTTTGTAGTGAGCATTCAGCTGTCACACGTGTTTTATCATTCCTGAGATAACGAAAATTAAACCCAACTTCTACAGGAAATTTCTTCAAAACCATAAGAAAATCACTTGTTCCTCCCCTAAATTTCTGCCCCACCTCTTGAATACCATCAGCCCATGTTGAAAAAAATAGCAATTTGTCATTGCTTAACTATAACATATTACCATAACTGCCTATATAATCCATTTCCCCATTGCTGTCACCATTGACACAATTGTTTGGGGTAAAGTTTCACATGAAGAAGCACCAATAGATGCACTTGATTCACTCACCTTTTTTCATACACAGACCTCTAAAAAATCAATGTTCATGTGGGCAGCCACCAAAAACATTTCTTCATAATCATTCTAATCATCAAGCGTACACTGTGGATGTCTTGGGAGTGAGTATGACAACTCAAATTTGGCAATGAATAGATTTGACCATTTATTTATTAATTTTTCACTCAACTCAACCAAATTGTTGCCGTTTTTCATCCTCAAAACCATTGTCACATTCTCATATTTGCACATTAATGCAATGGATGATGCCATTTCTGTGAAATATCATTCACATGAAATGTTAGTTGTTTTATGTTCGTGTTAAATATAACCAACTATATGATCTGATTAAGTGGATATTGAACGTAACATTATTGTTCCTTATCTAATTATTGATTTAGATATGGTCATGTTGAATGTAACACTCTTTGTCTGACCAAAAAAAGTACTAGTTTAACATGTTATATTCAATATCTCAAATGTTAAATGTAACATTACTGTTATCATAAAAAAAATACATACTTATTGTCCAAAAACAAAAACTCATGTTGATGTTGAATGTAACATTACTGTCATCATTAGAAAAACATACTCATTGTCTAAAAAAAAAAAAACTCGTTCAGATGTTGAATATAACATGTTAAAAACGTGAGCTAAACTAGATCGATATAAATCATACATATTCGCATACAAAAAAACACATATCGATATTGATTTATCAACTCGACGGGCATATTTAATCAAATAAATGAAATGTACCAAAAAAAGTATGAATTCCTTCATGGACTACGCTCGTTATGTGTAAAAAAACAAGAATTCCGGCGAAAAAAAATATATCTTAATGCATTTGATCGAATCTATAGAAATCAATTGATGCGTGAACTCATTTCTATTTTGTTTTAGAATAATTGAACAATTGATTTCTCTCTATATAGATTCATATATGAATTCTATTTTTTTTTAAAATAAAAAATATTTTAGAACAACTGAATTTTCTGTACACTGAAAAAAAATTAATGTACACTGATTTTTTTGAAAACATTAATTTGCATGTTTTTAGTCACGTTCTTTGCTACTTTAGATTGTTCTAAGTTGAACTATAAAAAGATGGATTTTTCTAATGAATTTTATTGTTCGTATGATTTTTGTATTACTGTCACATAGTAGTCTAACAATATCAATCGCCTTCAAGTTCAAGTTCAACAAGCAGACAATTAAGCACTCTTACGATTTCTTGGTGACGTAGTAAATTTTTATATTACTAGAATAGTCCTTGTATCTTCAGTTTGTCTTTCATTCTTTCATCTTGTCATTATATTTCATTTTTTTTATTTGTTGTTTCAGTGTCTATATTTAGTTGTTTAGTCAATTATTATTTGGATTGTAATAGTAGGTTTGCATTTTTAGACTTCAGTGTTTACTAAGTTTGCAGGTTTGGACTTTTTGTAATTTTTTTTTTGTGTGATAGGTTACAAATTACATTATAGAAACTTACTGTAATTTTGTGACAATTTTTCTGTAATTTTTAGTAATGTAATGGTTTTTCTCTTTAGCGATATTTATTATATTTCATGGCCAACCCGAAATATTTGGGTAGCCCATAGTTTTAACTAGCCTAACCCAAAAAATGCCCAATCCACACACTATTAGGCAGCTCATGATTCAAACTAGTCAAATTGCACATTCCAAGCTGCCTCAACCCATACTATTGTGGCTATCCACTGTTCACACTAGTCCAAACCGAATAGCATTAGTTTAGTCTACAGTTTTGGCCCAACTTGTTCCAATCTGCTCGTTGTCCACCCCTAATTATACTTTTGTTTCCCATCAGATTATTAATGTATCCACAATTATTTTTTAACATTATTGTCCAAAATTGCCATATTTTGATCATGGATTCGTTAAGATCGATATTTTCCTTTATGAGGAGTCCATGGCTTCGACAATTGACATTTCACATTGCAAATGAAAATGCTCCATGTAAATGTCTTTTTATAATATTAATTTTTCAGTTGAAAAGTATAAATCATTTTTATTTATTTGTTTGTTACAAAGGATAATTAAACCCTAAAATATGACATCGCAACCTGATTCGCCTAAAGATGATTATTGTATAGAATCATTCTTTTTGGATGACCTTCACATTTCTATATTTCCAAATGTTCTATCATAGAAAGAAATTGAAAATCACTTAAAGAATAGTGATGATGGTTATTTCTATGAATACACATGCGCTACTCGGCAACCACCACGAGTTAGTAGGACATGTGTGATCGATCATCTTGATAGATGGGTTGCTTGAAGTTCAATCGATCACTGGATAGATCTTTCTGACGACCGACAACGCTCCTCAATGTTGCTCTTTAGTTACTCTATTGGCCAGACCCGAAAGCTAGGGAGGCATCCAAGATCGATAACCTTGAGCTCCATCTAGGACCGCATCAGAGCCCTCTTCGCCTACCTACTGTCGCTGCTTATTGTGGATGAATTAACTCTCCTAACTACAGTGCTTGAGGAGTAGGCACAACCATCCAGAGATTGGGTGATCATTCCAACGGACAAGGTCTTACACACGGCGACCCTTTCTCATTCCTCAAGTAGAGAGAAATGGATCGTGGTCATTGTTTGTCTTTGAATCCCCCATCTTCATTTCCAAGATGCCAACGCACTTGTAAACACCGTATTTTGTCCCGCTCGTTTTGAATTTTTTAAAAGTGTTGGGTCGAAAGTATAAATTTGGATAAACTTTAAACCACGTTTAAAGAGACAAGTTTTCACCTTAGATTCATTTGTTTAAATTTCATTTAATATTTTGAGAAAAAAAAAAATCGACAATTTGATTGAATTGGGCAAAAAATAGTGTCAGGCTAAAATCGAAATTTCTAAAAGTTAATCGAGGACTGATTGGTTAAATTGAAAGTGTATTTTTGTAGAATATCAACTTGGATATAATCATTTTCATTTTCTACTCAATTTTAAGAGATTTCACCAATTCTAAAAACTTTTCATTTTGCTCAAAAGACTGTATTTTTCGCCCGTTTTGTCAAATTGACAGACAAAAATATTTTATTTTTCAAAATTTAACTTTTTAATATTTATTTAGATAGTTTAATTTACACCTAATGAGCACCCCCCGGGAATATGGGTCACAAACAATAGAGAAGTGATGTTAGAAGAGTCCTTGGAAAAAGAATAGGTAGTATTGCTAAACTTAAGAAGTTCAGAGGCTAAAATGTAAATAATAATAAATAAATAAAAAGTGTTCGAGGTTATGAACCCTGGATAATATTTATAAGGTAGAAGACCCTTTAAGGCTACCCACTTAAAAAGTCAGCCACCTCCACTGAAAAATTGGTTGCCTTTGTTTTCTCTCAGAGCTCTATGTCTTTGAGATTTCGTTTTTCAATTTCACATATTAATTTGAATCTTACTACCCCTTGATTCAATTAGCTCTAATGGTTAGAACTCCTAAGAATACTTTTGTTTTAGAGATCCCTTATGTGGATATTGTTAGATGTGAGACATCTATGTCAATTCTATGAGAATCGAACTTCTAATACTAATTTTGTTCGTGTTCAGATGCGTTTGGAAGAACCTACTCAAATCATACTTCGGGAACTACCAACTTTGAGGTTGAAGCATCGGAAGAGGTAACAGTGATATTAAATGTGATTTAATATTGTTTGCTTTATTGTTTTAATGTTGATACAAATAGATTTGTCTTTAAGGAATTTGATATTAAATTGTGATTTAAATTATTATGTTCAACTGCACAAAATCTGTGTTTTTAATATCTGATCCCTTCATAGCAAATGTATAGAAGCCCCCAGTTCCCAATGCATAATTTTCAAAAATTTAACCCAAGGCGACTGTGGGTAAGAACCAGGGTTGTTTCAATTACTACGGTCCTCACTAGATGAAGGTTATCCAAAGAAATAAAAGTTAAATGCGTTGCTTTTGGAGGATTCAGATAACGAAGATTGAAAATCTGAGGAAGTATGTGTCAACACAATGCTACTTGTGGACAACTATTAGGGTAGGAAGGGTTTGAAATTGCTAAATAAATAAGCTAATTTAGGGACATAGAGTTTTGGGATTCTACATTCCATGAAGAAATATTACCAGATGTGGCTAGTGATTGAAAGGTTCCCATGTGTGAATGTTATGGAAGAAAGCGGGTTGAAATGCGTTTGGTCCAGCCACATAAGCATTCTATGGAAATGGTGATGTAATGAGTTGCAAAGTGCTAAAATGAGTATGTGGACAGATTGATGAAAGGTGCGGTAGAAATTTTGGCAGACGTGGATGCCAAATTTTGAGGGGTCGAAGCAAGAGTTAATTTGACAAGGGCATCAGATTTTTTTGGTGGGGGTAATTTGTTAGCCCCTGACAATGCAAAATTAGAAAATTGAACATTCTTGGTGCATTTTCTAAGTGAGTTTGCTGCTAGTGGCATACACCTAGACAGCTATAGCAACGTACCATTGACTTGGTGCATTTTCTAACTGAGCGTAGTGCACACGACACACTACTAAGGAATCAACACAAAAAGGCACAAAGATTGACCTAATTAGGTAAATGTTGGGCGAGGACAAAGGGTAGGTTTGCAAAATATCGCCGTGATGGTGCAAGGTTGTGGTAACTTGGCATAAACGGTGGCATTCCAGCTAAGGTAAATGCGTTGGCCTTAACAACCAACGCTATAACTCTGCATGCATTATGATGTCTACTATCTTCGCTTCAATTACTTTGCTTAAAAGTATTATAAGAAGACCCATCCCCTTAAAGTACCTCAGCATGGTTGTGAAGTTTGCATGTTGGAGGATGTCGACAGACTAAGGTATGACTTCCACATAAAAGTAATCTTAGGGCATGGTTTACTAATGAATCTTGGATTGGCACAAAACTTTGGGTGCAACTTGTCGGTAGACAAAGGAATCGTGGGACAATGTCGATAGGCATTGAGTATCACTAAAGCTAAGATTAAGGTAATTCTAGGCATGTTTCTAGACTCGATGCTCATAGGTGTAGTATTGACACTGAGAAAGACGGTATGGGGTCACGATAACAAATGTCAATATGCATCGGCATTTGTTGACAAAATAGGGCATCGTTGGGTATTGTTGGTGGGCATTGGGCAATTTTGGAGTAAGGTGCTTGGCAAGCGTTTGCAAAAAAAAAAAAAAAGACGTCATTGTGCAATGTTGGTTGGTGTTGGCACAACGTGTAAGACAATCCTAGGCATTGTGCTAGGATTAGATTTCAGGGGCGCGACATAAAACCAAGAGAAGATTTTGGCAAGGGGCTAAGGTAATGCTGACAGAACGTGGTCACAATGCCACATTTTGGTTAGAGTCATAAGAGTAACATGGAAAATTATTGGGGTGCAATGATGGATTGAAGATACAATGGGTATGGCCACAAGGTCAACTAGACAACTTGTTGTTGTTGCTTAGTTAAGGTACATGGATTTGGCAAAGTAAAGGTTAACTGGTATGTGTGCCTGACATGTACATGAATTTGGCCACAAATTTGGTAGAGTACTACCCATGCATTCAAGATCAGACATTGTCCAACAATTTTCGACCCATATCCCTGGCAATTGAGGGTGTTAACTTTCTTCTTCCATTTATAAATTCGGACTTGAGCATTAGAGTTTAGCAAAGAGCATGTTCCTGCAACCCTTGATTGACTCGGGGAATTGAGTGTGTTTCCTTGTTTTTTGTTAGTAATAAAAATGAGGTTGGTTTTGTCTAATGCATGTGATGCATTTCAAACTATTTTCTAGTGCGTGTGTGTGTGCGTGTCTTGGGTTGCGATAGACCGCGTTGGTGTCTTAGAGTAGTAAGCATGAATGACTGACTGGTGGACAATCAAACTACCACAGATGTAGAAATTTCAAGTTTGAGCCCAACTTGAGTCGTAAAAAAATTATTGAACACAATTTTTTTTATAAAGTTCAGGTACAAAAATAGTTAGCGACATTTATCACTAGAACTAAAGAAAAAGAACCCTCTTATATTTTATTTGGTACATATGTTGGAGGTGAAGATTGAACTATATATCTTTTAGAATAGGAGCTAACTATACATCCACTAAGCTGCGTGATAAATAAATAATAAAAAGAAAACCTCCAAGAGTGAAAAAAAAAAAATGCAATTTGCCATTTAATTTCGATTTTATTCTCTCAAAACCAAACACGCCCTTATAGCAGCTATCAGTCTGGGACCCGTAGGAACAGTACAGAACCGATCGAAGAAGAAGAGAGACGTTGAGGAAAGAAGAAGAGTAGAGAAATCGAAGGGACGATGACGGAGGCGATGATAAGGAAGAAAGCCGGAATGGCGAGCGTCAAGGACATGCCGCTCCTTCAGGATGGTCCGCCTCCGGGTGGTTTTGCGCCGGTCCGGTACGCCCGCCGGATCCCCAACAAGGGCCCAAGCGCCGTCGCCATCTTTCTTACTGCTTTCGGCGCTTTCTCCTGGGGCATGTACCAGGTCGGCCAAGGGAACAAGATCAGAAGGTATTGTGAATTGTAATTGCTTCATTTCTATTTCCATTTTGTAAGTATGCGTGTACATTATTATCATTGAATTACGCGTAAATCCTAATTTAACGTGGTTGAGATGAGGTACTTTGGATGATTTAGATTGTCCTATTTTGCCCTAAAATATATGGATACATGGTACTTTTTTTAATTGGATTCTTTCCTTTTTTATTTGTGTTCTATCTATTATCTTCAGATATTTGTTTTAATTGAGTCTGTGTTGTGCGTGATTAGAGATTATAATCGTTGACATCTGGCGTTAAATCTTCCCATTTTTGTTTCTGAAACCCACCAAGTGTTGTAAATCAAACGTTTACTTTTGGCTGTTTGGGATTAGGTTTTTGTTCTATGCTTTTCCCTCACCTGAGTTGCGGGTTGTGATTTATGACTGTTATCCAATTTTATTGTATGTGCTTCTAGTGCATCACATTAAGTACTACTGAGTACTGACATGGAAACCCTTTTTCAAAAAGTTGCTGATTTCCTTATGTTGTGAGTACATTTGCTTCCCATTCACTTATGAATGGGATTTAAATTCATAGATCAAATTTGAACTGAATGACATGAACTTGGGACACTGGAACGGAAAAGTTTTATTTCGGCATTTTTAATTTTTCTTCTTGATGATTACTGAATTATTTATATACTTGAAATTTCTTTGTAGAGTTTACACCTTACACACCCCCAGTCATTTTGACTTATGCCTCGGAAAACCCTTGCCAACGAGAATCCTTTGTTATTGTAGATTTATAACCCAACAATTCCAATTTTGGCCAGAAAAGGATGACATCATTTTCTGTTCATTTGCCTTTGTATTTGCTAGAAAGGCTAAAATCCTAATATCTTTATAAGGCTACTCTTAAGGATGAAATGACAAGAACCGCCCTCCCAACAATTCTTTGTTTCCTCTCCTGTTTCTTCTTCCCCCATTACTTCTTTCTTTTTCTTTTCTTTTTTCAACCTTCCATCTCTGGTAAAAACTCACCCCGCAACTTTTCCAGTTCTCTTGCTCAACCCCAATCACCATTAAAAAGCAACCACTACACCAACTCTTCCATGGTTGCATCCCCAAACCACCATCACCGAAATTACCCAGCCTCCCCTCTGACTAGACCACCACCACCACCACCATGATCCCCAAAGTAGCAAGTTGCCCCGCAAAAAGAAAGAGAAGCAGAGCCACCATCATTCGATTTCAAAGAATAATTGTGAAATTGTAGCAGTGGGTTGGTTGTGGCAGATCTAGTCTGTGTGATGACGCCGAGGATTTTGTTTGGCGATGTGGCAAATCGCAAATCTGAGCAATTGTGGGTGTGGAAAATGGTTTAGGGTTCGTGATTGTCTTTTTGGAAAGAAAAAATAGTTGCTTTGGTAGGTGGTGGCGGCGGCGGAGATTGGAGTTGCAATGGCAGCGGCCATTTTGTTGTCAATGGCTTTGGTTGCAGGGTTTAAGAACCATGAAGAAAAAGGGAAAAACTTTGAAGAAGAAAGAGGAAGGGGGACCAAAAAATGGAAGAAAAGTGAAAGGAAAAAAAAAATAAAGGGGGAAAAAAAATACTCCTTTGAAATGGGTATTAGTCATCGAACATGTAGTCATTTTTATAGCTTTTTCCCTTTTTTATTCAATTAATAATAAAGGAAAGGAAGGTAGTTTTATAGGTCAAATTTCCGATAAAGGGTCTCAAGTATTACTAAATGACAGGATCTTCGTGGTATAAGTTAAAATAACAAGGGGTGTCTTAGGGTTGAAATCTTTCTTCGTAGTGCTAAAAGATTGGTTGTGATTGGCCTTTTCTTTTTGATAAATGTTCTCTCTATTTGTCAAGGAAAGACAGTGTTTCTATTGCCTGCACTTAATAATGAATTTGCTTTGTCTCACAAGTAAGATAAAAAGGTAAAACCAGATACCAATTCTCACTACCTATATTAATGTATTCTATTTTGGTCTATATCTGTTTCACTTGTTGGGTTTTTGAGTTTGCAAACATTCTTAGCTGCTGCTAAACCTCTCCTTGACTCCGAGGCAGCAAGTGATCAACCATAACAGTTGGTAACATTTATCTAGTTTGTATTTAGTCCACTAAGTTGGCTCATGATATGTTCTAACTTTTAACTAACCCAAAGCATCAATTTGTAAAAAACAACGATACCCTTGTGAATCCCTGTTCAAAACATGTTAAGCTGTACAATGTTGATTCAAAAGTTTAAGCTAGAATATTTCTCATGTAAATTTTTTTCATAAAACAAATATAAGAGCATATTGCATTATGATTATTTCATCTTTTGGTGCATTGCCCTTTTGTATTTTCCCTGTAGATCTACTTTTTTGTTTATTACAAATGATGTGTTAGTTATTTTCTATTTATTTGATCTGCATCAAAGTGCTTCACTAGCGCACAATGTGTTAACCTAATTGAGTTTTCTTTCCCTTCCACGTGTCTTAAGTATCAGCTATTTGAAAATGGGGCCCTTCAATGTCTTATTTATTTTTTAATACTCATAATTCTTTTATAAAATTAAAATATCAAAAGAAAAAATAATTAATATAGTGATTCAATTAAAAGTTGAATTTTTTATTTGATGTAATATTTTAATAAAAATATCTTGAAATTTTGAAGGGGCCTCCAAAATTTTGGGGCTCTAAGCGACTGCTTTGGTTTGGCCAAGGCTTGCCCTGTGTTAATACATGGTGCATCTGCATGTTATGTGGATATTTGCATCACTATTTGACACATATATACCTTGACTATTTTGTGCTTTCATATTTTTAAAGCTTTAGAAAAGAAGCCACCGAAACCATATATTTACTTAGGTGATTATTGGAGAAATATAGAGAAAAGAAGAAAGATTTGCATATGATTTTCTGGACTTAGGTAAAGCTTTTGATTGGGTACCCAAAGAAGTATTCTGGTGAGTTTTAAAAAAGAAATAAGTAGCCAAGGGTTATATTCATGTGATTAAGGATATTGATGATGCCGAAATTTGGTTCGGTGGATCACAGTCAATATGGTTGAACTCCGCCGGGTTGACTTCGTTAACCTGTCACTGCAAAACAAGGCTTAGACACCGAGGGTTGGGTTCCTGGTGAAGCCCCTTCGGTGTGAGAATAAGTCACTGTTGTTTTGAAAAAAAATATGCTTCAGGGAATTTAAAGTAGAATTTATACTGAGGTAGAGTTTACTTTTCTCTAGTAAGAAGCGTAGGCTCGAGAATTCGGCTTGCCTGTTTAGCTCTTAAGCCAGGACTTGTCTTTAAGTAGAGAAGAAAATGGAAGACTTGTATTTTGTAGGCAAGTCTTAATGTGCCCTTTGGTGAAGAATGAGACCCTTATTTATAGGTATTTCTTGGACTAATTTTAGAGTTAAATACTCATTTGGCGGTGAAATTAGGCCACCACTTATTAATGGTTAGGCCATTTAGGGTTGTGGTAGGTTTTAGTGGGCAAATTAGGTTATAGTGGTAATTTTGAATGGTAAATGGTTAGCAAAATTACCCATCAAAATTACTCATCATCAGATATATATATATGGGGATATGTGATTAAGGATATGTATGAAGACTTGAAGTTAGATGAGGGAATGGCCCCTAAACGATCTATATGGTGCAAATGGATTCATGTAGTTGACCTTACTTAGGTGGGACAAATGGGTTTTTTGTTGTTGTATGAAGGTATTGTCACCAGTGTTCAGATAGTAGGAGGTGATACTTGTGTGTTTCCAATAAATATAGGCTTACATTAATGATCGTCTTTAAGTTCTCTTCTCTTTTTTCTAGTGATGGATCAACTTACAAAACATATTCTTGACGAGTACGGTGGAGGATATATTTTTGCGAGTGACATAATACTAGTTAATAAAACTAAAAGAGGTCTTAATAGTAAGTCAAAAGGTTGGAGAGCAACCTTGGGGTCACAATGGTTTAAATATTAGTATAACTACATGCATTATAATTTTAGTAATACTCGTAGAGGTGATGATATAGTTAAAAATGGAGATCAACTGATTAGGTGGTCCATATAGTTAATTATTTTAGATATATAGGTTATATAATGCAGGATAATGGTGAAAATCAAGAAGGATATTATGCATAGAATTAAGACAAAATGGTTAGTGCAAAAGTGTGTTGATATGTGATTTTCAAATACCTTTGAAATTAAAGAGAAATTCTAAAAGAGTGCAATAGGACGTGTGCTTTATGTGGTTGAGGATGTTGGGCAATAAACAAGAAGTATGTTCAAAAAGTAAATTTAGCAAAGATAATGATGTTAAGGTGGATAAGTGGTAACGCAAGATCGGATAAAATTAGGAATGGTGTTATTACCATTAGGAAGAGGTTAAGAATAGTCGCCATTGAGGATAAGATGAGAGAAACTTGTTTAAGATGGTTTGAACATGTTAGAAACCACAGTCAGAAAATGTGATTTAATTCAAGTAGATGGTGCCACAAGATGAAGAGGTAGAGCTCATAAAACTTGGGAAGACAAAATTAAGAATGTTTTGATGACACTGAACTTAACAAGGGGGGTGACCCTAGAATGATTTTATGGAGTAAGCGGATTCATGTTGCTGACCCTACTTAGGTGGGAGGAAGGGTTTGTTGTTGTATTTTGAAAACTTTAAAGGGAAATATGATATTTGAATTAACATATTAGTTTATGGTGACCTAATTGGTCAGGTGCAAGTTATTTCTCTCTTATTAGTGGTTGGCCCCAAGTGATCATTTGTATTCTGAGTGGTTTCTAAATAAAAAGGAAAAACTTTGGATGGAATCATTTCTTACATTGATTTTGAAGTCATTTTGATCTAAAGTTTCTTATGGATGAACCTATTGGACACGTGCGTCCTTCACGCTTTCTAGGGCCAATTTTCTTTTTTATGTTTTCCTTATTCGGTGTAAACTATGAGTGGGCTATTTTTTAGTGAGCATTTTCCATTTTCTTGGAACGCAAAATTGAATAGACTAAGCTTAAGTGTATGTTTTGCTATTCAAAAACAGAGTTTTAGTTGGCTTAGAAAAATCATTGGGCCTAAACTGCTTTAGAGCCAGGTCTTTAAGGTGGCGTTTGGTTAGTGTTTCCCTTTTTACCATCCTACTTGGGATGGGATGAGAATTTTGTTTCCTTCTAATAACAGAATCGCGTTTGATAACGACATAATCTTGTTTCTTTCTGGGAACATAATCGCGTTTGGTAACAACATAATTTTGTTTCTTTCTGGGAACATAATCACTTTTGGTAACGACATTATTCTAGAATTGTTTCCTCAACAATTCTTCCTCTTTTTATTTATTTCTTTCTTTAAATATATGATAATAAATATAAAATTATGCCAAATTTAAAAAAGTAAACATTAATTAAAAATGGTATTTGAAAATATCGATATATTAAATATAAACACCGTACATATTTTATAATAGATGATCAATTTGATTTAATATGATTTTGGCGACAAAAATGGAATTGTATAGCGAAATCCTTTTGCCGAAAGTGACAAATAGTGTTTCTTAGTTAATAGTTTACTGTTCAATAGCAAAATCATTTTGGAGAAAAATATATATTCCCTCTATATACTAAAAAATATTACGTGATTTATATTTGTGCATATTTGCAAAACCAAATGCATAAACAATCAATATACAATAAACAAATAAAAAACATAAATAATTTATTTCTCAAATTATATAACTGTATTAAAAACAATCAAATAACCCTACACGACATCGTCAAACTCTTATCCTAAGATGTCAATATACTTTATTACAACCAACTCTTAAACATTAATTCAACATAACAAAATTCAATTAAAATTTATAGACTAAACATAGTCAAAAGATAAACCCTTAAAGGAACAATTTTAAGGAACAATGAATGCCAAACAATCAACATCATCAATTCCATAATATGTTGAATTGGCTACTTCACCATCTATTACATCTTTGTCCTTGCTAGAGGTTACTAACAGGGAAAAAGCAAAAAGATAAAAAATCAAAACCAATCATATATCTAGCTAGCATCACCTGATATTGTTATAGAAGAGAATAAAAGCATAAAGCGAAGAACATCAATTTTTTTTAATTAGTCCTCGACATCAAATCAGGCACTGATTTTCTATACGTTTACCTCCAGATATTTCAGACTCAGCAGTGTCATCGCCTTTCTTAAAGCTATCAGCCTTTTGCCGATGGACTAGAGCATTTTTTGCCAAAATTTCTTGCTCCTTTTCAATGTGGTACTTACTAATCTTCTCCTCAAACTCCTCAATGCAGACACAAATGTTCTTTGTTTTCTTCTATTGAATTTCTTCATTTTTTCTTCATTGAAGCAAATGAAAAAAAGTATGCAAATGAAGAAAAACAACAGAAAAATGAAGAAAAATCAGCTGAAAAAAAATACTTCATCAAGAAATTTACCACATGATTTTTGTACAATTTTCACATGCGTTAATCCAAATAGGAAATTCATCACTATTAAATTACTCTTTTGCTATATAATCTCATTTGTATCTCTAATTAGCATAGGGATGACATTCAAATTAAAAATCATACCATCCAATTTTGAGTCATTTCCTCGCAAGAGCATGTATGCATTATGCAACATCTAGATGAGAAACAATTTTATCCATTTTTTAAATGAAGTTCATCAAATTCACTGAATTGGGTATTTGTATTAAAGCTAGAGATTGGGCAGAATCAAAGCTTAGAGACATCAATCTCCAACTTAAATTGGACATAATTGATCAAACAGATAAACAATCTTGATCTAAATGAGGAAAACTCACGTCATAAATCACTAAATCTAAACGAGTTTTAGCACTAACGAAGACATTGAATCCTAATTCCAAGAAATCGAACCCTAATTGTGAGAAATTGAACACTAAATCAAGAAATCAAAACCTAATTCTGAGAAATCGAACCCGAAATCAAGAAATCAAACTCAAAATCAAGAACCCATACCTGATTGTCTTGATCTATACTGAAAAACCCAAGAAACCAAACCCAATGACACTTGCGACGGCAACGGAGATAGAGAGAGAGAGAGAGGGAGAAGGAGAACTTACACAGCGACGGCGAGAGAGAAGTCAACACTTGTTGGAGACGACAACAAGGCTAGCGATGGAGAAAGAGAGCATTGAAGGCGAAGTGAACGAAGAAGGAACAAACTTACATAGAAAACAACAGCTACGGCGAGAAGAGAACACGACGACGATTGCTATCGAGAAGAGAGAATGGCGAATGAAGAAGAAGCACAAAGAGGAAGAAAATGATCGCGATGGTTTGGGGATAAAGTGGGAATGAATTCTCTCATTAACATTTGTGTTAATACCGAGCGTGTCCCTCAAGTGGGATGGGATGGGAAAAAAACAAGTTCTTTTTTATTCTCACTTCCTTAAGGAATGTAGGAATCATTCCCAAAATTTTGAGATGAGATGGAAACGGAAATGGGTTTACCAAACGCGTTCCTAAACATCAATCCCAAAAATCTGGGGATGGGATGGGATGATGTAGGATAGGAACAGGCGTTTGGTTAGTGTTCCTACTTTTCTCAACCCAACTGGGATGGGTTGGGTTGAGTTAAGTTGAGAATTTTGTTTCTTTCTGGGAACAGAATTGCGTTTGGTAACGATAATTTTTTTTTTTATGCTGGGAATAGAATCACGTTTAGTAACCACATTATTTGGGATTATTTTTTTCATCCAAGCAAAAATCATCAAAAAGAAAAAATCATCCAAACAAAAATTATCAAATCATCCAAACAAATAATCAAACCCTAAATCGATTCGAGCAAAATTGAAATCGAGATTGAACCCCAAACCAAATTCAACAACAAAATCGAAATCGAAACCCTATACCAAATCGAATCGATTTCAGTAACGATTACGAAGACGATTTGGAAATCGATTTCAGTAACGATTGCGAAGACGACGGCGACGAGAGGAGGAGGAACGATTTCGTGTTTGAAACCCTAAATTGATTTCAAGAACCAAATCGAAATCGATTTCGTGTTCGAAATCCGAGATTTGTCGATCTGAATTGAAGAACAGCTAAGACGATGATCGCTCAAGAGAGTAGGCTGAGATCGATAATTGCCAGAGAGAGGAGGCTGAGATCGAGAGAGAAGGCTGAGACAACGAGCAAGAACCAAATCGGATCGAGAGAGGAGGCTGAGATCGCGAAATGTTTGGGATGAAATTGGAACAGGGGTCTCATTAACTTTTGGAAAAATGACGAGCGCATCCTTTTTCATAGGTTGAGTTTTTTGGGCAAAAAAAGAACAAGTTTTTTTTGTTTCTCATTTCCTTAGGATTTGAGAATCAATTCTTATTTTTTGAGTTGGATTGGGTTAAGTTTTGTGTTGCCAAACTCGTTCCCAAAAATCACTCCCAGAATTTTTGGGTTGGGTTGGGTTGGGTTGGGTTGAGTTGAGTTGGGTTGGGAACACTAACCAAACAGGGCCTAACTGACCTGTTGGAATGGGTGGGATCATTTTGATTGACCCTTTGGGCATGGGGCTTGGGCCTAATCCAATATTTTATTGGACCAGGGTTTGGTCTATGGAACCCTGGGGTTTCCCCGACCCACTCCCATCTCCTAAAGGGGACAAAGCTTAATCGTCCGTTTGGATGGTGGGGATGGGAGGAGAGGGGAAGGAAGGGATTTTCTTTCTTCTGTTGTGTTTGGAATTTGGATGAAGGGAGATGTTCACTTTTCATTGTGTAATATCATTATTATATCCTTCATATATATGTCTATACATGTAGGAGATTAATAAAAGGTGGTGGTTTGTGCTAAAATAAATTAAATAAGGGCAAAATAGTAAATTTGGGAAGACAGGTTCTCATTTTGCTTCTTTCAACGCTGTTGGAAGATTGAGATAGTTGGTGTGATTGCTTTCATTAAGGACATTCACAGTTGTTCCCGGTTCGAAAGAATTTAAAATTCTACTTTTACATACCCCTTCTTGAAATCAAGTACCTTCTTGAAATACTTTACCTGAACGCACCCTTGTTTTTTTCTTTCCTAAAAGACTTTCAATATGCTTGTTGAAAAGTAATTTCTAAACGAGAAAGATAGTGCTGTGATCTGTATCTGAACAAAAATGACCAACTAATGGAAGTTTTGAATTGGGAAATGCATATTTTCATTGTTTTTAAATTTTTTATCTTTGTCCCAATAATAAGCATATGAGATGGAATATTGGAAATGAAGAAAATCTTGTCATATAATATGCTGACTATGTTCTGTAATATAGGGCACTAAAGGAAGAAAAATATGCTGCTCGCCGGGCTATCTTGCCTCTGCTTCAGGCTGAAGAGGATGAGAGGTAAAGAAGACAACATTTTGTTTAGTATTTCTGTTTCTGTTTAGGGACATAAACATAAATATGGAAACAATTCTGTGTGTATCTAATTATTTGTTCTGAAAATCTGAGAATAAAGCAGATACGGATTTTCTTTTGTTCCCATATTTTTGGTTTTGTTCCCAATTTTGTGAAAAAGGAAAAGAAAAAAGAGAAGTGCGAAGGCCTCATTTGTTTAGTGTTTCTGTTCCAAAAAAATTGGGAACAGAAATAGAAATATGACAACCAAAAAATAAATTGTTTTTGTTATGCTCCCAGCTTTTCCAAGCAATTTTTTTGGAAACAGAAGTCACAAATTACTTTTTCTGTTTTTCTAAAAACAGAAACAATAAACAAATGGCGCCTAATAATTTCTTCATCAGTGTTGTTCCACCCAGGGACCAATTCTGTTCTGTTCCCAAAAATTGTTCCAAAATCTGATAACAGAGTAGAAACATTTTTTTATACCCATAGTTTTGTGTATGTTCCCCATTTTCTCGGAATGGAAGCAATAAACGGAAACGCTAATGCCCTGTTTGTAGAGTTTTGATCCCTAAAACTTTGGAGCAGAAACAGAAATATTATTCTTTTGTGCTTCTAGTTTTTTTGAACAAATTTCTGGGAACAGAGCAGAATTTGTTTCCATATCTTTTTTATGTTCCAAGTTTTTTGAGAAAAGAAACACTAAACTAACAGCACCTAATCAATCGCCGCCTAACATTTCTTCATCAATCTTGTTCCACCCATAGTTTCTCATTAAATAGAACATTATTATTAAACTTGAAGAACGTTCTTTCTATTTTCAATTCAGATTTGTCAATGAATGGAAGAAGTATCTCGAGGAAGAGGCTAGAATAATGAAAGATGTTCCTGGTTGGAAAGTCGGCGAAAGTGTGTATCACTCCGGAAAATGGATGCCTCCTGCATCTGGTGAACTCCGTCCCGATGTCTGGTAAATCATCCTTATAATGGCACCTGAAAATCCTTTTTTTTTTTGGTTCTCAATGGGAAACAAAATGTGTACCGGTAAAAATTCTTATTTGTACTCGGAACGTTTTCTTTTTCCTTTGTGTTAGCTCTCATTATTGTTTCCGTTCCACATTGCCTAAAAGATTGTGACTTTCAAAGACCCTAGCAGTTCGCTGGTTATATCCTTGCCTAGTAGAGCAATTGTCTCTTAAGGCTCTGTTTGGCCCTCCTTTTGCTTGGGGTGCTTTAGTATTTTTGAAAGAAGAAGCTCAGTTGTTCTTTGCTAGGAAGAGTAGAAAATTGCATAGTAAGTGTTTGGTACCACAGAATTCCGAGTCTTGAAATTGGAATCAAGAATAAACGTGTACAACTTTTTAGATTTTTACATGCTCTGTGTTGCAACAAATGACAGCTGCCTCCGACGACATTTGTTGTCTCTCGTTATTTCTCTCATCACTCTTGCTTTCTCTCTCTCTCCCCATGTGTAAAAAAAATTTTAAAAATAAATTCTGGGATTATCTCAAAAAATTGGGAGTATTTGGGAACAAAAATATGCTAACCAAATATATTTATGTTCTTATATTTCAAAAAAAAAAAAAAAGAAATTGGAGAAAAACACACTACACAAACGCGGCATAAATTCCTTCCCTCTCAAGGCTCTAACGAGCCTTGTGCCCATGACCATTCATGCCTTTTCTCTCATGTCCCGACACCCGACGGATCGTCGGGGTAATTGAAATAGATCCCTCACCTTTTGCCATCCACCAGCAATTGTCTGGTGAGTACTTATTGCAACCGATAGTGAGTATTGAAAACCTCGAACGATGAGGCCTTCGGCCCCCACCATAAATGGCAGAAGAAGATCGTCCTCGCAATCACCCTCGGGTGGAAGTTCCAGTGAAATTCGCTGCCTACCTGCAGCGTGTGGTTGCCGAAGTCTGTTGCCGGACCGACAGTGGGCGTTATAGTAGGTTGGTGCTGTCTGGGAGACGATTGATGATGTGGACGGTCACTCCCCTAGTGAGGTAGACTCTGGCGGAATTGGCGACAGGTTGAGCATTAGGGTTAGTACTAGTAGGGTAAGTAACTTCACCTTCCTCATGATTGTGATATTATTAGCAATATTTTTGTGTTTGTGTGTGTATATATAGATGGTGCAAATTATGCTTAATTAATGCAGCTATCAGATTGGGGATATTCAAAGTGGATTGCTTAAGCTAAATTCAAATTCTTCCCTTTTTCAAGGACTTTATTAATTTTCAGATAGATTTCATTTTATATTTAGTGCTTTGAATTTGTTATTATTTTCTAGTGTCCAATAGAGTGTTATTGGTTTTAGATTGATTCGTGTTTCCAGAAGAAATGTAGTAAATTTTGGTATGGACCAGTATTTAGATTTTTACAAGAATTTTCAATGAAATTCAACGAGGAATATATATTACCATTTTTTTTTTCGATTCTATTGCAAAATGAGTATTTTCCAATGATATTTTACTAGTTTTATGATGTCATGTTTAATAATATTAAAATATGCATTTTTTTTACTCATTTATTTTCACATTCAAAAATAATAAATAATGAACCGTTAAAGAAACTAGGTATAGACTTCTAAGAGGAGGTATCTGAAGAGTGTTTTAATTTTTAGTTATTGTATTTTTACTTTTTCAATTTTTATCATGTATTTGAATAAAAGCTTGTTTTAATTTATTTTTTCCCAGATTTTGCAATTTTTTGTTTTTAAGGTCAGTACTAGTTTGAGACCTGATTGCGCGGGCTCAGAAAAGTTATAATAAATTCTCAATGTTGAAGCATGAAACATGTATCATTTGATTATTTTGGTAGTAATATCCGAGAGTGAATGTATAAATTTTGAGTAGTGTCATTATATATAAAGCTGACAAAACGGGTATTTACACAATAGTACGACACGAGATCGACACGAAATTATTGGGCATAAATTTAGCTTATTAGGTAATGAGTCGTTATCTGGTTTGACTCGATAAGCATGATAAGAAACAAATCAGGTTATCGGATTCACCTGATAACTCGATAGGCGACACGAGTGACATGATAATAATTATCGGGTGTCCAAGTTACACGATAACCTGAGATCTAATAAATTACACAATAATTTAATAAATTATTATAAAATAAAAATATACTAAAATATATTTACACATATTACTCCAATTTTATTTAATATTATAATTTAATCCATTATATATAGACCCTAAACCTAAATGAAATCAATCGGCCTCCTCCTCCTCAGGAGTAAAGTGTTTGGAAAACCGTTTATGATTTGTATTATGGATTTATTGACAGTGTATATTTATTTGTGTTCATATGAATGATGTTTATATTGACGAATATTTTTGTTTTGTTTTGTTTTGATCTATTGAAATGATGGATTTTTTTTTTTTTTTTTGTATTGTTTGATTTGTTTTTGTTGATATTGTATAATTATTTTTATTTTTATTTTTTTAAATGTGTTAATAGATCTTTAATATGTAATAGGTAGAACAAATGTTTATTATAACTTGTTATTGTGTCGTGTCGTAGATTTCGTGTTATCGTGTGACATAAAAAATTATTGTGTCATGTCGTGTCGTGTCGTGTTCGTGTTTAGGTAACCTAACACGATACCTTATCGTGTCGTGTTTGTGTTTTGTGATATCGTGTTCATGTCAGACCATCACACGACACGAAATACGAACTGTTTACACGATTTGACACCCTAGTTATATAGATATAAAAAATAAATATATTATTAAAAATTAAATAAATAATCATAAATGTGAAATAATATTTCTACAATTTTTTTAATAATATATTGTAAAATTACAAACAAATAACCTTAAATTAGGATTAATTTTATTAATTTTTGTGATTCACATTTTAATTTAATTAATTTATATCATATCTACTTTTTTTTTAAGTATAAATATTTTTTAAATCACAGTTATTTTTTAAAATAATTTAAAATGTGTACCAAAAACATTAATTATATAGTTGTGCATTAATTAAAAAATATATAACTAAAGCAGTAAGGAAAAAAAAAAAAGCAGTTGCTTGTTATTTGATATTATTAAAAAATAAAATATAAGAACTCATCAAATTCTTGAATTGTATTCTCAAACTTTATTAAAATATTCTCTTTTCTTCCTTCCATTTTTAAGTAGTAATTAGTTTTAGACCCCCTGAATTGTGCAACCTTATAAAATAATCATAAATTTCTTTTAATATTAAAGTATGAAATACATACATATTATTTGGAGCGGATACATAAATTTTATTAAATAATGGCGTTTTATAAATACCAAAAATAAATATACTATTAAAAATTATATAAATAATCATAAAAATAAAATAATATTTCAATAAATTAACTTTCACTAATATATTATAAAATAACAAACAAATAACCATAGATTAGAATAAATTTTATTAATTTTTGCAAGTTTAATAAATTAGAATTTAATTAATTTATATCATATCTAATTTCTTTTTGGTTGAAAATATTTTTTAATTACATTTTTTTTAAGTAATTTCAAATGTGCACCAAGAAAATTAAATATATATTTGTGCATTAATTAAAAAAATAAATATAACTAAAAAAAAGGAAGAAATTGAGTAGAGCACTCATTATTTGATATATAATTTTTTTTTAAAAAAAATGTAAGAAGTCATCAAAATGCTTGAAAGAGATATTCTCCAATCTAATTAATTTATATCGTATTTAATTTATTTTTGGTTGAAAATATTTTTCAATGATATTTTTTTAAAAATAATTTAAAATGTGCACCAGAGAAATTAATCATAAATTTGTCCATTAATTAGAAAAGAATTAAAAAATAAAGAAATAAAAAATAAAAGAGGAAGAAATTGAGTAGGACACTCATTGATATATAAAAAATAACAAATAAATAAAAACTGACCAAAATGCTTAAAAGAGTTATTATATAATCTCATTAAAACTTTTTCTCTTATTTCAAAGTATTAGTATTAGATATTAGATTAGTTGATAGCTCTAGTTTTATGTTAATTTGTGGTTATTATTATTCGATTGTGATTTTTATAGAATTCTTTTTGTATATAATGTCGAGGAAGAATTGTAATTTATTACCTTGACGTGTGCGTGAGTTAAAAAATGATAAATATTGTCATTATTATTTGATATTTTTTTGACCTTTTATCATTTAACCCTTATTTAAGAATTAGGTTTTACCCATATTTAAGAGTTAGGTTAGAAACAAATATTTTTAAACAGTTATACATTAGTCTTTTTTAGAAACATTGTTAGTTTATAATCTTTTCACCGTATAAATAGACGTTTATACCCTTATATATAATGTAAAAATCCTTATCATGTATATCATTCCTACCCGTAATATCTTCTATGCATCTCTCTTTTCTTTCTCTTTCAAAGCCCCAACCACAATCTCTTCTCTGTAACGGACATATTTTTCTTTCTCGTCGGAGATGTCACTGTCGAGATTGTTCCGGCGACCTACGTGGCAGCACCTCTGGAAGTCATTGAGGCTGAAGGAGGAGGACAGATTTGAGTTATTCGAATCTCTAGAAGTTCTCCAGCGCGGTTCCTCCCTCGATCACCGCCGTTAAATCTTTGAAATCAATTAGGTTTTCTCGTAATTCGCTTTCTGGGTAGCTGTCGATTGCCATAGATTCACATTTAAGCATGAGGCGACTCATAAAACTTCATATCTGTTGTCTTCGTTGCAATAGATAGTTTCACAATCGTCGTTTGCCGCTGAAATTGGAGACCTGTGGGAGTACTGTGTTACGATGCATTACCCAATTGAATTTCTAGGGTTTTGATATTCTAAGGTTGATAATTACATTTTCACCCCTTTTTTAAGTTTAATTTCGATTTTTTAATTCTTTTACCAATGAACACGTGCATGGTTGAATTTTGAGATTTCAATAGTCTAAGGTTAATAATTACATTTTCACCCCTTATTTAGTTTTAATTTAAAAATTTTATTTTTTTTTACCAATAAACATCATCTCTCTCTCTCTCTGTGTGATCTGGAATTCTTAGATATGAAAATTTCAGATCTGATTTTTTGAGTGAATATTTGTTCTGAAAATTTGAGTGGACATTTGCTTTTGAATGAACATTTGTTCTGAACATTATTTAATGAACATTTATTTTTTTATTTTTGTTCTAAAATATTGAGTGAACATTCATACATAAATATACATTGTTATAAAATATTGGAATTGTTTTAAAATATTGAGTGAACATTTATACAAAAATGTGAATTATTGCTAAATGAAATATTGAGTGAACGTTGATTGAACTATTATTCTGAAATACTTGAGTGAGTTTGGAATTGAGTGAATTAAAAGAGTATTATTAAATATTGAGTGAACATTTCCACAAAATATTTGAGTGAAAATTAAGCAAACATGAAATTGAAAGAATTGAAATATTAAGTGAATAGTTACGTAGTTATCAACTGAAATAGAGTTATAAAATATTGAGTGAACATTCCACAGAATATTTAAGTGAAAATTGTTCAAACATGGAATTAAATGAATTGGAATATTGAGTGAATATTTACACAGTCATCAACTTAAATAATGTTATAAAATATTGAGTGAATATTTCACAAAATATTTAAGTGAAAATTATGCAAACATGGAATTGAATAAATTGAAATGTTGAGTGAATATTCATGCAGTTGTCAGAATGACACATTTTGTAAATAAGAATAAACAGGGAGGGAATTTGTTAGGGATTTTTTCTATAATATCGTTTAGGACTATAAATTTAATTCTTTGAATCAAAGATCTTTTTTACAATTTCACCATCTTTAAAAGACTAAATAATAAATTTTTCTATTTTTCACTTCAAATTATCAATTAACAATTACTTGATGGTCCCTCCCATAGACAATTTAATAGTGCTTGTTAATAATAGAATCACATTAAAAAAGATATATATATATATATATATATATATATATAATTATTTTTGCTAATCTAATATAATGTCATATATCATATATGTTTTTTTTTTTAAAAAGGAGAGAATAATTTGTTTACTAATTTTATTAATTTTTTGTCTAAATAATTTGAATTTGAGAGAGATTTTTTTTAATGCAGGTTATTTTCTTAATTATTAATTTTTCTCGTTCATTAAATTTACCAAATAACAATATATATATATATATATATATATAGAGAGAGAGAGAGAGAGAGAGAGAGAGAGAGAGAGAGAGGTTTAGTTGAATGCACACAAATACTAAGCGAAACATACACATCCAAGAAGATAGTTAATGTAATGTTTGTTTAGTGTTTTTGTTTTTATTGTTTACCATTTTTCTTTTTCTTTTCTCCATAAAAAACTTTTTAAAAAATGTCTTATTTCAAAAAAAGTTAGTAATTAAATCATAAATCTATATAATAAATCAGCTCATTTACATTCACAGCCGTCCGATATCTCTAGATATTCTTAACCGTTAGATCAAAAATCATTTCAGTTTGAAAACGCCTTACTGTAGCTACAATATTTTCTTGGGCGGGAAACATTTAAGGCCCTTGATCTAACATCTGACGGTCCAGATCAAACAAGGTTATTTGATTCTTTTTTTTGGAACTGATACCGATGCCCTCTCATTCTCTCTCTCACTGTCATGTTCTCGCTTCTCTCGATCAATCCTCTCTCTCACTTACACTCCGTCGCCGTCGCTTCTCTCTAGAGCACTGCGGTGCCCTCGCCGTCTCTCTAGCCCTCACCATCGCCATCGCCATCGCCATCGCTAGATCCTCAACGCTCCCAACCGAAATCGATCGATCGGTCCTCTTCGCTCAACCTTCGATCGATTACCACCGCCGTCGTCGCCATCACCAACGCTCTCTTCTCCACTCGTCAATCGAACTCACCGCCGGCCAGGTAGCTTCGATTCCTCACCACCCATCGCTACTCTTTCCATCTTCAAGGTTCGACGGCGTCATCACCTCCAAAACACAACGATGGTTTGAATCTAGGTTTTCTTTCTTCTTCCCTCTTCGCTGATCTGTTGAGTGCGTTTCTTTCAATTTTGATTTGGTTTTTTCTGAATTAAATTTTGTTCATCTCATTTGATTCTCTGTTCTCTATTTAGGTTTTCTTCGACTGTTTTTTTTTTTTTTTTTCTTTTCTTGCGATTTTTCTTTTTCAATTTCAGATTCTCCAATTGATGCTTGGACGGCGACCGCTGGAGCTGAAGCAATGTCGTTTCCTAATTATCAGACTCCTTTTCATGGTGAAATCCATTTCTCTTTGATGGTGTTTGTTTAATGTTCATTTAGATGGCGTTTGTTTAGTGTTTCAGTTCTCAGAAAACTTGGAACAGGAATTTCATCTGTTTGATAATGGGACTCTTTGGTTTGTTTAGTGTTTCTGTTTCTGCTTCTGTTCTAGAAAACATTTAGAACAACCTAAAAATATTTTTGGTTCCCAAAAATTCTGTTTCTGTTCCCAAATTTCAGGAACAAAAGTGCTGAACAAAAACGCGCCTTTTGCTTCCTTTTTGCTTATAATATTGTGTATTTTTTACATGCCAATTTATAGTTTCTCTAGAACAAAGTATGCTAGAATTGAAACTAATATTATCACCCCTGAGACCACTAATCCCTGCAAATATGATGCATTGTTATTGACTGGTCATGGTACTGAAGGTGGCATTTGTTTAGTGTTTCTGTTCCCAGATTACTGTTTATGTTCCCAAAACACTTGGAACTGAAACAGAAATCTGGGAAGAATTCGCATATGTTCCCAGTTTCTGAAAATCTAGGAGTCGAACATGAAGATATTTTTTTTGTTCCCATATCTCTGTTTCTGTTCCCAATTTCTGTTCCTATATCTAGACACTGTAATTTCTCCCTCTCTCTTTGGATTTTGGGTTTGATTGTCTCTGTTTTTCTATTTCGAAACCCTTAATGACGACGGTGCACAGGTGGTCGTCGGTGTTCGGTGAGGACGGTGAAGTTCGCCGATGGTCGCATTTGGATGGTCGTTAGCCGCCCAAAGCTTCATAGGTACTCTCCTCTCTGTATATATGTATCTGAAAATTAGATAACCAATGACACGTCTTGCTCATCAGAACTAATAGGGAGTATTAACTTCTTTCCAAGTAATTCCACTGCAGGGTGGTATTAAATGCAGGAGATAACAAGTGTTTGTTGAACTATAGGGAGTATTAATTTATTTCCTGTAGTAATTCCTCAGTTCATTTTCTATTTCAAAAGCTTTTTTTACAGTTTTTTCAGCGTACTACTTATTAACGCATTGACTTCTTTCCAGGTAAGTCCACTCACTGCTTTTGAAATAGAAAGTGGAGCTGATGATGCTGTTGGACTTCCCCCTATGTTTCAAGAGATGAAGCTGATGATGTTGTTGAGCTCCAGACGCCAATGATGTTTCGCTCTTGCTCTTTCACTCTCGCAACGACCTCAAGGTTTGTTTAAATCAATGGGTTCTCATTGTCCGTCTTTATATTTCTTTTTGTGCAGTAGTTGAGAATTGAATCTATTGTAGATGCGAAATCTATAGATTTTTGGTGCATTTTGAAGATTTCTTCCTTGCTATCGATTTAGTTACTTTTTTATTTTATAATTCTTACAGTTTGGGATTGCTTATTTTATGTGCAGTATTATTTTTTTATTTTTGTTTTTTTTATTTTTGTTTTTTGATTTTGTGTCAATCTATAATATCAAAGAAGTTAAAGCTAACTTTTCACAAACACAAAATTGAGTTTCTTTACAATTTTAAATTGTAATTTTCTTTTTCTTTTTTAGAATGCTCATGATCCAAATAGAACTTGCAAAAATACGCCATTTTAAGATCACGCATTTTACATGTTCAGTAAAACAATTCGGTTAGTTTGTACTAGAACATTTGGTTAATTTTGCTGAAAATAGTTTGGTTTTGCATTCATATGATACTTTTTTTATATTTGATTTATTTCTCTGTTTTAATCTTTTATTACAACCACATAGTTTTTAAGCTTTTATGGTATTTAAGCCTTTATGTTTTGTTTTATTTGAATTTATAATGACTCATTATAAATAATATTGTGGACTATTGACGGATTTTGATATAATTTTCAGGTATTTGATATTTGTCCGTCCTTCTCCGAAGAAAATTGAGGTGAGCATCTTTGAAACATGTTCTCTGATTTCAATAATAGGTAAGATGATAATGCACCCACTTTCTTTTGTTTCCAATCACATTTGCTTGATGTTAACTTGAATGTGAATTTCCCAAATTTCGTAGCTGTAAGGTCACGTTTGCTTAGTGTTTTTTGTTCTCAGATTTTTTATTATGATCGCATTAATCTGTTTCTGTTTCATGTTTTTTGGGGAACAAAAGTTGAAATCTGGGAAGAGAAACACTAAACAAGCGCCACTAAACAGCTGTGAATTCCATTTTTGGTAGTTGTTTCATGGTCACGTTCGTTTAGTGTTTTTTGTCACAGATTTTTGTTTTCTTAATTTCTTTTGGGAACAGAAAAGATTATACGGAAACCAAAAAAAAAAAGGGTTTTGAATGAGTTTAAACGAGAAAAAAAATAGTTAGTTATGGAGGGTTAAATTTTTATGCTGAATTTATACACCCAACAGCTGATTACCTTCACTTTGATTTGTAGGGGTTTTTGACTGGAAAATATAAAATGTTGGGGGGTCTTAGTAAGTTTTCAGCATTCACAAATCAAATCCCTAAGTTTTCCAGTTAGGGATTTGATTCCGGTTCTGTTTGCATTCCTGTTTTTGTTTTGTTCCTATTCCTGTTCCTGTTTCTGTTATGTTCATGTTCTGCTTCTGTTCTGTTCCTGTTTCTGTTTCTGTTTCTGTTTCTGTTTCTGTTTCTGTTCTGCTCCTGTTCCTGTTCTGTTCATTTTTAAATTATGTTTGCGTCTGATAATCAATTTGATGATTAGTAGTGTACTTTGTCATATGTGTGTTGATCTCAACCACAATCTTTGCAATTTATAATTGGATTGATATGATATGAGTTTGAATTGTGGCATCATGCCCGTGTTCAATTCCTGTGGCATCTTTTGGGAGAAATTTTCAGATTTGATCTGAAAATTCTAATTCCCAAATTTTCAGATTTGCGTGAGGAATAATGTTATAATTTTGATTCGGTGAGCAATATTGTCGGTGGGAACATAAATTATGGTTGGTCTCTCTCTTGGTCAGCAGTCGTCGAAGGTAATTAAGGTTGGTCTCTCTCTCTTGGTCTTGCCCTCTTCATCCATTAATTGTAGCTTACAGATACACTTTTCTTTCAGTTCTCAAATTCGCATCTCTCTCGCTCTTACTCATCAGAATCGCATGTCTCACCACCACCCATATTTCGAAACACTCTCAGATTTAATTTTTAACCCTCAAATCCATATTTTGTAACCTGACTCACTCTACTGTAAGTATATCATCATGCGAATGGGTATGAAATGATTAATGTGTATGTTTCTGTTTCTATTTGGTTTTTAGTTAGGTTATTGGTATATTGAAGGATTGTTTGGTATTATTTTTCATCAAATGGTTGTGTAATTAGATCGATTGATTTGAACGCAGGGGAGTTTGATCGGAGTGGGATCATCACCAGAAAATGCAAAAAGGTAAATCCTCTCATTCTTTTTTCGCAAACGTCTTTATCTTCCAATTCATTGTATCTTTTACTCCCTCTTTATCTCCCTTCGCAAACCACAGTGTGTATATCATCATGCGAATGGGTATGAAATGATTAGTGTGTATGTTTTTATTTCTATTTGGTTTTTAATTAGGTTATTGGTATATTGAAGGATTGTTTGGTATTATTTTTCATCAAATGGTTGTGTAATTAGATCGGTTGATTTGAACGCAGGGGAGTTTGATCGGAGTGGGATCATCACTAGAAAATGCAAGAAGGTAAATCTTCTCATTCTTTTTTCACAAACGTCTTTATCTTCCAATTCATTGTATCTTTTACTCCCTCTTTATCTCCCTTCGCAAACCACATCCGAATCACACCAGCCATCACGCGATGCCAGCCCACTAGCACCATGACATTAGTAGTGAAACCACCACCATTGATGCAATCATGGACAGTCGTACCCTAATGAAGCCGTGCTTCCCTTATCCGTGTATGAATTCTATTTTTGAATTTAATTTGTTTTAAGTTTTAGATTTAAGATTTCAATTTTGCTTAAGTTATGGATTAAAATTTGGATTTCAATTATGTCCATAAAAATTTAGATTTTGATAATGTAGGATGTTGGATTTCTCGAAATATCTATCTATTCTCAAAATATCTATTTTTGTTCTCAAGCAACTTCAAGAACCCATGATTATTCCTAGGTTTTTGGAATGAAAACAGGAATATGAGAACAGTGTTTTTGTCCAAAAAAAAAAAAGAGATATCGATATAGAGATGACAATTGTTTAGTGTTTCTTTACCAAAGAAATTAAGACTAGAAATTGAAAAGTATTATGATTTCTACTGATTTCATATTCAGTCTGTGAACTGTTTGAATTAATGTTAAATATTTTATTTACATCATGCGAATGGGTATGAAATGATTAGTGTGTATGTTTTTGTTTATATTTGGTTTTTAGTTAGGTTATTGGTATATTGAAGGATTGTTTGGTATTATTTTTCATCAAATGGTTGTGTAATTAGATCGGTTGACTTGAACGCAGGGGAGTTTGATCGAAGTAGGATCATCACCAAAAAATGCAAGAAGGTAAATCGGGAGCAATAAGTATTTCTATATTTTGTTCCCAATTTTTTGATGAGTCACAGATTAAGTATTTAGAATTTTTTGTTGCATTTGTAATACAAATTATTAAATATTTTTTACACCCGTGCCTTTAGGCACGGGTTATACGCTAGTATTAAATAAATTGTGTTAATGTCGAAAAATAGCTAGCTAATACCCGCAATTGGTTGAGTCAGAGTCCACGTGAAAATTTTCTTTGTTGAGTTGGCGCTCTTGAGTATGGAGTTTGCTGTTCTCTGAGCGGTCCTCGGTCAATGTATCTGAAGTCCGAGCAAGTACTTGCATAAAGACCCGTCAGGGTGTGTTCGACAGAGTCCCTCTAGTAGGGGTATGTAGTGGGTTGGGTTAACCCGTCAAACCTACCCATACTGCAACACTCGTACCAAAATGAAAACTGCCCATAGTAACCCGTGCATTATTGGGCAGTCTATGGTTCAAACTAGCCCAAACCATATAGTATTGGTTTGATCCACGATTTTGGCTCAAACCACCCCAACCTGACGGCTGCCGAACAATAGTGTTTACTAATTTGCAGGTTTAGACTTTATTATTTATGTTTATACATATATATATATATATATATATATATATATATTTGTTATGGCTTACAAATTCATTGTAGTTTTTTTCTTCTTGTTTTCTGTGTTAATGTAATTTTGTGACAATTTTTCGCACATTTTAGAAATTTAATAATCTTTTTTTTAACAATATTTGTTATATTTCAAGGTCCATTCTAAAAATACTTGGACAACCCATGGTTCTCATTAGCCCAACCCAAAAATAGGTCCAACCTGCACACTATTGGGCAACGCACGATTTAAACTAGTTAACCCGCACACTCTAACCCGCCTCAATCCATACATTATTGGGTAGTTTAGAGTTCAAACTAGTCTAACCCTCATAATATTGGTTTGGTCCATGATTTTGGCCTAAACCGCTTAGATTCGCCCACTGCCTACCCCTACCTTTTGGCGTGATAATAAGAGTTTAGCAAAAAATGGAGTTCAAGTGTTTAAACAAGAACTTCTTGTGTACCTGGTGTACTTATTATCCCGGTATTTATATGAGAAATGTCAGATTAGTCTTGTGAAATTAAGGCCCTAAGCTTAGTTAATTAATGTAAAATTACGCATGGCCAATGCGGAGGCGTGTGGTGTGATTTAGGCCATAAGCCTTGTCCTTCAACCCACTAAGAGGAGCACATGGGTTGGCCTAGATGAACAGGTGTCAAAGCTCAGTCTATAGGCACGACAGAGCCTTTTTTGGTAGCATGGGAGATCATTGTCTAGAGATCACTAATCGTAGACCAACTTAGCTGTCGTGGTAGATAATTCTTCAATGTTGGTCGCTAGGAAGTGGTCGTCAACACGAGGTCAGCCACATCAGGGTTGGTCACATGAGATCGGTGGTCGTCAACACGAGGGTTAGCCACACCATGATTGGTCACATGAGATTGGCATTATGAGGTCAGTGGTAGGCAAATGAGAAAGTCGATGGGGGTCAATAGGCCCTTGATTGCTGCCATGTGATCGTTGGAAGCGTTATGCATGAGGTTACTCTACTCAGAGGTCGGTAAAGAGAGTAGGCCACATAGATGGGCATCATGGGGTCATTCAATGGATGAGGTGGATCTCAAGATGAGGTCGCTTTGCCACATCTTGGCCTTTGAGAATATTTTGGTGAGTGGTGGATTTTCCCTACATCAGTTTTCCTCCAGTCGTAAGCGGCGAGGAGCGAGATGCTTGAGATTTGTGCTCGGGACTGACTGAGATGACTTATGCTTGGTTACTAACCTAGATGATCAGAATGTCCCAACCCATAGGAACAACGAAGCCTTTAATGGTAGCATAGGAGGTCGCTAACCAGAGTGGCTAGTCGGATGCTAACCGGGAAACCTTGTGGAAGACCGCTTAGCTCTCGTCATTAGGCAGTGGTATCTGGTTACTGGGCGGTAGTCGGCATGGATAAGGTCGTTGATTCCCTAGCTCTGGTCGCTGGGCAGTGGTCATCACGGGACAAGTGCCCTCTGACCTCTACTCGATGAATAGGTCCAGTCAACGTGCGTGGTGGACATTGGCTAGTCAAACAGTCTCCTTGGGGTCCTTTTCCTACTAGGGATGTTAATGGTACGGTTTCGGTGCAGTTTCAAAAAATCAAAACCAAAACCAAAACCATTAGACATATACTAAACCAAAATCGTATGTTTTTTAAAACGATTTTAAAACTAAATCATTTAATTTTATACAAAACCAAAACTAAAACCACAAAACTAGAGTTGTCGTGGACACTGGTTGGGGCGCCCAGTAGTGAGGCACAAGGAAAGGGCCCCTAGGCAATTGGGGGGGAGGGGGGGTTTCAAAACCTACTAGGCATCACCTGGGCCGTATTCCCTAGGTGTATTATTTGTTTTGTTTTTCTTAATTTTTTTGTTTTTTTTTCCTGATTTTTTCTCTTAATCTCTGTTTATGACTTTATTTATCTTTTTTTTTTTTTTTTTTTTTCTCTATTTTTTTATTATGATTTTTTTGTTTTACATATCTTTAATTTTCTTTATATTTGCTTTCATAAATTATAACTCCGCATGTGGTTGTTTTATGCTATATTCTTTACACAGTCGGTC
This sequence comes from Eucommia ulmoides, assembly GCA_016647705.1. Classification (NCBI taxonomy): domain Eukaryota; kingdom Viridiplantae; phylum Streptophyta; class Magnoliopsida; order Garryales; family Eucommiaceae; genus Eucommia; species Eucommia ulmoides. Next base: position 22,146,678 of record CM028327.1, on the reverse strand, counting down.
CCAAGTCTGAGTAAAGGAAGAGGGTTGTGTGAGATAGCTGATAGCCAGTGTAAAACTTTGTTAGAACTCTAGCCAACCCTACTTAAGTGGCGATAAAGACTTAGTTATTGTTGTTATTTTTTATTCATAAATTATAAGTTATAACTCAATGAGTAACACTTATAATATTATCTATATCTATTCTTCATATTTCATATATATCTTTTTATTATTATTATTATTTTTGTATTTTTTAATTACACATAATATTTTTAAAATATTAAAAATACATGTATTGTGGGGCTTATGCCCCACGCCCCAAGGCATACGCCTCACCCATGACAGGCCAAAATGCCTCACCCAATTCCCCTGCCTTTTACAACACCGTGAAACTATTTAAGATTTTTCAATTTCATAAAAAATCAAAACCAATTTCCCTAATTGGTTATTATCTTGATTTATTGTAGAAACATGTTTATCTAAATGTACAACCAAACAACCAAGTACATAAAAATTGCACACAATTACATCCAGTCCCCGAAGCACCACAGGGCTTTCGCAATCCATTAACCTTATTCATTTCCTAAGAAGGAGCCAAACCCTTACAATCTTCTTCACAGGACTAACCTAATTTTTTTCACAGGCTCAGAATCAAACCTTTACAATTTTTCTTTTGTCAGAATTAGGAAGAACCTAATTCTTTTGTAGGTAAAGAATTAAACCTATCTATCATTTTTTACTAGGCTAATTACAAGCTAAGAATCAAGCTTAATTATCTTTTTCCCAAGGTAAAGACTAACCCTTATTAGACACCAACCCAATGTGTCTAATCCTCCCATACTCACCCATTACAAAAAATACATATGTTTCTTCTCATACAAGCTTCTACCACCTCAAATTAATATATGCTCAATTAATGTCCCGATAAACTATGTGATATATTTTCATTAGAATATAAATATGATTTTCTCAATTAAAGCACACAAGATATATAAATCATATTATTAGTCAAAAATCGTTTCACAAGCTTTTCAGGATATTCAAAAGTAGAAAACAATTTTTCAATCACAATTACTATTAGCTCAAATTAAGATTACCAAGGAATTCACAAAAGATTGAGAACATAAAATAATTAGAAATATCTCACCAAGATTTCTTGAAACAATAGAGTTGAGCAAAGTAGCTCAAAGCTGGTGAAAACTTTGATTTCTTCGATCAAGAACTCTTTCAAATAACTAACTCAAAATATATTTTAGCGAATGATTCTCCCTTTTAGAAAAGACTGATTTAAAACTCTTATTCTTGATTACTTAAAGTGAAAAACGCAAGTTCATATATATTGACTTTTAACAGAGCCAACATTGGCTATTTAACCAAAGTTATCCCAAAAATGTCACATATGAATCCCTTATATAAAAGCCTTTTAAAATAGCAAAGTTTGACCCAAAGGTACTCTCTTAAAACAGTCAGTTTAGTCCACAAGCAATTTTGGTTCAAACCCCTTAAAAATAAAAAGTATATAGAATATATAATAAGATCTTCAAAATATATTACCCCGATAAATCTCATAGAATCAAATAGTACATGGACTATATAATAAGTTCTTTAAAATATATGGTATATTCATGAAAACCATTTAAAATCCCATTGAATCTAATGATCCAACATTCAAACCATTTAAATAGGGAAGAATATCTTTGAAAAACATTATGGTCAACTTTTTGAAATAGACATTGTCGGTTGACCGGTTCCTCTTTCGGTTGAACGGTTGTACCTCAAACAACTCATTTTCTAGCTATTGACAACTAGTCGGTTAACTGTTTTAGGCTTAGAATCTATCGCCCAACCACTTGGTCGATCGACCAGCCTAAAACCCAAAATCACCTTCTTGATTTTTTTTGATCGACTAGTTGACCTGGCGGTCAATCGTTCAAGTGAAAAATTCTTATTTTTTCATATTGAAAAATATTTTCTTGATCAATACTTTAGGAAAAATATTTTGACACTTGAATTTACCACTTTTGACTATTTGCAAATAATTAAACTTGTTTTATAAGTGTCGTGCGTGATTCTAATTGGGTTGAAAAATATTCAATATCCTTATTGAAACCATCTTGGTCATCTTAAAAAATTCTTCTTGAAAAACAATATTTTCTCATTATTGCCTTATGGAACTATTATTTGAAATACTCAATAAAATCGTTAGTTTCACAAAATATCAACGTTAATTTATCTATTAAAACCTTTAGGATCAATACATAGAGCATTTGTTTCCCCTTCCACTTATAGCGGGATCTGATAACCATTTCTGAGAAGAGGTTAGGCCCAAAGCATGGGACGGGGTTTGACACTTCCTCAGATATCCTTGGAATGGTTCTCCTATATGTAACCTCAAGTTGAGATCTTAGTTAGTCAGGTTCATACTCAGATGTAGGTTTTTTTTGTAATTTTCTTGGGTTCCAGACAAAGTTCTCGGGTCTTTACGTTGAGTAGAGATGGCAATGGGTTTGTTTCAGACCACTTTCACTGGAAACTAAAAAAATAAAAATTGCTTTACACCAATCCAAAACCGAACCATAAACCGTCGATTTTTTAAAATTCAATTTTTAAACTGAACCGCTTAATTTTATATAAAATCAAAACCAAACCTACAAAATCGCAAGCTTATTAAGTTTTGTATTATATATGTGTGTATATATATTAATTCTCTCTTTTGTAGTTATTATCTAATAGCAATGCAAGTTCGTAAAATTGTAAACAAAAAAAAAAAAAAAAAAAACTAAAATATAAAGCATAAATTCGAAACAAAACCAAAACCAAACCACCAAAACATTAATTATTACAATAAATAAAGATTCCAAGTAAAATTAAATTATAACACAAAGTATAAAAAATAAAGTTTAAATGCAATAAAAAAAACCAAAAATTAATATATATAGACACACACTATAAGTAAAATTATAAATAAATAAATAGGTATAATATATATAAAAAGATTTAATTTAAGTTAACCCCAAATATAAGTAAATAATTAGAATGTGCCATGGGCCTTAATTTCTTTTACTAAAACACCACCTATAAAAAAATAACAAAAACTCATAAATTAAAAAAGAAAATTCCAAAACTATCCTTCAATTACTTTCAAACCCTACATCTCTTTTATCTTTCTCTCGTTATGCATCCACCCCAAGTCCATCTCTCTTTCTATCTATTGCTCTCTTGCTTCATGGCTTCATACCGGCTTCTCTCAACCGTTGCCATTGAACCAGCGTCACGCCACCAACAACTCCACCCATCACTGCCTCCACCATCACTGCCACAAATTCTCTATTTTTTTCTCTCACTCCATTTGGCCATCGCCACCTACACTCTCTCTCTCTCTCTTTGGATGTCGTCAACCAAATTTCTTCACGATCTGGTTGGCGATTGCCAAATTATGAATTGACGGCCCAAATCTGGCCATCGTCGACTAAATATTGGCCATGATGACCCAGGTCTAGCCGACAACGGCCAAATCCATTCTCGATCTGGCCAGCGATGGCCAGATCTAGGCTCTATGGTCAAGATCTAACTTTTGCATCTAGGTCTAACCATAGTTTCTTCACCTTTTATATATATATTTAATTTTTTTTTATATAATTAAATTTTCATATTTTTTCTATATGTTGAAATAATTTTTTTATTTTTCCAGAAATTGTTTCCCTATTTTAAAATAAAATTTATATTTTTTGTGATTTTTTATTTTTTAATTGTATAATTTTTTATATTTGTTATTGATTAATTGTTGTAGTGGTTGCCATGGTGACAATGAAAATTTTATCTGGTGGTGGTAATTGTAATAGTTAATGTTTGTGGTGGTGATAGTTAATATTTGTTGTCGTGTTGGTGGTTATAAAATATTTGTTGAGATGATAGTGGTGATAGTGAATATCAACTGTAAGGGTAATAACGGTTAATTTTTTATGTCGTAATGGCAGTGATAGTAGTTAATGTTTGTTGTGGTGATGATAATGGTGATAGCAAATATTTGTTGTGCCGGTGGTGGTTAACAAATATTTACTGTAGTGGTGGCGAGGGCAATAATAAATATTTATTGTGATGGTGGTTGTAATAGCAATATTTACTGTGTTTGCAGCGGCATATTAAATATTTTTTTTGTGTTAACTAATAATTATTATTAAAAATTAATTGAAGAGCACTTTTGATAGTAACATAATATAATTTTAAAATTGGGTTTTTATTAATTAAAAAAGATGAGTAGGGATAGACTTGAGAAGTAGTAGATTTGAGGGGACCAAAATAAATCCCCCTATAAAAAATAGATCTAAAATAGCAGTTACACAATTCGATACGTGATTTGATAACGCGGTTTGATTGCAAAGTTAGTATCCCAAAACTAAAAAAAATATCAAAATTGCTTCGATTTTGTATTCAAAAATCAAAACCAAAATGAAAACCATTTGACTGATTTCAAACCCGAACCATTCCGTTCAATTTGGTTTGATTACACGCTGATTCAGATTTAATTGTCATTCCTAACATTGAATTCGAACTCACACGAGTTTATTCAGATTCAATTGTTATTTTTGTTGATGATAATGTCTGACATTTCAAAATAAATACTTAAATAATCATGAAATAAAACTAATAATAATTAAACAATATCAATATGAATATTAATTGAGTACGTATGGGCAATAAAACTAAAATATGAAAATTCTGTGAAGGATCATAAAATGTATATCAAATCAGAATCGTGACGTGAACATTCACACGTAGACGTAGAATGTGAACATTCACACGTAGACGTAGAATGTGAACATTCACCATTTAGAACCAGAAACAGATTGTGTGCGTAAATGTTCATATAACAAAAACAGAAGCAAAAGTATAAATAGGATGTGAACGTTTATGTAATAGAAGCAGTAAATAAAACTTAAATTATTGACTTACCCGAATATTCAAACAATAAATAATATGAAGTAGATCGAGGCTAGAGTTTGACTCTATAACCTTAAAACAGATTTGCACCTTCATGCTAATGCTAATGGTTAAATGGACGTATACCTCCCAAGGTAAAACGATATTCAAATTTTTGGTACAAACACTTGAAACCAAAAATTTCAAGAAACTTAACTCGTGATTGAACTCTCATAAATTTTTATATGTTAGCTTCTTTGGCGATAATATGTAGTAATAATGTTGTGAATTAGACAATGTGAAATGAATGTAAAATCACCTATTTATAGAAGACCAAAAGATACCATCAAATAAATGCAATTTGAAAAGACACTTGTTCATGTGAATGTTCACACCGAACAGTCATCAGTAAACATTCACATTAGTTCACTGGTACTGCTTCAGGCTTAACTATCTAACAGTTAATTAACTGCTTAAATAAATATCCTGGTGGGTAAAGATCCGACTAGACCTGGATTTGACCCAAACCCGAACCTCAACCTGACCCAACCTAATTCAAGTTCTATACTTGTTCCTAATGACTTGTGTTGATCCTAAGATTTTGATGAGCAATTAAGTGTTGATATTTTAGTGGAACTAACGGTTTAATTGAGTGTTTCAGTTATTTAAGTTCCAGTGAAAAAGATGCAAATTAAATGGATGCTAAATGATGATTTCGAAGATGATGAAAAATTAAGAGTTTGAAAAAATTAGAGAAAACAATTTAGGTGAATTTTTCCAATTAGGAATACACATGGCACAAAAAGTTTTTATTATTTATGTGTGTTTTGATAAGATGAAAATATTTGCTCCTATATGTGTTTAAAAAGAAATATTTATAATTGACTAAAATGGAATATAAGAAGATTAGTGGAGCATATTTAGAAAAGAAAATGGTTAAAGGGGCCAAAACATAAAAAAGAAAGAGTTAAAAACGAGTTCAAAAAAGAGATCTAGCAGATGTAAGTCGACTGATAGGTCGACCAGACCAAGCAGTAGAAACAACCTGTATCTCTAAGTTGATAGGCAGGTCGACCGGTGAAGAGAAACTAAACTCTCTGTATCTCTAAGTTGACAGGTTGGTCGACCGGTGAAGGTAAACTAAACTCTCTAAATCTCCAAGTCGACAGGTAGGTCGACCGATGAACGCAACAACGTTGGCTTGGATACATTCTGAATTGGGCAGTCGACCGGACACGCTGTTTCAGGATTCTGTTTATTCCGAGATTATATCCAAAAGTAGCCGTTTTTTGTAAGGATTTGAAAGAGATTTCGGAGATATTATTATATTTAATATATGCTTTACCTAATGTTTAACTCCTATTGATTTGGTTCATTAATTTTTAATGTTTCTCAATTTAGTACATAAAATTGATTTTATTCTAATTAATTGAGATTGAAAAATATTTGGGAGACTTAATTGAAAGATTTAAAAGTCATTATTAAGTGAATTGAACCAAAATGAAGTAATAATGATATTAGGGGTCTAAGAGAGCATTTAAGTGTCATGATACATGGAAACTAGCCGTTAGAGAGCTAATTTATTTATCATATATATAGACCTGCGTTTTTCATATATCATTAAGCAGCAAAACATATTAAGAGAGAGCTAAAATAGTTAAGATCATTTTTTAGTTGTTATAAGAGTTATCATTCTGAGATATTATGTGAGCTATTCTAAGAGGCAATTTTGAGAATTATTCGTTGCTATTTTTGTTGCTACCGGATCTGAAGTTATATCGCTCTATTTATTCTTTCTGTGGATTTCGAGTGAGATCTTTCAATTACTTTCTATTGGGCATTACTTGTTTAATTTTGGAAATTGATCTTTAAAATTTGTTTCTAAGTTTTATTGAAGAAAATATTTTATAAATAATTTCTTGAATCTGGTTACGTGCTCAATTATTTGCTACCCATATTTTATTTAAAACCATATTTTCAATCTCACATTTTTCTATCATTAGATTTGGGATATTAATCGAGTTAATATTTATCTGAGGTGGTAGAAGCTCCGAGTGAGATTTTATGCTTATCAATTTGTATTGATAAATAGTGTGACGGGTTAAATAATATTAGGAGTATTTAATCGGGGGTAACCGGTTTTCAGTCTCTTCTTATAAAGAGATTGAGGTAGTGATTCTTCCTAGATAGAATTACTTTTTGAGTGAAATTTGTAACGGTTCAATCCTTACTAGGTAAAAATATATTTGGGGTGATTGGTGAGGTTTTGATTCTTTGGCCTTAATGTTAAAAAGAATTAGGTTATCTTTAGCTTGGAAAAAGTAGAGGTTCTTCCTTAACCTAGGAAAAGGATATTGTACAGGTTGATTCTAAGCATATAAAAGAATTGATATGAGGGTTTGGTTCCTACCTTTAAAGGGATCTTGAGTATTAGTGGGTGCAAATCTCCGTGAGACTCGGAAGACTGGACTAGCCAAGAGTAGCTTGGTGAACCAAGATATATCTTGGTATGCTGCAATATTTACTTTATTTATTTTTGTTATTTAGTGTGCACTTAGTTGATTATTTAATTCCAATGTGATATAAATATAATAATTAATTTATGATTAAAATTAATTATTTGATTTATTAAAGTTTAATTCTAATAAATTTTTAATTACCCAATTCACCCCCTCTTTTGGGTATTCCACTGGGCCAACAACTTCCCTTTTATGTCCAACTTATAACTTGATATAAACTCAAGTTTTTTCCCCACAACTATTATGAGATTAGTTACAACTTACAACTCAATATGGTGCTCATGTTCTTCCTCGACAAGCGATATAGAATTGATTATCCATTCTAATCTTCAACTAACCTCAAGTGGGTTACTTTGAAAATAAAAATCTCATTCAAATCTTAATAATTTTTTGCAAATAAATATATTACATCGATCCCCAAAAGATGAGGAATGCATTGAATACTAACACATTAATTTAAATAATAAATTCCAATTTAATTAAATAATTAAAATAACAAAAAATCTAACAAATTCGAACTCACGTGAATTTTAAGATATAATATTTAGTAATTGCGTATATTCAATCCGAATTATTTCTTACATGTGACATAATCGGAGACTTTTCAAAATACCCTCGTCATTTATGTAAAAACTAGCATAAAACAAAGCACGGATGAAAAAAATAATCTAATAACATAACTCATCCAAGACATTGCTAAAGGACCCACAAAATTGATATCTATTTAAAAAATCAAGTCAATATATATATATATATATATATATATATATATGTATATATATATATATATGTATATATATATATATATGTATATATGTATATATATATATATGTATATATATATATATATTGCGAACACATTGTGACCTCCCAATCGAAACATATGATGAATTATGAACTTATTGGAACTTAAAATGAGTATATGATCGTGATGATGGAGCATCTGACTTATTTATTAGATTATTGATGTAAAACTAATCAAATGGATTAGAATTTGGAAATGGCGAACAAAATATGTGGGAAAAAAAAAATCACATTTGTCATAATATAAACCCAAACCTCAAATTAAGCATGGCGTAATATCAAATTACCAGCTAATAAAGTAGACAATAGTATATTTTGGGGCCTAAGATTGATCCACAACTCTTAGAGGATAAATGATCGTCAAGGAGATCTGTTGGCCCAAAGATCTACCGGGGAGGGAGGGGGGAGGGGTGAATTGAGTAATTATAAAAATTTAAGCAATAAATTTAAATTCAAGATATCAATTTCCCTAATAAATTATTATCTTGTTATGCATCAGAAATACGTTTAGTTAAGTGCACACCCAAACAATAGTAACAATGCAACACAATAATTTATCCTGGTTTGGTAAGCTAATCTTACCTACGTCCAATCTCCCAAGCTCCACAGGGATTTTGCAATCCTAGTCCCTTGATTCTTTTACTAGATATGAACCAAACATTTACAATTCTAATTCTTTTTCACATGATTAGAATTAACCTTTATAACCCTGATTATTTTCACAGGTTCAGAATCAACCTATCACTCTCTCACGCTATTACACTTATCATTTTTGCAGGCTTAGTAAGAACCTTTATAATCACTCTAGTTTTATTATAGGAAGAATTAAAACATAATATTTTCAAAGGTTATAAACTAGCCTAATCTTTTCCGTAGGCTAAAGATCAAATGCTAATCCTTTCTTAGGATAAAAATTAAATATCAATTTTTTTCTCAGGCTAAAGATCAAAACTTAACTACCCAATTAGACATCGACTCAAATGTGTCTAATCCACTCAAACTCGCAAATACAAAAGATTTACCAATTTCTTCCCACAAAAAGCTTCTACCACCTTAATACACTTATACTCGATTAATGTCCCGAAATACTAAGTGATAGATTCAACAATTTATAGCACAAGTATCAAATAATAAGATTTCTTAAAAAAAAAAAAAAAAAAAAATCATTTTGAATGATTTTCACGAAATATGATTTGAAAACGATTTTTCTCAAACAATTTATCCAAGAAATTAATCAGATAATCTAAGAAAAAAAAATAAATAGCTTGAAAAGATCTCACTGGACTTCAATAAAAACGATTACGATACAACAATAGTAAACACAAACCGGTGACAAGAACTTTGAGTGCCTTTGATCAAGAACTTTTTCAATAATCTCACTTATAATGTTCGGCGTAAAAATCTCTCTTAGAATAGCTAAACATATTATGTTCTCGATTTACTTTCTTTTAATCCCGTAGGTCTATATTAAAGACCTAAAACTAGACTTATAATAACTAATTTTTAAAAGTCGACATTAAATAATACTTTAAGGCCCCCATATATAATATATTTCAAAATAAGTATGTTTCATTTAAAAATTCTTTTAAGAAAGCTTGTTTTGATCCTTCAAACTTTTTTCAAATCAAAATCCTTAAGAATACGAAGTGTTTTATCAATTTAATTAAGAGAATAAATAAATATGTGGACCAAATAAATAGGAAACACATAATATATGATATATATCATAAATACATTTAATTCCCTTAAAAACCTCTCTTGAAATCATAAAAAAAATGTGGTTTAACCCAAAATTTGAATTAGACAAAAAATTAACTGAGTCTATCGGTTGACCAGACTAGCCCACTGGTAGACCACCTGCTTCAACGACCTATTTTATAACCGTTGAGCAGCAACCATTCGGTTGATCGGCCATCTGGTCGGTTGACTGATTGGACCAGTAGGGTCACTATTTTTTTCTTTTTCAGCTACAAGATTCGTTAGTCGACCAACCCAACTTGTCGGTTAACCTATCCAACTAGTATATCACCTATTTCACTTCCTTAACTCACTGTTTTAGTTAGTTGACTGACCCCTTTCGTCGGTGGACCGAATTGGGCTGAAAATCTATCATTTTAAGTGTTAAAATCACTTTTTCAATTAAACCCATAACCAAAAATATTTTAATAACTTAATACTTCATAAAACATATTAGGACCATAAACTTATCACTACACATATAAGATTTATTCATTTTCAAGTGTCATGCGTGACCTTAATTCGGGCAGTATTAAGAGTATAAAAGTAATGCGTTGTTTTCATCTAATTGTATTCAATGTCTTCAATACTCTTCAGATCTTCATTTCCTCCATTTTGCACCCGTTATGAATTCTTCAACGATTTTTATTTTTGACCAAATCTTTTTCTCATTTCAACATATGGAACTTAAATCTGAAACCACCCAATAAAAATATTAGTTCCATAAAACGTCAACATTTAATTTAATTGTTCATCAAAATATTAGGTTCAACAAGATCAAACTTCTCTCTATTCGTTATACGAAAAATAAGTCACCAAGTCCTTTTAGAAGATTAAGAAGGAAAAGCAGACAAATAAAAGAGACTTAACATATGGTAGAGAACATAGAGTAGAGATGGAAATTACATAGTACCAAGTAGAAAATTATATACATAAAAATATTCATTTTTCCTCATTCAAATAAACAACCACACAAATAGATTTTATGCAAAGAAAATAATTAAATATGGCCATTGACCAATCTGAAAATCAGAATAGGAATAGAAGTATGACAATATTCTATTTCAGGTTTACGAAAATAGATCAACTTGGCCCTATTTGTTCTGTGTTTTAAATCCTAATTTTATGTTCCAAGTTTTTTACTTCGTAGAAAAGCTACATCTAGGTTGATTAGTACACATAAATAAAATAGAAATATTAGAAAGTCAATATCATTAGGGCACTAAAACACGTTATACATTTATCACATGCTCAATACAATTCCAAGCAAATGAATCAATTGGATCAACTATTATCTAATATTATTTTTTAATTCAAATTCCTTAAGAATTTTTCATGAACTAAACAATGAACAATAGAGATGAAATCGATTCCAAATAAAAAACGATAAAAAAAAAGGGGGGGATGATTAAACTACAAATACAAATTCAACTATCAAACCATCAACCTAAAGAGAGTAAGAAGGTGATGAGAGAAAATGAACTAAATCTAGCGAAATAAGAATGGAAGTCTGATTTAATTGTGTTGATGTCGGATTTTGGATGATCTCAATGGTATGGTCCGATTAGCGCTAGTAGAGATGGAGAGGTCTGGAACGGAGATCTTCAATCCATGGAGTTTTTTATCCGTGGAGAGGTCCCTAGCCGAAAAAGGATGGGCTTGAACTGGAATTGGCCCAAAAGCCTTCTAATCCAGGAAAATGATGATTAGAACACCTTGTGACACATGGAAAAGTGAATTGGAACTTAAAATAAAGCAGATTCGAGATGGGGAGCACCTGGAAACCTGCACAAAGGACTTGCCGAGATGGTCCCGGCGTGTCCCCTCCAGTGTGAGAATCATCGTATGGGGGAAAAATTTATAGAGAAACTACCGAGAAGAAAGAGAAAAATTCATCTACCTTTGAGCAATAATATGCCCTTCTATATATAGGCATGGAGTGGATTAGCTTAAGGGCTTAAGGATGGATTAGTTTCTCTTCAATATCACATCAATGTTCCATATTGACATGTAGCCAATGAGATATGCCAAGGAGCCTCTTACTTTGGCCATATTTATAGATATTTGGGGATATTTATGGATATTTTGGGATATTTATGGATGGGAAAATTTATGGATGGAGAAATGAGCTAGCCAAAAACTAAGGAAGACACATTTCTGATGTATCCGAGATGGGGAATTTGAATCCTACCCTTCTCAGATAGCCGGAGACGGAAAAGGAGGGTTATGAGGAGCTTTCTACCCTGCCCTTCTTGAATAGTCAGAGACAAGAAGGGGGGCTTTGCCTAAGGAGCTTTACGGAGTTGATTTCTAAGATGGGTAATGCCATTATGGAGGTTGCCGAGATGGGAAAGTATTTCCCACCTCGGCGTGGTTTGCCTGCTCATCTAGGAGAGTGTTTAGGCCTTTGGGATGGCTGGTATGGATGGAGAAGTTCCTCTACTCGGTGCAATATTCACACTTAATCTTTGGTATGACTTGATCTTTGTGGAGAGTTGTAGGTACGTAGCGGTTTTCAATTGGTTGTGTTGGGGTAACCATTTTTACACTCATCAGTAGCCCTTTAGTCCCTAGTGTTGAGAAGAAATTCGAAATATTGGAGACTTTTTTGTGAGCCTCTTCTAGAGCTTTGCTACTTCTATTGGAGTTTTTTGAGGTGTTAGTGACCTTTTTTTATCTTTGAGGGGCGTTGCATGGGAGTCAGGCTTCCTTTCAGAGAAGGAGAATGTACCTTCCCAGAGGGGGTGGTGACCCGTCTTCCTCTTCCTAAGGGTAGGGCCTGCGCCCCCCTGAGGGTTTTATCACAATTTATATGGAGCATTTGCGTAGCGGTTTACGATTTTTGATCCACCCTTGGATTCGAACCCTGTGTGCGGAGTACAAGCTGTGTCCATCACAGCTTGCTCCCAACAACATTCGGACCTTCGTGGCTTCATTCATTATCTGCAAGGCCGAGGGATTGGAGTCGTCCCTAAACCTGTTTAAATCTCTTTTCTTTCCCAAATCCATGCTTTTCGGGAAGGGGTGGTGCTATGTCGCGTCGAGGAGATAGTTTCTCTCGGGCCTTGAGTCATCAATAAACAACTAGAAGCCCAAATACTTTTTCCTAGGATAAGCCGGTTGGGAGTTTGGTCCCAATGAGGAAGAAGTTAACCCCATTCCCAGGGAATAGAGTGTTGTAGGTGAGAATGATTATATTCGTGAGTGGTTCGTCGATTGCGTAGCCTTTTCTTTTAGTATTTTAACTGTTTTTCCTTTTCTTCCCTTTTGTTTCCTTAAACAGTCCTGGCGAAAGTCAGCGGTAAGAGGGTTCGACCCAGTACATCGATTAAACAAAGAGAATCGTGTGGGAGACCGAGTTAAACCAAGTCGACCAACTTTTGGAATCGACATTGTATTGCAAGCCATTTTTACCGTGCTTTAGGCTTGCCGATATCGGAGATTAATCAAAGTACTGAGAACGGTAAGGTTTCCCCTTTCTGGGAGTTGCTGATTTCTTGAATTTTCTATCATTTTCTTGCTTTTCACTCATCCAGGTCTTCCTGCTTTCTTGGCAGAGATGGACAAGGTGGCGTTAACGACATTGTTGAAAGATAGGGTGGCCAAAGCTACTGTGGAGAAGAGACAAGCCTCCTAGTCCTAGGCAGAGGTTCCCTAGGGAGAATTGCCGGGGATGGAGAAGATACTACTACAATGAGCTCCATAGGTGAGGCCCCGATCGGGGTGGAAGATGTACCAAAGAGGATAACGAGAAGAGAGCAACAGCGGAGAGAAGCCAAGGCTACAGCTGAGAAGGAGATGTCATCACGATCTGGGTAAGACCCCACGTCTTCTTCTGAGAAGGTCAGCGTTGGGGCGAGCCAAGAGAGGGGGAAGAAAAAGGCAAAAAGAACAGGGGCTGAGAGATAGAAAAATGCCAAAGCTGAAGGGACCCTTGGAGTCCTCCAACCAAGCAAAACTTCCACCCCCACATCCTTGCCGACCCCGGATACAAGTCTTCTTCTCGGCCAAGGGGTTCTGGACCACCCAGACATGCTGTCTACCTACGTCAGCCGGATCATTTCCCCCAAAGACCAAGGGAAATTGAATGTTGAATCAGATATGAGGATTATTGCCACGCTGCAAAGGGATGCATTGTCGATAAGGCTAATACCAATATTTACTTCGACTCTTCATTGCACTTTGTTCTTGGGTAGATATGACACATTTTCTCTTTCATATTCTGCAGGTGTTGTCTAAGGTCTCTTCTCTTTCTATACGCCTCAACTCTGCCTTTGAGAGAGAGCACAAACTCAATGAAGAACGCAGGCAGCACTTGGCCCAGGCGAGAAGGTGGCACGAGATGACGAAATAATTGAGAATGAATGAGAATGATACCAGAGAAGACGTGAAAAGATTAACTAAGGAGAAGACAAGGCTGGTTGAGGAGAAGGAGGTCCTTGAATCCCATTCTGGCAAACTTGAGGCTGACCTCGCCGCCGTCCGAGAGAGGATATAGTAGATGAAGAAGGAGCACAGTATTGCCATTGCTAAAGCCAAAGAGGATATTGTTAATGAATGGATGGAGTCTCCAGCCTTCATTGGGATGAAAACGTTGTTGGCTGCTGAAATGGTAGAGGATGGCCATAAGTACACAATCCGCAATCTGCGTCACCAACACCCAAATTTTCCAATTTATGACATTAGCATGGATTACTCAGATGTTGAAGGAGATGTCAGTCTTGGGATGGGGAATGTCGAAGTTGAGATGGGGGAAGTAGTTGTCGGCCTGAGCAAAACAGATACCATCCAAGGGAGTATTGGGGCTGAGCAGAACGAGCCCCCTTTTGGTGAAAGTAAAGTCGAACAGTCCCCCACTAGCCAGTAAAAATTTCAACCCCAATTCAACTTAGTCCTGGATCAAACCCAAAAAAAAACTATTACTTGTTGCTGTTTTTTTGTTTTTTTTATGTCCTTTTTGGAACCCTAGCCTCTTTGCCTTGAAAATGGCCTTTTTGCTATGGGCTTTGGGGCCTTTGGAATTGTGATAGATGTTTGAATGAACAAAAATTCCCTTCTGATTTGTTATTAGAAGATTCCGAACACTTTGTGATCTTCTGCATGATCTCCTTTACTGTTTTTGAATTTGTATCTGTGTATCTTTGAGTTTTTGTCTGTCCCTGGAGAGTTGTCTCTTTCTTAGAACAGAAATGGTTCCTCTTCTCCGCGGAGGAGCTTTGCTCCCATCCTTATCCCAGAAATACCAAGATGTGGAGAGGCCTGAGTTTGGCAAGTTGTCAGAACATAGCGTTGGATTCTTGCTTGGTAAATTGCTTAAATCTATCTCAGAGATGGACTTGAGCCCTTGCTCAGTCATTCTTAAAGACTTGGACATTTTTGGACTTTTTTAACCATGATGTCCCCTTCTGGCTACATTTCAAGACTTTGACATTTTTAGCTATGATATTTTCCTTTTGTCATTTGCCTTTCGTCTTAGCCAATTGGACGCCTTTTTACAATTTTTCTTGATCTCGGCGGTGCTCTACTCTGGGCGGACAATCCTTGACACTTGTGTAATTTTTTCATTTTTGATTTTTTTTTTTTTTTTGCTTGAAAAAATTCAAGTCTCTTCCATTCAGTTTTATGCCTCTTCTCGTACAAGTGGCTGACTGTCCGAGAAGAAATCATACTTCCCTTCTCGAACTTAAATGCCGATAAAAGAACATGCCTCCCTTTCTTGGGAAAGACATTATATCGTACTGTTTCACCATCCATAACCTCTCTGCCCCCCAGCCTAGTATCCGAGCAAAGCTCAGGTGGTAGGTTATATTCCAGGGGTAGTACCTGTGTGGAATTTGGCCCTTGCAGTCCCTAGTGGGTTGACCTTAAGTCGGCCCCCTGTGGATGGTCACATATGGGTTCTCCTTAGTAGGGCTCATCCCTAAGCCTTTTCAGGTTATCCCAAATTGTTTTTCCAGGGGCATCGTCCCTTTATGTCGCCTGAGATTAGCTCAGCTGTCAAGGGTGAGATGCTTACCCATAGGTCCTCAGACCCGATCTAGGTTCGGCCATCGGAAGACAACCTTGGTCAGTCCTCGGGCATAAACTACCAATCCGTGGAGAGGGTCTGGTTACACACTCGACGCCATGCACCGGGATGGGTTTCTTTATGGAGATTACCCCTAACGTTGGGCATCGGGATATCGTTTCTTCTTAACAATAAGCTAGGGGTAGCACAACTTTGTCCTAGATAGGACAAAAGGTTGCTCATTCCGGCATACATGCAATTTAGAAATTCGTGGAGAGGGCGGTTTATCCCAATCCGAGATAGAATGAGGGCTTCACTTCACCGCCATCGACAAAATTTGGAGAATGGAGAACTGACTGAACAAAACATTTCTTCTATTCATAAGTAGGTTCTTTACAAGCTTCAAAAAGCAAAAAACTCTACAAGTCCACCGGAGCTTCCTCTCCGAGGTAGTAGCGTTTCAGATGCTCTGCATTTCATGGGTGCCTTAAGGGGATACCTTTTTCTTTTTCCAATCCATAAGTGCTGGGACAGGCAATACAAGTGACATGATATGGTCCTTCCCATGATGGGGCAAGCTTTCTTGTGGTTGAATCCTTGGTGGCCAGGGTTACTTTTCGGAGGACGAGGTCTCCAATGTCGAATGACCTAGGATGGACCCTTCTGTAGTGATACTTAGTCGCAATTTGTTGATAAGCTGCTTGCCGAATACGGGCACGTTCTCTCATTTCTTCAAGAAGATCAACATTAAGGGCTAAGGAGGCATCATTTTCATCCGGGTAGAAAATCACTGTTATCCGAAGAGAGGGTATGCTGATCTCAGCAAGGATCACTACCTCTGATCCGAAAGTCATCGCGAAAGGGGTTTCCCCTGTAGGGGTCCTTGTCGCAATGTGATATGTCCAGAGAACGGGACATACGTTTTCAATTCATATTCCCTTTGATTTATCTAATCTGGTCTTGAGTCTATAGAGAATTGTGCAGTTGGTGACTACTACTTGTCCGTTGGCTTAGAGGTGCCCTGGAGATGCAAATTGGGTCTGGATCCCTAGCCTGGCACAGAATTCTGCGAAGAGGCCATTGTCAAATTGCTTCCCATTATCGGAGACGATGACCTTGGGTATTTCGAAGTGGCACACAACATTTTCCCACATGAAATCTCTTATTCTTTCCTTAGTAATGCGTGCAAGTGACTTAGCTTCCACACACTTTTTAAAATAGTCGATTGTGACGACGAGAAATTTTTTTTACCCGGTCTCTTGGGGGAATGGTCTGAGAAGGTCAATACCTCACTGGGCAAATGGCCAAGGAGTCGTCATGAGGACGAGAACAGTTGGAGGTAGTTGGGTATAAAAGGTAAATCTTTGACATTTATCACATTTTTTGGACGAATTCCAAGGAGTCCTTGTGCATGTTTGGCCAGAAGTATCCATGTCTAATAAGTTTGTGAACCATGGACCTTTCTCTTGAGTGGTTTCTATACATCCATTCGTGGATTTCCCTCATCAAGTAGTTAGACTCTTCTGGTTTTAAGCAACGAGAGTATGGGCCTGAAAAGGTTCATCGATAAACCACCTCATCAATAATGGTGTACCTAGATGCCCTATACCGCATTCGTCTGGCCTCTGCTTGGTCAGAGAGAAGTGTCTTGCTTTGGAGGTATTCTTTTATCGGATCCATCCAAGTTGGTGTGTCGGAGCGAGCGTATATAGTAGATATCTGGTCAGAAATTGTTGTGGTCGGCTCCTCTAAGTACTCTACGGGAACGCTTTTTTTTAAGGTGAATTCTACGGCGGAGGCCAAGTTGGCTAAAGCATCGATGTGCCGATTCTCTTCTTGAGTGGATTTGGCGTACTTGTATACTTTCGAAATTTGCCATAAGTGCCTTTACCCTCCTGAGATAAGCAGTCATACTTGGATCTTTAGCCCCGTATTCACCATTTACTTAGTTTACAACAAGTTGTGAATCACAAGAAACTTGTAGACTTTTGACGTTGAATTCTCTTGCCAACCTGAGGCCAGTGAGAAGGGCTTCGTATTATGCTTCGTTGTTGGTGACTCTGAACCCCAATCGGAGTGTGTATTCAATTTCTTCTCGATCTGAAGCTACCAAGACCATTCCGGCCCCACATCCCCCCACAATGTAGGAACCATCCATAAAAAACTGCTATTGGTCTGGACTAAGATCGTCACTTGTTCCAAGATGGGAAGGTGCCCCTTCCGGGACCAGCGCCTCTGTAGGGTTGAGATGAGCCTCTTGCTGGGAAGGACCATGGTCATCCAGTGTGGGTTCTTCAGAGAAGGTCATCTCAACAATAAATTTGGTCAGGACCTACCCCTTGATGGCTGTACTAGGCCAAGTAATCAATGTGGAATTAGCCAAGCTCAAGGTTATACTTCATGAGCCAACCAGAGATATCAGGAGAGTGGAAGACTTGCAACAAGGGTTGATAAGTAAGAATGACGATTACATGAGCCAGGAAATATTGTCTCAATTTTCTTGATGTGATGAGAAGAGCGTAAGCCAACTTCTCGAATCGTCGATATCTCATCTCGACATCAGTCAACACCCGACTTGCATAGTATATGGGAACTTAAATCTCGTCCTCTTCTCTGATCAAGGCCATGCTGACTGTAGTATTTAAGGTAGTAATGTATATGGATAATTCTTCTCCATCCTTGGGAGAACTTAGCAGCGATGCCGAGGAGAGGTACGTTTTAAGATCTTGGAAGGCACCCTCATACTCCGCTGTCCACTCAAATGCCTTATTGCCCCTCAAAACTTTAAAGAATGAAAAGTATTTTTCCGAAGATCGTGAAATGAAGTTATTCAAGGCGGCCAACCTCCCCGTAAGCATCTGAACTTCTTTATTCGTCTGTGGAGAGGCCATTTCGAGAATGATGCTGATTTGATCTGGATTGGCATAAATGCCCTTCTAGGACACCATATATCCTAGAAATTTTCCTGCTAAAACCCCAAAGATACACTTGGTGGGGTTCAGCTTCGTGCGATGAGTTCGGAGCTTGTCAAAATAGTTTCGAAGATGGACGATGTGATTATGTGCCTTGGTTCTCTTTACGAGCATATCATCAATGTAAACTTCCATTGTCGATCTAATCTCTTCCTTGAACATCTCGTTCACGAGCCTTTGATATGTAACCCCGGTGTTGCGAAGGCCAAAGGGCATAACCTTATAACAGTAGGTGCCTCTGTCCTTGATGAATGAGGTCTTTCCCTTGTCAAGAGAAACATAGGGATTTGATTGTACCCAGCGTAAGCATCCAGAAAACTCATGAGTTCGTGCCCCGTCGTAACGTCTATAACCAAGTCTATTCTCGGCAAAGGAAAGAAATCTTTGGGGTACGCCTTATTGAGGTCTTTGAAGTCCACACAAAGACGCCATTTGTTCCTGGCCTTTGGTGCAAGAACAACATTGGAGAGCTAATCGATAAATTCCACCTCTTCCATCATGGCAAATTTCATTAACTTATCAATTTCTTGCTCCTCAATGACCTTTTAAAGCTCCAGATGAAATTTCCTTCTTTTTTGCCTCATAGGAGGATAGTAAGGGTTAGCATGGAGATGATGCATGGAGATACTCAGATCAATCCCAGGAAGCTCGTTGGGGGACCAGGCAAACACATCATAGTTTTTCCTGAGGAGATCGGTTAATTCTTCTTGTTGGGCCATACTGAGCTTGACACCAATCCGGACAGTTCTGCCCTCAATTGTGGGGTGAATAGGTACTTCTAACAGGTCTTCATGGGGCGGTGGATGAGGTTCCTCATCTCAGGGATCATCGATAGGCACGATTCTGGGATCAGACATGGCCATGAACTCTACTTCTCCGTTTTCGATCCCAGCCATTAACTGCTATTTCTTCTTCTTAAGCACCCTTTGAGCACAAGATCTAGCAGTCTCTTGATCTCCTCTCACCTATCCCACCCCTATTTCTATAAGAAATTTCATCGATTGATGGTAGATGGAGGATATAGCTTTTAACGCCGCCAAAGTGGGTCGCCCAATGATTGTGTTGTAAGGAGAATGTTGGTCCGCGATGAGGAACTTAACCCAAATCATGGACAAAGTAGGCGCAATGCCAACCGTAAAGAGAAGAGAGGCCCAACCAATGGAGTTTACCACATCCCCGCTGATAGGTGTAAATTACCTACGTATTTCTAATCCGAATTTGTTAGTTTTCGAGTACGTTTATAGTTATTTTTATATGTTTTAATATATTTTTATACTTTTTGTATAAATCAGGTGTGTGGAGCAAAAAGATAAGAAACTAGAGTGAAAACGATGAGATCGAACCGAAGGCGAGTCGAAGTTACGGTGGATAAACATGCAAGGAGGTAAAAATATGAAAGAAGCCCACCGCCTAGGCGTCCAGACCTCCGCCTAGGCAGTGAAGATGCTGAGAATGAAAAAAGGCTACTGATAGCCCATCGCCTAGGCATGAATTTCCTCCTCCTAGGTGGAAACCCCAGTAGAAACATTTCCAAGTCCACCGCCTACTTCTTCGCCTAGGCTGTCACCAAACCTACAAAGTCGATACAGGTGTTATAACTTCAAGACTATTTTGGACTATGATGAAATACGATTTTGGAAATACTCAAAACATAGAAGTTTTATATCTTTTTCTTATATTTCCATAGGTTTTTGAATCCCCTCAATTGGAGTTCGGATGAAGAAATTACAGCCAAAACAAAATTGTAAACCTGCAGTAACTTCGCCTAGGGGAAGTTTTCTTCGCCTAGGCGAAATTCTAGCAGAAAGTTAACCGACTTAACTTCACCTAGGCGAAAATCCTAAAGCACAACCTTGATATTTATTAGATATTTTGAGATCTTTTGGCATATTTTAATCCATTCTCTCCTCCTCTCTTCCCTCCTCTTCAGCCCTTAAGGCCTTAGGTTATATTTTAGGAGTAGGGTTAGGGATTTTTGAGGGAGATCTCTCAACCTAAGGTTGAAGATGAAGAGGAAAATGATAGTTCAACAGTTTTAGCGCCAATTCTTCGGATATAGGCTAAGTCACTCGTTTCTTCTCTTTGTTTCCTTCATTTTGGTAGTTGTTGAGAATGTTTAGCTCATTTTACATTGTATAAACGGTTAAGGCCATGAGTTAAACATGGATTGTAATAGGGATTAACGTATTATTTATGAAAATGTACTTTTGGTTGAATTTGTGTTTCGTTCTTGGTTGTTCTTTGTATGTTGATTGTGTTTCCGTGTTTTCTATGATTATATGCTAGTTTAGATATATTGAGAATACGGGGTTTGACACTCGAGAGCGGTAACCCCGGATTTGGACTAAGGTTAACACAACACGACAATCTAACGACCCGGGAGGGCGTTAGAAAGTGTGCAATCGATGACGTTGGGGCAAGATTCACGTGACCTAGAGTTGTTAAGACGTCGAGGGGGACTTCGACGTTGACACAAAATTACATATTCCCCCGTCTTACACTCGGAAGAGGTGGCGAGGGAGTTTACGAACCGAGATTGTCGAATACGCCGAACGCCGTTAATGTTAACTAAAACGAAATCAAACGCATTTAAGTAAATAAAGTTAATCCCTAGGTAATCTACTCCCCTAAACAATCTCAAATTAGTATTTATAGTATAGTTAACTTAATTAGTATTTTAGTTTAGTATTAGTATTAAATTAAATTCCATTTTTAGCGCCTAGATAAAATTAAGTTATGACAATCACGATACTCGATAGTAATCTCAACCAATCCCTGTGGATACGATACCCGACCGAAAGGTCCACTATACTAAAACTTGATCCGTACACTTGTGGTGAAAGTGGTAGCACTTATTTAGCGGCCACCACCCGCTGAATCCGATAAGGGGGAAAGTTGTGGGTCTCACGGAGCTTGAACTCACGTTCATTTTGTCAAAAGCCCATTTGAAGGCGATATCCGCGGAGCTTCCTTCGTTAATCAGGATCCACCCCACTTTGTAGTGGTTGATTAGGGACGAAATTGCCAAGGCATCGTCATGAGGGGAATGAATCCCCCAAAAGTCAGTTTCACTGAAGGAGATGACGTTGTGCGAGATAGCATCAATTGTACTTACCTCGTAAACGTCCTTGTCGGCTTTTCTCTTCGCTTTACCATTGTGCCTCTTTCGGAAAGAGATGGTCTCTTCTCTAAGGCCAAGGCCGCCATCTATCACATTTACTTCACTATCTATATGCATCTCATCATCAAATTCTTCAGCTTCTCTTCTCAGTGGGGGTCGCCCACAATTTTTCCTTCTCAGTTGACCCCTGCACTCATCTCGGTGACTGCTCTCTTCGGAGCATGTGTTCTCTTAGCTCAATTTTTTACCTCTTATTTTGATCCACATATATAAAAAAATTAATTACTCACACATTTAAACACACACGCACACATGTATCACAAACATCTAAATTTCAAAATGAACTGGCTCAATCTCCTAACAAAATTAATAAACTTAAACTTTTAAAAAATTTAACATACCTGGATCATCTTTGGGAGAAAGTGGTGTGTGTACCTTTGGTGGATTACTAATTTCGGATTGGGTATCCTTTGACTCCACCAATGCTTGATTTTTCACCTTAATTTCTTCCTTCTTAGGAATGACAATTTTCTGAACTGATTCGGGAAGAACTTATTTACTTTTGTTTAGTGCTTCAGGCTACTTTTTCTCATTCTGCTTTGGTACAACTTTGTAAATGAACTTTTTCTTGTACTGGTATCTTGCCGTTTGTTGTGGATAAGCTTTGTCAGCTCTCATATATTGAGCTTGTTTCTTCTGTACTCTTCTATTCGACACGTGATGATTCTTCTTATTAGGTACATTGAACCCCGATTCCCTCTTTGGCAGGGCATATTCATTGTACCTTTTTGTCTGTTCAAATCTTCTTGTCGACACGTAGTATTCATTGTACTTTTGTCTAAATCTCTGATTAGTACCTGCACCAAATTTTTCTCTTTTTGATATCCAGTTGTTTCTAGATCTGACAGGATGACCATATAATAAATAGCAAGAGTTTTCATAATGACCAAATTTATCACAATAAAAACACTTAATACTGTTAGCACGCCACTTCGGATAGTTAGTGTTTCGTACGGGAGCATAATATTGTTTGGGATTTTGAGAAGCAACTTTAGTAACTATTGGTATTTCAATAGATTTAGTACTCTCAACATCCTTGAATTGATCCATTGATTCTTCAAACTCCTTTTGAGTCTTCTCAAGTAACCGCTTATCGGTGCTAACATTTACCTGTAGACCAAAATTCTTTTCATGCATAAATTTATGATCATTCTTAAGAATCTGGCACTCATTTTCAACAGAATGGATTTTCACATGAGCTCTATCAAGCTCACACCTTGTATTGTCCAATTCAATGCTCAAGGCCTCATTCAAGGTTTCAAGATTTTTCCTTTCAAATGCATTCTATTGAAGATCATAAAAATTATTTTTCAAAACTTCAATCTCATCCTCAAGAGACGCAATTTTCTCACACAACTTACTAATATCAAATAAAGCATTTTTAAACTCAACAGTTTCAAAATATTTGTCCAAATTCTTTTTCTTGGGAGATTTGACAGTACTAAACCTCTTATTTTCAAGAGTTGCAATTTTTTGCTCTAGTTTAAAATTCTCTTTTCCAAAAACATACGAAAGAGAAACAAGCATCTCAATAGCCTTATCTGCATTCTCATCATTGCAAATTATATCAGTCTCACAATCAGAACAATGACTATTAGAAGAAGTAGAATCAACAATAGTACACATAACTTCAGAATCAAGATACTCCATATGATCGTGTTTAGCTATACTATGAAGTATATCAAGCTAAAATCAACTCTAATGTCAATTGTTGGCCTAGTGAACTACCCAAGAGGGAGGGTGAATTGGGTAGATAAAAATTTATCAGAGAAAATACTTCAAAAAAAATCCAAATAATTAATTTTAATCCTAAATTAATTATTATCTTTATATAATAGCGGAATTAAAATATCAACTAGATGCATACCAAACAACAAAAATAAATAATAAAAAATAGCAACACACCAGAAATTTATATAGGTTCACCAAGCTACTCTTGACTAATTCAGTCCCCCGAGCTTTACGGAGAGTCGCACCCACTAAACTCAAGATTCTTTTAAAGATAGGAACCAAACCCCCCACAAAGATTCTTTTCACAGGCTCATAATCAACTTTATAAATTTCTTTTCACAAGCTTAGGAATAACCTCTACTTTTTACAGGCTCAAGAATAACCTAATTCTTTTTATACCTTAGGCTAAAGAATTAAAACCTCACAAACACTTCAAATATTCTTTTACCCGATAAGGATTGAACCGTTACAAAATTACTCACAAATCAATTCAGAAAGAATTACTACATCAATCTCTTTACAGAAAGAGACTGAAACCAGCTACCATTAGATTAAATACTTCTAATAGTATTAAATCCGTCACTCAACTCACCAATTATAAATTGATAAGTGATTTTTCTCACTCGGAGTTTCTACCACCCTAGATAAATTAGAACTTAATTAATATATCAAAACTAGTGATAAAAAAGTGAGATATTCAAATTCTGATTTTAAACAAAAATTGGGTAGCACGTAATCAGATTTATTCAAGAAATTGTTTCAAAAATATTTTTCAATAAAAAATCAAAAAACAATTTCAAAGATCAAATTCCAAATATAATTAAACAATCAATTAATAGAAAGTAATTTGGAAAGATCGCACCCGGAATTCACCGAAAGAATAATTATAGCAATGTCACTTCAGATTAGTAGCAGCAATAATCCACAGTAAATAATTCTCAAGAATAACTCTCAGAAAAGCACTCACAATTCTCTCAATATGATTTCTCTTAGAAAAGCCCAGTATAATTATCTTGATCTCTCTCTAATATGAAAAACGCAGGTCTATATAAAAGGGAATAAAATAAGTTCTCTAACGACTAGTTCCCACTTGTTATGACATTTAATTGATCTTATAGACCCCTTATATCATTAAGACTTCATTCCGGTTCAAATCACTTAATTATAGATTTTAAACTTCTCAATTAAGTCCCCCAAATATTTCTCAATCACAATTAAATAGGATAGAAAGAATTACATGTACCAAATTAAAAAATATTCAAACTTAATGAACCAAATTTATAGGGATATCATAATACATGTTGCATATCTCAAATAACATCAAATTCCTAATATATTTCGTGAATCTTAACCATTAAATGGCTAGTAACGGCTACTTTTAGAATAAAATCCAAAATTTCAGAAAATCCTGAAACAATGTCATAAGTCGACTTATCAAGGATCACCAGTCGACCGCTCGATTCAGGATGTAGTCGACTCAAAAATCCATCACCCATCGATCAACCTAGAGATTCAAAGAGTTATATTTCTGGTCACAGGTCGATCGCCCTGTCGACTTATTGATTCAGAGAGTTCGCCATTTAAGCTCAGGTCGACCTACCTGTCGACCGAGAGATTCAGAGACTTTTTCTTCTATGCTCCGGTCGACTTATCTATCAACTTGTCAATGCTGGGAACCTCTTCTAAATTCGTTTTTAATTCATTATCATCGACGTTTTTACCCCTTTAACCGATTTCGTTTTTCAGTTAGCTCCACTAAATAC
Source organism: Eucommia ulmoides (assembly GCA_016647705.1). Taxonomy (NCBI): domain Eukaryota; kingdom Viridiplantae; phylum Streptophyta; class Magnoliopsida; order Garryales; family Eucommiaceae; genus Eucommia; species Eucommia ulmoides. The sequence continues at coordinate 22,121,065 of CM028327.1, read as the reverse complement.
TTAAGTTCAATTTTAGTTAATTTATCTTTATTTCTTTTCCAATTACACATAGAAGTAAATAATTTAACTAATTAGGATCCTATCAAAGACACACATATATTATAAAAATTATTTTATGCCGTGTGTAATCCTAATTGGGATATTAAGAGTTGAAATTTAACCTGAGTTGTTTTCCCTAGGTTCTTCAAATTCTTCAACCTCTTAATCATTCATCATCTTTTAGCATTCATTCATTACTTATCATCATATCTTCATCATTGGAACTAATAAACTGAAATACTTAATCAAACCGTTAGTTCCACCAAAAAACATCAACCTTTAATTGTTCATCAAAATCTTAGGATCAATAACATTAAACCATAATATCATAGATACGAAATCAAATGAAAACAAACAAAAATCTAAAATATATTATAAATACAATTATAATACAATCCCTAATGCACTAATTTGACAAATACACATTTTATATATATATATATATATATATATATACTAATGTCTTTTCAAAAATATAGACAAATACATATTTTATATATATATAAAGACAATCTGCGAACCAATAATTTATTAATAAATAATGAATTAAAATCCCAATTAAGCTATGAACACAAATCAATTGAAGAACTGTATATGAATTAGATCAAACCAACAAAGAACAACACTCATCAAGCACTCAATCTAGAACATGAAAAAGAGAAAAAAATAAATGCATAATTGAACAAACAAACCAATATTATACTACAATAAAAAATAAATAATACACCAAAATTTAAATAAAAAAAATGAGAGAATAAGGGGGCTTACCTGAAGGAATGGTAACAAATAGTAAAGAAAAGAACAATGGGGAAGGAATGAGATCGATATCAACAAAATCTAGATCAAGATACTCGAAATATCAGCAAATTAAGAACATAATTAGGAGATTGAATAAAAAAATCTATTATTGATCTTAGATGTTCTGATGGACAAATTAATGGTGATATTTTGAAAACCAAATGGTTTTATTGAGTAATTTCAGATAATAGTTCCAAGGGGCCTTAACGAGAAAATAACGTTTTTCAAAAAGAATTTTTTAGGACGGTCAAGTTGGTTGCAATGGGGATATTAAATATTTTTCAAGAGAACAATATTTTTTGTATTACTAGGTAAAACAGACTAAAAACTTTTATACTCTTAATGTAACCCGATTAAGATCACGCAATGACACTTATAAAATAAGTTTAATTGTTTGAAAATAATCAAAAGCGATAAATTCAAGTTTCAAAACATTTTTCCTAAATATTTGATTGAGAAAATGTTTTTAAAATGGAAAAAAAAAATATTTTTTCAGCCTGAACGGTCGACCGTCGGTTGAACCGATCGACCAAAAGATTTAGGTTGGTGATTTTAGGGTTTTAGGCTTGTTGGTCAACCGAGTGGTTGAACAATCGATTTAGAGCCTAAAATGGTCGAGTGAATGGTTATCAACAGTTAGAAAATGAGCCATTTGAGGTACAATCGGTCGATCGAAGGAGGAACTGGTCAACCGATATTGTCTGCTTTCCGAAAGTTTGATCAGAATATTTTTTAGATCTTCTTCCCTAATCTTATGCTTTTGAACTTTATAAAATCTTATTTTATGAGGATTTGATTATATTTCATGAAAATATTATATATTTCGAAGATTTTATAAGATTTACCGGGAAAACTATTTTCTATCTTTATGAGGTTTAAATCTAATTTTTTTTTGGGACTAATCTAAAGTTTTTTTAAGGTTAATATATGGTCAAACTAGCCGTTTATAAATCTATTTAATATATGAAATCTATATGTGTTATTTTTTAGCATATTTTTTGAAAACTAGATGTTATAGGCCATCTTTGAGTTCTCTTGATATAGACCTTGGGAATTTCATTGTTTCGAGATCAAGAACATCATGAAGAATACATAAATTTTTAGAGTTCTAAAAAGATAGATTATGTCATATTCTGAAATATTTCTAAGAGATTTTTTTTTTTTTCAAAATATTCTTGATTAAAGAAAGAGATGTTCTTGCTATACCGGGTTTGAGTCTTACGTTTGATCTTCCTGAAGAAATTTTAGGGAGATTGTTCATGTTTACTTACTTAAATTAATTGTGCTTTAATTGATTAATATCTTTTGATTGAACTTGTAGTAATTTTTGTTTAAAAAATCATTTTCATTACGAAATTTCCTAAATATTGTGAAACTGGTTTTTCCTAAAAATAGTTTTCTATTTTGAACATCTTGAAATATCTTGTGAAATGATTTTGTTAGCTAATCTGATTTACATAATATATGTGCTTTAATTGATAACAATAATATTTGCATTCCCACATGATTCTATCACATATATCGAGCCATTAATTGAGCAAATATTGATTTGAGATGGTGGAACCTCTTGTGAGAGAAAAAACAATTATTATATTTTTTGTATTTGTGAGAAAGAGTGATTAAATATATTGGGTCTGTGTCTAATTAGGGTAGGTTTAATTCTTAGTCTATAAAAGAATTAGGTTTGATTCTCAGCCTGTAAAATAATTAAGTTAGTCTTTAGTCTGGTAAAAAAGATAGATATGTTTGATTCTTAGCCTACAAAAAAAAATGTTCTTCTTGAGCATAAAAGGAAAATTGTAGAGGTTTGATTCTGAGTCTCAGAAAAAAATTAGGTTAGTCCTAAACCTGTGAAAGGATTATCAGGATTTGGTTCCCACCTTGGAAAAGGATCAAGGTTAGTGGATCATGAAAGCCCTACGGAGCTCGGTGGACTGGATATAGGTAAGAATAACTTGTCGAACTATGATAAATCGTTATGTGCAATTTTTTTATTTTTGGTTGTTTGGTGGTCCATCTAGTTAGATACATTTTCGTCGTAATTCAAAATAATAACAGTTTGGGAAATTTATAATTTATGAATTTCAAATATATTAATTGTTTAAGTTTTTATTACTACCCAATTTATCATCCTCTCTTGGGTAGATCAATGGGCCAACAGCTACATACCTCTTTTTAGGATCACCTTCACTCTCTTCGATCTACTCTCTACTGTAGCCATCTAGATCTGACCGTTATCGACCTTCACCGTCCTCAACAACCACCGAATACCATCTTCGTACGGTCATCATAAGTGATGGAACAGCAATGATGACCATGGCGGTATGCGACGATGCCCTGCAATAGAGCACCGATAATGACAATAGCAATGGTTTCGTAGAGGCAATAATTGAGAGACATAAGGTCAAGAGAGAGAATGAGAGAGGTATGTTGAACCGGACCAACTCAAACCCAGATCTGGCCAACTTGGACATCGATCTGGACAAATCTAATATGTTGGAACAAAGAAATTGAGAGAAAAAATTGAGGGTTGCGAGGTTGAGAGAGAGAAGATCGTGGGAGGTTGAGAAGTGAAAGATCTAGTAATAATGGCGATGGTTGGAGGTAGAGAGAATAATCGATGGCGGATAGAGAGAGAAATGAGATAACCCTAATTTCTTAACAATCTGCTATGTGGATGGAAATAGCGCCCGTGATTCCGTTGATGGTAAGGCAAGAGCCAAAAAAGGCATTCTGGAGATGGTAAGGCAAAGCATTGATGGTAAGGCATGAAGTAGGACGATGTAGTAGAGCGACAGTAATTTGGTAAGGGTAAAGAGAGATGGAGAGAGAGAAAATAAAAGGATTGATTGTTGAGGTTTTGTAGGAGTAAGCGTGGAAAATGAGAGACCTAACAACTGAACTCAGACAAAAACATCTAATGGTTTAAAAATATAAGGGCAAATTACATTTTAAACCTTTTAATTATTGACATATTTCTATGTAGTCCAATAATTGTTTTTCGTTTCAGTTTAAACCCTCTAAGTATATCGGTGGCTTTAAAAGGTCTCTATGTTAGTTTTTTCGTCCAAACTGGATAGAAATATCATCATGTGCAGTGCACATACCATTTTTAAGGGCATAATGAACTTTTTACTTTTTCTTTTTCTTTTTTTTTTTCCTTCTTTTTTTCTATTTTTTTCTTCTCCTTTCTTTTTCTTTTTTTGTCTTCCTCCTCCTTCCTCAGCTCCATCCCCATTCTTTCTTCGTTCTTGTCAGCTTCATCACCGCCGAGCTTGTCAATGCAGGAAAAAAAATTAATTCAATAGTTTTTGCAATGGGTATCTAAGTAAAATCTCGACCTCTGCTGTTGCATACAAATTTATTTCTCTCAATTCTTCATCTACCACTCTCTGTCTTGAAGGTTAGTTAGATCTCATCTTTTTCCACTATCTCCATACAAATCTGTATATTTTTCTAATTATTCTTTATTTCACCCATGCTTCAATTTCATTTTCTCATTAAATCTTATATCATTTTGTTGGGATTTTATCTCATTAGATCTAAATCTAAAACACATAACAACATCATGTCAAATCACCAAAAGTTCAACGTACACGTAAACTACGTACCTGGATCCATTACGATCAACTGACTTCTGATGTGGAATCCTATGACAGTCGATCACGAGATAAATATGAATCGAGCGGGTACGTGGTCTTCCTCAACTAAAACTCCAGAGTTCCTCACAAGGATTTCGATTATCTTCCAGATGGGGAAAAGAGAGCCGTCAAGTCATTTTGGTGTGTTGGGGACCATAACCCCAGCATATTCTTCTTTATAGAGGGTGTGATTAGGGTTCTCATAATCCCCTAATCACCCCAACAGTTTTCGGTATCTACACATTCAACCCACATTATTTTGAGTAGTCTACGGGCTTACACAAATTAATTAGATCACTTAAATTTAGCCCATTAAATTTAAATAGTAAATATAATTGTATTAATAATATGTTGCCCAAAATTAGATTAGGAAATAAAATTTCCTAACAATCTCTCACTTGGGTTACATATTATCCCTGAAACAATTATATCACAAAAGTCCTTAGGCGTGCATCCGTATGCTATTTATCCTTAGACTTCTCCTTAAACAATTTGGTCCATCTCATATACTAGCAATGGAATTACCGCAACTTATATCACAATACAGTCGTGACTAAACCACGATGATCACCATACTAATATATTCAATGACATAGATCAAATGTGGATAAGTAGTATGGAAATAACATGCAATGTGATCTTAGACATGCCTATTTCCAACTGGTTCAACTTTAGTCTTTAGTGAGATTAATACTTAATCTTTCTATCCTCATGTTAAACCACAATTAGAAAGAATACATTTAGAGTAAATAAAATTTAATCCAACAGCTTTATTCTGCATAAATTAAATATACCTATCTAATACAAGAACATTCAACAAACACAAACTCCCACTAAACGAGCACATTTTCAGATAAAGCCACACCCATACGAGCAGTGTGCTCATGAAATACCTTAGGTGGCAAACCTTAGTGAGCAGATCCGCAATCATGGAGTTTGTTCCCATATGTTCTATAGACACTATCTTACTCTGAATTCTATCTTTAGCAACTAAAAAAAACTTGATCGGAAGCAGAATACCCATTGATCTCCAAATGATTTGTCTTCCGATAAGTGAACATGTAATCTTTTGTTTTCTGTAAATACCTTATAACCCGTTTGGCTGCCTTCCAATGTTCCATGCTTGGATCACTCAAGTATCTACCCAAAACTCCCATTATAAATGCTATGTCGGGACGAGTACAAACTTGAGCGTACATTAGACTCCCTATTGCCAATGCATAAGGAATCTTCTGCATCTCTTTTCTTTCAAGGTCATTATTGGGGCATTGATTGAAACTAAACTTGTCTCCTTTAGGTACGGGCATATCTCCTGGTTTACTGTCTTTCATGCCGAATTTACTTAGAACCTTATCGATATAGCCCTTTTGTGATAACCTAAGGATACCTCGAGAGCGATCTCTCAGTATCTGGATACCTAATACAAAAGAGGCGTTACCAAGATCTTTTATTTCAAATTTCTTCATCAGAAATTTCTTGGTTTCATGCAATAAGCCTATATCACTGCTTGCGAGCATAATAACATCGATATATAATATCAGGAAGATATATTTACTCCCACTAAACTTGTGATATACACAATCATCAACGACATTCACCTCCAAACCGTACGAAATGATGACTTGATGAAACTTGTGATACCATTGACGGAAAGCCTGTTTGAGACCATAGATGGATTTCTTTAATTTACAAACCATAGACTTTGGATCTCCCGATACAAGGTTTTCTGGCTATACCATATAGATTGTCTCATCAATGTCTCCATTGAGAAACACAGTCTTAACATCCATCTGATGCAGCTCTAGATCGAAATGAGCCACTAGTGTCATTATAGTTCTAAAAGAGTCTTTCGAAGATACTGGAGAAAACGTCTTTTTGTAGTCTATGCCTTCTTTTTTAATAAAGCCTTTGGCCACAAGACGAGCTTTATATCTCTCTATATTACCCTTTGAATCTCTTTTGGTTTTATATATCCATTTACAACCAATGGGCTTCGCACCTTCAGGTAACTTGACGAGATCCCAAACGTTATTGTCTTTCATAGACTTCAACTCGTCTTTCATGGCATCGATCCAATTTTGAGAGTTAGAACTGTGCATGGCTTGACAGAATGAGATAGGGTCATCCTCTGTCAAACCAACTCCATCCTCATGTTCCTGGAGAAAGACGATATATTCATTCGAAATCGCACTTCTCCTCTCCCTAATGGATATCCTTAATGGCACTTCTTGAAGTTGTTGAGTTTGTTCCATAGGTTGTCTTTGAGGAAGAATCTTATTGTTGTCTTGTTCTATAACAATGTCAGGAATGGGAGCCTGAGCCTGAACATCGTTATCTAGAACTAGAACAGTGTCTTAAATAGCAATAGGTATAGAGACATGATCCTTGTCAATAATATGTTCCCCTTCGAAGAAAATTGTGTCTTGAACGATGATAGGTACAGAGATCTAATCACTGTCAATAGCATATTCTTCTTCAAAGACAACATTCCTTATGTTTCATTCCCCCTCAAACTCAACACCCTCAAGGAATCTCGCATTTCCCGTTTCGAAGAAGGATCTGGATGTGGGATCGTAAAACTTAAATCCTCTTGATAGTTTAGTGTACCCAATAAAGCAGCAACTAACTACCCTTAGATCCAGTTTTCTTTTATTTGGCCTGTAAGGCTTTACTTCAGCTGGACAACCCCAAACGTGTAAATGCCTTACGCTAGGCTTTATGCCTAACCACAGTTCATAAGGGTTTTAGCCACTGCTTTACTTGGTACCCTGTTATATATGTTGTAGTCTTAAGTGTTTTGTTTTGTTTTGTTTTGTTTTTTTTTTTTTTTTTTTTTTTTGTGATTCTAGCAAGGAATAACGAATTATCATACTCCTTACAATGTCCTTAGCGTTCTGTTTCGTCTATCAGCAACACTATTCATGTCAGGTTTGCCTGGCATGATGTACTTTGGGACGATTTCGCATTTCTCTAGGAATTTAGCAAAAGGTCCTGGACGTTGTTTTCCTAATCCGTCAAATCTTTCGAAGTTGAGTTTTAACTTCAGCTTGAACGACTTAAGTGCCTCCAAGGATTGAGACTTCTCATGAATTAAATATAGGTACCCATAATTAGAGCAGTCGTCTATAAATGTAATAAAATACTATTTTCCATTCCAAAATGCCATAGGGAATGGTTCGCAGTACATATTACTTCTAAGACACTGGAACTTCTATTGGCACCCAATTTTTTTATGTTTGTCTGTTTTTCCTTTACTCATTCAATACAAACTTTGAAATTTGTTAAATTAAAGGGATCAAGAATTCTATCAAAAACAAGCATCTCTATTCTCAATTTAGAGATATGTCCTAGACGTTTGTGCCAAAGTATGACAAAATTCTCATTAGCTAATTTGCGTTTTGTACCACAATTAGTTGTTTGCAAGGTTTTATTATATAAAGAAATAGTATCCAACAACTATAGATTATCAATTAAAGACTCAGTTGCAATAATATTTGAATTTTGAAAAAAGACCTAGGTTATTATTTCCAAATGAACAAAAAACCAAATTTGTCCAAAATAGAAATAGAAACCAAATACTATCTAAATGACAGTATTATTTATGTCTCCTTCAAAATCCAAAAATAATCAGTCTTTAAGGATAATCTAAAAGTCCCTATTGTCTCAATAACAATTGTTTTGTCATTACCCACATAGATGCATCTTTCAACATCAAATGACTTTCGACTCCATAGGCAACCCTACATAGACATACTTATATAAATAGTAGCACCAGAAGCTACCCACCAAGTGTGACTAGGTACAGAAGCTAAATTAACCTCAGAAAAAACTAGAGTGAGAAGCATACTCTTGTTTACACGCCATGCGGCGTACTTGGAACACTCCATTTTTATATGACCGGTTTTCTTGTAGAAGAAACAGGTACAATCCTAATCCTAATTATTTAACAATTTATACTGTGTTGGGAAAACTCAAAACACGAAAGTTGTATATATTGTTTTTAGATTTTCACAGAATTTTGAATCACCTCAATAGAAGTTTGTATGAAAAAGGCCAAAATACGAACACCTATCAAAACAGTCCGAACCATCTCTGAATAGATCGGTCGACTGATCAGTCGACCGACATGTTCAAATCTAGTTCGTCTCTTTCATTTTAGTAGCGAAAAGACCCCAAAAAATCCAAAATTTAGGGTTTTTCTTTTATTAGATCCATAGTATTTAAAAGAAATCACATAGATAATGCAAAACATACAATAAACCTTAATGTTTTCTCCCATTATATTTCACAAATAAGTCAATTTGAAAGGAGAAAACACAAACCCTAAAATTCTACGAACTTGAAAAAAACTCAAGAACCCTAATGATTTAACATGAAGTAGACTCCGATACCACTTGTTGGGATTTTATCCCATTAGATCTAAATCTAAAACACATAACAACATCATGTCAAATCACCAAAAGTTCAATGTACACGTAAACTACGTACCTGGATCCATTACGATCAACTGACTTTTGATGTAAAATCCTATGACAGTCGGTCACAAGATAAACACGGATCGAGCGGGTACGTGGTCTTCTTCAACCAAAACTCCAGAGTTCCTCACAGGGATTTCAATTTTCTTCCAAATGAGGAGAAGAGAGTCGTCAAGTCATTTTGGTGTGTTGGGACCATAACCCTAGCATATTCTTATTTATATAGGGTGTGATTAGGGTCTCCATAATTCCCTAATCACCCCAACAGTTTTCGGTATCTACATATTCAACCCATATTATTTTGAGTAGTCTACGGGCTTACACAAATTAATTAGATCACTTAATTTTAGCCCATTAAATTTAAATAGAAAATATAATTGTATTAATAATATGTTGCCCAAAATTTGATTAGGAAATAAAATTTCCTAACACATTTAACGCTAATAATCCCTCAAATTTAAAATTATAAATCTAATCTCTTGATGAACTTATAAAACCTTGTTTGATACAAAAATTGAGTTACTCAATCGATTCAAGATCTGGGCCTTGTTTATCTCCTTGTTATCTCATCTGGGTCATGGATTTTACCTTCGCAGAAGTTATCGGTGGTGGCGAATCAGACCACCGACATTGACACTGCTAGCGCTAAAAAAATAGTAAAAAAAAAAAATGAGAACAAACCACCGACAATGCCACCTCTAGCCAACAATTCATTTAGGTGGTGATAAAATCATAAGACGAAGATTTGGGTCTTGCTCGAATTAGTTGTTCAGATACAGGGAAAGCAAAGCATCGAGAATTTGAATTGGGTCTTGCTCGAATTGAAGAATCGATGCGAAATTGGAGGTTTGGGTCTTTGTTACCTCTCTCTTCATCATCAATTTACCCTCTTTTGTCTTTGTTAGTGTCGAAAATGGGTCCGACCAGCAGTATGGTCCGGCCAACATTCCGATGGGGTTGAAGTTGATCTCGAGATGATCTTCGTCCTTGCTGGAATCTTGGGTCCAGGCTGGACAGGCATTGTCCGACCTGTGGTTTGAGCTGGTATCTTCTTATCCGAGCCAATGTCTAAGCTGAGCTTCAATATATCACCTGCACAAAGGACGGGTCGGGGTGTTCCCAGCGTGCCCCTCCGACGTGAGAGTAAGAGCTCGTGGGGAAGAAATCAGGACATTTAGAAATTATTACCCCGACCTGTCTTGGCAATCTGTAGTGAGTGTTCTCTCTTTCTCTTTAATGTATTGATGAATCCTCTTATTTATAGGCAAATGAATGATTAGCGTTCCGCAAGATTAGGGCCTTAAGCTCGGTTTAGCATTAAGTAGTCAGGTGCATGGGCGACATTGTAGATTAGAGCTATGGGCCTGGGCCTGGGCCTTAGGCCTTTACACTATAGATAGAGAAGCCCATAGGCCAAGACTATTAAGAGAGACAGGTTAGCCGAGGCACTGAGATACAGGTCAGGCAGAATGCGTTAACCTACCCGCCGTGGTAACATTCCGAGGAGATTGCATCTTGACAATCCGAGTGCTTTATGTTGGCCGACCTGACTAGAAACCCTGGGTTGTCTATTTACCGAACTAATCTGGTCGTTGCTGATATGGCACTGGTGAGGTGACAAAATTTGGTCTAGATGGCAAACACATAGAGCAAATCCAATTTTACCCACAACAATTTTCTCCCAAGCCTTAGTGTGGAAATGAGACATGAGACGTTGAGGGTTCTAATATCGGACGGTCTACGGCGGTCAGCCAAGCTGACGGAGAATAGGGACTCGGGGTTGAGATGATGAAGTCCGGAAGCATAGGCTGGCCCGGTAGGACAAATGCATAGGCCTTGTAGCTTCCTCAGGAAGTTTGACTGGCACACTAACTGAATGCACAACACGTAGCTAATGGCGCGTGAATTGACGCTCTGCGAACCGTCCGATCATCGCGACGATTCAAATTCTTAGCCCCTCTATAAATATACACTTCATTCTTTTGCATTTATTCACCAGGGTAGCGTGAAAGCTCTACCCGACCTCCGAGTATAGTACTCATCTTTCTCTTCTTTTCATCTCTTTTTCTTCATGTCTTCTATGTCTGAGTCCTGTTCGTCGGGGTACAACCCGTCTGGATCTGAAAAGACTGTGGCTAAACCCCAGGTCGTGCAGATCGAGCTTAGCTCGTCTATGACCAAGGTCGATGAGACGGAGGTGCCTTCGACATCTGAATTGACGGGCAAGCCAGAGGTCGTCGTCTAGTGGATGACCTTTTCTTTAGAAAAGGACTAGGGAGAGGCCAGAGTAGGGACCTCCCAACCTTCTGGCGTGCCGAGTAGGCCTTGGCAGAGGAGAGTGAAGAGCAAAACAGCTCTACCGGGGGTCCCAGGGTTGAGCTCAGCACGGGTCCAGCCATGGAGTTCGACACCAAGGTAATATCCTCTCAAGAAGTGGAAGCCCAGCCAACGACGTCTGGTCACACTCACATGGCAGGTTCGACCTCTCGCTGCTTGACCTGTGAGGTTCCCCATAAATCCTGGGTCTGGAGGGTAAAATTCGACATGACAGAGAACGCTGTTTGGGACCTACATTCTAATTACACGATCTCCAGCTCGGTGGTGACGCGCTTTCCTGGCGAGGACGACCAGGCTTGCGCCCTATCGAAAGGGATCATATTAGTCTACGACCAATAGTATCAGGGCGTCCTGTGATTTTTCATCCACCCCTAGGTAAGGGAGGTATGTTGGGATCTTGAGTTATGTCCATCATAGCTCGCCCCCAACAGTATGCGCATGGTTGTGGCTTTCCACGTTATCTGCCTAGTTGAGGGTATCACCCCGACACTCGAGCTATTTTACATCGTCTTTCTAGTGAAGTCTATACCCGGTGGAAAGGGCTGGTGTTATATCTCGGCCTGGCAAAAATTCCTCATAGGCTAGGCTAATTCTATCAAGGCCTGGAAGTCGGCCTTTTTTTTCTAGGCGAGACCGGATGGGAGGCCGACCTGGCACCACAGTAAGAGTTCCCAATCCAGAGGCATTGGGGAACCGTGGGTAAGCTTTTCAGCTTGGAAACTATTATATTTCCCTCCCCGATCAGTTTTTCAGAGTTGCTCTTGTTTGATCATTTAGTTTTGAAGAAGCACGAGCCGAGCCCAGAGGTCCTCGCTCAGAGAAATTAGATCTTTAGCACCACGTTCCGTGATGTTGGCACCCTCATCTCGTCGTGCTTATACGACCTCTACTTCTGGAGTGACCCCTCTCTGCCAGAGCCGACCTTAAAGGAGGACTCTCAGAATAGTAATTTTTTCCATTCCGGCCCGTTTAATTATTTACACTTGGAAATTTTCCATTGTTAACTGACGCTTCTTGGTTTTTTCCTCGCAGTTATGGACGTCGCTATGCTAGCTTAGTTGGCCGCATAGAGTGTGAAAAAAGATGACAGGTCCAATCAGCCCACTTAGGAAGGCTCGGCAGGCCAGGTGGCCTAGGCGAGACCAGCCCCAGCTACTCCATCTACTAGGCTGGCTCAATAAGCAGCCCAAGCCAGGCCGGTAGCTTTAGGAATGATGGTGACTCCTAGGAGGCCCGGGACCCCAGCTACGGCCAGGCCAGCGATAATAGCGGTTGACGTAGAGAGCCCGGTCCCAGTTGAGAGAAGAGACAAATGGAAACAAAAAGCAGGGGATCTTGATGCCACAACTGGGCAGTAAAAGAAGAGTCGGTATGAGGTTCAACTGAGCCGTGGTGTGCCCCTACAGGAAGAGGTGGAGTCGTTCATTGTAATGACCATGCTTCGCATTGATAAGGGCATCCTGGAGACTCCAACCATTCTCCCGACCTTCATCCATCAGACGACTCCTCCAGTGGATAGAGCAAAGTTCATAGAGAAGTTCAACAGTCGGCTCACCTCCGACCTCTATTGGTATCAGCTCTTGGTAAAAACTTACCTCAGAGAAATTTTGAAACTTGATCCTTGAAGGTTTAATTTTTCAATGATTTTCCTTGTTGACCTCCCAAGCTCTCTACTTTTCGGTCGAGATGGGGCTCCAGTTCCACATCGCCAACTAGGAGCACAAGAGGTTGGAGAAAACAAAAGGATGAGCACGCCGATCTCCCGAACGAATATCAGAGGGAGCTGGAAAGGCTCCAGGCTAAAAATAAGCATCTGGCCAAGAGGAATAAGGAGCCTAAGTGGGCCAAGGAAGACCTGGACAGAGCAAAGAACGTCGAGCAGACTGCCCTCGATCGGCTTGAGGCGATGAGGAAGGGTTGGGCAGCTAAGCTAGAGCAGGCCAAAGTTGACGCAGTAAAGAACTAAAAGAAAGGCCAGGAGTTCACCGGGCTCTGAGACCGGATCGGGACTAGCATGATCAAGGTAGGGTTCAAGGGAATGATTAACTCGATTCGTCGCCTATTCCCGTAAGTCGACTATACACAGATCTAGCTTGAGCCCTCCGAGAAAGACATCGACGAGGCACAGGCTGAGCAGAACACTAAACCAAGCAGGCCCTCTGAGAGCCATGGCGGTTTGCACATATTGTCGGGACACCAAGACGTGTCGAGCAGATAATACGGAGGCCAGGTCGGTGGCGCGACAGTCGGCGAAAGCCAGACCGATCCGAATCTCTTCCAACAATAGGCCCTCACTCAGCCCAGCTAATCAACAAGACTTAAAACTTTTTTTTTTTTCTTTTTTTTTTCTTTTTGCTCGGCCCGACGAGGAGCAGGCTTTTAATCACGGGCAGAAGTCCCGATTTTTTGTAATCATAATTTTTTGAACAATGAATAGAACTCCTTCTTTCTGCCAATCATGTGTCACATGCTTTGTTCTTCTAGTCCTACTTGTTTCGTCTTTCCTTGTCGTTTATCAATTTTTGCTACTCACAAATGTGATCTAATATTCTCTGCAAGTTTACGAATGTTATCGACCTCGAATAACTTAAACAGTAACCATTTGAATTAGGCTAGAAAGTCATCAGCATAACAACCGAGGTCATTGCGGACTGGTGTCCGTTCTCAACCCGGTGGTTTCTGGCCACTTGTATTATTTCGAAAAACAAAAAAAAATCTTTTGTCCCAGAGTTGGCCATCCTGCCCCCCTGGTGACCATAAGAGCTTGGTGTTTCGAGCTATTGTGGTTGTCTTTTTGGAGCCTAAACGACCAGGGATTAGGTTTTGGACCTCGGCAGCCCAGCGGTTCATTGCCACTTGAGCTACCCATGCGAGGGAGCTGACCTTGGCCATTTGGTTGCACGTCAGCCCCTTTTGGTCTCCTCTACCACGCAGCTAACATGACTGAGACACACAACGGCCCTATTTTTTAAATCAAAACATAGGAGCCCGGAATGCTCAGGGCAGGCTGCCCTGCCCGCCGAGCTATTGTGTCGTCTTATAAGAAGGGGCCTGACTTGAAATTAGATTGTTTCATCCCTATATTCAGTATGACACTAGTCCGTTGTTGGATTATCTCCTCGGCGGGAGGGCTATCTCCGTATGGAGAGATGGTTGGAGGACAGCTCACCCCTGGCCTCTTGGCGTGGAAGGTTTCTCATGCCTTCAACGGTTGATGACTATTCTTCATCTTTTTATGGAGAACAGGCTGGAGGATGGCTCATCCCCAGCCTCTTGGCATGGAGGGATACTCGCCTCTGCCTTTACACTTGGAGAATTTGGAAGACTGTGAGAGTTTCCGAACCAGCCCTTTCTCATTAATTTTGAATTTTTCCATTACAATTTTTCAAGATCAAAATAAAAAAAAAAATCGTTGTCAAGCCAAAGGGATTGGCTTTTCTCTCGGATAGTAGCATTTTCTAGGAATGTCTCAGCGGTACCTCTTTTTCGTTTTCCAAATTGTAAGTTTTGGTCCAAGCTACTCGAGTGACCCGGTAAGGTCCTTTCCAGCTCGTTACTAGCTTCCCGGCATTTTGGTTCTTGGTGGCCAGTGTGACCTTTCTCAGGACGAGGTCACAGACATCAAACGATCGAGGCTGCACCCGCGATTGTAGTATCAGGCTATTCTTTGTTGATAGGCGGCCTGATGAATCTAGGCCCTTTCTCTCCTTTCTTCGAGCAGGTCAAGGTTGAGAGCCAAGCCTGTCTTATTTTTAGATTGGTCGTACGGTCAGGCAGTGCGGGGCAAAGGTATCCCCGATCTCGACCGGGATGACAGCCTCCAAGCCGAATGTCATTGTGAAAGGCGTCTCGCCGGTAAGAGTCCGGGCTATTGTATGGTAAGCTCATAGTAGGGGGTACAGGTCTTCCACCCATAACCCCTTAGATTTGTCTAACCTGGTCTTCAGGTTTTACAAAATAGTCCAATTGGTGACTTCAACCAGGCCGTTAGCTTGGGGTGACCAGGGGAGGAGAAGTGTGTTATAATCCCCAACCCGGCACACAGCTCAGCAAACAGGTCATTTTTTAATTGCTTTCTGTTGTCCGAGACGATGGCCTTTGGGATGCCAAATGGGCAAATTATGTTTTCTGGATCCGTTGTTTGGTAATTTTGGCGAGGGGTTTGTCCTTCACCTATTTGGTGAAATAATCGATAGCGGCAACCAGGAATTTTCTCTGGCTGGTCCCTTGAGAGAACGGACCGAGGAGGTCAATCCCCTACTGGGCGAATGGCAACAGGCTGGATATCGGTACCATTTTGGTCGGTAGAGAGTCGAGGTGCACGGCGAATCGCTGGCAGTTATCACATTTCTCAATGAATTCCCCTGCATCCTCGAGCATCTTGGGCCACTAGTACCCATTCAGGATCAGTTTCCAAGCTAACGACTTGCCCCCCCAAGTGATTTCCATAAATGCCTTCATGAATCTCTCTCATAATATTTTCGGCCTCCTCAGGCCGGAGGCACCTAGAGTACGGACTCGAGAAGGACTTGCGGTACAGAACACCGTCGATAAGAGCGAACCATGCTGCTTGGTACCATATTCTCCGAGAATGAGCTTGGTCTCTCAAGAGTGTCCCATCGGTGAGATAACTTACTATAGGATCCATCTAGGTTGGTCCAGAGTTAAAGGTGCAAATCGTGGCGATCTCGTCCGAGGAGCCAATGCTCGGCTCGGCCAGAAATTCCATTAGAACCGTCCTCTTAAGTGTATACTCCACCGCCGAGGCCAGGTTAGCCAACGCATCAGCATGCATGTTGTCCTCTCGGGGTATTTGCTTGACTTTTACTTTCTCGAAGAGTTTAGTTAGGTTCTTTACTCTCTCCAAGTAAGCCACCATGCTCGGTCCTTTGCTAGGTATTCACCGTTAACTTGGTTAACCACGAGTTGAGAATCACACATTACCAGAAGGGTTTTTACATTTAATTCATGGGCCAGTCGCAGCCCGGCTAATAAGGCTTCATACTCAGGCTCATTATTTATAGCCCAGAATCCGAGCCTGAAGGCGTATTCGATCTCCTCTTTATCTGGGGCGACGAGGACCATCCTGGTGCCCGAGCCGCTTTGATTGGAGGACTTATTAGTAAAGAGTTACCAAGAATCAGGGCCCAAGTCGGAGCATATCCTAGTCGATTCTTTTGAGTCGTCGGCCTAGTTTGTCATCGGAGAGGTCTTCTCGGCATCCTCTTGGTCGGTAATGAACTCTTCATCTGGGAAGGTCATCTTGGCTATGAAGTTAGCTAGGATATATCCCTTTATCACTATCCTAGGGCGATATTCGATATGGAATATGCCCAGCTCAAGGCTATACTTCATTAGTCTCCCAGAGACATCGGGAGAGTGGAGAATTTGCCTTAACGGCTGGTCGATCAATACCACTATGGTATAAGCCTGAAAATATTGTCTGAGTTTCCTCGAGGCAATCAGAATAGCGTAGGCTAGTTTTTCAAACTTCGTATACCTCATCTCTGCGTCGGTGAGGATCCTGCTCGAGTAATAAATCAGGCTCTGCACCCCAGCATCTTCTCTGACCAGGGCGATACTCACTGTCGTGGTAGAGGCCGCAATGTATAAGAACAGGTCCTCTTTCTTTCTGAGGCGTAGTGAGTAGGAGAGCCGACGAGAAATACTTCTTCAGCTCTTCAAAGGTGCGATCACACTCCTCGGTCCACTCGAATGCCTTATTCTCCCGAAGGATTTTGAAAAATGAGAGGCATTTTTTAGATGACCTGGAGACGAATCGGTTCAGGGTGGCCAACCGACCTGTCAGGATCTGGACTTTCTTCTTGTTTCGAGGAGAAGCCATTCTGAGCACCGTGTTGATCTGGTCGAGATTGGCGTCAATGCCATACTGGGAGACCATAAAGCCTAGGAATTTTCCAGCGGACACGCCAAAGATGCACGTGCTCGGATTTAGCTTCATGCGATGAGCTCGAAGCTTATCGAAGCAGGCCTGGAGATGACCGATGTGATCCTTATCCCGGTTGCTTTTCACGAGCATGTTGTTGATGTATACCTCTATCGTGTTCCTAATTTCCTCTTTGAACATTTTGTTGACAAGTCTCTAATAGGTTGCCCCTGCATTGCGGAGGCCGAAAGGCATGACCTTATAGCAGTAGGTGCCCCTGTCTATGATAAACGAGATTTTACTCTTATCTGGGGAATACACGGGAATCTGATTGTAGCCAGCGTAAGTATCGAGGAAACTGAGCCGCTCATGCCCTGCCGTAGCGTCGATCACAATGTCGATCCTTGGGAAGGGGAAGAAGTCCTTCGGGCAGGCCTTATTCAAATCCTTGAAGTTGACGCAAAGTCGCCATTTGTTGTCAGCCTTAGGGTCCAAGACAATGTTGGCGAGCTAGTCCAGGAACACTGGATGAAACTTTCTTCTCTTCTGGAGAATAGGCGGGTAGAGCACATCGATGTGAAGCCGATGCATAGCAACACTGGGATCGATCCCGAGAAGTTCGTTTTGCGACAAGGCAAAAACGTCATTGTTTTTCTTCAGCAGTTAAGTAAGGTCGGCCCGTTCTTCAGGACCCAGCCGAGCCCCAATTCTTATCATTCTCCCAGCTATGGTGGGGTAAATGAGGACATCAATCAGATTTTCATGAGGTCAGAGGATGGGCTCTTCGTCCCGGGGATCATCGATTGGGACGGGCTCACTTCCACCGGTTAGGGTCACGAGCTCTTTGTGTGTTCGGCATGGAATACTCATCTCGGGCTCTAGCTGTAATTGTTATTTCCTCTCTATGGCCCTTCTTGCATAGGCCCGGGCAACTTCTTAGTCTCCTTGGACTTCTCCTACCCCGAAACCTATGAGAAACTTCATTTTCTGGTGATATGAGGAGCAAACGTGTAATACCCCGAAAATTTATAAAAATATTATTTTATATAAGTTTAATATTTTTGGGATTGTTTTTGCAAATTTGGGGTATAAATATTATTTGATAATTTTCGAGGATTGAATGTTAATTTTAAATTGATTTTAGATATTTTGGGACTATTATGTTATTTAAAATATACATAGTTTTTAGGTGCAATTAATATTTTTTTTATTTTAAAAATGAATTTAAATATAAATAATAATAAATAAATATATAAGTTAAATTGTGTTGTCTTCAAATTAAGAAGACAGTACAATCCTTGTTAATATATAACAGACACGTATCATATTATATAATAATAAAAGGAATAAAAAAAGGAGGATCGACTCATTGTTTCTGGGACACATATTATAGATATATTATATATATGTCTTGAGTTCCTTTTAGCGAGAAGGATCTATGGCAAAAAATCATATTTTGGTTTGAATTCCAGCTTCGAATTTCAAGTAGAATTTCTAACTCTTTTAATATATGTATTTAATTTTCCTATTGTGTGATTTATATTATTATCGTTGCTGAATTGTAATTGTTAAATTTTATGAAACAATTATGACTATGTGAAAAATTATGTGGAAATCATGTCAATGTGTTTTAATTGTCACATTAATTAAATGCACGTATTAGATGGATTGGAGTTCTACTGAGCGTTGGCTCACAACCCCACAGTTTTGATTGCAGGGCCGGTGAGAGCAAAACAGCGCCGAGAATTTTTTGTCGAGTTTTTATTTAATTTTGTACTAATTGGAATTATATTAGAATTTCTCAGTTTACGATTTGATATAATCAGGGCATATAATGATTATATCAAATAGCATTTCCAGGGGTATTCGATGTAATTAGCTAATTATTATATCATATTAAATATAAAAGTCTTAGATTATATCAAAATTTACGATTTTGATATAATCTGATACCACCTTATTATAATTAATTAATTATATAATCAAATATAAAAGTCTCAGATTATATCAAATAGAATTTTGATATAATTGAAGTGATATTCCAATAGACACAATTAATTTGATAATTCTTATTATAACTATAAGAATTTTATTAGAATTTCTATTTGTAATAATTGTAGTTAATATTTACCGTTGGAAAAAAAATTGTACCTAATATTTACTGTGTTAAAAATTGACTCAATAAATAGATATAATCATCGACGCCGCATTGAGAAATTTCTCTGAGTTTCAAAAAAAATGTTGATTACTCGGTTTTGGCATTATATTCTCAAATAGGAGAAACCGTGTAATGTCCTTGAGAAACCGGGCCGTTACAAAACGGCCTTCAAGGCAGCCACGGTAGGTCGGCCCATTATCGCGTTGTAGGGCGACGGCTTGTCCACTATGAGAAACTTGGACCAGATGGTGGTAGTTTTAGGCCTGGAACCGAACGTGATAGGCAACGAGACCCAGCCGACCGAGCTGGCCACATCCCCACCAAAACCGACAATAGGGGATTTTACAGGTTACACGGCACTGGGGTCCACGCTCATCTTGTCAAAGGCCTATTTGAAGATGATATCTATTGAGCTGCCACCGTCGACAAGTATCATCGCCATCTTGAAATGTTTAACCAAGGCTGAGATGACCAGGGCATCATTATACGGAACGTGCAACCCTTTGAGGTCAGTTTCGCTAAAGGAGATGATGTTATGTAAGGCAGCATCTATCGTGCTGACCTCATGTACATCCTGCTTGCCCTTACTTCATATCTCTTTTGGGAAAAGGGTGTTTCACCGCCGAGACCAAGGTGTTGATCCTAAGATTTGGATGGATAATTAAATGTTGATATTTTTTGTGGAACTAACGAATTTATTGAGTGTTTCAGTTTATAAGTTCCATTGAAGATATTATCATGAAGAAGTTGAGATGAATGCTAAATAGATGCTAAAGAGATTGACAAAGATGATGGACATCAAGAGACCGAAGACTTTGAAGAACCTAGGGAAAAACAACTCAAGTTAAAGTTTTACTCTTAATATATCCCGATTAGGATCACACATGACACAAAATATTTTTACAATAATGGGTGTTTTTAATAGGATCCTAATTAGTTAATATACTTACTCCTATGTGAAATTGAAGAAGAAATATTAATTTAAGAAAGATTATATTAAAATTGAATTTAAGTGTTAGTGGAGTTAACCGAGAAAAGAAATCGGTTAAAGGAGTAAAAACGTCAAAGAAACTGAATTAAAAAATGAATTAAGAAAGGAGTACAGCAGGATCAGTCAACCTGCCTAGAGGGATCGGTCAACCGATGAGAAGGTGCTGGAATTATGCAATCTCTGAATCGACACGTCGACTTATGGTGTTTGATCAGTCGACCTATGGGAATTAGCTGAACTCTCTAAATTATTCGGTCCACAACTAGGTCCACCTATGGCCAAAAGAGGAACTCTCTGAATTGTTAGGTAGACAAACAAAGTTGAGAGGTTGACCTTAGAAACTCTCTTTATCATCCGATCACAAAAGAAGGAGTGGAGGTTGACCTATGGGCAAGAGATTTTTGGCTTGCGCTACATCCTGAATTGGGTAGTCGACCTACACCTTCTGGTCGGTCAACCGATGGTTAGTTTCAGGATTCGAGGATTTCATGGTATTGATCCAAAAAGTAGTCGTTACTAACCATTTTATGATTAGGATATGAGAGATATCTTAGGAATCTGATTGAATTTAAGATATATAGTTGAAATTTTATTATCCCTATAGATATGGTTCAAGTATTTTGATTATTTCTCAATTTGATTAATGTAATTCTTTCTATCCTATCTAATTGAGATTGAGAAAATGTTTGAGGGACTACATTGAATATTTTAAAAGATATAATTGAGTGAATTATACCAGAATGAAGTCATAATGATATAAGGGGTCTATTGGAGTAAGTATTTGACATGATATATGGGAACTAGCCATTAGAGGGATTACTTTAATACCCTATAAATAGACCTGCGTTTTTTAGGTTTTAATAATCTCAATCAATTGAATTTTAAGAGCTATTCAATTCCTAAGTTTTCTGAGAGTGATCATTCTGAGATTATACTTAATGCATTGTAAGACTATTCTTGAGAATTGTTCTTGAGAATATATGGTATGGATTATTGTTGCTGCCGATTTGAAGTTTCATTGCTAATCATACTTTATTTATTCGGTGGATTCCTGGTGAGATCGTTCCAAGTTTTTTACTATTAATTGTTGCTTGATATCATTATCTTCTATTTAAAATTGTGATCTTTGAAATCATTTTTCTGAACTTTAAAATTGCTTGAAAATTATTCTGAAACAATTTCTTGTGAAAATCTAATTACGTGCTAAATTATGTGCTACCCATTTTCATTTAAAATCAGATATTTGAAATTCTCACTGTTTTTCTATCACTAGTATCGGAACATTAATTGAGTTCAAATTAATCTGGGGTGGTAGAAACTCCGAGTGGGAAAAAGACTTATCAATTTTGTAATTGGTGAGTTGTTTGTCGGATTAAATACTCTTAGGAGTGTCTAATCAAAGGGTAATTGGTTTCAATCTCTTCCGATAAAGAAATTGACGTTTTGATGATTGCCTAGAGTACAAAAATATTAGGTGTTAATTATTCCTGAATAGAATTAATTTTGAGTGAATTTGTAATGGTTCATTCCTTACCGAGTAAAAGGATACTTAGAGTGATTTTTGTGTGAGGTTTAATTCTTAGCTTAAGTATAAAAGAATTAGGTTAATCTTTAATTTATGAAAAATATAAGGTTATTCATGTGCCTGTGAAAAGAAATTGTAAATGTTGATTCTGAGCTTGTGAAAAGAATCATTTTCTAAGAGTTTGGTTCCTACCTAGTTAAAGGAATCATAGTGATTAGTGGATACGAATCTCCACGGAGCTCGAGGGACTAGATTAATCAAGAGTAGTTTGGTGAACCAGTATAAATTTCTAGTATATTGTTTTATTTACTTTATTTATATTTTGTTATTTGGTGTGCACCTAGTTGATAATACTAATCCACTGCTATAAAGATAATAATTAATTTAGAGTAAAATTAATTATTTAATTTTTAAAGTATTATTATTTGGATTAAATTTTTTATCTACTCAATTCACCCCCCTCTTAGGTAGCTCACTGGGCCAACACAAGGCCTCCATGAATGACGTTAATCTTGTTATCGACCCTCAGGTCGGTATCATTACCGGCGCGGTCTTCTCGAGGCGGAGCTCGGTTGTCATTCCATCTTCAGCGTTGTCCACGATGCTCATCACGACAACTACTTCCACCGATCCGGTCTTCATCTTGTCAGTGAACATAATTGTCGAGGTAACCTCGTCGAATGAGGGCCTCTATTTCTTCCTTCAACTGGAAATAGTCCTCAATGGCATGACCGCGACTCCTGTGGAAGTCACAATACTTATTGGCCAACCTGCCCAGAGACTTTCCCCTTAGGGGAGCAGCAGGCGGGAAGATTCTCTTCCAGGTATTTTCGGCGAAGATGGTGGCGACAGATGCGGTAAGGAGTGTGAAACCGTGCTGACGGAGGCCTGGGGGCAGCCTCCTATTGCTTGGTAGAGTCCCAACCATCCTTCTACTTGGAGTCTTCTAGACGCTTGAGATCGGCTCGTCCCCTCGTCAGGTCGACCCTTCTTCCTAAGGAGATCTTTTATCTCCCTTTTTACTCTGTCAAGGAGATTAGATTTGTTGTAATTGGCACCGAGATCTAGAGCTTCGCGTAGGCTGGTAGCCGGCCTCGAACTTAGGTCATAGGAGAGTCTTCGGTGACTTAATCCGTCAATAAAGGCATTGAGGGCCACGACATCAGACACCCCTTCATAGGCAATGGATTCCATCCAGAACCTGTGCACATAGTCGCCCAAATTCTCATTCTCTTCCTACCTGATGGCGAGGATAAGAGTGACGGTCTTGGGCCTTCGCCGTAATCGACTGAACCTCTCCAGGAACTACTGTTCGAGCTGGAGGAAAATGGAGATTGAGGCCGGCGAAAGGTCGTTGAACTACGTCCTAATAGGACCATTCAACCCAAGAGGGAAGAACCGGCACCTTACTGTTTTGGAGGCTACATACACTTCCATGTAGGAGATGTAAATAGAGAGATGATCCAGGGGATCAGTCATCCCATCATATTGGGCTACCAGTGGATTGGGGAACCGATACGGGACTGGTTCGTCTGTAATCTCTGCAATGAAAGGGGACCTAACCCTAGTGTGCAGCCTGGATGTTCCTCCGGTATTGCGCATCTGACTGAGGACGGCCTCCATCTCGGCCATGCGTCGCTCCATAGTGGTCTCTACCCTCGCAGGGGCAACGACCTGACTAGCAAAAGGCCTAGCTTCGCGCCTCCGAGCCAGTAGTAGAGGGTTGGAGTCTACCTCTCGAACTTGGTGAGATCGACGTTCGAAGAGATCTTAGCCGCTATAATCTCGGGGCGACGGTGACCCCAGCCTATCTTTAGTGCTTCATGTTGGTCGACCTGACAAGGAACCCCGGGCTGTCTATTCACCGGATTAATCAGGCCATTGCTGATGTGGCGCTGGTCACGTGACAAAATTTGGTCCATGTGGTGGACACGTGGAGCAGGTCCGATTTTACCCACATCAGTCCTCAAACGCAAGAGCTCTACTTATTCTCTCCCTTGCATGGATAACCCAAACCAGATCTGGTCGAGTAATATGATTCAAGCTTCAGATTTAGCTAAAGGCCAATCAAACGAAAGGTCAGTTTTTGTTACTGAAACAACAAGTAATCGATCCAATCCCCCTTCTTGTTGTTGTCTCCCATCACGCCATCGAGCAATTCCTGGAGACCCACGGCCTCACCTTCGTTGATTGCCTTCCCCACGAGACAGCAAAGTCCTGGAGCTCCTCAACACGCTTAAGATCAATGATTTTTCAGCCCCCTTGCATGGATAACCCAGACCAGATCTGGTCGACTAATACAATTCAAGCGTCAAATTTAGCTAAAGGCGAATTAAACGAAAGGTCAGTTTTGGTTACTGAAAACAGGAAGTAATCCATCTAATCCCCCTCCTTGTCGTCACCTCCCCTCACGCCATCGAGCAATTCCTGAAGACCTATGATCTCATCTTCGTTGATTGCCTTCCCCACGAGGCAGCAAAGTCCTGGAGCTCCTCAACATGCTCAAGATCAATACTTTTTCAGCCCATGAGGAAACAGGAGCTCAAGTCCTCGTTGAATCAATTGGCAAGGCAGCGGAGGGCTCCATCGTAATTGCTCGGTGGGAGGGTATTGAAAAAAAAAAAGATATAAAAAGACCATCATACCCTTAAAAAAGCATATGCATTGCACATGGTGATGTTTCTGTCCAGTTTGGACAAAAAAATATGAAGTTCTTTGTAAAATCACTGTTATTCTTAAACTGAAATGAACGAAATTATTGTTTTAAAAACGTGTCAATAGTTATTTTGCCTAAAATATAAAGTGATTTATCTTTAATCCAACCGACGACTCTTTACATGTAGATTATTCATAAAAATAAAATGTAAATATTACATGTAAAAAGAACAGTGTCGGGTGATTGTTGAGAAATCACGGTGGAGCACCACCAACAATAGTTTTAAGCGCTAGGGAAAGAGAGAGATCAACCTGATATTTTTTGCTGCTCTGTCAAGCCAGCCTACCTTAGTATATCATGCCATGGGTTCCGAACCACACAGGCCTAAGCTCAACCTTTTACGGCGTGCGCCAAAACCAAACCGGACCCTGTCCATATCTCTTTAAACCAAAGGCCAACTTCTCAAACTGAGGAGCCTTTCACAAGTCACCCACCGAATCCCGCCCTCCGAAAGCCTTTGATACCCCCACTCGGGTGACAAGCCCGCGTTACCAAGCCCGGTAGCCGGAGGATTTTAGATCATATATGAGGAATAATGTTTTGTTTTATCGATGTGGGATTCAGTGAAGGCATGATTGGTGAAAAAGAAAATGTTAGATTATTCTTTAAAAAATATCACGGACAATATTTTATGCCATCTTTTTTTTTATTATTATTATTTTATAATAACTATGTTTAAAATCAACTAAACTAAGTTGACTATATAATTTTTATACCATGTCATAGTTAAGTTTAACTAAAATATCAAGTAAAACATAAATTAATTAAAACTAAAAGTTAATTTCTTTTATAAATAAGATAAAAAAAAATAAAAAACAAATAGAAGATTATATAATAATAAGCTCTTGAATAAAAAATAAAAGATTATATAATAAGAAACTCTAGAAAATGAGAGAAATTCAAGGCTGTATAGCCTATATTGTGTTCTCAAAAATTTACACATGCTTTTTGAAAAAGCAAGAATCAAAGTTAGGGGTGACAATTCAACTCGAACCGATCGGTAATCGAATCAAACTGAAATGAATGATTCGGTTTCAAAACCGTTTAAATGGTTTTGGTTACAATTTTGATTTTGAAATTGAAAATCAAAGCGGGTTTGGTTTTGATTTTGATTTTGGGATAATAACTGTAAAACTGAACTGTATAGCTGAATCGTGTAACCAAATAACATAATCGGTATTTTAGATATATTTTTATTATATATATTACACTCATTTTTTTTATTTACATTTTGACCTTTAGTGTGTGTATATGTCATTGGATTAATTTTAGGGTTTTCATAATTTTTTCTGGTATTTTAGTAATATTTTTGTTTATATAGGGTTTAGGGTCAGTTCACGATGGTTTTGGTTTTGGTTTTATATAAAATTTAAAAACCTTCAGAGTTTTGCGGTTTCGCAATTTTAGTTTTGATTTTGTATAAAATTAAATGGTTTGATTTTAAATATGTTTTCGAAAAAACCGATTGTTTTGATTTTCATTTTGAATTTGATGTATGCCTAACAGTTTTGATTTTTATTTCTAGTAAAATTGGCCTAAAACCAAACATTTGTCATCAATAGCCTTTTTTCCTCCCTAAAACATGTGTTTAGTCCGAAATTTTTTGTGGATCGAAAAATATAGTAAGTCAATATTTTGAATACAATTTCTCATCAATGTGTATAATTTCTCAGCGATGGTGGAGATGCTGCGACTGTAAAAATGGATATGGAATGAGAGGTAGTTTGGTCAGGATATGGTAAAATGAGTTCTTGGTGCAAAAAAAATATATACATATATTTGGGCTTGATTGGTCAATGAAATTACAAAAAATGACCTCCTGTACATGCCCCTTCATTAAATAGACCTCTTATTATTATAATAAAATTTTTAGTCTCTATACATATTTTACAAAATAATCCCTTATTCTTTGACTATCTTTTTCTTATAATTTATATAAAATGTTATCATGTAAAATATAACAAGACGTGAACATTCCTTTTTTTTTTTTAATTTGCTATTTTTAAACAGTTTAATATGTGGAAGAACTGTTGTGCTACTGTGAATGTTTACAATTTTATGTGAACAATTACAATTTTTGTTTGTTCACGCGTTCTTTCTATTTTACATTCACTAAACCACAACGAATTTTTATTAAAACTAAAAATTACATTGAAAATTACGTTATTCTAACATTTACGTTCTTTCGTTATGAAGATTCACACTACTATTTAAATGGTCGTTAATATTCATGGGTGAAATGTAAAAAAAAAAAAATCTAAAACCAACCAAGAACAACAAATCAAAACTTCGAAAATAAAATCTAATATCACAAAAAAAGAAAACAATATGAACATCCACCAAAACACAACAAAAATTCACCAACAACAAACCGATATAAACATTCACCAAACCATAATGAACATTCATCGAAAACCAACCGATATGAATATTCACAAAGAATAACAAAAATCAACAAAAGAACATTCATAATGAATAAACAAAAAACTCCATCAAAATTAATAAAATCAAAACAGATCTAAAACGATGAGATGCGTCCTCCAATTTGGAATTTTCCAGATCTAAAAAATTCTACAGGCTCAGCCAACAACAACAAATGAAAAACATTGGAAAAAAATAACTAAGATCAATGAAAAACAAACCGATGTGAACATTCACCAAACCACAAGGAACATTTACCAAACAATGTTCACCGAATAGATCTGTAAAATTTCGAAGATCTTCATCTCCTTTCTCTCATTTTCCATTGTCTCTACCGTTCGCCGTTGTTGGTGAAGACGAAATCACCATCGCTATTTGCCAACTGCCGTTCGGCATTGCTAACAAAGACGAAATCGCTACCGTCCTTTTGCCACTGTCGTTCGCCATCGTCCGTTCGCCACTAGTGGACTTTTCAAATCTGGAATTTCTTGAATCTAGGAAATTCCATATTTGGAATTTTTCAAATCTGAGAGAGAGAGAGAGAGAGAGAGAACATGATCGACGGCGCATGAACATTCCAGATCTGAACGTAACCGGTGTCAGAGAAAACAACTGGCTTGGCTTGCTGGTGGCGAAATTTCATGTCGTCACTTTCACTGCAAGTGTATGGGTCAAGTTTTAGTATAGTTTAGGAGAGTTAGGGTTATCGTGTCCACAAGGATTGGTTGAGATTATTATCGAGTAACATAATTATCATAACTAATTTTATCTAGGCGATAAAAATTGGTTTATAATTAATTAATACTAATACTAAGTTAATTAATCTAATTATACTATACTACTAATATGAGATGTTTAGGAAAAAATATTATCTAGGGATTAATTTTATTTACTTAAATATGTTTGATTTCGTTTAGTTTACAGTAACGGCGTTCATCCTATCCGACAATCTCTATATCGTAAACTCACTCATCACCTCTCCCGAGTGTAAGATGAGTGAATATGTGACTTCGCGTCAATGAAGAAGTCCTCCTCAACGTCTTAACAACACTAGGTCACACGAGTCTTGCCCCAATGTCATGGATTGCACACTTTCTAACTCCCTCTTGGGTTATTAGATTGTCGCGTTGTATTTACCCTAGTCCAAATTCGGGGTTACCTCTCCCGAGTGTCAAATCCCGATTTCTCAATATGTCTAAATAAGCATATAATAGAAATACAAGAATGATAAACACAATCGAATAACGAAAAACAACCGTTAAAGAAACACAATTCAAACAAATAATATTTTCATAAATATTATTAATCCCTAGACAAAATTAGTTTAGCTCATGGCCGTAACCATTTATACATTGAAAAACGAGCTAAACAGGTTCAACAAACTATCGAAGTTAAAAAATGAAGAGAGAAACAAAAGAAACTAGCCATAGTCCAAAGATTTGACACTAAAACCGCTCAACGATCGCTTCTCCTTCTTCGCAACGTGTTCTTCTCCTTCGGAATTGTTGAGCACTCCCCAAAACCTCTATTTATTCTATTCTAACTCTATGGGGTCTCTCATTTTCCGAATGGAGAGGAGGGAAGAAGAAATAAAGAACAAAATATCTAAATAAATATCTAAAATATGTGCAGAGTGACCGCCACAGCAGTGGGTTCACCGTCATTGTGGTAGGCATGTCAGCAGTGTCACCGCCGCGGCGGTGGATGCAACAGTGGGCGCAGAGACATTTCTGTTGTTTCACCGCCGCAGCGGTGGATCTCACCACTGCAGTGGTGGATTGGCAGAAAGTTTAGACCCTTCTCTATATGTTGACCGCCGCGGCGGTAGGCTGCAGGTTTTGAAATTTAGCCTCTTTACTCTTTTTCACCGTTCTTCAACCGCTCTTGATCCGATTTGATTGTTTATGATCTGTTTTCATCCATTTTTACTCTACACACCTAATTTATAAATAAAAGAATAAAAATGTAATAAAACATAATAAAAATTCTCAAAAATTAATAGGTTCGATTTTGAAATAAATAGGTAAATTACACCTATCACTTGTGGTGCGATGAATGTAAACAGAGGGTAGAGAGAAAGAGAACACGATTAGCGGCGTATAAACATTCTAGATCTGAACACGGTCAGTGGCGTATGAACATTCACTAGCGTGGAGAAAACGACCAGCTTGGCTTGCAGCGCGTCGAATGTGGCATAGGGTTGCGGCGCGGCGAGAGAGAGAAAAAAAAAAGAGAAAGAGAACACGACCGGTGTTGGAGAAAGATAAAATCGTGGTGGAAACGTTTCAGCGGTGGTGATCATGACAGTGGTGATGGTTCGGCTAAGTGAGAGAGAATAAATAACCTTAGGTTGAAAAATAAAACAATGAAGTAGAGGATTAAGATTTCTCCATTATATGTATACTAGTTTTTTACCCGCATAATATGCAGATCTAGAAAAAAGAATTATATATATATATATATATATATATATATATATATATATATATATATATATATATATATATATATAAATATTACTCATAACGTAAAATTTATTTTTTGATTTTATAATTAGTATACTTTAGGAAAGCATAACAAAAATAAATTTTAATACGTAAACATAAAAATAAGATTATAATGTAAAAAAATGTTAAAGTCAATTTTTAGAACTATTAATGTTCATCACTCATAAATTCATGAGGCTTTTCAAAATTTGACGCTCTTTTAAATAATAATTTTAAAAATTATTGTTTAATAGTTTTTAGTATTTGTTTAAAATTATAAGAATATTCTTTTTCGCAAATGAAATTTATTAAATGTTATATGTAACTAATAGATGGAGAGATAGAATTTTGTTAAATAGTTGAAGAGAGTGAATAGGAGGAAGTGATACGATGACATATAATTAATTATAATAAGAATAAATTTCCATGTACCAATTTTTTTTAGGAGATATTTTATGGGCATTTTTAACTTCTTTTCTACCGTATAATTTTTTCTTTAAAAGTCAAACACATATATATTGTTATAGGTTTATTTTTTATTGTTGATGTAGGAAGGATAATGGGAAAAAGGCTCAAATTGTTGGAATGCTATTAATAGGATATTAAGAAACTTTATCAAAGTGAGATTCTAGTCAAATTTTTTGGATCAAAGTGAGATTCTAGTCAAACTTTGGGAGTATAAAGTGGTCAAAACTCCTATTTCTAATCAGTTGGTTAGTGGCTCCTCCATTTTTTATTTTATTTTTTATTTTCAAGCCAGTTTGTTTTTCACAATTTTTTGTTCATACTTTCTCTCTATATGCTAGCACTACAGATTTTTATTTTTATTTTAATGTTATGATAGGACATAGTCGGTGAATTAGATTATGATAATGGGTTGGATTAATTGTGGACGTCCATTGTGATAGAAGGGAATGGGAGGGAGAGATGGCTCATAATTAGCTGTTGTTCATTCCAATCTTTCTAATTTTAAATCTTACCTATTAGATTTTTTAAAAATTATGTTAGTAATTTTTAAGTTTTTTTTTTCCTTTTTTAAAAATAAAATAAAATTAATTACTCTTGTCAACACTTATATGAAAAAAATATACATATAATATTTTTTAAAAAAAAATATTTTCTTTAAATAAAAAATCTAATAAGTGAATTATTTATAGTTTTTATTATGTATTGTAAAAAAAATTATCTTTTTTTTTTAAAATTGAAAATCTCACTACTTGAAATATAATAAAACTTTTAAAATTCTTTGAATCCACTATTGCGATAATAAATGATAATTTAATTCACTAAAATTATTATATTCATGATAAATAATATTTAAAAATTATTTAAACAAAATAAAATGTTAAAAAAAAAAAATTAAAGAGAATTAAGATAAACGATTTTGTGAGCTCTCATTCATTCTCAAGTGTAGTATTTCAATTTTAGTTTCTATATATATTTTTTTATTAATTTTTGTGTATTCAGTTTGAATTTTTTTTTCCAAAAATTATGATGTAGGGGAATAAAGCAAGCAAGCATTTTTAGATTTGTAAATGCACAAATGGGAACTCACGATGCGTTTGGTACACGGGATTCGACACGAGATTTGAATAACCATTTGAATGGTAATTTCATTCCTATGTTTGGTAATGGGTTTAAATTCCATTCCCATTATCAAATATTCTTTAATCCCACAAAATATGAGATTAGCTAATATCAAAATAAACTTGGTATTAGTTAATTCTAATTATATGGGATTAAGTTTTAATCCTTTATCAGAGAAAAAACGCGACCAAATATTAACAAAATTTTGAATTGGAATGAAATTTAATTAAATTACTATTTTACTCTTTGAATTCCTAATAAATATATCGCTTAATTTTATTTTATTTTAAATTTTTACCCTCCCTCCCTCCCTAATTAACCCCCAAAGTCCCTACTGGTACCACCGCCCCAACCTTTGCCAGTATACCACCGCCCGACTGGCCCCCCACCCGTTGTCCACCGCCTCTCTCTTCTTCTCCTCCTCCTCTCTCTCACTTCTATACTCAGACACACACACATGTATGCATATGTACTTAGTTCTTATTTGAAACTTCATTTAATTTATGTTCAAATATTTTTTATTTAAAAAAAATTATGTTTTTCAAGTGGAGACTTTATTATACAAATGCATTCTATTCTTGATTTATTCTCAAAACTAATTAACATTGGAATGAGAATGGTCATTCCAATATCATATGTAATCATTTTTGTCACCAAACATAGGAACGGTAATGGTCATTTCATTCCATTACTATATTAATTCCAATCATGTTGTCATTCCATTCTAGCATACCAAACGCAATGTTAAGGTGTAAGAGTTGGAATAATTCAGTAATAAGGAAAGTAAGAATGATTGAATTAGTAGGGACATGGCAAGTGTAATAATCCATTTTCTGCCTGGACAGTTTAATGGAGAAGAAGCAAGAATTGCATTTTCCCATCACATAATTTTTATTGCCATTTTTCATTTGGTTGGCCATAAGATATTTCCGACGAACACAATGTAACTTACACATGCAAATAGATTAACATCTTTTATCTTGGCAAGTTGAGGATAGATTAACTTATAAATGCATATATATAATTCATTGAGGTTGAGAATGATAGTAAGTTGTTTACTATTAATTGTTCATGAATCATAAAACAAAAAAGATTGGTTTAGAAGTGTGGAAGTTGATAGCATATTAATTTAGCAATGAGAAACCTAAGAATGATTCATTTAACAATTCAAGGAAGAATGAGGACATAAAGACAACAATCATAACAAAAAAAATAAATTGTTCTCAATCGAGTGAAACCAAGAACACGTCATTGATTCTGGCCACACACCAGCTTGAAGGTTGACAATGATGATATCTTGACCATATTTGGCCTTCTCCTATAATAATCTTGAATGATCCACACCATTCTTTAACAACTAAATAAAATCTCACGAATGGGTGGTGTGCAATTTAACTTTCTCCCATGGTTTGTCCTAGGTTCAACTCTCACAAGTAGCACAATTAAATTCGATTTTTAGGATTTTTTTTATATATTTTATAAAATAACGAAAAAAGAAAAAAATATATTATGTTATATATATAAATATTTAAAAAAAAATATCTCCACCAAAAGGTGGAGAGAAGAAAAAAGAAGGGACAAACAATGTTTGACCCCCTCATGAAAAATATTAAAAAATTAAAATATTAAAAAAATAAAAAGAGAATCCCATGTTAAATAATGGAGGGGTACTCATTTTTTGGGAGGTATTGGCCGAGAGTTTTGGAGGGGAGAAGGAGAGCTTACATTTTGGGGTTTTGTAGAGAGAGAAAGAGTGGACAAATTTTGAGAATAAATTTTTTTTTCTCTCAGCCGAAAGTTTTAAAAAGAGAAGAGAGGTTCTCATTTTGTAGGTTTGAGAGAAAGCTTCAATTTTAGAGAAAGAGAAAAAGTCTTGAAAAAAAATGGGGTGTGTTGTGGGGAGATTAAGAGAGAAATTTGTTGAGAGAATTCTTATTAGAGGGAGGAGAATTTTTTTAGAGATAAGTTTTTGTCAGAGAGGGAGAAAATTTAGAAAATTCTTATTAGAGGATTTGGAGAGAAAGTTCGGGGAGGCCATTTTTTCTATAATTTTTCTTTCTCTTTTTCTTTTTTTATTTCTATTTTATTTTTCTTTATTTCTTCATCAAATCTTGAGCAATTTGGGAGGGAAATCGTTTCCCTCAATATTTTGATAAAATAAAAATAAGTCGTTATTATACCAAAATTTCAATTTGTAAATTTATTTTTTTTTCTAAAAAAAAACTTGTGAAAAATATAATGTGTTGTTCAAACGAGGTGAAAATCTCTCAACCTTCTACTTGAGCGGTTTAGGTTTAGAAAGGAGATCACTCCCCACGATATGTAAATTAATGGACCTAAAATTAGACAAAACTTAAAAGGATGTTGAACTGGAACACTTAAAAACCGGTTTACTTTTCTGCATTTATTTTTCTATTCTGCGTGTTTCCGCGCTTTTATTATGTTGTATTTATTTCATATTCTGCGTCTTTCCGCATTTTTATTTCGTTGTACACATTTTTTGTTTGGCGCCTTTCCGCGCTTTATTTTTGGTTTTATTTATTTTTTTGTTCCGCGCCTTTTCGCACTTTTATTTTCCTGTTCCGCGCTTTTATTTTTTAGTTCTGCGCCTTTCCACGCTTTTTTATTTTTATATATTGCTATTGTGTTTATGTAAATATTTACTTCTCTCACATCAGAAAATAGAATAAATGAATTAAACTTTATTATTCTAAAAAAAATAAAAAAATCTTAACTTAAAACTCGAGATATTAAAACCTCCTCGGGGGTCATCATTATTAAATCATCAATATTTATAAGTGATCATATCGGGGGAGAACATTTCTAAAATAAAGAAAAAAAAATTCCATTTTATTTCATGAAAATTAAAAAAAAAAAAATCTACTTACTTTTTTGTTTAAAAAACAATAAAGAAACAAAAAAATATTTTCTAAGAAGAAATTTGAAAAAATCAAATAAAACATTCGAATTTAAATTTTGTTTGGACTTAATTGGATAAGGTACTGTCTTCATAAGGGTGTCTTGGAGTGCTTAACACCTTCTCCGAGCATAGCTGACCCCCGAACCCTTTAAAACGAATTTCTGGTTGGATCATGTTTTTTGGAGTCGAAATTTTGTTTAAGCTATTTTTTAAATTGTTTTCAAAAAGAAAAATTCGGCGACCTAGCATACCATTTAAACTCAATGTTAGGTGGCGACTCCTCTTTCTAAAATTGGTTTAAGTATTTTTATAAGAAAATCGACACTTTAAAAATCCCCTCTTTAATTTTTGTTTTAAAAAAAATGCTTTAAAATTTCTTTTATTTTATTTCTTTTTGGAAAATCGAGGCGCATCAATCATGTTAAATGGAATGTATTTGTTGCAGCATTGTTAGAGGATCAACCACAATCTCATTTCCATTGGCCTTATCGTTGCAAATGATCACATGCCAACACCACCGACTAATGCAACTTGTTGACCTTTGTCAACTTGCATTGTCTCATAAAAGACAGACCAAGATCTTTCCCTTCACTTTCTTCTACGCAACTCAACAAAAGATTGGAACTCGCGGTCGATGGTGCTTACTGCCACACTTAATCCCCAAGGCAAAACATTCTACACCGATCCACAGGTGGACCTAGAATTTCTAGCACAACAACCTATGACCTGGATCCTCATGAGAGTACCACGGTGGGAAGAGATAATGATGATGATGATGATGATAATGCTTCCCACTGGTCCGTGCGAGCATGTTGCGGAGGCGCAAAGGGAAAAGAGCTTATCCAAGTTGGCCGGCCAGCCAGATGGAAAAAAGGGAGACATAAAATACAAATTTAGTACAAGCTAAAATATAGACTAATTTTAAATATAAAGCACATATGCCAAACATTTACTACTACTTCAGCAAAAATAGAATGAATGAGATAAAAATTAGCTACCATTTGCAACAATATGAAATAAGGGAAAGTTTATTGTTGAGAAAAAAACATCAAATGACCTTCAAATCTATAACATTCCTTCAAATTAGAGCAAGATATTTCAAATACATAGAAGCTAGCAACAAATGAACAAATAGATCTAGAGTTGAAATGTTGAAGACTTCCAAATCTTGAAGTTCTTAAGACATTTCCAAATTGTGCAAAGCAAGGAAAATGCACTATCATATCAATTTCCAAACCCTACGTCAAGTAAACTAGGCATAAAGTGCAGAATCCAATCAAAATGGCCTGATGTTCAAAATGCGAAGATGAAACAGAGAAAATGCAGGTACTTTCTAAATCGATGAAGGAAAACAAATACACATCAATAACAGCAAATAGTATTGAATTGAACCTTTTTGCCGAGATACATAGTCTCCATATCAACAGAAAATGAATCGTTTGACTCCGCCATGGCCGACAGCTCTGTGTGCCTGAAGCCGAAAGGCCTTTTTCTCTTCCCTACAATTCTCTATCTGCAATTATCTTCCTCCTTCCTTGGCCTATATATACATGACCAAATAAATGACCATTTTCCCATAGCTGCAATTCTCCTCCCTTTGCCTATCAATATTTGTTAAGGAAAGGTAAAAAACCTTAATTATGCTTAATTTTGGACCCTTGACCTTGGACATACGTATAATTTAAGTCGCATTTAAAATATATATATATTGTAAGGCCCAAATCATAGTATATACGTCATTAATAGTTGCATTTTAAAGTATGGAAAAATTCGGGATGAAGTTAGGTCAATTAAAATTCAAATTAAAAATTTAGGGGTCAATTTGCAAATTTAGACAACAATCTATCCAAAAATTTACATTTAACTTTTGAATTAAAACTTTTGGGAGTGAGATTGCAATTTAGAAAATGTTAAGGGTGAAATTACCATAATAAACTATGAAGTGAACTCAAAATATGATTTTCAGAAATTAGGGGGGAGGGAAGAGTAATTTAGGCAAAGGGGGTTCTAGAAACAAATCTCTCAACCGTGAGATCAACTAGTCGGCAGAAATTTTGGGGAAGTGGACGACGTGGCTTGAAGGGGGCCGCAGTGATCGAAAAGAAAAAAAGAGACAAAAAATCTAGAGAGAGAGAGGGTTCGGCCGGTGCTCCGATCGTCGCCGGAGGGGGTGTCGCCGTTCGGGCCAGTGGTGTGTGCTACTGCTATCGTGGGTATGTGAGAATTCTGCAGTGTGTATATGACCGGACGGGTGTGTGTGTGTGTCTCACGTGGGTGTGCTGTTCTGATCGCCGACGATCGTGTGTGTGTGGGGGTTGTCCGTTCGTCGGGCGTGCATGTGCTTTGTCTGTCGTTTAGCCCGTCGTTCAGCCGGAATATGCATGTGCATTTTGTTCACTGGCAGTACGTCGTTCATCCGTCGTGGATGCTCTGTTCTGTCCGGCCGGTAATCGCATGCCTGTGTGTATGTCGCTGCTCATCTGGTGGCGTGGGGATGTTGCCGGCGTATGTGGGTTGTCGATCGTCGGCATGGTCGGAGGTGTGTGAGTACTGGTAGTAAATGCAGAACCAGGAGCAGAGGAGAGAAAGAGAGAGGTCAGCGTGGGGGTGGTGGTGAGATTCGACGAGTATAGGTGTGAGTAGGTTCGGACGGTTGTCGATCGTCGGGGGTGGCGTTCGACGGAGTGGGTGTTTTCTGTTTCTTGTTTTGTGCGGCGTGGGTGTGGTGTATGTTTCCGGACCAACGATACTGTGCGTGGAGGGGCGTTCGTCGATTTTGTTCGGTCGGTGGGTGTGTGGGTGGTCGGCCGTCGGCCGTCTGTGATGGTGTGCGTATGTGTGTTCTGATGTGCGGTGCGTGGCCGGCCGGTGGACACCCAAAGCATAACAGAAACGGGGAAAAAAAAAAAGAAGAAAAGAAGAAAAAAAAAATACAGGAAGAACCCCAATAGAATCCGAAATCCATCTCGCGACCTATGAACGTTTCAGAACGGGTAACGTTTTTCGTTGATTTATTTTAGTTTATCAAATTAAACTAACGTATCAAAAATTTCGTAACGGGAATAATAAATTTGGGAATGCAATAACTTTTAACGAAATGAGAATTTACCAAATAATAATTTTATATAATAAAATGTGGGGAATGGGAAAATACGGAACATAGGGCTTGCATTTGCATGATTGGGTCATTTTTTTACCTAAAATATTAATTTAGACCCTGTCACTAATAGGTTCGCGGGCACCGGAGTAACGTTAGAGTATAGTCAGTAAAAGCTTTTGGGAACGGATCACGAGGTGAGTGTACTGTCTTCTTGCAAAACTATTTTTCTATGTATCTATATGATGGAATATGTATTTACTTAAACTGTATGAATTTATAAATGATATGGATCAAGCAGGATTTGGGTGAGTTAGTAAACTGGATTTTCGAAAGATTTCGGTGATTTTTGAAATGAAGTTGAAAATGAATTTTTGATGGATTTGGTGAAATCAGATGGTGTGTTTAAAAAGAATAGAAAACCTCTGTTTTTTTAAAAATGCCTGGTTTTCTAAAAATAAAGGGTGGAAAAGTGATTTTGATAAAATCAGACGTTTTCTTTAAAAGAAAGTGTGAAATAGGATTTTTTTTTTTTAATTTAAAAGTTGGTTTTGAGGAAAAGAGATAGACGTGGTGATTTGACGAGGTTGAGTAGACAATATTTATTGAGTTGTGATTCGATGATGCTGTATTTGATTTGACGATGTCATACATTTATCTGTTTCGGTAGAGTGAGGTTATCCGCTTCGGCGGAGTGATGTTATCCGCTTCGGCGGAGTGATATTTATCTGCTTCGGCAGAGTGATGTTAGACGTTATACTGCGCAGTGATTATCCGCTTCGGCGGAGTGATGGGTGTTCGTAGGAAGACATATCCTGCGGATGGTATGGTACCATTGCAAACTCCCGATCGTGAGGTTAAAACGATCACTAGGGCTGGCTAGGGTGTGTGTGTTTGAGAGGATGTTTTAGGTGTGGTATTTTTCTTATACTGGGTGATTTATTATTTATTATGATGATTAGCATGATTCTTATACTAAATGATTTTGCATGGGACTTATATATAGTGCTTTATTCTTACTGCTAATATTATGGAAACTTTTACGAGCTACGTAATATTTACATATTGAAGCTTGATCCATTTAGATGTTGCAGAATAAATTATTATTATTATTATAAAAATATTTTACTAAGAAGGCAGTACACTCGCAGGTGAAATGGCTAGGAGTCGGTTGGTCCCTTACTGGCGCTAGATAGAGTTATGCGGATCTCGCGACAGAGTCAATCGAGAGAAATTTTGGGACGAGGTGTCAGGGATGAATCTAAGTGAGATTCATGGGATTAATTTGGTTGTTCTTATAATTCGGGACGGTGTATCCCTATCAGAGGAAATTGTGTATAGATGATTTAGTTAAAAATGAAAAATTTCATATTGTCGTATTGTGGTTGTTTAGTCAGATAGGTGATGTTATATCGACATCATGCCGGCCCCACATGACGGGTGTCCGGGGTGGGTGTGACACACACACACACACACACACACACACATATATAACTAACACACACACACATTACCTAGAGATGTAGTTTGTCAAAATCAGTATTCGATTTCGAACAATAGCAACAATGGTAGATAATATAGAGGAGGTGATGACGACTTGGATCAAGTGAACAGAAAAATCAAGCCAACAATGTTGCTTATGAGGAACCCAAATGAGTTGCTTGTCCAATTGAGCAACCTTAAATCCACAACTTTTCAAATTTAGCTTAGGAGTTTGAAAGTGTGCCATGAATTGGAAGTTCAAAGAGCAAATACAAGTGAATTGACGTTTGAAATGATGAGAATCGGGTAGAATGCTAGAGAATGAAGGCAATGGAAGCCTGAATAGCAAAATAAACTCACTGATGAGGGGGGAGCCTCCAAATTGCAGTTGTCTGATCATTGGCGATTTCAAGGCTCGAAACGACAAATCTAATTGAATTGATTTCTTCGATGAAGGTAGAATTGAATTGAATGAGATGATGGATGATGATGAGGGATGATGATGGTAGAGCGGATGGAGTGTTCTCATTGATTGAGATGCGGATGGATCATTGATGGATGATGGACGAAGAAGGAGAGCACAGACAAGCCTCTTCCTTTGATGTGGTTCTAAAGCCAAAGCTTATGCTTTTATATATACTAGTTTTAACTCGCGCAATGCGCGGGTTCAGACAAAAAAAAAATCATATTAGATTTGTTTATGGTAATACAAAATAGTTGTTTATTATTTGGATATCAAACCAATAGGAATTATATTTTATTTCTCCTGATGTTTGCATGCATTTCATACTCTTAA
Source organism: Eucommia ulmoides (assembly GCA_016647705.1). Classification (NCBI taxonomy): domain Eukaryota; kingdom Viridiplantae; phylum Streptophyta; class Magnoliopsida; order Garryales; family Eucommiaceae; genus Eucommia; species Eucommia ulmoides. Next base: position 22,081,709 of record CM028327.1, on the reverse strand, counting down.
TAAATCGATCGAATAACTAAGTTTTTTAAAGCAAGATCCTTTGTGAAAAAATAAAACAAAAGTTAGAAGCTATAAAATAAGAATAAACAAATAAAAAACACAAAATTATGAAATGGAAAAATTGATTTTTGACCTCGGAGCCAAAAAATCACAAAAATGACAACAATGCGTATTTTCAAGTTTTGTAAAATCACTATGAGCTAGTAGACTATATAGACAAAAAATTAAAGTTTTGTTTTTTAATAGTATACAAACTTAAAATTTTAGTCAATGTATTCCACGTTGGTACAATAATATTTTTATGAATTCAAAATCATTATAATACTTTAAAATAACTGCAATTTTCATATAAAAATTACAATAACTTTTGTGGCGTATAATAACTTCTAACTTTGAGAGAATTAATAGTTTTTCTTAAAATATCACTGCACAAAATGAATTAGATAAATAGTGAATTATAAAATTTAGATTTAAAATAAAAAATAAAATCATTTTTAATTTATGAAATACTCATAAAGAACCCATATTTTTTTTCAATTATAAGAAAAATACATTCATTTAGGATAAGATTAATACTAAAATAGATTGTTAGGGAAAAGAATGTCTTTGAAGGACCATCATTTTTAGCCCACATCATTCATCCATTTTTTATTAAAAATTAATTTAATTATTTTTCAAAAAATCCAATATTAGGATTTTATTTTATTTTTATAAAAAATGAACGAAAGTTTGAATTGATAATAATAACGAAACAAAAATAAAAAAATAAATAGAATTATTAATTAAAAATATTTTTATTTGAATGATTTTTTTTTTAAAAAAAAACAATATTATGAATATTTAAAAAAAAAAAGAATGAAATTTTGAATTGATAATTAAAAAAAATATATATATATATATATATATATATATATATAATTATTAATTAAAAAACTAATTTATTTATTATGCAAATATATATAGAACTGGAATTGTAAGCAATTTTCTATTCATTTTCAATGTTAATAATTAAGATTAAAAATAGTTTTCTATTCATTTAATGTTATTAGTAATGGGAAGATAAGATATTGGCTCTTGATTTAATAAAAGTAAGGAGATTGGAGAGATTAGTCATACTTGATTCTAAAGCCTTATCTTCTATTTTTAAGTATTATAATAAGATATCATACTGATCATAGTGATATTGATATCATATATATATATATATATATATATATATATATATATAAGCGTAAATATATCTATTCACTATGTGTCAATGACTAAACACTAACAACATTTTGAAAAAAGACTAAATAATAATCTATCTACATAATAAATCAAGACGGACTAGGAAAAACAAAAAATGTGATTAGGACAAACAAACCATTCACCGGCGTCTTCGGCTCGCATATTCCCTTCTCAGTTTCACTTTCTCTCGAAGGCCACCACAACCACCGCTGAACTGATTCCCTCTCTCTGTACATATCAATCACACCTTCCATCACCCACTCTATCTCCATGTATGTTTCTCCCTCTCTTTCTTTATCTCTCTTTGGATTTTGGGTTTGATTGTCTCTGTTTTTCTATTTCTAAACCCTTAAAATTGAAACATTTCATCAATTTCTATTTCGAAACCATTCTCCCTCCCCTTATGATGACGGTACACAGGTGGTCGTCGGTGCTCGGCGAGGATGGTAAAGATCGTCGATAGTCATATTTGGATGGTCGTCAGCTGCCCAAAGTTTCATCATCGCGATTCCGTTATTCACCCCTAATCATAGGTACTCTCATCTCTCTCGCTCTTGCTCATCTAATTTAGGATTTTGATGGGATTGATTTTAGGATCTGAAAATTAGATAACCAATGACATGTCTTTATGTTCACGGCCACCATCTCTCCGTTTCTCTCAATTTGGGGTTAGGGTTGATTTATTGCTACAAGAAGCATGCATAGGTATGCCTCATCCCCTCTCTTTCTGTTCATGTATCTATTTGTTGTCTGTTCCTATTTCTGTTCATGTTTTTGTTCCTATTTTTGTTCTTTGTTTCTGTTTCTGTTCTTCATTTATGTTTATGTTCTGATTTTTTAATTTTTTTTGGGATTATTTAAATAAAATGGCTATTTAATTATTCTTCAATTTGGTGCGAAAACTTTTGCACCTTTGAAAGGCAAGCTGTGGTTGACTTTAAAGCTTCAAAGGGTTCAATTTTGATCGATATTCTGAAATCAAGGTCTGATTTTTATTTTTTTCTGATTTTAGTTGAATTTGATTGATTTTGGGTGTTGAATTTGATTGATTTTGGGTGTTGAATTTGACTCATTATGGTTTTTATCAATTTTTCTCATCTTTTATTGGGTTTGATTTATTTTTTTAGGGAAAAAATGGAGGAAAAAGCTAATTCTTGGATAAGGAGCGCGGAATTCTCTCAAATAGGTTAGTCACCTTTTAAACGTGGCGAGATTATCGTCCATTCCTCTACCATTGAAATCTCTTTGTATTCATCAAGAATTTGGGAAGACTATCTTGGTAATTTTCGAGAACAAGGTTTGAAGAGTTTAAATTAGTAAGGTTTGAATCCGTATAAATTCATCATGGGCTAATTTTATTTTTTCTAATAGTAAATTAGGTGATTCATTTGAAGGGGCTTGGAGATCACGGGTTCGAGTCGTGGAAACAACCTCTTGCAAAAGTAAGGCCTAAATGGTCTGACCCTTCTCCGGACCCCACGCAGAGCAGGAGTTTTGTAGTACCGGTTGTCCTTTTTAGTTATTATTCAAGTAAATAAACAAACATTTTTTTAATTATGTTAAATTTGAAGTTATAGTTTAGTTTGATTTTACTATTTTTAGAGATTAAAATTCTGTATTTTCTTTATTTTCCACTTTTTGGTTTTTTTTAATAGAGGGAAAGTAGAGATGTGGGTGTTTTTTTTCTTTTCTTTTTTTTTTGATTGGTAATTTTAGTTTGGTTTGACTTTTGTTGTTATCTCTGTTTCTTCTAGGTTCTTCGCCGTCTAAGCCTACACCTTGAGCAACTCATTGTGTGTCGACTTCGTTTATAATTCTTTGAGGTGAAGTATTTAATTTATATATATCTATTATTGTTTATGTATTTGCATATTTAGCTAAGGAAAAATGCTAGACATTTTAATATAGATTTTATATGAGGGCTATTTGAAACCTGACTTTAAATTTCTAATTTGAAAAAAGGTAAATTTCTCTATTGCACTAAATTTCTTAATCAAGTTTTTAATGAATTGTATCTCTAATTTTATATATTATTGCAACATCCTAACTGAACTTTAAGTAATACTACTTTATATAGTAGAGAATTATTATGAATTTGGTGTTTGTTAAAAATCTCTGAATTCTTCAAGAACAGTTCATCATTTGTTGCTAGGTAGGTTGCTCCTTTAACTCATTTCTCATATTATTTTTGAAAATTTGTTGTTGTAGTTGATAATTATCATGTTCATTTTTCATTAGAAGTTATTCAAACATGTTGCACTTCAAATATTAAGGGCGAACGAAGACAATTTATAGTTTGACAGTCTATAATTAAGGTAAGTTCCAATAGTCCCAGGTGGTGGGTTCCAATGTCCTTGGTGGTGGACTTATATTACTAAGTTTATAGTGTATATAATTAATTGTCCTTAGTATTTATTGTATTGTTAATGTTCATGATTGTGTTAATTATTGTCAGGTTTGATTATTTTTGTCGTGTTTGTTAGAGTCGTGATGATTTAAAATAGGAGTTGATAATTTCGAATGTCACATAAGTAAAGGGGATTATTCCCAATTTTTTTTGTACATTAATTACTGGTTCTTTTTAATTTAAAATAATATTCGAATATTAGATTTAGACATATTCATTACAAGTTTGTGTGTGGGTGTTTGTAGGGGTATTAAGTGTTTTCCCTTTGTGATTCTAATACGGTAATAATAGATTAGGGTTAGCAGTTTTTACATGTTGTTGATCTTAAGATTTTGATGAACAATTAAGTGTTGATGTTTTGGTGGAACTAACGGTTTAATTGAGTGTTTCAGTTATTTAAGTTCCAGTGATAAAGATGAAAATTAAATGGATGTTAAATGATGATATCGAAGATGATGAAAAATTAAGAGTTTGAAGAAATTAGGGAAAACAACTCAAGTGAATTTCAACTCTAAATATCCCAATAAGAAACACACACACGACACAATTTTTTTTTTTATTATTTATGTGTGTTTTGATAAGATGAAAATATTTGATCCTATATGTGTTTGAAAAGAAATATTTATAATTAACTAAAATAGAATATAAGAAGATTAGTGGAGCATATTTAGAAAAGAAAATGGTTAAAGGGGTGAAAACATAAAAGAGAAAGAGTTAAAAACGAGTTCAGAAAAGAGATCCAGTAGATATAAGTCAACTGACAGGTCGACCGGACCAAGCAACAGAAACAATCTGTATCTCTAAGTCGACAGGCAGGCAGGTCGACTGGTAAAGAGAAGTTGAACTATCTGTATCTCTAAGTCGACAAGTAGTTCGACCAGTGAAGGCAAAACGAACTCTCTAAATCTCCAAGTCGACAGACAGGTTGACCTATGAACGTAGCAGCGATGGCTTAGCTACATCCTAAATAGGGCAGTCAACTGACCTGTCGACCGGACACGCTGTTTTAGGATTCTATTTATTCCAAGATTATATCCAAAAGTAGTCATTTTTTGTTGGGATTTGAGAGATTTCGGGGATATTATTATATTTAAGATATGTTTCATCTAATGTTTAAATCCTATTGATTTGGTTCATTAATTTTTAATGTTTCTCAATTTGATACATAAAATTGATTCTATTCTAATTAATTGAGATTGAGAAATATTTGGGGGGCTTAATTGAAAGTTTTAAAAGTTATTATTAAGTGTATTGAACCAAAATAAAGTCATAATGATATATGGGGTCTAAGAAAGTATTTAATTATCATGACACATGAGAACTAGCCGTTAGAGAGCTGATTTATTTTTCATATATATAGACCTGCGAATTTCATAAATCATCAATCAATATCAAGAGAGCAAAAAGAGTTAACATCATTTGTGAGTTATTCTAAGAGTTATCATATTGAGTTTGTGAGTTATTCTAAGAGACGATCTTAAATCAATTGCTATTAATTTTTGCTGCTATCGGATTTGAAGTAACATCGTGCTATTTTTTTTTCTGTAGATTCCGAGTGAGATCTTTCCAATTATTTTCTATTATTGCATTACTTGTTTATCTTTTGGAAATTGATCTTAGAATTTTTTTTTGATTTTTATTAAAGTAAATTTTTATAAACAATTTATTTAATATGATTACGTGCTCAATTATTTGTTATCCATATCTTGTTTAAAATCAGATTTTCAATCTCACATTTTTTCGATCACTAGATTTGAGATATTAATCAGGTTATTATTTATTTGGAGGGGTAGAAACTCTGAGTGAGATTTTTTGCTTATCAATTTGTATTGGTGAGTAATATGACGGGTTAAATACTGTTGGGGGTATTTAATCAGGGGGAGCCGATTTTCAGTCTCCTCCTGTAAAGAGATTAAGGTAGTGATTCTTCCTAGATCCTACCTGTAAAGGGATCTTATGATTAGTGAGTGCGAATCTCCGTAGGGCATGGAGGACTGGATTAGCCAAGAGTAGTTTGGTGAACTAGTATAAATATTTGGTGTGCTGCAATATTTAATTTGTTTATTTTTGCTGTTTGGTGTGCACCTAGTTGATTATATAATTCCGCTATGATATAAAGATAATAATTAATTTAGGATTAAAATTAATTATTTGATTTATTGAAGTATTATTCTGATATAATTTTTTAATTACCAAATTCACCACCTCTCTTCGGTATTCCACTGGGCCAAAAATTGGCATCAGAGCTGGTTTAGCTCGAAATTTTTAGCTAACAAAGATCACATGGCACACATAGTAGGCACACTAGCTAAGGGGCAGTCTATGCACTGACCACCTTTATTTGCAGGTGAAAGTTATTCATTTTGAAAAGATAGGATGATAAAATTTCTTCAAGCTACAAATTACGATGTGTGGTTTACAATCGAGGATGGTCCGTTTATTCCAATGGAAAACAGAGTTGAGAAGAAGAAAGAATAACTCACTGCTTCCGATAAGCAAAAACTATCCATTAACTCTCAAGCTATCAATATTCTTTTTTACTCTTTAGATGCTAATGAATATTCTAGAGTTTCAGATTGCAAATCTGCAAAGGAGATGTGGGATAAGTTACAAGTCACCCACGAAGGGACAAGTCAAGTGAAGCATTAAAAAAATCAATGCTCTTATGAGAAAATTTGAGTTGTTCATGATGGAAGAAAATGAATCGATTCATGAGATGTACACTCGCTTCAACAACATATGCAACAATATGAGTCAACTTGAAAAGCCATACTCCATGGAGGATAGAGTATGAAAGGTCCTAAGGTCCTTGACAAAAATATAAGAGTCAAAGGTGAGGCAATCGAGGAAGCCAAGGATCTTGGCAAATACGATATTGATGATCTCTGGTAATTTGATGACTCATGAATTGGTGATTAAAGGTTATGAGGATGATATCGGAAATGGCAAGAGGAAATCCTTGGCGCTAAAAGCTCAAAACACTGAAGAAGATGATTATAGTGATGATGAAAGTCTTGATAGTGAGCAAGAGAAAATGTAGCACTTCTCACAAACAACTTTAGAAGAATGACTTGGTGCACATTTTGTGGAAGAAAAAATCTCAACATGTCTAAAGTGGAATGTTACAACTATCGTAAGACCAGTCATTTTCAAAACGATTGTCCCGAACTGAAAAAGAATAAAGAAAAGGAAAAAAAGAAGAAAGAAAAGAAGAAAGCAAAGAAGAGTAAGAAGAAATCCATGAAGGCTACTTGGAATGATATTGATTCAAGTAGCTCAAAAAATTTGGATAGTGAAGACACGTCCATGCTTGCATTAATGGTCACTAGTGGTGAGGTAACTGAATGTTCAAGTTCTTGTCCTTTAAATTTTGATGAATTATTTGATATTTATCAAGAACTTTCACATGACTATAAAAATCAGTATTCTAAAATAAGTGTTATTCAAAGTATAATTAAGACATTAAACAAGCAAGTGGTGGATTGCAAATCTGAAAACAATGGATTGAAGTCTAAATTGATGGATTTGCAATCAATTGTTCTCAAATTCACCGGCGGTGAAAATAACTTGAAAATACTTTTGGAAAGTTCACGTGGAGTTTTTGATAAAGCCGGTATTGGATTTCAGAAAAATCTTAAACAAAAACGTTTTCATAAATTCTTTTCTGAAACCAAGGATATTGTTAAATGTTTTAAATGTAACGTTATGGGGCATACTATTCATAGATGTTTTGCTAAAATATCTATCTGTAGACAAGTTAGGGTTCCAAAAGGAACTAAAATTGTCCCGACTAACAAGATCGGACCCACTTAGGCTGGGTACCACTTAGGAACTATTTGAGGTGCTCCTTGCTGATTATTCTAAAAGCATCAATAAGTAAGGATAAATGGTTCCTGGATAGTGGTTGTTCTTGACACATGACGGGAGATAAAAAAAAATTTACATCTTTGACAGTTAAAGATGGAGGTCATATGACTTTCAGAGACAACGCAATGGGTAAAATTATCGGTATAGGTAATATCGATAATGGTAGTACTATTATTAAAGATGTATTACTAGTTGATAGACTTAAACATAATTTACTTAGTATTAGTCAATTATGTGACAAAGGTTATAATGTTATATTTGATCATGATAGATGCATTATTAAGAATAGTCATGATAGTAGTATCTTGCTAGTTGCACCACGTTTTGAGAAGTGTATACTTGCTCATTTGATAATTTTAATTCTCAAAATTTATCTTGTTTAAATGCTTTATCTGAAAATAGTTGGTTATGGCATAGAAGACTTGGGCATGCTAGTATGGAGTTAATTTCTAATTTATCTAAGAAGAGTCTTGTACGTGGCCTACCTGATTTGAAATTTTTGAAAGATAAAGTATATGATACATGTCAATTAGGCAAGCAGGTTAGATCATCATTTAAGAAAAAGATGAACACGTCCACGTCCAGATATCTTGAATTATTGCATCTTGAATTATTTGGGCCTAACTCTGTTGATAGGTTTGGTGGTAAGCTTTATGCGTTTGTTATAGTAGATGATTATTCTAGACTTTATTTTCTTACTAAGAAAAGTGAGATTGCTTCTATTCTTGCTAAATTTTGTAAACGTGTTCAAAATGAGAAGTAATTCTCTATTATTAACATTCGTAGTAACAAAGGAAGAGAGTTTAAGAATGATGATGTTGTAAGTTATTGTAATGAGCATGGTTATGCTCATAACTTCTCTGCACCAAGATCACTGCAACAAAACAGTGTAGTGGAAAGGAAAAACATGATGCTTCAAGAGATGGCCAGAACTATGCTTAGTGAAAATTGCTTACCAACCTACTTCTGGGCTGAAGCAGTAAGTATAGCTTGCCACGTAGTAAATTGAGTATCAATTCGTAAAGGGTTTTACAAAACCCCATATGAAATCTGGAATGGTAAGACTCCTAATATTTTCTATTTTAAAGTCTTTGGATGCAATTATTTTATTTTGAATGATAAGGATAATCTTGATAAATTTGATGCTAAATCTGATTATGGGATTTTGCTTGGATATGCTACTAACAATAAGGCTTATAGAGTTTATAATAAACGTACGTTAGTAGTAGAAGAAACCATGCATATTGTTTTTGAGAAAGTTGATCCATTCTTATCGAGAAAGATTTTGGATGATGATGATGCAAGTATTTTAAATAATCAAAACCGAGGTGATAATGTACCTAAGGTGTCCCAACAAGAGGAGGAACCTAAAGAGAAGGATTTGACTTTACAAAGAGCTATAAAGACAGTACCAGGACATTCGATTAAAGAAATTATCGGTAATTTCAAAAGAAGTGTAAGTACTCGTTCTTCTCTTAGAGATATAATTAATCTTGATTTCTTATCTCAAATTGAGCCTAAAAATATAAATGAGGCACTAATTGATGAATCTTGGATTTCCGCAATGCAAGATGAGTTACTTCAATTTGAGCGAAACAAAGTATGGTGTCTTGTTTCCAGACTGAATTTTCATCCAATTATTGGTACTAAATGGGTTTTTAGAAACAAAAAGGATAAATCTGGTATGGTAATTAGAAATAAAGCAAGATTAGTGGTACAAGGCTACAATCAAGATGAATGAATTGATTATGATAAAACTTATGCTCCTGTTGCTAGACTAGAAGCAATTAGAATGTTACTCGCCTTTGCATGTTCACGTAATTTTAAGTTATATCAAATGGATGTAAAAAGTGCATTTCTAAATGGCTTTCTAGCTGAAGAAATTTATGTAGAACAATCCCCGGGATTTGAAAGTGATAAATTTCCCGATCACGTATTTAAATTTCACAAGGCTTTGTATGGGCACAAACAAGCTCCGAGAGCTTGGTATGAGAGACTTGGCCGATATTTGATCGAAAATGGTTTTCGAAGGGGTATTTGTAATATAACACTATTTGTGAAACAAACTGATTCTGATATCCTATTAGTACAAGTATATATTGTTGATATTATTTTTGGATCTACTAATGAGGATCTTTGCCAAGAGTTTACTAAGATAATACAGGTTGAATTTGAAATGAGCATGATGGAAAAATTGAATTTCTTTCTTGGATTGCAAATTAAGCAAACCAAAGAAGGGATATTTATAAATCAAACTAAATACAACAAGGAGCTGTTAAAGAAATATGGCTTGGAATGAGCTAAAAAGTACAAAACTCCCATGGCAACGGCTACAAAGATAGAAAAAGACGATACGGGCAAAGCGTTAATGAAAAAATGTATTGAGGTATGATTGGTAGCCTGTTGTATTTAACTGCTAGTAGACCTGACATTATGTATAGTATTTGTCTTTGTGCTAGATTTCAGTATTGTCCTAAAGAATCGTAATTGACTGCGATTAAGCGAATTTTTCGTTACTTAAAGGGGACGACTGACCTAGGATTATGGTATCCTAGGGGGAGTGATTTTAAATTGGGAAGTTACTCCGACGCTAATTTTGCCGATTTCAAAGTTGAGCGAAAAAGCACAAGTGGATCATGTCATTTGTTAGGACATGCTTTGGTTTCTTGGTCAAGCAAGAAATAGAATTCGATAGCCTTATCCACTACTGAGGCTGAATATATGGTAGTTGGTAACTACTGTGCTCAAATTTTATATATTAAGCAACAGTTAAACGACTTTGGAGTTTGTATGGAAGAAGTCTCGATCTTTTGTGATAATAAAAGTGCTATTTGTTTAAGTAAGAATCCTACACAACACTCACAAATTAAGCATGTAGAGATTAAACATCACTTTATTCATGATCACATTCAGAAAAAAAGATATTGTTATTGAGTATATTGATACCTCCGACCAGTTTGCTGATGTTTTTACCAAACTACTAGCGGAAGATCATTTTGTAAAAATCATTTGCGGTTTGGGTATGGATAGGCATAATGATTTTTGCCTAGAGTGAATTATCTATATGTGATCTCCCCTCCCTAAATTTTATTTTTTTGAAGATGACAAAGGGGGAGAAATTAGTAATGTTTTATTAAGGGGGAGTATTCTTAAATTTTTTAAATTTGTGCTTCATTGAGTATGTTTTATAATAGATTCATTACTATGCTTTAACGTGTTAAGAAACCCGTCCTCGGATTCAGGGGGAGTGTGGTTATATTTTTGTTTTGAAGAAAACATCAAAGTTAATTGTCATCATAAAAAAATGGGAGATTATTGATCCTAAGATTTTGATGAACAATTAAGTATTGATATTTTGGTAGAACTAACGGTTTAATTGAGTGTTTCAATTATTTAAGTTCCAGTGATGAAGATGCAAATTAAATGGATGTTAAATGATGATGTCGAAGATGATAAAAAATTAAGAGTTTGAAGAAATTAAGGAAAACAACTCAGGTGCATTTTAACTCTTAATATCCTAATTAGAAACACACACACGGCACAAATTTTTTTTATTATTTATATGTGTTTTGATAAGATGAAAATATTTGCTCCTATGTGTGTTTGAAAAGAAATATTTATAATTGACTAAAATGGAATATAAGAAGATTAGTGGAGCATATTTAGAAAAGAAAATGGTTAAAGGGGCAAAAACGTAAAAGAGAAAGAGTTAAAAACGAGTGCAGAAAAGAGATCCAGTAGATGTAAGTCGACTGATAGCTCGACCGGATCAAGCAACAGAAACAACCTGTATCTCTAAGTCGACAGGCAGGTCGACCGGTGAAGAGAAACTGAACTCTCTGTGTCTCTAAGTCGACAGGTAGGTCGACCGGTGAAGGCAAAACGAACTCTCTGAATCTCCAAGTCGATAGACAGGTCGACCTATGAACGCAGCAATGATGGCTTCGCTACATCCTGAATAGGGCAGTCGACCGGACGCGCTATTTCAGGATTCTGTTTATTCTAAGATTATATCCAAAAGTAGCCGTTTTTTGTTGGGATTTGAGAGAGATTTCGGGGACATTATTATATTTAAGATATGTTTCACTTAATGTTTAAATTCTATTGATTTGGTTAATTAATTTTTAATGTTTATTAATTTGGTACATAAAATTGATTCTATTCTAATTAATTAAGATTGAGAAATATTTGGGGGGCTTAATTAAAAGTTTTAAAAGCTATTATTAAATGTATTAAACCAAAATAAAGTCATAATGATATATGAGGTATAAGAGAGAATTTAATTGTCATGACACATGGGAATTAGCCATTAGAGAGTTGATTTATTTCCCATATATATAGACCTGCGAATTTCATAAATCATCAATCAATATCAAGAGAGCAAAATGAGTTAAGATTATTTGTGAGTTGTTCTAAGAGTTATCATACTGAGTTTGTGAGCTATTCTAAGAGACGATCTTGAATCAATTGCTATTAATCTTTGCTGCTACCGGATCTGAAGTAACATCGCGCTATTTTTTTTTTTTTTTTGTGGATTCCAGGTGAGATTTTTCCAATTATTTTCTATTATTGTATTACTTCTTTATCTTTTGGAAATTGATCTTAGAAATTGTTTCTGATTTTTATTGAAGAAAGTTTTTATAAACAATTTCTCGAATCTGATTACATGCTCAATTATTTGCTACCCATATCTTGTTTAAAATCAGATTTTCAATCTCACATTTTTTTTATCACTAGATTTGGGATATTAATCAAGTTATTATTTATCTGGGGTGGTAGAAACTCTGAGTGAGATTTTCTGCTTATCAATTTGTATTGGTAAGTAGTGTGATGAGTTAAATACTATTGGGGGTATTTAATAAGATGTAGCTGGTTTTCAGTCTCTCCTGTAAAGAGATTGAGGTAGTGATTCTTCCTGGATAGAATTGTGTTTTGAGTTAAATTTGTAACGATTCAATCCTTACCGGGTAAAAGAATATTTGGAGTGATTGGTGAGGTTTTGATTCTTTGGCCTTAGTATTAAAAAGAATTAGGTGATTCTTTAACCTGCAAAAAGTAGAGGTTCTTCCTTAGCCTGGGAAAAGAATATTGTAAAGGTTGATTCCGAGCCTGTAAAAGAATCGTTGTATGGGTTTGGTTCCTACCTTTAAAGGGATCTTGTGATTAGTGGGTACGAATCTCCGTAGGGCTCAGATGATTGGATTAACCAAGAGTAACTTGGTGAACCAGTATAAATCTTTGGTGTGCTGTAATATTTAATTTGTTTATTTTTACTGTTTGGTGTGTACCTAGTTGATTATATAATCCCGCTGTGATATAAAGATGATAATTAATTTAGGATTAAAATTAATTATTTGATTTAATGAAGTATTATTCTGATATAATTTTTTAATTACCCAATTTATCTCCCCTCTTGGGTATTCCACTGGGCCAACACATGTTTTTTCTTGCTAATATGCATTTATCGATTAAATATTGGATTATTTTTTTTTTACTTTGATGTAGCTTGAATTTCAATTCATAGATATTCTCTTTATTAATACAAGATATTCCCTCTTGTTGCGATAACTGAGGTGGTGTTTATCGTGGGCATAACGGGGATTAAGCTTTTCACTCCGACGAAAGTTGCTTTTAGGCATCATGATTATGGATTATACTACTTCGCTCATAATTAATTGTGGTATTATTTTAATAGCCGGATATTTGTGTCATTGGATATTGATTGTATTTGTTGTTGATGATATTTAAATGTTAATTATTGTTAATTTTAATAAAACAGTTGTAGAATGTTGTATAAATAGAGGTGATTATATCAATTTTTTTGTGCAATTTTTTTTGCCCGTGTCTGTTTAGATATTAAGTATTGTTGATTTTAATCAAACATGTGTAGAATATTAAATAAACAGAAATGATTATATCAATTTTTTTGTTCAATTTTTTTAGTCTATGCCTTCAGACACGGGTTATACGCTAGTTTATTTAAAAGGCTAAACAATTAAAAAAAAACTACTCTTTGCAATTGATTAATGTATGATTTATATTAAATTAATCAAGTTGAAGTTCTAATGTGTTTTCTATGGATATGACTACTAAAATTAAACTTTTTCAAAAGTACCAAAATAATTATCATTCCAAAACTATACCTCAAAGTCTACTTAATTTCTGAAAAATTTTAAAATTCCACTTAAATTTTATTTTTTAATTAATTTTATTTTTTATTAAAAATATACACTTTCTTTTAAAATATCATAAATACCCTTATATACGTTTTTTTTTTCTTTTGGTAATATCCATTGAATTTTAATTAATTTATTTTTATTTTTTATTCAAAATATATAATTTTTTAAATGAAAAATCCTAAATACCCCTAAAAATCACTCACATAAATTCACTTAATAATTAAGTGGAAATCCCCTAGACAAATCAAGAGAAAATTCACTAAAAAAAATTTAGAATTCCACTAAACATTATAAAATCCAAAAATTTAAGTTATGAACCGAAGCATTCAAAAACCGAACCACCATCAAACGAGCCATCACATTACCACATTCTTGTGAAAAAATCCATTGAAAAATAAATTTAGAAACCAAATCCACTAGATAAATCAAGTGGAAATTCACTAAAAAAAATATTAATTAGAATTCCACTAAAGATTATGGAACCCAAAAAATTAGGTTATGAACCGAAGCATTCAAAAATCGAACCACCATCAAACAAGCCATCACCTTACAACATTCTCAAGAATAAATCCATTGAAAAATAAATCAAGAACCCATATCCATTGAATTGAAAAAATAAAAAATAAAATAAAAAAATCCACTCAATATTAATTTTTAGTTACATTCCACTGAAAAAAGTACATAAATCCTTAAGTGGGCATTCACTAAAAAAATAAGAGGAAATCCATTAAAAATTATAGAACTCCAAAAACATAGATTTTAAACTGAAGAATTTAGGAACTACAGACAGATAGAATATGGGAGATATTCAGTTGGATCGGTCAAGGATGGAGGGATTTTGGGGCCGACCCGAACGTTTTTTGAGGGGTCGAAAACCTAATATCCTCGAGCCGAAATAGCCGACCATCCGAGTGGGTTCGGGTGCTTCGGGCGCGGGCGATTACGGGCGAGAGCGAGGCGAAGAATGGATGGACGGCGAAGCAGAGGCAAAGCAGAGCACAATAAATATACAGATCTAAAATTAAAACAATAAAAAAAAAAAAATACATATCAAACAATTCTAACCTTAGCAGCAGTGACAGCGAAGCAGAGAGAGAAGTAGAGAGCGATTTGGCGAAGGACGACGGTAATTCAGTAAAGGACGATAACGATTCAGCGAAGGACGGCGGATGAGGACGAGGACAAGCACATGATCTTTGCGGGAGAAAAGTGACACACATCTTCACCGGAGGATCGAAGGAGCTTCATCGGAGAAATGAAGTGATATTTGAGAAAGAACTGAAGAATCGCAAGGAGAGAGAGAGAAAGAAGGGAATGAGCGACGGTCACAAATGAGATTCTATTGTTTTATTTTTCATATATAGGGGTGGTTTCGTAAAATGTCAAATTTAGGAGGGTATTTGGTAATTTACGTACGATGTCGGTCGAGTTTAGATATTTCGGGTTGGACATGTGGGTATCCGACCGTTTTCTCTCTATAATCGAACGGGGCGGGTTCGGGTATGGCCAATGGTTTTTTAGGTGTGTAGCCAAATAAAACCAGGCAAGTCAGAGTGGGGCGATCGGTCGGATCGGGTAGGCGGGTATTCCTTTTACCCCTAAGATAGATGGAGATGGATTATGATCTGCAAATGCAAAAAACAACTAACGATTTAAGTAAATCATCGACGTTCAAGAAATCAAGATTCTTGCACAAGTTACGAAGAAAAAATCAGAGAAATCAAAATCCAAATAACGAATATAGTTAAGAAATTCAGAAAATTTATAAAGATAGAAAAATCTACTCAAATCAAAGTAGATCTGAGTACATCTACTCAAATCTGAGGATGAACGCAACGATGAGCGGCGAGGTTGTGGGTGGTGGGGGATGACGAGAAGGTGGGAGGCGAGGCTATAGGTAATGAAGCTGTTGGTAGCGAGAATGAACGACCTATGGCCAGCGAAGCTGAACGAGATGAACGACCTGCATTTCGATGGCGACGAAAAGCAAGAACGATAATGTGGCGGAAAACTTCCATAAGAGATTAAAGAGAGAGACCTTGGGATATGGGGTAACTTAGAGAGATTGAGAGATATGAGAGAAAATTGAGTATAAGAGTTTAGGATTTTATATATTGGGGTAGTTTAGTTCTTTAATTTTTTTAAAAGAGTTAGAGCAAATTAATATTTTAAAAATAGTATTTATGAACAAAAAATTATTTAACTAGGTTTTAGAAAATTGTTTTATGTTAAAGTGAGACTTTTGGAAGAAATTCCTATATTAATTTAATTGACAATAAGATCATAAGATCCCTTTTAGAAAAGATTAATTACGAAATATCAATTTTACGCTTGTTGGATTCAAACATAACATAACACAATTGCCCGTATATTTAGTCACTAATATAAAAAATCCAAATTAAATCCAAATTATTTTCACTTTTTTTCACTTTTTTTTCTTTCTTTTTTTTCATACTTTATTGTCCTTCATTATTTCGCCAACATACCTCTCTCTCATTCTCCTTCATCGACTCCATTGAATCATAGCACTATTCCTGGAAATTGTCAGCCCCACTACTACTCAAGTAGCTATACCTAATCTCATACCTTCCCCCACTATGTTCCCCTGAATTGCACAAGAGCTGTATAGAGAATTTGTGAGAGTACAAACATTTATCTAGTTTGTTAGAGTTTCGAAGTTTGAGTGCAAATACCAGAATCTTGAGATTGTGGTATCGTTACAGACAGATATCCATTCAACCGGTAATACTTCTGTGGGTGTGCGAATTTTCTTTATGGGCATAAAGTTAGTGTCTAGGCTCAATCTACATTCTCTTGTTTTCATTTTACTTTATTTATTTTATGTAATTCAGATGCTTAATTTATAGTAAGTATATAATCTATTTTTTCATTTATGTTATTGCTTTATTTAATTCCAAATTATTAGTTCCCCAACACATTGAAATTTCAAAAAGAAATAGTTTTAGAATAAATAAAAGATAAATGTGTTGACTTGTATTTTATTTTATTTCTTGGTACAAAACGAGAAAACCAGAATAGGGACCAGGGGCACTGATCGAAGGCTTCTGTCTATATTTCTACTAAAACCAGGCTACCTATTTCCATCGGGAGCGAATTGAGGTATTTTAGCTCCATTCCACCGTTTGTTCCTTTTTTCGCAATGAAATCCACACATTTGTTGTTCTCCCTGGGGTTGAATTTCAACTAGTAGTTGTTTATTTCCAAGAATCACTTTCATTCCTCGACTTATGGCTTGAAGCGGTATGTCTCTAGTTAATGATCCTTGATAAGAGACATTGCCTCTATTGAATTTTTTTTAAGTGACATGGGTTCTTGCATGGATGCTTCTTACGTTCGCCTCATGGACAATAAAGGAAAGAGTTGGCCATGGTACTCGATTATCCAAACTCTAAGGTTCAATGATCCTTGATGAGGGACATTGCCTCTGTTAAGCTTTTTCCAACCACTACTCTAGGAAGATCCTTTCTTGAGGCAACCTAGGTTCTTGCATGGATGTTTTTTACTTCTGACTTAAGGTCCATACAGTATGGGAGTTGGACATAGTATCCTATTATCTAGACTCCAAGGTAATCTCTCACATGCCCTCTTATTTCCTTATTTTTTGGGTCTCCTCTTGAGCTTCCATTAGTGTTAAGTTTGTAGAAACATGCCCTGAGAGGGGACCAATTCGTCAAAGAATTCAAAGTAAAGCCTTATGGAAGCGAGTAAAGAAAACTTCCAACAGGATATGTGTATTCCACGATCTCTCTATATGTGAACTCGAAAGGACTAACATGATATGGTTAAGTTAAAAATCTTATTCCAATCATATTTATTTGATTAATTACATAATTTCTTGTGATACTTGATTGGAATCTCATCCCAATCATCATACTAATCGAGCTAGAGGCTTAGGTGAATTATATTAAATCAAATCACATGGGTCACATCTCTTTTTGCTACGAGTGATAGATCACTTCTTGTATACTTGTACATTCTCATATATGTCCCACTATATCCAATGAATACCTTTGAAGGCTCATGGTTATAAAACAACACTCAATATCATCAAAATATAGCGACTCATACATATAATAACAATAACTCAAGCACAAAATTTTACGGAATACAATCACACCTCAAATACTCTATATATTTTGACTTGAGCGAAAGTAGCATGTAGGGTATCAAGGATGATAATGTTCGGCCTCTTACTATTATTAGTAAGTCCCATTGCTGATGTTCCAGTATTTCATACTAATGAATTGAGACTCACCATTCTCAAGGAATGAACGTCAAAGGTAGCCTAGATTGTGGAAGCCATTTTCAACAATCCAATACCGATTAGGAACAATTTAGAGTATCGAGTTACCAAATGTCTTGGCTCCTCCTATTTAATCATATCAAATAGTAGGATATTCTACTCTATATTCAAGATTTACAGCAATAAAAATATAATTACAAGAATAATATCAAGAAATACTTTTTATTAATACTTGAGATTGAAACGTTTTACAAACATAAGTCTTAAATGTAAAATCAAAAGATTGACTATAGGGATTACATCCAACAACTTCTTCTTCCAAGCATAAATAACAATAAAATTGTTTCTTCTCAAAGAGTCGAAAGGTTAGATAAGAAAAAATCCAAAAAAGGAAAGTGTTTCTACTTTATTCGAATCGAGCATTGGAATGAGAGCTTTGGAAGATCCTGCTTTCCAAATACATACTTTTAGAAAGAATGTCACTAAGTATAAAAAATTAATAAATAAACCTAAAGGGTGCTCGGTACATACTAACATGTGTCAGCCAATGGGCTTTGAAAGCTCAAGATATTTTTCAAACTTCACAAATCTTACTTTACCTTGGAGTTAATGTATCTATTAAGATACAAACTTGACTGCGTGATTCAAATTATATGTAGAAAAATAAATGAAACTGTATTAAAACTCTACGGTTAGATCAAGGAGGTAAATACTTATCTATTTATGATCATTTAAAGATCATTATATATTTTTTAGTCGACTCTTCTTGATAAATTGTATTTCATGATATATCATAAAAGGAAAACATCAAGCCCTATTCGATATGGTCAAGTCGAGTATGAGTGACACTGAGAAATTGCTCCTTTTTACTGTAACATGTTTACTAAATAAGGTTCCTACTAATTTCGTTCCAAAGACACTATACGAGATATGGTGTAGGCAGAAGTCAAGACTCAAGTTGTTGAGATATGGTAGGTTAAGCTCGTGACGAACAAGTTGGAATTGAGAAATTTTAAATGTAGGCTTTAAATGTACTTACGAAAATTGTGGGACACCACTTTCATCATTCAAGTAAAAAAAGTTATTTGCGGAAATGCTATATTCTAAGAGAAATTGTTTCCCAAAGTTCTTGACATCAATAAAAGATAGAAATGGACGAACTATTGGACACTGTACAAACACATAAAAGAATTTATTGGAAACATTTAATAGGAAATACACCTAATATACAAATTCGTTGTATAGATAGTGGGACATCCACGTCATCTGGTAGATATATTAGATATGTCAATCAAGATGATGTGGAGTCCTTCTAGTGGGAGGTAAAAGACTTAACCATTATAAAGATGATGATGTTGGACATCATGAAGGGAAAAATAATTATAAAATCATAGATGGATTGTATGAACAACTAACCAAGCTTAGCCTTAGATGGGATCGTGAACATACGCAAAGCAAGGTTATTGGCGATGAGGTATTACAACATCAAGAAATTGATATTGTATAGAATCTTGACAGGGATAACCATGCGAAGGACCATCAAGATTTTAATAGTCATTGTTGACTCTTTGGATTGTGAAATCTAGTATAAGTAGAAATCTAATGGCAACATTGTAGATGATATTTACATGAATCAACTACAAGACTTCATAATGGTTGACGAAAGTCAAGAAGTTTGCATCAAGAAAATGTTCATTTATAGACTAAGGAAAACTTTCCTAATTTGGAAAATTCATATTTTAACAGAGTAGTCAAAATCTTTTGACTATTTTAAGAACAAGGAATGATCCATGTTCGTACACTAATAGGATGGATAAGCAAAAACTTCTTATTTATAGACCACACTCCAATCTTGGAATGTTATCTCCGGATATATTACAATTTTCAATAAAGATTCTCCATATAGATTTGGAAAAAGATTCCTTAATACAAGGTAAAAAGGTCCGTAAGATAGATCAAATGATGCTTAATTTTCAAATCTTAGTACATAGGATTGACATAACAAATTGCTATTGAGGACTTCTAGAAGTCCATCTTGTGATTTATCTCTTAATGGTCTAAGTTTAAAAGACTCTAGTTAAGAGAGATACGATAAGTAGGATTCCATGTGTTTCAGCAATTAGAAGTTCATGTATTTGTGTTATGTAAAAGAATTGATATCAGACACGTCGTTAGCTTAACTAGCGGATATCAATTTTATTCAGACCGAGTGATTGAATGGTAAGGAAACATATTCTAAAGTACTTTAGAAGAACTAAGAGTAAATTTCTCTAAATGGAGAATGAGAACATCATATTAATGGATAAATGGTATTGAATTTTAATTTTGATGTAAATAATTGTTAGTCTTTTTCAAGATATTCTTATATCTTGATAGGTGGGGACGTTAGTGCAAGAAGTTATAGATGAGATCCAGAACATCAGATTCTACCATAGAGACCAAGTTTATAGCCGCATCAAATGCAGCTAATGAAGGTGTAAGAATTTGAAATTTCATTTTACGAACTTTGCTCCAACCAATGAGTCATGATACCTTACTATGGTGACAATGATGGGACTATAGCTCAGCCCAAGGAACCTAGATCCCATCGATATCCAAACACGAAGATCGATGTTTTCATATATTCATTGGAAGTTAATATTTCTTGATGAAATTGAAAAGGTGATATGAAAAGAATGAGAAGACTTTTTAAACAATTGTGTTAGCCTCTCCCTATATTTACATTAGTAACCAGATAACAATACAAGAAACCTTAAACGATATGGAAAACCCTAAACAATACTATAAAGACGTAATTACCCTTTAACACTCCCCCTCAAGCTGGAGCATATATGTTGTATGCTCCTAGCATGTTACAAATATATTTTATCCTTAAACTCCCTAACGGTTTAGTGAATAAATCAGCTAGCTGATCAACTGACTTGACATGTTTAGTTTCAATATGCTTATGTAATACCTTTTCTTGAATGAAGTGGCAATCAACTTCAATGTATTTTGTCCTCTCATGGAAGACGGGGTTGGATGCAATGTGAAGTGTTGCTTGATTATCACATACGAGGTCCATTGGTAAAGAGTCTTTGAATCCAAGCTCTTCCAACAAATATTTCAACCAAGGTAACTCACAAGTGGTATGGGCCATCGCTCTGTATTCCGATTCTGCACTTGACCTCGCCACAACTGTCTGCTTTTTACTCTTCCAAGAAACGAGATTACCTCCAACAAACACATAATACCCTATAGTAGACTTCCTATCCGAAGGGGATCCGGCCCAATTTGCATCTGTATATCCCTTAATTTGAGTGTGACCGAAGTTCTGATATAACAAACCACATCCTGGAGAACCTTTTAGGTTTCAAAGAATACGAATCACTGCATCCCAATGATAAGTGGTGGGACAATCCAAGAAAAGACTGATAACACTCACGGCAAAAGAAATATCTAGTCTAGTAACCGTCAAGTAGTTCAACTTTCCCACTAACTGTCTGTATTATGTTGAATCTGTCAATGGTACACCTTGATCTGCTAATAGTTTGTTATTTAGATCCATAGGTGAATCAATCGATTTAGCTCCTAGCATTCCCGTTTCACTTAACAGATCAAGAATATATTTTCTCTGACACAGGTAAATACCTTGACTTGATCGAGAAACTTCAATCCCCAAGAAATAATTCAATTGACCCAAATCTTTAGTTTAAAACTTTCCATGTAAAAACGTTTTGAGTTTCTGAATACCCTGGTGGTCGTCCTCTATGATCACGATGTCATCCACATACACAATTAACAATATTCTCCAGACTTTACTGTGCCTGTAAAACACAGAATGATCGACTCCACAACGACGAAGACCAAATTCAGTGACCACTTCACTAAATCTCCCAAACCATGCTCGAGGAGACTACTTGAGACCATAAATGGATTTCTTCAAGCGATATACCAAACCAGACTCCCCCAGAGCAACAAACCTAGAAGGTTGCTTCATGAACACTTCCTCAGTTAAATTGCCATTTAAAAATGCATTCTTGATATTAAGTTGATACAACGGCCAACTAAAGGTGGCAGCCAAAGAGATGAACAAGCGTACAGAAGCGAGTTTGGCAACGGGAGAAAAAGGTCTCAAAATAATCAAGACCATATACCTGAGTGTAACCTTTGGCAACTAAACGAGCCTTGAGTCGATCAATGGTGCCATCCGGATGAACTTTGACTGTGTACACCCATTTACATCCAACTATTGTTTTGTCAGGCGGAAGCGAGACAAGATCCCAAGTACCATTCTAATGTAAAGCTAGGATCTCCTCTTCTATTGCGGTCGTCCAATCATGGTGATGGAGAGCCTCTGTGACAGACTTAGGAATAGAAACAGATGATAGAGAAGCAACAAAAGATGAATATGAAGGAGATAGATGTGCATACGAGACAAAATTAGAAATAGGATGTTGAGTACATGTACGCTTACCCTTCCGAACAGCAATGGGTATGTCCAGGTTAGACACGGATTCATGAACTGGAGAAAAATCTGAAGACACAGAGACGATTGGCTCAACGACGGGAACGACCTTCTGGCGACGAGTGTATACATACAAAGGCGGTGAATGACGACTAGGCAAGACAAGTTCGGGAGTGCAAGAAGATGGTGTCGGGTCTGGGAGGCTTGGTGAAGGGTGACATCCAGATCATCCCGAGATGATAGGTCAGAAAAGTAAGAGGTGGACTCAAAGAAGGTGACATTTGCACAGATGAAATAGTGACGTAAAGAAGGATTATAACATCGATAACCCTTTTGTGTGCGAAAATAACCAAGGAAGACACATTTTATGGCATGAGAATCTAACTTATCCTTGTCAGGAGTCAACTGGTGGACAAAACAGACACATCCAAAGATATAGGAAGGTAAAGCAAACCATGGTGATCGGAAAAAAAGAATAGAATAAGAGACTTTTCCATTCAGGATAGAAGACAGTATTTTATTGATTAAGAAGCAAGCTGTAAGAACTGCATCTGCCTAGAAGTGTTTGGGAACATTCATCTCAAACATCAGAGTTCGAGTCACTTCTAGGAGATGTCGATTCTTACGCTCATCGACTCCATTTTGCTACGGTGTGTGAGGACAAGAAGACTGATGCAATATACTAGACTGTGACATGAATGAAGTAAAGGGTTGAGAAAAATATTCTCGAGCATTGTCACTACGAAGTATATGCACAGGCACATTAAATTGAGTTTTAATTTCAGTACAGAAGGCAGAAAAAATAGAGAATAATTCAGAACGATCTTTCATTAAATAGAGCCATGTAACCCGAGAGAAATCATCGATAAACGTGACAAAATAATGAAAGCAAGTATAGAGGCAATACGAGAAGGACCCCAAACGTTTGAATGAACTAAACTGAAAGGACTCGATGCGCGAAACTAAGCGGGGAAAGTAAATGAAGTGCGATGATATTTTTCCAACTGACAAGACTCACAATCTAAGGAGGGCAAATGACGTAAACTAGGAACAAGTACCTTTAGATTGGCAAGACATGGATGACCTAGGAGACAATGAATTTGGTGGGCAGATGCAACGGCAGGGCAGGCAGTGGGTGGGATAACAGATGTCTCGGCATGATTGCTAAAGTAATAAAGGCCATTTTTCTCATGCCCTACGCCAATCGTCTTCTATGTTTTCAAATCTTGGATAATGACATAATCAGGAAAGAAGCAAACAGAACACTGAAGTTGTTGAGTAAGCTTACTAACTAATATCAAATTAAAAGCAAATGAGAGAATATACAACACATAGGATAAAGAGAAAGATGGGAAAAGTTCCACAGCGCCAATACCACGAACAGGGACAATGGAACCATCAGCAACAGTAACAGGGGACAATGAGGGAGATGATTGAATATGCATAAATAGAGAAGATATACCTGACGTGTGATCGGTGGCAGCGGAGTCTATGATCCAAGGTATAGAAGTGGAATGATGAAAAGAAAGACATGCAATAGGGTTACCTCGTTGAGCTAGCGAAGTAATGGGGGTAGATGTCTGCTTGGATGACTTAAACTGGAGGAATTAAACATACTCATCATTAGAAATGGTCTTGAGAGTTAAAGAGTTGGATGCAGAAACGGGAGCAACTTGATTATTAGTTGCCACATGAACATACATAGGAGAACGACTAACTTTGTACCAACAAGTATCTTGGGTATGGTTTTCCTTGCCACAAAATGAGCCTCGACGATGTTGACTACAACAATGGCTACCTCGGCCATCCCGAAATTCATTACTACGACTTCCTCGGTCACCTCGGTTCCTATGATCGGGAAGAACTTGTACAACTTTGGACCATTGTAAATGATTGGTCTCATTCAACTTGCGGGTTGTTAACGATTGAGGGGTAGCCATCGATGTTAGTTCCCACCAATACAACTACAAATACAAAACAACTTGTCAAGGGAAACAAACCAACAACACGAACAACTGTAAGACTTAAATGAAGAACATTATAAGCAAAATAATACTCACAAACATCCGGGACATTAGATTTGGTCCAGAGTACTGTTGCAAAGCTGGAAAAACAAACAATCAGTCACGAACAGCTTTGCGAAAGATCGGAGATATCTGCATTGTTGTCCATGTTCTTCAAGACCTGATTTGAATCAACAGGGAGAAACTAACAAGACACAGAAAACTGGTGGGTGAACAGAACCAAAGGCAAACAAAAGGTCGGTGGGCAAATAGAAGGCCGTGAGGGTCGATTGCGAGCAAACGATGGCCGACGAGTCACCGGTGATAGTCGGCGAAGGTCAGCAACCGCAGAGGAGACAGCGGCGACGTGGACGACGGTGATGGTAGACCACGAGTGAGATCTGGGTCGTGATGATGATCACGAGGAAGGTACGACTTCATTTTATTTTTGGGACGACGATCGGTGAAGGTCAGAACAACTTGGACGACAGCGGTGAGTCGCAGTGGTAGATGGGCGGCAATGGCGGCATGGGAGAGGGCGGCTAGGGTTTCAATTTTTTTATTTTTTTTTCCGGATGAATAGTAGATAGGAAAAAGAAAAAAGAAAAAGAAAAAAATTGGTTTGAACAGATCTATGGAATTAATTTCCCATAACCTGCTCTGAATACCATGATGAAGTTGAAAATGTGATATTAAAAGAATGAGAAGGCTTTTTAAACAATTGTGTTAGCCTCTCCCTGTATTTATATTAGTAATCAGATAACAATACAAGAAACCTTAAACGATATGGGAAACCCTAAACAATACTAGAAAGACATAATTACCCTTTAACATTTCTAAATAGAAAGTATACACAGTTGACTAGTAACAATCTCAAGTAAATTAATATAATTAAAAAGAGGAGACTAAAGACATTTGGTAATTTGTCTATAGAATTGTCTAAAAGGCTCATCCCCAACATATTGTTTTAGACCTTGGATATCAAGTTGAAGTGTCTTGGATATTTAATATAGTTAAAAGGAGGAGACTAAAGATATTTAGTAACTTGATATTCTAAATAGTTCCTAGTTAGTATTGGAATGTTAAAATAGTCTTCAACAATCTAACTTAGCTTATTTCGTTGATTTCTCTTTGAGAATGACGAATCTCAAACTATTAGTATGAGATATTAGAACAACCACAAAGAGAATTACGGTATATTATCATCCTTGAAATCATATATGGTAGCTTTGCTCAATGTTAAAATAGGATATCTAAAGTGTGATTGTATTTGTGATCTTCTGACTTGAGTTGTTGTATATTACATGTGTGGTTTGCTAGACTTTGATAATATTAAGTCTTGTTCTTTAACCACGAGCCTTTAAGGGTAATCATTGGGTATAGTGAGATATACATATGAATATACAAGTATGCAAGATAAACTCTATCCATTTTAACAAAAGAGATGTGTCCTATGTGATTCAATTTAATGTAATTAACCTAAATCTCTAGTTAGGGCAATGTGATGGTTGGAATGAGATTCCAGTCAATTTCACAATAAATTACTTTATCAATCAAATTACATATGATTGGACTAGTGAGTTTTGACTTAACCATGCCTTGTTGGTCCATTCAGGTACACGTATAGAGAGATCGCGGAATACATTTATCATACCTAAGGGGGTTCTTTTGGTTAAATTCATCCTAACTAAATGTGGCTATTATATGTGGGAAGATGACTCACAATAAGAGAAAATGCCTTAAGGGAGCAAATATTTTCTTTTAGAAAGACAAAAATAGAATTATTTCTAATTTTTATTAATTAATTGATTAGTAAATAATTAATAAATTAATTATTTTCAAAATTTAGTTTTTGATATGAACTTAATGGGTCATACAAAACAGAGACTTAAAGTTAGAAGAATCCTTGAAAAGGGAATGGGTAATAATACTAAACTTAAGAAGTGTAGGGGATAAAGTACAAATACAAAAAATAAGGGGTCCGAGATTTTGAACCCTAGACAAACGTTATAAGAAGATGAATACCACTTGGTCACCCATCCCCTTAGAAATTCATCCACCATTGTCCTCTCTTAGAGAGTTATCTCATTTTATCTATGAAATTTTGTTTTCTGAATTTTCACTTATTGATTTAAATCTTACTACCTTCTAGATTTAAATTTGAGTTATCATAAAGTATCGGGATTAGATTCGTTCTTATATGTTTTAGGGTTCGCAAAATCAATGTCTTATATATCCTAATACACTTTTATATCCTTCCAACCAAACACACTAAGATAAATGATTTTTCTCCCTAAAAAAATAAAAAAATTTCTTTTTATGTTTCTTTCTCTCCCTTCCAACCAAATATACCCTTACTTTCGTTGATCCCCACAACAACAATAACAGCCAACAAAAAAAATAAAAATAAATAATGAAAACCTAAAAATCAAATTTTAACTAAACGGTTCTATGTAAAAACCCTACAACATATCTTCTCGGTTAAACCCTCTTCCTTTATATCCACAAATCGGAGGGAGCGCAAAACCTTCAAAAGCGCCATTGCTCCCACCTCATGCTGAACCACACTCACCAATGCCGAGCTTTCCGTTTCTCCCTAAAACCCCATGCCGTTATCTATCTGTCATCTCTCGTATTCACTAAGCCGTGTGTATCTTTTGCGAACGTAGTCGCCGTCGACGACGAGCTCACCGATATCCGTCCCTCTACAGCTACCCAAAGCGACACCGTCTTCGGAATTCTTGCGGCCGTCAAGTCTCTGGGTTCTTTGAATTCTCTTCGCGGCGACCACGCATTTCGAACCATTGTGAAATCTTTGAATTCAGATGAAATTGATCGGATCGTATATAGATTGAGCATCAACTATCCGGATTCTGCTATTGAGTTCTTCGACGTGTTGAGGGATGAGTATGCGTTTCGGCATTCTAGGTTTTCTCAGTTGGTCATTGCTCATGTTTTGGCCGGGAGAAGGTGGCTCGAGACTCTACGTTTCCGATTGCAGCAAATGCTCCAACGAGAAGGTAACAAAATGATACATGTATCATGAATTTTATTGAATTTGAATTTTCGGAAAATAAGAATTTTAATTTCAGTAACATATCTGAAAAGCTCAAGAGCAATTATCAATATTTTTTGGAGCTGTAATTACCTGGCTGTTCTATTAGTTGCAAAGTGCCGGGAAAGTATACCATGTTGCTCATTTCTGTTTATTTAGATATTTTATGATTTTCTTTAGGATCTGGCTCCGCCGCTTCACTTACTGAGCTGCTTTGGAGTAACTTCAGGGACTGGGATTCAAATGATATGGTGTGGGACATGCTTTGTTTTTCATATTCCAGATTGGAGATGGTACATGATGCCCTTTTTGTTCTTGCCAGGATGAAAGATTTGAAAATTCAACCATCAATCTTTACTTATAACAGTTTGTTATACAGTTTGAGAAACACCGATATCATGTGGGATGTTTATGATGAAATCAAAGCAAGCCGAGTTTGTCAGAGTGAATACACTAATTCCATTGTTATAGATGGTCTATGCAGACAATCATTGATCAAAGAAGCAGTTGAATTTTTGCAGGATCGTGGAGGGGAGAAGTCTAGGCCTTGTGTCATATCCTACAATACTCTGCTGTCAAGATTCTGTAAAGTGGGGTTTATAGATACTGCAAAGTCCATTCTGTGTATGATGTTCAAGTGTGGATTACTTCCTGATGACTACACTTACAATGCCCTTATTCATGGATTATGTGTTGCAGGTTCCATGGAAGAAGCGTTAGAGCTCACCTCGGACATGGAGAAGCAAGGAATACAACCTACTGTCACAACTTATAACACTCTTGCTAAAGGATTTTGTCTGCTTGGAATGATGCATGGAGCATGGGAAGTGATTCAGCACATGCTAAATAAAGGGTTAAATCCAGATATTATCACACATACAATTCTAATATGTGGGCATTGTAGGGCTAGCAATATCGATGAAGCATTAAAGTTGCGAGAAGAGATGCTTTTGCGGGGATTTAAGTTGAGTAATATTTCATACAGTGTGCTTCTCAGCAGTTTGTGTAAGGGCGGACGGGTTGATGAAGCTCTGAGTTTGGTTCCTGAGATGGAAAGTACCGGTTTAGAACCAGATCTTGTGATATATAGCATACTTATTAATGGCCTCTGCAAGCAAGGGGAAGTACAGAAGGCTATTCAACTGTATAATGATATGTGCTTGAAAGGAATCATCCCGAATTCTATTGCACATGGAGCTATTCTATTGGGTATGTGTAAGAGGGGGACAATATTGGAAGCCAGAATGTATTTTGATGCATTATCAAACAATAATTTGGTGGAAGAGATCGTGTTGTATAACATAATGATTGATGGATATGCAAAAACTGGTAATATTAGAGAGGCTATACAGTTATACCAGCAAATAACTGAAAAGGGAATTACTCCAAGTGTAGTTACATTTAACTCTCTAATTTATTGCTTCTGCAAAGCCAGAAAATTAGCTGAGGCTCAAAGGTGGTTGGCCATTATCAAGGTATATGGGTTGGTACCAAATGCTGTAACTTACACCACTCTTATGAATGCATATTGTGAGGAAGGATATTTACATGCCATGTTTGAACTCCTAAGGGAAATGGAAGCAACAGGAGTAGAACCAACACAAGTTACTTACACTGTGGTTATAAAAGGACTCTGCAAAAGGAGGATGCTGAAAGAATCTGTCCAGTTGATTAAGGACATGGTTGCTAAGGGTCTGATACCTGATAGAGTTTTATACAACACAGTTATTCAACATTTCTTCAAAGCTCGAGATGTGAGAAAAGCCTTTCAGCTGTACAATGAGATGTTATTGAATAATCTTCAGCCTGATCATGTTACATATAATATTCTTATTAACGGCCTCTGTATATATGGGGACTTAAAAGATGCTGATAAACTACTCTATTCCTTACGGGGACAAAATATTAGATTGGCCAAATTCTCTTATACGACATTAATCAAAACACATTGCGTCAAGGGTGATGTACATAAGGCAATGGTTCTTTTTTGTCAAATGGCGAAGATGGGTTTTGATATTTCAGTCAGAGATTACAGTGCTGTAATTAATAGATTGTGCAAAAGATTTTTGATAAGTGAAGCAAAAACTTTTCTTCGTATGATGTTATCCAGCGGAGTTTGTCTTGATCAACAGATATGTTTGGTCATGCTTAATGCTTTCCACCAAGTTGGTGAGATAAATTCTGTATTTGTATTACTCACTCATATGAAAAAATGTGGCATAGATATTGGATGAACCTATGAGCGATGATATAGACACTGCTTGCCACTGCCATCGACAGTTGATGAGTGTGGAAATTGACCATACAAGGTATTACCCTATGCCAATAACTAATCTTCTGGAATATTTTCCACTCTAATAGCGAAAGTTTCTAATATATTATAAGGAAGACTACCAGCCATTCCGCACTTCTATGGCAAAACATTTAGATGTTTTGTACTTTTGTCCGATAAATATTTCAATGTGTTTGTTTCCATCAATATCTATAATTCAGAAAAAATGGGATTCTCTTTCAAGTGTAAACCCTATATGTGTGGTTTGTTTGACAGATGAAGCTGCTGAAGTAGTACTTACTGTTAGAGGCCATTGTTTTTGCTTTGCTGCTCTGACTCAGGACGGCTGTTTTATGAGTTCCAAGTGAACCTTTGGTAAAATTCTTATCTAAATGGGATTTTAAGTAATAAATATGTTACTTCATAGTTATTTTCATAGTTATTTCCATATATCTTCTTCCTGGAGTTGTCAGTGGAGTGGATATAGATCTCCACCCAGTCCATTTTATGTAGATATGATAAAAATTGAAGTGTGGCATTCTGTATTTTCTTTTGGTTTCGGTTCCTAGTCTATTAGGAACACAAAAGAAACATACAAAAAAGCTTGTGATGAAGGAGGCCAATTGAAAAAAATAAAATAAAAACTAATAATAATAATAAAAAAAAAGATTTTTGCTCAAGTAATTCAATAATCAATTAATCAAAGGTGTCTTTATATTACAATAAAGCCTCATTATATAAACAAATAATAATGGCCACTTTAACAGCTACTTGCCAAAATAAGAATAACGGCTACTTTAGCGGTTATTTGACAAAATAAGGATAATGGCTACATAACAGCTACTTCATTGGCTATAAATATAATTAACTACTACAGGAAAAAAAGACTAATGATTTTTCCATCTTCGCCGTACATAAGTTCGAAGCGGTTGCCTTAAATACCCATCAATTCTCCCCAGCTGAAAAGAACTTGCCTCCGGAGAGTTATAAGAATGGTACTGCTCCAAGAGGTCAAGTGCAAGTCACCTTAACTCCTCGTCTAGAACCCACGTAGCATCTGAGAGTGGTCAACCCTTCCATTTGACAAGATACCTTTGATATCCACCTTGTGACGAGCCAATGATCTCGTCTTCCAACACCTCTTCAATTTGATCATCTCTATAGGGTGGCAGACGGGGTAGCTTTGGTATTGGCGCTGACGAATTAACATCTTTCCCAAGAAGAGTACTTGTGGAAAAAATAGGAGGCTCGAATGTGCCTCGATAAGGTAGCTAGTCTTCCACATTGAAAACATGACTGATATACATATGAGATGGTAAATCAAGTATGTAAGCATTAATTCCAAGTCTACGGAGAATATGGTGTGGCCCTGTAGCTCTAGCATGCAAATTCTTAAAAGAGTGTTTTGGGTACCGTTTAGGGCGAACTCGAACCATCACATACTCACCCTCCTTAGATTCTATATTCCTACAATGCAAATCAGCAACAAGCTTGTAATTTTCATTCCTCATAGCTATCTTGCGCCTAATGTTAGCATGAAGATCGCAAATATGTTGGGTAAATGATTCAACAGTCTTAGAAGGGCGAGAATTAGGAGGTGGAAAGCTGATGAGAATTTCAGAGTGGTACCAAAAAGCTTCCAATGTGTCTTCCAAAACTAATTAACAAACTTGACATCCCGATCTAACACAATAGAAGTAGGCAATCCATGTAATCGTACAACTTCCCTAAACAACAATTTGACCACATGTGATGTGTCCGATTTGTTGCAAGGGATAAAATGGGTCATTTTAGAAAAATCTATCCACAACAACCATCACTGAATCATGACCTCGAACTGTCCGAGGTAGTCCAAGGACAAAGTCCAAGCTTAAATCCTTCCATGGCATGTGAGGAAAAGGGGTGTACATGCCTGTGTTATTTTTCCTAGCCTTGGATAGTTTGCAAGTTCGACACTGTGACACAATTTTGGAGACAAGCTAGGCCAAGGACAAAGTCCATCTTAAATCCTTCCATGGCATGTGAGGAATAGGCAAAGGGGTGTACATGCCTGTGTTATTTTTCCTAGCCTTGGACAGTTGGCAAGTTTGACACTGTGACACAATTTTGGAGACATCCCTCTTTAAGCTAGGCTAATAAAATCTATCCTCCACCACAACAATAGTTTTGTCGCAACCAAAGTGTCCTGCAACCCCCCTGGTGTGTAATTCCCATACTAAAAAGTCACAAAGAGATGTGTGAGGGATGCACAAGGTAGTACCATTAAACAAGTAACCATCACGAATGGCGTAATCAAGATGGTTAAGTCACAAACCCTCTGAGATATCGTGAAAAATGACACCAAAATCAGGACAAGTAGAATGCTCGTCTTTCATTCTTTCAAAATTGACAACGTGGGCATTCATAGACTGTAAAACCATACAAACTTGACTAAGGGCATCCACAAGTTTGTTCTCGACACCAGGTCTATGATTAAGGACAAACGTATATTCTTGGAGGAACTCTACCCACCCCACATGTGTAGCACTAAGCTTTTTTTGGGATTGAAGATATCTAAGTGCTTGATGGTCGGAATACAAAATAAACTCTTGGGGTAATAGATAGTATCTCCAGTGTCGAAGAGCTTGTACAATAGCGTAAAACTCTTTATCATAAGTAGAGTATCTTTGTTTGGCGTCGTTAAGTTTTTCGCTGAAATAAGCCATCGGGTGGCCTTCTTGACTCAACACGCCCTTGATTCCAATGCCAGACGCAGCACAAGCAACCTCAAAGACTTTAGAAAAGTCAGGGTGTCTTAAGACGGGTGCCGCAGTAATTTTGTCTTTAATGATATAGAAGGCTCGAAGAGCTGCTTTAGTCCTTAAATTCTCCTTTCTTCATACAATCCGTCATTGGGGCCATGATAGTGCTAAAGCCTTTAATAAAGTGTCGATAGAAAGTAGCTAGTCCATGGAAACTACAAACATCGGTAATAGATTTAGGTTTTGACCATTCCCTAATAGCTTTGTCCTTTTCAGGGTCAGTAGCAATACCATGAGTAGACACGATAAATCCTAAGAAAAGTACTTGAGGCTGCATAAATGAACATTTTTTGAGATTGACGTACAATTTGGCAGTCCTACGGGTCTCAAGAACCAAGCGGATATGGCTTAGGTGCTCATTCCTAGATGTACTGTAAATCAGGATGTCATCATCAAAGTATACCACGAGAAATTTCCCAATGGAAGGTCGTAAAATCTCAGTCATAACTCTCATGAAGGTGCTAGGCGCATTGGAGACTCCAAATGGCATAACTAACCATTCATACAAGTCATTTTGGGTCTTAAAGATAGTCTTCCATTCGTCCTCAGGTCGGATACAAATTTGATGGTACCTACTACCCACTATGCAAGTCGATTTTTGTGTACCATTTGGACCCTGCTATCTGGTCTAGTAAGTCATCAATTCTAGGGATAGGAAATCGGTACTTAATCGTGATCCTATTAATGGCTTGACTATCCACATACATTTTCCAAGAGCATCTTTTTCGGGAGTCAACAAAGTAGTAACTACACAAGGGCTAAGGCTAGGTTGAATTCGACTTTTTGCGACGAGTTTGTCTACCTGCCTATTCATTTCTGGCCGTTCTTTGGGATTCAACCTATAATGTGGGAGATTAGGCAATTGAGATCCTGGTACTAGGTCGATGACATGTTGAATGTCCCTCATAGGTGGTAATTGTTCAGGTAGCTCTTCAGGTGTCACATCGCTGAACTCCCCTAACAAGGTGGTGATTTCTTTTGGGAGATCGACACTTGTCTCAGTAGGAAAACGGATTTCTCCTTTTCCTACTAATGTCAACAGGACACCCGAGTTCTTACTCTCGTGCTCAAACTTCTGACGGGATAAGATATACAATTCATTCTTATAGGTTTTTTCAGAAGAAGACTCATTCTGTGTTTGACTTTCTTTTGGGTTGGGTTTGGCTGGTTTTAAGATGATGTTTTTGCCAGCATGTTGAAAGACATAAGTGTTGTCCCTACCATAGTTTTTCGCGTCCATGTCATAGAGCCATGGATGACCTAAGAGAACGTGAGCAATATCCATGGGTAAAACATCACATAAAATTTGTGTGGAGTAGTCATCCATCTTTATTGGTACTAAACAAGTCTCAGAAATAGGTAAGGAGGTCTTATCTACCCAGGAAACCGTATAGGGGTGAGGATGTGGGTTAGGTTTGCGCTTTAACCTAGTAACAACGACATTCGTTGAGCTTCCTCCATTGATAACCAACTTACAAACTCTATCCCCACATTTAACATAAGTGTGAACGATAATGGTACGTTTCTAGGTGTCCGATTATATAGGTGTCATAATGATACACCTCATAACATTAAGATAAGCATTCCCGTCCCCTAGTTCTTTTCTCTCTTCCTATGGTTCTAAAGGTTCCACTACTTCGTTATTTTCTTCTTTATCTAGGGGTTCTACCTCTTCAACACCTATTGCTAGGATACGATGTGGGCAACGCGATGCAAAGTGACCTACACCATGACAATTGTGACATTCAATGGAGGAGAAATCTCGAGTATTAGCCATACTAGGTCTCTGGTAGATACTCTGACTAGGATTAGAGTTTGTCTTGGAAACCCTTTGTTGTACGTAACTGGGGTTGTAACTACTCTTGAGTGCTACAGAGACAGGTTGTGATTGATTGGTCTCACGTCATTTCTCAAAAGGTGCAGATCTAGGCTGATTTGATCCTCCTATTTGAGAAGTTACTATTCTCTGATCGGAAACCTAGAGAACCTCGTTATTTCTAGAGCCTTATGATATGCCTTTTCTAATAATTCTGGTGAATGGAGAAAGACTTTTCTTTGAATATCAGGCCTTAACCCATTAGGTTGCGTCTGGGTAAGGGATTTGTGAAATGAATGGATTTCAAAATCCTGGATTTTGAAATCCCTTCATTTTACAAATCCGTTATTTGGATAATTGTTCGAAGTGAAGTATTTAGAATATATATATATTTTTTTCTATTTTTTATCACTTCTGAAAAAAAAAAACACAGATCCAACAATCATGAACATGAACCAAGAACAACATCCGAACCAAGAACCATGAACACTAATTCGAAATTGAACCAAGAACCAACAAACAAGAGGTGAAATCCAACAACAAAATCCATGAACCCTAATTCGAAACTGAACCAAGAACAAAATCGATTTCGAAATCGAAAACTAAACAGAGATTTCAAAATCGATTTCGAACTCTAATTTGATTTCGAAATCGAATTAAATTGATTTCGAAATCGAAAACGAAACCGACGAAATTGATTTCGAACTCTAATTCGATTTCGAAATCGATATCGATTTCATTTTTGAAATCCAACCCTATTTCGGCGAACCCGTGGCGATAGATGACGAAGAAGAGGCGACGAACGAGGCGATGAAGACGACGAATGAGGCGAGGAAGAGGGTTTCGGCTTTACCGCAATAAGAAGAAGAAGAAGAAGAAGAAGAAGACGAACCGTAGACGAACGACAAACCCTAGACGAACGATGACAACTGACGAACCCAAGACGACGGCGAGGCGACTTCTAAACGAAGACGAACGAAGAAGACGGCGATGCTGCGACGATTTTCGAAGGAAGAAGTGACGAAGATGAAGGACCGACGATTTTCGAAGGATAAATCTCGCGACAAAGATGAAGAAGAGGAAGGAAGGAATTGTGAAATGATACCTGTTTCAAAATGATTTGTAAATCCTTCATTTGAGGCTTCAAGAGATTTTACAAATCCACTCCTTCAACATCCAAACAAAGCATTTGCTAAAAAAGGATTTTGAAATCCCTCCCCCAAATGAAAGCCCTCCTACAATTCCCTTACCCAAGCACAACCTTAATGAATTTGGTGACATGAACCATGATGCCTCGTCAATATCACACCTCAACATTAATTCCTCAAATTGGGCTGCATAATCAGATACGCTAGAGGACAACTGCTCAAGGTTGAGCCATTGGTTCATTAGTTGTTGCATGTAACATGTCGGGAGATACTTTTCTTTTAGCCGACATTTCATGTTCTCCCAACGGGTGATAGGTGTCTCTCCTATTCGTTCCATGTTTCTTTGGATACCTTGCCAATACCTCTTAGCTGACCCAATAAGTTTCATTTTGGCAAATCTTGCCCTATGGTTATCTAACATTTCATACCATTCAAAATAATCCTCCAAATCATTTAGCGAATCTAAGAAAGTGTTAGGGTTTAGAGTGCCATTATAGCAAGAAACATCAACCTTCACCTTTCTAGTAATATCATCATGGTCAAAGCGAGGTTGATGGGGTCTACCCTGAGCTCTTATTGGTCTAGGATAGCCAAAGACTTCCCCTTCATTGGAGTATACTTCATCTAAAAATTCTGGAGTCTCATTAAATGGATACTTAGGGGTTATGGGCTAATGACTCTCTAGGAGAAATCTTCTACCAAAGTCCCTGTGCCTTCCTTCAATTTCATTTGTGCCTCGCTCTAACTGTGGGCAGGAGTTAAGGTAGGTGAAGAACTTGAATTTAGAACTTTAGGAGCCGTCGGCAGTGAGTGGGGGAATGGTAAATTTTCATTATTATGAGAAAAATTAGACTCCACTCTACGTTTCATTCGTGCCTCGCTCAGGGTAATTGTGGGAAGGAGCTAAGGTAGGTGAAGAACTTGAATTTAAAACTTTAGGAGCTGTCGGCAGTAAGTGAGGGGATGGTAAATTTTCATTCTGATGAGAAAAATTAGACTCCACTTTACGTTCTCGTATTGGTTGTTTTTCCATGTGTCTAGCAGCCCTATGGTTTATGTGTTGCTCAACTAGTTGAGTGACTTGTTGAGTGATTAGGCTACCTAACTCAATCCGGATCTCCTTATGGAATTCAGTTTGTCACTTATGGGGGTCGTTATATAAATTATCTCGATTTTGGTTCATTTCCTCTCTAAGGTGGTTAACAGAATTTTGAAGGTGGTTTATTGAATTTTGAAGATTAGCCATAGTCTCTTGCATGGTTTGGAATTCTTGTCGAATAGAATTTTGGGAAGTTTCTAGGTCTCAAATAGTCATGGATTGGATTATAAAGTGATGATATTAATGCCCCAAATATTCTTAATGGAAGCACTACAATAATGTAATAGGGTACTAATGCGACTAGAAAGCAGAAATAATTTGCTGTTTTTTTTAAATTGTTTTTAAATTTATTTCTGTTTTTTTTTTTTTTTTTAAAATGGAAAAAGTAGGAATAAAACAATAGTGCATATATATATATATACTGAGTAGGACTTACAGATCGTGCCTAGGGCACAGAGCAACCGGTAGCCGCTACGGATGGAATCTGAAGCAGACTTGGGGTGCCGCGAAGCTCCGGCGAGGGCCTGCAATTGAGGTCCGACGAAAGCTAGCCAATGCCTGCAAGGGCTCGTAGAGGTCCAATGAGCTTAGATCCGAAGCAGTGGCTGCTGGATCTGGATCGTTGGGCTATTGTAGTAGAATGTGGTTGGGCTAATTGATGATGACTAGAGTTTTTTGATTTGTGGTGGCTAGGGTTTTAGTTGGCATGCGAAGTGTGAAGGATCAAAGTGAGCGCTGAATACCAAATTGATGAATGAGGCCAATTGGAAAAAATAAAATAAAAACTAATAATTAAAAAAAGAGATTCTTGCTCAAGTAATTCAATAATCAATTAATCAAATGTGCCTTTCTATTATAATAAAACCTCATTATATAGGCAAACAATAACAGCTACTTTAACATCTACTTGCCAAAATAAGAATAACGGCTACTTGACAAAATAAGGATAACGGCTACTTTATAAGCTATAAATATAATTAACTACTACGAGGAAAAAAAACTAATGATTTTTCCGTTTTGCCATACATAAGTTCGAAGCGGTGGTCTTAGATCCCCATCGGCCTGATATTTTGATCACGGCTCAGATTTTGTGCTCTTTCTTTAATAGATAAGATTTTGACAAGGCCATGTCTGACTCGATGAGCAACAGCTGGTTCTTATAAGGGTTAGATGCAATATACTCTCTTGTACTTCTTTTTTGTGTGTGTGGTGGTGGGGGGCAGCAAACTTCTCTCTGCTTTCTAAGTTTGCTCTCAACCCTATAACTGTGCTTGCATTTACTATTGACTTCATCAAACACTATAAATGTGCTTGCATTTACTTTCTGTTGAGACATTTTTTGCTGCAAATAACCATTTCCAGTGCTTCCTTTGCCTAAAGTAATGTCCTTCTTTCTTATTGCATTTTGCTTTTGTTGTTTCTTATTTCACTAGTTTATATGTGTATTGTGGACACTGTCAAGAAATATGACGTTCATATCAATTCATTGCCTTGTCTTGTTCCCATGAATATGCAATTAGTTTCCTTTTGCTATGACTATTTGTTAGAACAAAAGAACATGATATTTTAATTTTCCTTTTCCCCCCTTCTTTTTGTTTAGTCAACTTTCATGAAGTTGATAATGGAGATGCACTTCCTTTTATGCCCTTTTGGTGGTAATGGATAAATCGGGGAGCACAACGACAAATTTTCTATCTTGTTGCACGAGTCTTCTAGAAGCCTTATGTTAGCCCCTAACAATGCGGAATTAGGAAATGGCACGGACTTGGTGCATTTCTGCTATGTGCTAGTGACACACACTAAGGCATTGGAAGCAAAATTGCTCAGGCATAGCGCACTTTCTAACCGGACATGGTGCACGTGGCATGCTACTAAGGCGTCAACACGAAAATGCATGGAGGTTGACCCGATTAAGCGCAAG
Source organism: Eucommia ulmoides (assembly GCA_016647705.1). Lineage (NCBI taxonomy): Eukaryota > Viridiplantae > Streptophyta > Magnoliopsida > Garryales > Eucommiaceae > Eucommia > Eucommia ulmoides. The sequence continues at coordinate 22,043,200 of CM028327.1, read as the reverse complement.
TGTTGGACGAGGAAAGAGTTGGTTGGCAAAATGCTGATGCGATGGTGCCAAGTTGGGGTAACTTAGCATGGACATGGGTGCATTTGGCTAAGAGAAAGGGGTTGGCCTTGACAACTCAAAACAATTTTCCTCCTTAAACATTTTGATGTCTATTGTTGCCGCTTCAATTATTTTGTTTAAAGTATTATAAGAGATCTCTCCCTTAACGTGATTGTGAACCTTGTGTGCTACTGCTGGGGATGTCGGTACAACAAGGTAAGATGTAAGGCATGATTTACACATGATGCGAAGCTTAGGTTGTGACTAATGGCTTGCCCAAAAATCTTGGTTTGGTACAGAAACCGGGGTGTTGAGCGTCGGCAGACAAGGGCATTGCTAAAGTTAAGCGTAAGATGGGCTAGGCACGGTGCTAGGATCGCTGTTCATGGGCTAGACATGTTACCAGGCAAGACCTTGGCACGAGTTCAAGGCAATAAGTGTCAACATGCATCAATCAGCATGGGTCAACAAAATGGGGCGCCATTGGGCAATAGTCATGGGCATTGGGCGGCGTTGGTACAAGGTGCTCGACAATCGTTGGCAAAACAGGTTGTCTTTGGACAATGTTGGTGGACGTTGGGTGGCGTTGGCGTGAGGTGCAAGATAATTCTATGCGTGGTGCCATTTTTATTTAAGGCGCGAGGCGCAAAAGGTCCCGTGGGGCCTAGGCACAAGGCGAGGCGTGGGTTTTATTAAAGCGCAGCACACTAAGACAACCCAACATTTGAATATATGATTTTTACCTTAATAATGATATTCAACATAATAAAAGATATTTGTGTTTTTGTTGTTCAAAGATATGTGTTAATAAACATAAACATCAAATAAATGCCAATAATTTTAAAATTTAGCTAAGCTCTAGTGCTCTACTATTTTATAGTTTCAAGTTTCAACAAAAATATCCTAAGAAAAGAGAAATTTCCAATTAAAGATAAACCCTAATCCCAAGCAATTAGGAGAATCAATAGACTTGTGGAAGGACATCATCCTTAATCCCAAGCAATTAGGAGAATCAACAGTAGACTTGTATCCTTCCACATCTTCTTCTTTAGTATCATCTTCTGAACCAACTTCTTCCACATCGTCAATAAGTTGAAATTGACTAGTTGTTGCTCTTGAACTTCTAGGTGCCCTTTAATTTAACGTGGCTTTAGTTCTTTGACTATTTTCTTCAACTCCATTAGCTCAAGCAACATCACCCCACGTCAAAGTGTCATCGCCATAACATGCTCATTATCTTAATGAGATTCTCTATCTACCCTCCCAGTTAGCTATTCATTTCTATCGTCAATGTTATCCAATGATATTGGATCTATGATATCATGTAAATCATACGCCGTCGAAGTGCTCTATTATACTTAACAATCACCAAATTATTTAGATGTTTATGTTCTTGCCTATTTCTCTTTTTGCTGAGAACTTGCAATGAAGTCCATAAACAAATTAAAACTTTAACACCAACACAATCTACCTGTTAAAGGGTATTGTCCCACATTGTCTAGAGTTCTTTGTAATGTTCAATTTCTTGTAATATAAATAGTGGTAGAGACTAACACAAATGTTAAGTCTTCTCCTCCCTTTCTATTCATTTTTTAATTCTCCATGGCATTGTCATTTAAGGCGCGAGGCGCACTAACGTGCAATGAACCACTCGGCGGCGAGGCGCAAGGCGAGGCCTGAGCTTCTTTGAAGCGAGGTGCACATTTTAAGTATGTGCTTTTCTATTGTCATGGACTCAAAAAGTATTCAAATATTACTAAAATAAAAGATATATTGCATGTTCTTTGAACTAGTTTCATGTAATATTGCACTTGAACGGAAGTTTAAAAACAATTGATAATTACACTCAAAAAATCAAGACCAATCATGCAACAAATATAAAAACCAAACAATCCAAATATAACTCTAAAAATACTAGTCATCGTCATTATAAATATTAAGGGAGCCACTATCACTAGAATTATTTGATTTATATCCTTCAGTGTTGTCTTCTTTTGTCTCATCCGATCCTACTTCTTCCTCATCTATTGAGATGAACTCCGCTCAATGGCGATCTTGAACTTTTTGTTGCCTTTGAACTTGATGCTGCTCTAGTTTTTTGGTTACTTTCTTCAATTTCAACAGCTCTAGCAAAATCTCCCTAAGTCAAATCGGCATCTTCATAAACAATCGTCATTTGATTATTCATCCTTTCTTCCCATTAATCACTTCTTGCCTTCATCAATATCATCTAAAGCTATCGGATCTGTAGTGTCTCTCAAACTATATCAACGTCTAAGTGTATTGTATTTTTACGAATACCAAATCATTCAGATGTTGTTGAGAAAGTCTATTCCTTTTCTTACTATGAATTAGTAAAAAAAAAGTAAATATTGATGTCTATTGTTTAAAAAAAAACATGAAAGTATAATAAGTCCTCACATGGTCAAATATGCTCCAGTTCTGCTCGTATCCAGATGCACTACAAGTAAGGCTAAGAACTTTAACAACAAATATTTGTAAATTTGAAGTAAAAGAACCAAATGCAGTCCACCTGTCAGCTGTTAATTTGTAGTAAAAGATAATCTTTAAACAAAAGACAAATTATAGAGACTTTGAAATTTATATATAACGAAAAAAATAAAATTATGGGATTGAGGCCATTACCTGGTGCTCTTGTAGTTCTTTGCCTAATCACCATAGGCATACCAAAGAGACCTTTTGTTCTTGTATATAAAGGTAATTCTTGAGAAATCTTGCCTTGTAAATCTACGTTTGGAATCAATCTTTCTATGCATTCGTATAAACCCGTCATCACTTCTTTATCTTTCTCAATATTTGGATTTGCATAATGAAATTCCGGTTTCAAATAATAACTAGTTGCATGTAATGGGTGATGCAATTGGACATACCATCTTCAGTTAATTATTTCAAATATTGACCTGTACTTCTCATTTTCATTAAAAAATTTGGCAATAGTTTCCTTAGCTTGATCCATGGCCTCATAAATATATCCCATCGGGGGTTTCTTCTCACCATCAACCAAACTAAGAACATGAACAAGAGGTCCAACAACCTTAAGTGCATACACAATTGTGTTCCAAAACGAAGACATCAATATTATTTGCGTTGTCCTTTTAGCATGTGCCTCCTTTGCCCATTGCTTGTTGTCCACTGCTATGATGTAAACTTCTTTAAGTTACTCTTTTGCTTGTGCATCCTCGACAAAGTGATAAATGTTGCAAATTGAGTTTTTGTAGTCTTCAACATCTCTTTCGCTTGAGTGAACCTCCTCATCATATTCAACAATCCTGTGCGACTATAAATATACCTGTGTATAGAGATTGCATTTTGAAATGCTTGCTTCAAGCGGGGTATTTAAAAAATGTCCTCCAACATCAAGTCTAAGCAATTGGTTGCGCATGAGGTCCAATATAAATGTAATATTTTTGCCATTAGAAGTCTCCCTAAAAAGACAACAAAGACATTGAATGAGAAAATATGAATGAAAAATTAGAACTTACAACCCTTAAAAAAAAGTATGAGAATGAGAAATATTACCTGCCAATACATTAGCCGAAGTACTATCCGTGGCAATTTGAACCACATTAGCTTCTCCAACATGCTCAGCAAACTTAACAAGCAATTGGAACATTTTTTCTCTCTCTTTTGCATAGCTTGAAGCGTCAATGGACTCGATGAATATGAATTGACTAAAAAGTTAATCAATGTCCTCTCTCTCTTGTCTTTCTACCCATTGGCAATAATAGAACATCTGTATTTCACCCAATCATTTTTATGACACATCATTATGTCATTAATGTGATTTACCTTGTTTTTCATAATAGGCACTCGCACCTCGAAGGCTTTATGCCTGGACCATACTGACCAAAAACTTCAACAACGGGTGTGAAATTGGCGAAATTTACACAATTAAATGGTAGCCTAGCATCATCCATCCATCTTGCAAATGTCTGGCATGCTTGCTCTCTTAATTCTTTCCACCCATTGGCCAATAATAGAACATTCATATTTCACCCAATCATTTTTATGACGCATCATTATGTCATTAATGTGATTTACCTTGTTTTTTAGGATAGGAACTCGCACCTCGTGATAGGTTGGAGGCTTCATGCCTAGACCATATTGACCAAAAGCTTCAACTACCAGTGCGAAATTGGCGAAATTCACACAATTAAATGGTAGCCCAGTATCATACATCCATCTTGCAAATGTCTTTCATGCCTGCTCTCTTAATTGTTTCTTGTAACATCATCAATTTTAGTTTGTTTTCCATTAGTATGTTTTGTGCGCCACAATGTTTGGATCAGGTGTGAAGAATAAATCAATAGGTCCTTTTTGTTTCGAGTCTTTTGACTTCTTCGGTCCGTGACTATGAGTAACCATTAGCCTTTTACCTTGCCAATCAACCTCCACTACATCATCCCCATCTATATCTTCGGAGTTCATCATATCATCGAAGTCAGACAACATATCCATTTGCTCTTTCTCTCTTCTTTAACATGAGGCGGACATGATTTACATGCGGTTACATTTCTAAAGCCTCCACAAAGATGTTGCTTCAATCGATATACACCCCTTTTTATTATTTTCCCACAAAAGTTACACTTTTGGGAATGCAACGGTTGTGCATATTGCCAAGCCGGATCTTTTTAATACCGCCACTCGACATTTGCAATTTGTTTTTTATCTAATGGAAAGAAGTCTAAATATAATTTACATTATAAATTCAGCGTATGCAAGAAACATTGTGAGATAAGGAAAAAAACATTGTGAGATTAGGGAAAAAAAAAAAGTGAAGTGGCAATAGATAAGGAACAAAACAGGGGTTGTTTGTGCCCTTGTTGCTGTGCAAAAAACAGCCCCTATTTTTGCATGGCAAAATATTGTGGCTTTGCGAGAAACAAGGAACAAAACATGGGCTGTTTGTGCCCCTGTTGCTGTGCAAAAAACAGGGGTTGTTTTTTGCACAAAACGGCCTTTGTTTTTTGTGCAAACATTGTGATATAAAAGGGAAAAAGAAAGAAAGAAAGCAGTTAAGTGTTATTAAGGGCCAAAAAGGGGCTGTTTTATGGCCCTGTTGTTCTGCAAAAGATAGGGGCTTTTTTCTGCCCCTGTTGTTCTGAAAAAAAAAATCAAAGATGAAGAATAGAGAAGAGGAAGAAGAAGAGGAGCAAGAAGAAGAGAGAGAGAAAAGAAAAGAAAATTGAAAGAAGAGATTAAAATAAGAAGAGAAGACGAGCCAAGAAAAAGAAGAAAAAAAACCAAGAACCTATAAATAGAAAAGGAAGACCAGCGAAGGAGAAGAAAAAGCAAGGGAGAGAAGAAGGGAGGAGGAGACCACGTGTGACGTACATGGAGAAGAGGGCTGGAGCTGGCGAAAAAGGCTGGAACTAGAGAAGAGTGCTGGAACAAGTATAGCAACCAACGTCTTATTCTCTTTTTTAGGGTTTTGGGTTTTCATCCCATGTCTATCATTAAAATAATAAGTTCTAGTTTGGATTTTGATCCCATACTTCTCATCAAAATAATAAATGAACAAACATATTTTTTTTTTTTTTTCAAAAGACACTTCAAAGAAGCTCGCCTCAGTAGTGCCTTGTGCCTCAGTGCACGCCTTTTTGAAGTCGCCCCACCTCTCTGCTACGAGGTGCGATAGTTGCGCCTCGCCTTGCCTCATGCGACTCAGGCGCTCCTTTCGCAACAATGTGATAGGCCTCCAGTGAGATTCACTTATTCCAGGCGCAAAGGGTAGTTGGGCAGTTAGGGCTATGGAATCTGTGCAATGGGGCAATCAGTTGGAATGGGAATATTATTTAGATTTGTTGTATTTTCTGTAGCAAGTTTGTTGGGAATATTTTCTGTTAGTAGGTCGTTAGGCGTTGGAAGGATAGCTCCTTTTAAGGAGAGAGAAGAGAAGAGAATGGGTATGAGATTAATATTGTGAAGTGAGCTTTGCTCTTAAGGAGAGTCCAAGTCTCTCGAATACTTGGAGAGAGTTTATCCCTTTACCATTTCCATTTCAGTATTTCTTCAATAAAATTCCCATTCAATTCTATTTTCATTTCAATTAATTGGTTTGAGCTTATCAATTGGTATCAAGAGCACGTACCTGGGATAGCTGTGCGAGCCTGAATCAGTTCATCATCGTCTTCACCATCGATTACTGATGGCAGCAAAAAATATTGCTCAAAAAATTGATGCAATGGAGGAGGACCAGAAGCAAATTCAACAAGAAGTAGGAACGATGAAAGAGGAGATGCAGAATTTGAAGGAGGAGATGCTGAAAATGAGGGAGGATACGAGGAAAAGTCTGGAACAGCTGCTTAAGTACCATGAGGCTTCTGCTCGACAACCTTCGTCTTCGTCGTCGAGCAAGATGACGGAGGTTAGGGGGTGTGGACCGACGGTGGGAGACTCACAAGCAAATCAAAATCAAGGTAACCCTAGGTTTCCCAGTTCGATTGTCCATTTTCCTGATTCGACAAATCAAGCCTTCGAGTCACGTTCTGATTTTTGTTGTCGGAAATTGGAGATGCCATCGTTTGATGGTACCAATCCAGATGGTTGGATCTTAAAAGCCGAACGGTACTTCACTCTCCAACGATTCACGAACGACGAGAGGATTGAAGCAGTGGTCATCAGTTTCGAAGGAGACGCCCTATTGTGGTACCAGTGGGAAACCAAGCGTCGATCCATTGCGTCGTGGGAGGAATTGAAGTTGCAGCTGCTGAAGCAATTTCGATCATCTCAAATGGGGTCGCTACACGAACAATGGCTGGCCTTGGAGCAAACCGGCAACATTCAGGAGTATCGCTGGCGGTTTATAGAGCTGTAGGCCCGTTTACATGACGTCTCCGATGAGATGGCGTTGGGGCATTTCATCAGTAGACTGCAACCGCAAATCAGGACTGAGGTAAGGCTTTTGGGTCCAAACACATTGGGCCAGGCCATGGAGTTAGCCCAAAGAGTGGAGGAGAAATTTTTTGTGTCCCTACATAATAAGTCTAATACTTCCAGAAACTGGGCTGATTCAATGCGGGCTGCTACTCCAACAGAAACATTTCGGCCCAGTAGCTATTACAGGCCCAATAATATGGGTCGGCCCACTGCTCCAGCTGGAGAATTTCGTTCATCAGCAGTTGGTGGCGCTACCGGAGCTAAACCCTATGGAGAAGTACGAAGATTGACGAATTCTGAGTTACAGAAAAAACGAGAAAGGGGATTGTGTTATTTGTGTGACAATAAATGGTCGCCTGGGCATAAATACAAAACCAAAGAATTGAGTATTTTGGTTAACCAGGATTCGGAAGATGACTTGGAGGACACAGACGAGCAGCTGGAACACGAGGGGCCATTGTTGGAAAATGCCGAATTGTCTCCAATTGCGGAAGTATCACTAAATTCGGTGGCTCGCCTTACTTCACCAAAAACTATGAAAGTGGAAGGACTAATTGGAGGACAACGAGTGGTGGCCCTAGTGGATAGCAGGGCCACACATAATTTTATATCCATAGCTTTGGTTGAGAAATTGAAGTTACCTATTACGGCTACGGAAGCTTATGGAGTGACCGTTAGTACGGGAGAAGCCGTTAAAGGGGAAGACGTGTGTAAGGGCGTTCACTTGCAACTTCAAGGAATCGATATTGTGGAAGAATTTCTGCCCCTGGGATTGGGAAGTTCTGATGTTATTCTGGGAATTCAATGGCTGGAAACGCTGGGCATGACGTATACGAATTGGAAGACACAAGTGATGAAATTCCGATTGGGTGACGATACAGTCACATTGCGAGGAGATCCTTCTCTAGGAAAAACCTTGGTGTCTTTAAAAGCCATGATGCGAACATTGAAACATGAAGGGTCGGGCATTTTAGTAGAATTGAATCCTCTCTCCATGGGAGCAGAGGGAGTTTCAGACACACCGAATTTTGTGCAGCCCGTCCTATCCAAATACGATCAAGTTTTTTTTGTCCGCCAACGAGGTTACCACCAATACGGGGACGAGAACACTCTATTATTCTTAAGGATGACACATCTCCAATCAGTGTAAGACCTTACAGATACCCACAGGCCCAAAAGGATGAGATCGAGAGGCTTATTAAGGAGATGTTGACTGTTGGTATTATCCAAGTGAGTACTAGCCCATTCTCCAGTCCGGTACTGTTGGTCAAGAAAAAAGATGGGAGCTGGAGGTTCTGTGTGGATTATAGGGCTTTAAATAAAGCCACTGTACCTGATAAATTTCTGATCCCAGTCATTGATGAGTTATTAGATGAACTTCATGGGGCTCGAGTTTTCTCCAAGTTAGATCTGAAGTCTGGTTATCATCAGATTCGAGTCAAGGATACCGATGTACCAAAGACCGCTTTCCGGACACATGAAGGACACTATGAGTTTCTGGTGATGCCTTTCGGTGTTACAAATGCACCGGCCACTTTCCAATCCTTGATGAACGAGGTATTTCGACCCTACCTTCGGAAATTTGTATTGGTGTTTTTCGATGACATTTTAGTTTATAGCTCGACGGAGGAATTACATGTGGAGCATGTGGCCAAGGTGTTGGAGTTGTTGCAGCTCAATAGTCTATATGCCAATCACAAGAAATGTGAGTTTGGCAAGACTCAACTTGCTTATTTGGGGCACCTAATATCAGGAGATGGGGTGGCAGTTGACCCATCCAAGGTTCAGGCGATGCTATCGTGGCCCACGCCTAATACCATTAAGGAGCTTCGTGGATTTTTGGGGCTAACAGGGTACTACAGAAAATTCGTTTCGGGCTATGGGAAAATAGCTCTTCCACTGACTGAACAACTTAAAAAAGATAAGTTTGGGTGGAGTGTGGAGGCAGAAGCGGTTTTTCAAAATCTGAAGCGCGCTATGACTCAAGTACCCGTGCTAGCTATGCCCGATTTTACTCAACCGTTTATTATTGAGACGGACGTGTCTGGATTTGGCTTGGGGGCGGTGCTACTTCAAGGGCAGCGTCCAATAGCTTATTATAGTCATACTCTCGGATCTCGGGCACGCTTAAAGTCTATCTACGAGAAGGAGCTAATGGCGATTGTGTTCGCAGTATTGAAGTGGCGGCCTTACCTTTTGGGTCGCAAGTTCATAGTTAGAACCGATCAACAAAGTCTCAAATTTTTGCTGGAGCAACAGTTAGTGGGCACTGAGTACCAAAAGTGGATCACTAAGTTGATGAGCTATGATTTTGTTATCCAGTACAAACCGGGGGCTAGTAACAGGGTGGCAGACGCTCTTTCTCGCATTCCAGACCGCATTTCTTGCAACCAGCTCGCCGTCCCTCAGTGGCAGCATTGGGATGGCTTACAGGCGGAATTGGAGGCCGATGCCTTCTTACAAAAGTTACGTATAGATATCACCACGGGCGTGGTTCTACATACAGGATTTTCGGTTGAAAATGGGGTATTGTATTACAAAAACAGGTTAGTCATTCCCCAGAAGTCTCACTTAATGCCGGTCATCATTGTTGAGTTTCATGGATCGCCAATGGGAGGTCATTCAGGCGAAACAAAAACCTATCAACGCATTGCAGCAGAGGTGTACTGGCTGGGCATGAAAAAAGATATCATTAAGTACGTACAGGAATGCGAAGTGTGCCAACGCAACAAACACATGGCAACTTCACCGGCAGGACTCTTACAACCCATTCCTCTTCCGGCACAAGTATGGGATGAATTGACGATGGATTTTATAGAAGGGTTACCTCGCTCGGATGGCTGGGACACCATCTTGGTCGTGGTTGATCGGTTGAGCAAGTATGCGCATTTTGTGGGGCTTAAGCATCCCTTCACTGCTACTTCCGTGGCTGGCATTTTTATGAAAGAGGTGGTCAGGTTACATGGAGTTCCAAAATCAATCATCTCAGATTGTGACAAGATTTTCATGAGCCAATTTTGGCATGAATTGTTCAGATTGCAGGGTACTATATTGAAAAGGAGTACTACTTACCATCCTCAAACAGATGGACAGTCGGAGGTAGTCAACAGGTGCTTGGAGACATACCTTCGTTGTTTTGTGTACGAGAAACCCCGCTGCTGGTTTCAATGGTTGGCATGGGCCGAATATTGGTACAACACATCTGTCCATTCCGCCACTCGTTGCACTCCTTTCTGGGCCCTATACGGAAGAGATCCACCACCGATTCTTCGGTATGAAAAGGGGTCCACTCCAGTGTTTGCAGTCGACGAACTGTTGGAGGATAGGGATGCTATTTTGGATGACTTGAGGATGCACTTGCTCCGTGCACAACAGCGGATGAAGGTGCGCACTGATGAGAAACGAAGCGATGAGGAGTTTTCTGTGGGGGGACTTAGTTTTCCTCAAGTTGCGTCCTTATAGGCAGCGTTCGCTTGCTCAACGTCGGAACGAGAAGCTTGCTGCTCGCTATTATGGGCCCTTCCAAATCCTTCAGCGTATTGGGCAAGTGGCCTATAAGTTGGAGCTTCCGTCGTCGGCCAACTTACATCCTGTTTTTCATGTCTCCCAGTTGCAGCGTGCTAAGGGGGTTTTCAACTCTTTCCCTGTTATTCCGCCACAGCTATCACCGGACTTGGAGTTAGTTGTCATTCCTGAAACGCTGCTTGGAGTACGGCCCAAACGACATGGCAGTCCGGGGGAACTGGAAGTACTACTACAATGGAAATCGTTACCTCCTTTTGAAGCCACTTGGGAAGATTATCATTCCATTTTGCGGCAGTTTCCGGATTTTCACCTTGAGGACAAGGTGAAGGTTTGGGCGGCGGGTAATGATAGGCCCCCAGCGAGATTCACTTATTCCAGGCGCAAAGGGTAGTTGGGCAGTTAGGGCTATGAAATCTGTGCAATGGGGCAATCAGTTGGAATGGGAATATTATTTAGATTTGTTGTATTTTCTGTAGCAAGTTTGTTGGGAATATTTTATGTTAGTAGGTTGTTAGGCGTTGGAAGGATAGCTCCTTTTAAGGAGAGAGAAGAGAAGAGAGTGGGTATGAGATTAATATTGTGAAGTGAGCTTTGCTCTTGAGGAGAGTCCAAGTCTCTCGAATTCTTGGAGAGAGTTTATCCCTTTACCATTTCCATTTCAGTATTTCTTCAATAAAATTCCCATTCAATTCTATTTTCATTTCAATTAATTGGTTTGAGCTTATCACAATGCTTCATGGTATCAAGGGCAACCTCTGATTGAGTGTTATCCCATTATTATTAAGATTTTTTTTTTCCTTCTTTCGGTTCCTTTTTTTAGTTGCCACCTCCACGTTATTGCCTTTCCCCATCCTTATTATTAGTCCCGAAGTCATCCCATAATCTTGAAGCTAAAACCATCCATCCGCCAATGTCTTCCTGACACACACTCTTCTAACCAATCCCCCAGCCATGTCTCTGTCGCCGACCATATAACAGAAGCAGACATCGCAGCTAGATACCACTGACCAACATACTCCGATCAACCCTTGTCACCGTCACAGACTCCTTTGCACTTGCCAATGCTGTCGTAATTGCCGCCGCAGTCGCCACAGCCTCCACTGTAACCATCTGCAGTCGGATCGTCGTCGTTGTAGTCTCCCTCACCATCTCAATCGCCATCTCTGTCAAATTCACCGTCGGTCACCATTTCCGTTGAGTTCGCCATTGCAGTTGCATAGCCTTAGCCATCATCACCATCCACGCTCCAGCTGTCCACCCTGCCCAAACTCAGTAACCTGCTCTCCTCTTTTGTCTTCCTTTTTACACCTTATATGACTTAAAAATATGTACATATATATATATATATTTATATAATAAAAAATGAAAAAAAAAATCAATTTTTTTTTGTCTTATAATGTCTTAATTGTAGCCTTCAACATTTATTTTCTTTATCATTTGTTGTTTTAGTTTATTATGTGGGGGTCTCTTTTCGTTTGTTTCCCTTGACCATTATAGTTTACTCAGGTTAGTCATTGTATTGGAGCATACTGTCTCATTAGTTTAGCAGGGCATTAATGTCCATTGTGTCACCTCAATTGTTACCCACACACAAATTAAATGGGACCAATTACAATGGTCCAAATCTGTACAAGTTACCCTTACCGATCAAGGGAAACGAGGTGGTCGAGGTGGCAAGGAAAATCATATCCGAGATACTTGTTGGTAGCTAGTTGGTCATCCTTCTAAGTATGTTCCTTCCATTGTTGTATAGGTGAGGCGACTTCAAAGAGGCGCGCGCCTTGGCATTGAGGCACTGGGGCGCGCTTCTTTGAAATGAGTCTTTTCTTTAAAAAAAATCTTTATGTTTATTTATTATTTTGGTGAGAAGTATAGGATCAAAACCCAAAATATTACTTATTAGTTATTATTTTAATGAGATACATGGGATCAAAACCCAAAACTCTAAAAAGAGAACAGGACGTTAGTTGTTTGTTCCAACACTCTTCTCCAGCTCTAGCCTTTGTCTCTAGCTCGAGCCCTCTTCTCCTGGTACGTCACATGTGATTTCCTCCTCCTCTCTTCTCTCCCTTGCTTCTTCTCCTTTGCTGGTCTTCTTCTTCTATTTATTGGTTCTTGCTTTTTTTCTCTTTTTCTTCTTGGCTTGTCTTCTCGTCGTCGTCTTATTTTTCATGTCTTCGTTCAATTTTCTTTTCTTTTCTCCTTCTTCTTCATCTTTGTTTTTTTCCAGAACAACATGTGCGGTAAAAAGCCCTTGTTTTTTTTTTGCAAAACAATAGGGGCATAAAACGACCTTCGTTTTGCCACTTAATGACAGTCGTGTGCAAAAAACAAACCCTGTTTTTTTCACAGCAACAGGGGCTCAAACAATCTCTGTTTTGTTCCTTATCTCTCACTGCTTCACTATTTTTTTCCTAATCTCACAACGTTTTTTCCTTATCTCACAATTTTTTTTTTTTTTTTTTTTTTTGCATATGCTGAATTTATAATGTAAGTTACATTTATTGACTTCAAATGTCAAGTGGCGGTAATAAAAAAGATCCGGTTTGGCAATATGCACAACCGTTGTATTCCCAAAAGTGTAACTTTTGTGGGAAAATAACGAAAGGGGGTGTATATCGATTGAAGCAACGTCTTTGTGGAGGCTTTAGAAATGTAACCGCTTGTGAATTATGTCCACCTCATGTTAAAGAAGAGATAAGGGCATACACAAGTAAGAAAAAAGTAGAGAAAGAGCAAATGGGTATGCTGCCTAACTTCGATGATATGAACTCCGAAGAAGTAAATGAGGATGATGTAGTGGATGTTGATCGACAAGGTAAAAGGCCAATGGTTACTCATAGTCACAGATTGAAGAAGTCAAAAGACTCGAAACAAAAAGGATCTATTGATTTATTCTTCACACTCGATTCGGAGATTGCGGTGCAAAAACGTACTATGTTTTTGAGGAGAAGGACCTTTACAAGAAAGAATTAAGAGAGCAAGTATGCTAGGCATATGCAAGATAGAGGTCTGATGCTGGGCTACCATTTAATTGTGTGAATTACGCCAATTTCGTGCGAGTTGTTGAAGCGTTTCGTCAGTATGGTCTTGGCATGAAGCCTCCAACTTATCATGAGGTGAGAGTTCCCTTTCTAAAAAAAAGAGGTATATCACATTAATGATGTGTTGTAAAAATGATTGGGTGAAATATGGATGTTCTATTATGGCTGATGGTTTGAAAGACAAAAAAGATAGGACATTGATTAATTTTTTATTCAATTGTCCTAGAGGAACCATGTTAATGAGTCCATTGACTCCTCAAGCTATGCAAAAGATGAATAAAAAATGTTCCAATTGCTTGATAAGTTTGTTGAGCGTATTAGAGAAGCTAATGTGGTTCAACTTGTCATGGATAGTGCTTCAGCTAATGTATTGGCAGGTAATATCTTTCGTTCTCGTATTTTTTTTTTGTAAGGGTTGTAAGTTCTAATTTTTCATATCATATTTTCTCATTCAATGTCTTTGTTGTCTTTTGAGGGAGACTTCTAATGGCAAAAAGATTACATTTATATTGGACTTTGTGTGCTGCCCATTGCTTGTATTTGATGTTGGAGGACATTTTTGAAATACCCCCTTGAAGAAAGCATTGCAAAATGCAATCTCTATACACGGGTTTATTTATAATCTCACTGGATTGTTGAATATGATGAGCAAGTTCACTCAAGCGAAGTAGTTGTTGAAGATTGCAAAAACTCGATTTGCTACCGCATTTATCACTTTGTCGAGGATGCAAAAGCAAAAGAGTAGCTTAAAGAAGTTGTTTACATCACAGGAGTGGACAAGCAACAAATAGGCAAATGAGGCACATGGTAAAAGGACAACACAAATAATATTGATGCCTTGGTTTTGAAACACAGTTGTGTATGCACTTAAGGTAGCTGGACCTCTTGTTCATGTTCTTAGATTGGTTAATAATGAGAAGAAACTCCCGGTGTGATATATTTATAAAGCCACGGATCAAGCTAAGGAAACTATTGCCAAATCTTTTAATAAAAATGAGAAGTATTTGAAATAATTGACCAAAGATGGGATGTTCAATTGCATCGCCCATTACATGCAATTGGTTATTATTTAAATATGAAATTTCATTATGCAAATCTAGATATTGAGAAATATAAAAAAGTGATAACAGGTTTATACTAATGCATAGAAAGATTGATTCCAAAAGTAGATTTGCAAGATAAGATTTCTCAAGAATTATCTTTATATACAAGAGCAAAATGTCTCCTTGGTATGCCTATGGCGATTAGGCAAAAAACTACAAGAGCGCTTGGTAATGGCCCAATCCCACAATCCCATAATTTTATTTTTTTATTAAATATAAATTTCAAAGTCTCTATAATTTGTCTTTTGTTTAAAGATTATCTTTTATTACAAATTAACAGTTGACTGGTGGATTGCATTTGATTCGTCTACTCCAAATTTACAAACATTTGTTGTTGAAGTTCTTAACCTTTACTTGTGCGCGAGCGGAATTGGAACATATTCGAGCATGTAAGGACTTATTATATTGTAATTATTTTTTTTAACCAATAGATAGTTATATTTACTTTTTTTTTTAAC
Source organism: Eucommia ulmoides (assembly GCA_016647705.1). NCBI lineage: Eukaryota > Viridiplantae > Streptophyta > Magnoliopsida > Garryales > Eucommiaceae > Eucommia > Eucommia ulmoides. The sequence continues at coordinate 22,028,131 of CM028327.1, read as the reverse complement.
AAATTCATAGTAAGAAAAGGAATAGAATTGCTTAACATCTAAATGATTTGGTATTTGTCAAATATAATAGAGCACTCAGACGTCGATATAGTTTGAGAGATACTATTGATCCGATAACTTTAGATGATATTGGTAAAAGCAACAAGTGGTTAATGGGAAGAATGGATGAAGAATCGAATGATGATGACGAGTTTGTTTATGATGATGACGATTTGACTTGCGGAGATGTTGCTAGAGCTGCCAGAGTTAAAGAAAATAGCCAAGAAAACTAGAGCAGCATCAAGTTCAAAGACAACAAAAAGTTCAAGATCATTGTTGAGCAGAGTCCTCATAGATGAGGAAGAAGTGAGATCGGATGTGATAGAAGAAGACAATACTGAAGGATATAAATTGGATAATTCTAGTGATAGTGGTTCCCTTGATATCTACGATGACGATGATGATGACTAGTTTTTTTTGAGTCATATTTGGATTGTTTAGTTTTTATGTTTGTTAACTACTTGATTTTAATGTTTGTTGCGTGATTGGTTTTGATTTTTTGAGTGCGGTTATAAATTGTTTTTTAACTTCCGTTCTTGTATTGGAGTTCGATTTAAAGTGCAATATTACATGGAACTAGTTTAAAGTGTATTTTGATTACTAAATGATGCGAACCTCACCAAGAATTAGTAAGACTCGAAACCAACTTAAGGTTTCTTCGCAAATGATCGAACTAAATTCAGATTTGTAACGAAATAAGAATTACAGAAATTGAAAGATAGATTACCTCGACCCAATATTTATGAATGAAACGCGAACCAAAGGTATAGAGTAACCACCTTGACCCAATGATTATAAGTGAATCACGAACCGAAGGTATAGAGTTTGAATGTCACAATAAATTCTTGATAAGTTCGGAAAAAGTTCTCTAAAGAACTTAAGAGAAAATTCTCACAATTATATTAATAAAAAATAATGTTTTTTTTCCCGTGGGATACAAGTCTCTTACATAGGTGGCCAACAATAAAAGAAAACCCTAAGCTAATGAATAGTACATCCGTGAACAGTGTCAGTGAACAGTACATGAATAGTGGCGGCCACAATAGAAATAAAAAGAAACCCTAGAGGGCTAAGGAATCCTAGAGAAATAAGGAAACTCTACTCCTAATCTAAAATGGAAAAGACTAATTCCTAATCTAAAAAGGAAAAGGCTAAATTGGCAATCTTGCCTTACAAATTATCAAATAAATAACCTAAATTAAAAATAAAACACTAAAAAATAAAATAAATATGTTGAGAATTTCGTGGTCCACATGACTTGGCCCATTTGAGTTCATATCTAAGCCCATTCGCTTACCTTGATGAGATGGATTAGGCCTTAATTGTCTGATGGACCTAATTTGGGCTTAACTATTGTAGATATAGGCCAAGTCTCTTGAATTAGTCCATTAAATGCTGCTTTGATTTTTCTTGGATCTTGCCCTAGTAATAGGCCTAACTAGAACATGTAGTTGATCCTCTGATGGTGCTCGTTGATTCTCATCATTCCCCCTTTCTTCAAAAGGATTCGTCCTTGAATCTTCACCATAGTGTTGTTAATAGTTCGGCAATCGTTAAACATTGGCTAAGTCCCATCCTTCCTAGGCACAAGTAGCACGGGTACCGCACACAGACTTATGCTTTCTCGTTTGTGTCATTTGGCCATCAACTCATCAACTTGCCTTTGAAGTTCCTTTGTCTCCTCCGAATTATGCCTATAGGCTGGTTGGTCAGGAAGCATTGCACAGGGCACAAAATCGATTTGATGCCCGATCCCTCTATAAGGTAGAAATCCGCTATGCACATCATTAGGAAACATGTCCTTATATTCCTGCAACGAATAAACGATAACACTAGGTAAAGATTTGTCAATTTCATTAGTGGTAAAACAAGCCTATTTGTACAAGAGTACAAATATTGGTTGATTTGTATAAAAAGCCATATTGATACCACTCGCCTTAGCATAAAAACTCACTTATTTTTCTATTTTTCTCTCATTTTTTTCACTTTTTTTTTTTTTTTTTTTTTTCAACTCTCTTTCTCATCTTTTTTTGATTTCTCGGTCTCACAAGTTTTTTTCAGCTCATTATCTCTTTTCAATTTCATTTAATCCTCATTATCCCTTTATTGTTCCATGTCATCCTCCGCGACTTGAGCACTTAGAGCACACCAATCCACAAGTAACTCACCCTACACTAGGCACTCCACATCACCGTCACAAGCATCCCTATGCGGTAGCATCTGGTCATCATCACTCTCGCTGTCGGTTTCTATCTCTCCATCAGCATGTGCTATCATGGTCCTCTTATTTAGGCATTGCGAACCTATGTGACCTACTCCCAAATAGTGAACATTTAATATCACGGTTACGAGTTTGAGTTTCGATTTTACCTTTGTTGACATTGGGCAAATCGTCTCTCCTTTTTCGTGGTTCGGTTTTGGACTTTGTAACAACCCTTTCGTCTTTCCTCCCATTCGGCCTCCATGAAGTAGAGGGGCTTGGATTTTGAAATTACTGAATTCCTTTCCTTTTAAGCTACCGTTTCACCTTTATGACCATGTGAACCATGTCTTCCAACTCCACATAATGTTGCAACTCCACCACGTTGACAATCTCTCAATTTAGCCTATTCAAGAACCTTGCCATTGTTGCTTCTCTATCTTGCTCGACATTAGCCCAGATCATAGCAATCTCCATCTCCTTGTAGTAATCATCCACGCTTCAATAGCCTTGAGTAAGATTTTGTAACTTCTGGTACAAATCCCTATAGTAGTGACTAGGGACAAACCTCTTCCTCATTATGGCCTTAATTTCCACCCACGTCTCGATAGACCTCTCATGGTTTCTCTTTCTGTTCAGTACAAGTTGATCCTACCATATTATAGCATAATTAACAAATTCAATTACAGTGAGTTTTACTTTTTTATGCTCGGAGTAGTTGTGGCACTCAAAGATCAATTCCACCTTCTTCTCCCACTCTAAGTACGCTTCAGGGTCGTTCTTCGCTTAGAACGATGGAATCTTCATCTTGATGCTTCCCAAGTTATTATCGATCCGCTTCCCATACCTATTTCCTCTATTCCCATATCCATGCCCGAATCTACTCAAACTCGCACTAGAGCAACCTCTATTGCTGCTGAAGTTCCGTTTTTTTTTTTGGTTTCTGTTTCTGTTTATTTTTTTTTCTTTTTTTTTTTTTTGAAAGAATGAAATTCAGCAACCTTTAAAAAAAACGAGATTTGACCAGAATAAAGGTGCACCGCATTTTTGATGAAGATCTGACCAATTTGAATAGAACGAAAAAAAATGTACAGTACTCTAAAGAAAGTCGGACCAGATTTGACGATATAATTCGGTCAAGAAAAAGAAATTAAGAATGAATAGATACTAATGAACGAAAAAGAAAATGATAGATGAAATCTGATTTAGATATTGTTCTGATTACCAAATAATGCGAATCTCACCAAGGATTAGTGAGACTCGAAAACAACTTAGGGTTTTTTCGCAAATGATCGAACTAAATTCAGATTTGTAACGAAATAAGAAATACAGAAATTGAAAGATGGATTACCTTGACCTAACGTTTATGAATGAAACGCGAACCAAAGGTATAGAGTAACCACCTTAACCCAATGATTATAAGTGAATCACGAACCGAAGGTATAGAATTTGAACGCCACAAGAAATTCTTGATAAGTTCGGGAAAAGTTCTCTGAAGAACTTAAGAGAGAACTCTTACAATTATATTAATAAAAAATAATGTTTTTTTCCCATGGGATACAAGTTTCTTAAATAGGTGGTCAACAATAAAAGAAAACCCTAGGCTAATGAATAGTACATCCGTGAACAGTGTCGTTGAACAGTACATAAATAGTGGCGGCCATAATAGAAATAAAAAGAAATCCTAGAGGACTAAGGAATTCTAGAGAATTAAGGAAACCTTACTCCTAATCTAAAAATGAAATGACTAATTCCTAATTTAAAAATGAAATGACTAATTCTTAATCTAAAAAAGAAAAGGTTAAATTGGCAATCTTGCCTTACAAATTATCAAATAAATAACCTAAATTAAAAATAAAACACTAATAAATATGTTGAGAATTTCGTGCTCCACATGACTTGGTCCATTTGAGTTCATGTCTAAGTCCATTCGCTTGGCTTGATGAGATAGATTAGGTCTTGATTGTCCGATGGGCCTAATTTTGGCTTAACTATTGTAGACATGGGCCAAGTCTCTTGAATTATCCTATTAAGTGCTGCTTTGATTTTTCTTGGATCTTGCCCTAGTAATAGACCCAACTGGAACATGTAGTTGATCATCTGATGGTGCTCGTTGATTCTGATTTAGCCCATTAAGTGTTGTTTTGATTTTTCTTGGATCTTGCCCTAGTAATAGGTTCAACTGGAACACGTAGTTGATCCTCTGATACCAAATGATGCGAACCTCACCAAGAATTAGTAAGACTCGAAACTAATTTAGAGTTTCTTCGCAAAAGATCGAACTAAATTCAGATTTGTAATGAAATAAGAAATACAGAAATTGAAAGATAAATTACCTCGACCCAACATTTATGAATAAAATGCGAACCAAAGGTATAGAGTAACCACCTTAATCCAATGATTATAAGTGAATCACGAACTGAAGGTATAGAGTTTGAACGATATAAGAAATTCTTGATAAGTTCGGAAAAAGTTCTCTGAAGAACTTACGAGAAAACTCTCACAATTATATTAATCAAAAGTAATGTTTTTTTCCCGTGGGATACAAGTCTCTTATATAGGTGGCCAACAATAAAAGAAAACCCTAGGCCAATGAATAGTGTCGGTGAACAGTACAAGAATAGTGGCGGCCACAGTAAAAATAAAAAGATGCCCTAGAGGACTAAGAAATCCTAGAAAAATAAGGAAACCCTACTCCTAATCTAAAAATGAAAAGATTAATTCCTAATTTAAAAAGGAAATGGCTAAATTGGCAATCTTGCTTTACAAATTATCAAATAAATAACTTAAATTAAAAATAAAACACTAATAAATAAAATGAATATGCTGAAAATTTCGTGGTCCATATGACTTGGTCCATTTGAGTTCATGTCTAAGCCCATTCGCTTACCTTGATGAGATGGATTAGGTCTTGATTGTCCGATAGGCCTAATTTGGGCTTAACTATTGCAAACATGGGCCAAGTATTTTGAATTAGCCCATTAAGTGCTGCTTTGATTTTTCTTGGATCTTGTCCTAGTAATAGGCCTAACTGGAACATGTAGTTGATCCTCTGATGGTGCTCGTTGATTCTCATCACTAAACATGCAATATATCTTTTATTTTAGTGATACTTGAATATTTTTTGAGTCCATGACAATATAAAACCACATATTTAAAATGTGTGCCTTGTTTCAAAGAAGCCGTGCCTTGGGGGTCATTGCGCCTTTGTGTGTCTCGCGCCTTAAATAACATTGGCTCATGTGACAAAATCTAATCAATTCAATCCCATTCCATTATCCGACTCTTCAACTTTTGAGGCATTTCCTGAGGACGAGTATGCTCAGTTCCTCCAGTTTAAGGCATTCCAACAGGTATCTACCCTTTTCTCTAGCTCAATGAGGCATCCCTATTGCATGTCTTTTCTTTCACCCTTCCTTTTCTACATCTTGGGTCATAGACTCTGGTGCCACTAATCACATATCAGCTACCTCTTCTATGTTTACGCGTATCAATCATCTCCCTCATTGTCTCCTATTACTGTTGTTGATGGTTCCACATCCGGCTTTAGCACCATGTTCCCTCACCCTGACCCTCTTTCTCTTTATCCCATCTTGTATATTCTCTCATTTTCTTTTAATTTGACATCAGTCAGTAAACTTACTAAACAACTTAAATTTTCCGTATTGTCTAATTTGTCATCATCCTATATTTGAGAATGCGGAGGATGATTGGCGACGTAGGGTGTGGGAAAAATGATCTTTGTTACTTTAACGATTATGACGAGACTCATTTCTAAAATTTACAAAGTACTTGTAGGGTTGAAAATTGGAGGACTAATAATATCCATTACTTGTACGCGGCCCACTAGTTTTACAGACAAAGTGCGAACCTTGCGCTGGATGTGAAATGCACCAAAGAAGATCCAATGTCTTACCGGTGATAAAATATTTCAGTCAAACGTGAAGCTGATATGAAATAAATATCTCACATATCTTTCTTATTTCTTGCCTGAACAACTAATGATGTTAACTTATCTAATAAAATAATGCACATCTTTGAATGTAACCTCCAATTGTTGAACACGAACTATTCCAATGGTTTGAAATAGTTATTTGATCATCTCAATTAGTTGAGCAGGTGGTTTAAAGGGGAAGATACATTGATATCTCAACATGGAAGAAGTGAAGGTACATGGAGCTTGGGCTAGTCCATTCAGTTGCAGAGTTATATGGGCTTTGAAATTGAAGGGCGTACCTTATGAATTCATAGAAGAAGATCTCTCTAATAAAAGTGCTCTGCTTCTGAATTACAATCCAGTTCACAAGCAGATCCCAGTGCTTGTCCATGCTGGAAAGCCAATATGTGAATCTCTGGTCATTCTCGAGTACATAGAAGAGACTTGGCCTCAAAGTCCATTGCTGCCAAGTGACCCTTTTGACAAAGCTGTGGCCAGATTTTGGTCTAAATTTGCTGACGATAAGGTACACATATTTGTATTTCTGTTGAATTCAACTATCCATTTCCACATCTTGCTTTCTTAGCGTAATTCGTTTAAGCAATTTTTTTTTTTCAATTCCTTTTGATTCAGTCTGTTACTATTGATCTTGTTGACTAGGGATGGCAACGGTTCGGTTCTGGACCGATTTCACTAGAAACCAAAACCAAAACTGTTAGGTATATACCAAACCCAAACCCAAAACCAAAACCAAAACAAACACCACCGGTTTTTTAGAAAACGGTTTTAAAACCAAACCGTTTAATTTTATGCAAAACCAAAACCAAAACCGCAAAACGTTTAAGATTTTTTAATTTTATATGAAACCAAAACCGAAATCAAGAAACCACGAATCGTTATTTTTATTATATAAACAAATTAACCCAATTAACCCTATAACATATGTATATATATGTGTATACACACACTAGGGGTCAAAATGTAAATAGATAAAAAAAGTGAAGGTAACATGATGTATAATAAAAATATATCTAAAATACCGGTAATGTGGTTACTATCCCAAAGCCAAAAATGCTTTGGTTTTTAATTCCGAAATCAAAACCGTAACCAAAACCATTTAATCAGTTTCGAAACTGAACCGTTTGGTTTAGTTTTGTTCAGTTACCTGTCGATTCGGGTGGAATTGTCATTCGTATTGTTGACCGAGTCAAACTTCATATAATCCTTTTTAATCATCTTATCTTTGTTCATGGTGTCCTGCATAATCTGATTTTTGTAGTAATTTACCCCTTGGTTAGCGTAAAATAGTTTTTTAGAGCACCACCCAGTTGTCTGGGAGGTAATAGATTGAAAACAACCTATTCTTTGGCATTAGTTGCACAAACGGGCAACTCTCAAAGCTTGAACAAGTTTTCATAACCCAAACCATTTGCATATAGAAACTATATTAAGGGCTGGTTTGGTTTGGTTTTGAAAAATAAATTATCAAAATTTATTAGTTGTTTTAAAAAAAATTATAAAATAATAAAAGTATAATATTAAGGCAGGTGATGTGATAGATTGAGCATTGTGAAAATTGTTTTTTAAGTTGTTAAAAGTGAAATAGTTATTTATTTATTTTTTTCGAAAATACAGAACAGTCCCCAAAAGTGCAACCAAACATCCTCTAAGAATCTTATAGTTAGAAAAAACTGATTTCAAGAAAAATAAAACATATGTTTGGATTGCAAACCAAACAAACCCTTAATGTTCGAACAATATAAAATATCGTATATGACAATAACTCTTTTAAGTTCACAGGGCTCTACAATGTGGACAATGTTCCGAACCACCGGGAAAGAGCACGACAAAGCGGTGAAAGACACCGTCGACATGCTAAAAACCATAGAGGAGATGTTGGCGGCAGGAGAGAATAAATTTTTTTGCGGAGAGAGGGTTGGGATGGTGGACATAACCTTGGGAAGTATTGGTCACTGGGTGGAGGTTTTGGAAGAAGTGGTGGGGGTGAAGTTGCTCAAAGGAAATGCCCACTTGTTTCCCCATTGGCATCAATGGATGATGAATTTCAGAGCAATTCCTTTGATTAAACGGAGTTTGCCTGATCATGAAGAGATGGTTGTGTTTTTCAAGCGCCTGTGGCAGATTTTGTTGAATCTGTCTCTCTGAGACTCGTTTTATGCAGGGCCTGCCTCTTAGTTTTATATGTATTTTTCCCTTTTAATAATTAATTTGTGAGTTGTCTTTGTTAAAAGCTTGGCCAAACAGGGCTTAAGGTATCTCTTTCTTTGTATGAGTTGTAATGAATATTCTTAAACAGTTTCTATGAACCTTATTGCACGTGATTTGTTGATGTGGTGCCAATGTTTTAAAAACCGGATTGGACCGCCCGGTTTAACCGGTTCAACTGCCACCCGAGCTTGTTTCCAATCTGGTTAGCCTCTAACCAGTATAGGCCAAAAGCCAATGAACCGGCCAGTTCGAACTAGTGAACCAAAGCGGGTCTCTTTGAACCGGTGCGGTTCTCCTCATTTGCATATTATGAATTGTTCCTAAAATAAAACCCTAAAAATCGTTGAACCAGTTCCTGACACATCTCGTCTCGTCTTGCCTCTCGCTTTCTCGTTCTAGCCATCAGCCACCTCAGGTCCTCAATCTCTCTCTTCTCCTTCAGTTCAGAATCTTCAGATCTGGTCTTGCTATATTCGAAAACCAACGGTGACGCTTGAAATCCAAGCTCCAACCAGTTTTAAGTCTCCAACGTTGCTTATCCCCACCTGAGCAACCTTCGACGTTCCTCCCCAATTGTTGCCTCCGATGCTCCGCACTGGCAATGGCGACCGAATTGGAAGAAGTGATTGGGTTCCTAACTTCCTATCATCTCTTCCTCCTCAGGTAACTGTAATGGCATGTTTGGTTAGATGGAATCGAGGGCGGAATGGAATCGCATTTCGCCCTCGATTCTTATTCCGTTATTTGGTTCTCCAATGGAATCACTTTTGTGATTCTATTAGAATGAGATTGGATAGAATGGGATTCCATTTGAGATGGGGTGGAATGAGATTCTAACCCAATGGAATCAATATCTTAAATTACATGATAGTTCTTGTAATTAAACCCTTGAAAATTGATAATAAAAACATAAATTAGAGAACATAAATTGAAACTAGTGAACAGAAAATTGGGAATAGAAATAGAAAATTGAGAATAAAAAATTGAAAACAGAATTAGAAAATTGAGAACAAAAATTGAAAATTGAGAATAGAAACTGAAAATTGAGAACAAAAATAGAAAATTAGAGAACAGGAAATTAAGAATATAAACTAAAAATTGAGAACAAAAACATAAAATTAGATAACAGAAAATTGAGAACATAAACTGAAAATTGAGAACAAAAATATAAAATTAGAGAACGAAAAATTGAGAACGAAAACTGAAAATTGAGAACAAAAATATAAAATTAGATAATAGAAAATTGAGAACGAAAACCGAAAATTGAAAATAAAAACAAAAAATTGAGAAAAAAAACAAAAAATTAAGAACATAAATTGAAAAATGAGAATAAAAAATAAAAAATTAGAGAACTGAAAATTGAAAAAGGAAACTGAAAATTGAGAACAAAAACAGAAATTAAAGAATAGAAATTGAAAATTGAGAACAAAAATAGAAATTAGAAAACGAAAACTTAAAATTGAGTTGAATAGTGAAATATAATAAAATAAGGAAAGGAATAGAATAGTGAAATATAATAAAATTTTATTATAATCAACAAAGAAGAGAATGAAATAATAATTTTATAAGAGCAAAATAAAATTTTTACTATATTTCACTATTTCATTCTTTCTTTCATTCCATACCAACCAAACAAGAGAATGAAATAGTGATTCCATTTACAATTCCATTCCATTCATTCTCTCATTCCATTAGTTCTTCTATTCCATTCCACTCCCATTCCATTCCGTCCAACCAAACATGCCGTAAGTCTTTCAAGCCTATCAAAAAAATTGTAAGTCCTTCAAATTCTCTCTCCAAAATGTTTAATTTGCAGTTTAATTGTAATTTTTTTTTTTTTCGTTTTATGTTTAATTTCACAATTCTAGACTTCTACTCTTATTTTTGTCCAAGTTCAATGAAATGCATACTTGACTGTTGCAACTGCAAGTCCATGAAATGTATAATTTTTTTTTTTTTTTTTTTGGTGTTTTTAATATTTTTTTATTTAAAAAAATATTTTTTTTAATGACATAATTATGACATCATGGTTCAATCGCGGTTCACCTACCAATTAAATTGGTGACTCTTGACCTGGTGACTTTTTTCTGGTTTGATGTTCAGTTCGATTTTTAAAACATTGTGTGGTGGATCATAATTAATTTCAGTGGTCCCTTGAAAAGTAATTCCTTATGTTAGGTCAAAAAAATTATTGACTTGTAGAACAAATCTAATAAATGTGGATGATTTATCAAGATGTTAATTTGGGATTAGTTATGATACGTTGGGAGATCATTGGATATTTTTTTACTTAAATTGAAATGGATCAAAGTGAAAAAGCTAATAGAAAACATATTAAATAAATACAAAAAAAAAATTCAAAATTACTAAGATGCCTAGAAAAAGTCTCCCTTTAGAAAATGCAACACCATGACAACTCTTTGAATTCAATCTCACCATCTGCATGCACCTCATGAAAATAACATGGGGGGGTTTGATATAATGTCAATTTCAAGAAAGTCAAATGATATTATCTCTTCATTGAAGATAACTTTTTATTAAAAAAAAAAGAGCAAAACCACGACATCTTTTTGAATGCAGCCTCAATTATTGAACAACCATATGCAAGCACCTCATCTTCAATTATTTAAAACACAAATGAACGCCTAGTAACCAAACAAGAGTTGACTAATTATCACTATAAATTGACTTTATAGGACAAAATAAGATCATAAAAAATGGAAGATCAAGTGAAGGTACATGGAAAATGGACTAGTCCTTTTAGTTGCAGAGTGATATGGGCTCTGAAAATAAAGGGCATACCCTATGAATACATAGAAGAAGACCTCTCTAATAAAACTGAGCTGCTTCTGAAATACAACCCAGTTTACAAGAAGATCCCAGTGCTTGTTCATGGTGGAAAGCCAATTTGTGAGTCCCTTGTCATTCTTGAGTACATAGAAGAGTCTTGGCCTCAAAATTCTTTGCTTCCAAGTGATCCTTGTGGAAGGGCTGAGGCAAGATTTTGGGCTAAATTTGCTGATGATAAGGTATATGTTTCAAGTTCAAAAAGAGTTCTTTAGGCTTTGTATGGAACATTTTTTCTAAATAGAGTTTCCGATACACTAAAGGGAAAATTATTATATTATTCTCGTAAAATTTTTTATCCACATTTTTCTTAATTCTTCAATTAAGTTTTGAATCTTTGGGTTGATATCAATAAGATTGAATCACTCCAGATGATATGAACTACATGCTTAATGTATATTTGGTATCGTAGCTAAATTCAACTAAAATGTTGGTAATGGTTAAAAAGAAAATTTAAATAGAGGACCATATAATGAGAACCCTGTAGGATAGTCTGAAGCTTCTCTCAACCCCAAAAGTTAGCTCAAGAGGTAAGATTTTTCCTTACATTTATAACCTGACCACCAGACCTTTCGACAACCGATCACTACAACAAAAAATAGATATGAGTACACGTTCCTTTTAAATTCTTGACAAAAAAGATCAACTAAAATGTAGGTAACCGTAAAAAAATAGTTAGTTTTTAATAAAAAGGATAAAAATATAAAAAATATTAAATAGAGGACCATATAATGAAAACCCTTAAAACTCAAACTAAAGACACCACATTTACACCAAATTCAAACACCAAATCATGTTATGTGGTTGTGTTGTACAAATAGTATATGTTTCATTGATTTGTATATATTTTGGTGCCCATATTGTCGTCGTTGTTCAGTATGTAATTTTCTTTGAGATGATATTTTGTTTATTAGATTTTGAAATAAGCTCTAGAATCTATAAACATTTGTCTTAAAATTTATAGTTCAGGTAGGGAATTGAAAATCATGTTACCATCAAACGGTCGAAAGTGTAATTTTCGAGTTAACAAAAAAGTTATTCTTCTAACGTTGTTTCTTTCATATATAGGGTCCTGCTGTTTGGAAAATGTTCACAACCATAGGTGAGGAACATGAGAAGGCCAAAAAGGATTGCTTGGAAATGCTTAGAACCATTGAAGAACATGCTTTTGGAGGGAAGAAATTATTTGGTGGAGAGAATATTGGAATGGGAGACATAGCCTTTGGAGGAATTGCTCACTGGATGGGCATTATGGAAGACATAGTTGGGGAGAAACTTGTGCAAAAAGAAGAGTTTCCGCGTTTGGATGCATGGGTAAAGAATCTCCTGGAAGTGCCTGCAGTTAGAGAGAACCTCCCTGATCGCCACAAGCTGTATGAGTGTCTCAAGAGTATCAGAGAGCAGCTTCTGGCATCCCCATGAGTATTGAATGAAGGGATTGTTCAAGTTATCTAATATAATAATAAACTATTTTAGACCCGTAGGCCTGCGCATTGTGCAGGTTTAGAAAAAAATTATAATAAATTTTTAATATTAAAACATGAAATATATAAATATTATTTGGTAACTTTTGTAGCAATATCCTGAAGCGGATGCATAAATTTTATTCAGTAATGTCATTTTATTAATACCAATACTATAAAAAAATTACCTAAATAATCATAACAATAAAATAATATTTTTACAAATTAACTTTTACTAATATATTATAAAATAACAAACAAATAACATTAATTTTTTTTTTTTATCAATTTTTGCAAATCTAATAAATTCTAATTTAATTAATTTATATTGTATCTTTTTGAAAATATTTTTCAATCACAATTTTTTTTTAAGTATTTAAAATATGCACTAGGAAAATTAATCATATATTTATGCATTAATTAGAAAAAAAAATTAAATATAACTAAAACAAAAAACAAATGAAGAAGAATTGAGTAGGACACTCATTATTTGATACATAAAAAATAAAAATAAAAATAAATATAAGAACTCATCGAAATGTTTGAAATAGACATATTCCAACTTAATTAATTTATATCTTACCTAATTTATGTTTGGTTCGAAATATTTTTTCAGTCATAATTTTTTTTTAAATAATTTAATATGTGCATCAAGAAAATTAATCATATATTTGTATATTAATTAAATTTTTTTAAATATAACTAAAAAAAAAAAAAAAAGAGAGGAACTCACCAAAATACTTGAAAGAGTCATTCTCCAACATCATTAAAATATTCTCTCTTCTTCCACTTTTAAGTATTAGTATTAAATTTGATAAATAATTAAAAAAAAAAATAATCAAAATTGAATAAAGAGATTATTTGAAGACAACTAATGGTTTTAAGGGACATCTCATTAAATTTTAGGGGTTCTCGGTCGATGGTCTGTATTTTTAAATTATACCCGGTTAAGTCCAAAGATTTTGGGCTCTTTATACCAAACCATCCAACTTCCTTCGGAAAAAATATCCCTACTTCTTTATCAAATTTACCAAATAAGTCCCGTATATACAATCCAGTCAAAGTCGCAAATTGTTGCATGGGTTCAACAAAAAACCAAGAAAAATAAAAGAAAAACGATGAAGATTAGGAAGGTGTAGAACATGACGTGAGATTTCAAGTCGGCTATTGTTAAAAAATAATTGTAGGGCCATATTTGTCATTTGCAAAGGAGCATTTGGACCTATAACCCAAAAAATATTAAAATATGGGCCGTGAGCCAAAATAAGACATTCGCTAGGTTAGACTGATATTGAGCCTCAAAATGGTCCATGACAAAATGCTCTCAATTTAATGAAGGTAAGAAAAATAGTAGATCTATTTTTAGAATTTTGGAGGTGACCTGTTATTTTTGTCAGAAAAATAAGATTAATTCAAAAGAGAATTTCAAAAGACTACTTTATCATGTGTTCTGATAAGTGGTCGTTTATTGGAATTGTGAGTACAATTCTTCCCCATTTTGTGTATTTTTGTTTTTATTTGTTTATTGGAATTGTGAGTACAATTCTTCCCCATTTTGTGTATTTTCGTTTTTATTGGTAATTCATCATGGACAACATTTTTTGGACACTTTTTTTTTAAAAGACGATTCGCTATGGATCCAAATTCCAGATTGTATATCAATGGATCCTCACTTCAAACTTTTTTTTTCTTTCGAAAATCCCATTTAATAAATAAATTATATTTTCTGACAAAATTATCTTCAATCTGTTCTTGTCACACGAATCATTCGCTATCATAATGAATATTCACCACCCCCACCACAATCAGTGCACAAAAAGAAAGATGTTAAAATAAGTTGCTAGGGTCGAAAGAATGAGAGATTTTGTATTGTTTTTTAAATAATGGTATTTTAGAGATAACTAAACCAAAAGAAAAAAAAAAAAAAAGATTTTCTTATAAGATTTTGGGAACTTCTACATGGACAACCCTTTTTGCTAAATATACATTTTTTTAAAAAAATAATTCAAAATATTTTTTAATATTTTATATATATTTGTATGTGTGTGTGTTTACAAGAGAGAGGGGGTGGGAAGGAGGAGGAGCATGAAGAAGAGGAGTTGGGAATGAGGAGTCGTGCGGAGACAGCGAGGCAGAGACAATGGGGAGGACGGGCAAGTATAGGAGCTGGGGGTGGGGGGGACGAGGAGGCTTACTTGGGGGTAAGAGAGGACGACGAGGCTTACTTGAGAGAGAGAGAGAGAGAGAGGTGTTGCTTGCGAAGCCATTGATGCGAGGGACGTTACCAAAGAAGATGTGAAGGGAGAAAGAAGGAGGAAGGAAATGTAAAAAAAATATAAAAGTTAAGGGATAAATGTATTAGAGATAGTAATATAATTAAATAATTGTATATATATCAAAAGTGGGTGTATATATAGAATTTCTCTAAGATTTTTTTATAAAATGTGTTTTCCTATTAAAATTTTGGTTCTCTGACCCATTTATCTGTAATTGTAATTGAAAGTGAGATAGCTCTAGTTATTCTTTTTAAAATGTTATTGGTTGTTTTGGGAGTTATTATTGGCCATCATTGATTTCCAATCTAAATAATGGACAAAAATACCTAGTGAATAATATTTTGTCTCATAGAAATTACAAATTATTGCAACCATATTAGTCGCGAAGATTAGTTATTGATATTTTAAATTTAAATTTGATTGAATAATCATTTACTTTGTACCTTGTAGCTTAGAGTAGATAATTTTAAAGTAAAATTGGCAAAGATTAGTTATTAATATTTTAAATTTAAATTTGATTGAATAATCATTTACTCTGTACCTTATAGCTTAGAGTAGATAATTTTAAAGTAAAATAGGTAAATTGATGATTAAAATTGTTGGAAATAATGGTGAAAATATTAATTTAATTAATAAAATTAAATATTAATTAATATTATTTTAAATAAAGATTTCTAAATATGTCATAAATATGTATACTATGAAATAATACGCATAAATAATAAAAATCCAACTCTTAGTGAAATTTGTTGTTGAATGTAATTCATAAAAAATATTATAGAATATATAATAATTCACGATAAATATACTAGAAACTCATACATGCGACACTAAATATTTCAAAACATAAAACATACAACAACGAATATACTTACCATCCTTAATGGATGATAATCTCATAAATTTATACCGATCGAGATTATCGTTTAATGATATTTTCGTAAAATAAAAAATTCCTCCGCTTAGGTACTTACGGTTACTCAGGCATTTGCTTCGCAAGATACAACGATCAAAGGATCCGGCGAACAAAACAGGTGTCGAATTCTCTCTAAAAAATAAACTAATATAAACTCAAAGTGTATGTGTAGTGTAAGATATACTAACGGCATGTTTGGTTGGACGGAATTGGGGGCAGAATGGAACTGCATTTCGCTCTCGATTCCTATTCCGTTGTTTAATTTTCCAATATAATCACTTTTTTGATTCCATTGGAATGAAAATCAAGGGAATGAGATCCCATTTGAAATGAGATGAAATCAAATTCAACCCAATAGAATCAAAATTAAAATTACAAAAAAGCCCATCATTGATCTAGTTCAATCTAAAAATTAGAGAATATAAACAAAAAATTGAGAACAGAAACAGAAAATTGAGAACAGAAACAAAAAATTGAGAATAAAAACTGAAAATTGATAACATAAATTAAAAATTGAGAACAGAAATAGAAAATTAGATAACTGAAAATTGAGAACAAAAATAGAAAATTAAGAACAGAAAATTAGATAACAAAGAATTAAAAACAGAAATTGAAAATTAAGAACAGAAACAAAAATTAGAGAACAGAAACTGAAAAATTGAGAACAGAAACAGAAATTAGAGAATAGAAATTGAAAATTAAATGAAATAGTGAAATATAATAAAATGAGAAAAAGAATGACATAGTGAAATATAATAAAATTTCCATTATAAGGGTATAATGGAAATTTTAGTATATTTCACCATTCCATTTCTTCCCCCATTTCATACCAACTAAACAAGTGAATGGAATAGTGATTCCGTTGACAATTCCATTCCATTCCTTCTCTCATTCTATTATTTTTTCCATTCCATTCCACCCTCATTCCTTTCCGTCCAACCAAACGAGCCATAAGTTTTTATGCCTAAATGATAATGCAAACTTCTTTATTTGTGGAGCCAAAAAAATGAGTAACTTCTACACACTAAAAGTCTTACTCTAAAACTACTGAGAATATCACATGTAACTCCTTATTAAAAATGAGTTATAAATATGAAAAAACAAGTCTTGTTTGATTTGAAAAATTACTAGAATCAATTTAAAGAAAATTCTAGACTCTACTAGGATCAACCAAGTCAAAACCCAAATCCATGACCCGACTCGGGTCCACAATCATAAATGGATTATAAATGTGGTTTAAGTGCTTTTCATTAACCAATGTGAGATTACTTATTTTATACACTTCAATCAACTTCACGGAACTACGTTGAAATACAATTTCGCATTCACAACTTAATGATTTTTTTATAAATCAATATATCACGTTTGTCTTCTCACTACGAAGAACGTATTAATATATGAAAATATATCAACCAATGATTAAATCACACATAAATAATTACACTTGTAATAGTCTAAAAACTATTTTTGTCTAATAGTCCCCCACATAAATGAAATTGACTGGATAAACATGCTTATGTAATATAAACACAAGAAAGAGAGCTCAATAAGAAAACAACTACATCAGAATAGGTAGCTTTTGGCCTTAAACCTTCCCTAGTGAGAATCTATCAAATTTACTCAACCAACTAGTGAACATGATATCTTGAATTGTTAAGCCTTTGGTGTAAACCAAAATAATAAAAACCATACAGTTGTCTCTACATATTATTTATTTTATGGTTGCGTTTATTTTAGCCCTGAACACCCTGGTTGTTTCGTGAGTGCTCTAGAGAATTTAGCCTTCCCATTCTCATGGAACTTGCCAGTTCATACTCATAGACGATCTCCTTAAAAATTTATTATTTAATACTTTTCTTGATAATATCAAGTTCTCTGAATCATCACACATATTCCAGTCATCACTATTTCATCCTGGGAATGGGTAATATATAATAACTCTATGTAGTTACATGCAGTTACCTTCACAATTTGGTTGTCCTTTTAAACCTAGATCTTGGGTTCTCCAGTCAAGTAGGTTGGATTGCCACTGTAATAACTATTTTCTTATAGGTTTAGCTTCATTCCCCTTGATGATCAATTAACTCTCTCTCGAGTTTGACCTTTGATCAACGGATCTGCACCGTTATCTTTTGACTTTATAAAGTCAATTTTGATAACATCATTTCGAGAGTAATTGTCTAATGGTACTATGTATGTATGTATATATATATATATATATATATATATATATATATATATATTGGGACTTATCATTATACACAGTTTTGTACCCTATCAATAATCCATTATCTATCCCGACATACATAAATTTTTAGTACAAGATTTGCCCACATTAAAATATTTATTTTAATGAATACGAAAGCAATTTTGATTTTTCATAAGCTTAATGAGTAAGGAAAGATTATTGAAAAAAGATATTTGATTTTCTTATTCATTCTCTTGAATTACAAGGGTATATATAGAGCTTGATTCTATGGTATCCCTAGAATCAAACTATTACAAAATCTAAATTAGGAAGCTATTACATAATCTAGAAAAGTATATTCTCTGCCTTATTTAACACTCTCTCTCAAGTTGGTGTATAGATGTTCCACATACCCAACTTATCTAGAAATTTTAAAAATATCCGATTTGAGACCGCTTTGATAAGGATGTCAACCAACTGATCCTCTAATCGAATCTTAGGCAATTCCATAATCTTTTCATCTAATTTTTTCTTATTGAAAAATCTGTCGACCTCGACGTGCTTTGTACGATCATGTTGAATTGGATTATGCACGATGTCACACATTACTTTATTGTCACAAAATAATCAAATATGTTGCTCAGATAGATAACCTAGATCTTGTAAAATGAGTCTTAGCCATAATGTCTCACACAGTACATTTGTCAAACCTCTGAATTCAACTTCTGCACTTGAGCGAGCTATAACATTTTGTTTCTTGATTTTTCAAGTCACAAGGTTACCTCCTAGAAAGGTAAAGTATCCAGAATTAGACCCTTGTCACCCACATCACCAGCCTAATCAGCATCGGTGTAGGCTTCTATGCTTTGATGGTTTGTGTTTTTAGAGAATAATACTCATTTTTCTGGAGTAGACTTTAGGTACCTCAAAATGCGAATAATTGCATTATATATTGTTCTCCAGGATTATGCTTAAACTGGCTAACAATACTTAAGGCATAAGTTATATCTGGTCTGGTATAAGATAAGTACAACAATCTCCCTACAAGTCTTTGGTATCTTCCTTTGTCAACTGGTACCTGATTGGGCTCAACACAAAGTTTTAGACCTTTCTATGTTGGCGTATCAAATGGTTGACATGCTGATATACTAGTCTCTAGTAATAGATCTAGTGTATATTTTCTTTGAGACAAAATTATCCATTTTTTAGATCGGGATACTTATATCCTAAGAAAATATTTCAGAAGGCCTAGATCTTTCATTTCAAATTCTTTCAAGAAGTAATTTTCCAAGGCCTTCCTTTCATTAGGATCATTCCCTGTAACCACCATATCATCCACATATACAATGAGCGTAGTTATCTTACCTTGCTCCCTTTTGAGGAAAAAAATATGATCTGAGCTACTTTGATGATAGCCAAAGGTTATCATAGATTTTGTGAATCTTTCGAACCATGCTCTAGGAGATTGTTTCAGCCCATACAATGATTTCTTTAGTTTGCAAACTTTCTGGCTGTGTCTTTTAGGTATCATGCATCCCGGTGGGAGATCCATGTATACTTCTTAAGATAATTCGCCATGTAAGAAAGCATTCTTCATATCAAATTGTTATAAGGGCCAATCCAAGTTTGCAGCTAACGACAACAGAACATGAACTCTATTGATTTTGGCTACAGGTGCAAATGTTTCTGTGCAATTAATCCCATAACTTTAAGTGTATCCCTTCGCTACTAGTCTCTCTTTAAAGCATTCAATTGTTCCATCAACATTGTACTTCACAATATAAATCCACCGACATCCAACTGGTTTCTTTCCTTGTGGAGGATCAACTAGTTCCCATGTTTTTTTTTTTTGTAGAGATTTCATCACCTCGTTCATAGCTTCTTTCCTCCTAGGATCAGATAAGGCTTCTTGCACACTTTTAGGAATAGATACAATAGATAATTGATTCACAAATGATATATTTGATTCTGACAAATGATGGTTGGACACATAATGACTCATGGGATATTTCGCTTCACTATAGAGTTTAGCTTCATATGTGAATTTAGGAATACCTCTCATGTGGTATTGTGGTAACTGTCTTCTATGTGACTCAGGAATATCTTCAGTAAACGATTGGTATGATATGTCGACTGGGGATGGAGCTATATTTTCATGAATCTCGGTCTCTAGCTGAGTTGGAGGATGATCCACTTCTTCCATTATTTAGTTCAGATCACGATTTTAATTTAATATCATGCCACTTAAATCCAATTCACCCATTTCCTCATTTACTTTAGTCTGAGTCATTACCACTAGAATCTAATATCATATCAGTTATCTCTAAATTACCCACATCTTGGTTATCATAATCTAGACTTTGAATTTCCTTTTGGTACTCCCCTGAAATTCTGGTTTAGAGAATTACATTATATCTTTATGGAAAACAACATTCATCATGATAAATAATCTGCATATTGGAAGATGATAACACTGATATCCCTTTTGATGAGTGGCATATCCAACAAAAACACATCTCAATACTTGAGAAGTTAACTTGGTGCATTGATGCTTGTGTAGATGTACAAACACTACATATCCAAAGACATGAGGAGTTAAACTTGAGACAATTGGAGAAACAATCTTATCATTAAGAGTTTGGAACAGTGTTTTGAAATCGAGGGTGCTGGAAGGTACCCGATTGATTAAATAAGTGGCTGAAGTTAAAGCTTCTCCCCAATAAAACAAATGCATATGGGCTTCGATTAGCAAAGCTCGAACAACTGCCAACAAATGCAAATTTTTTCGCTCAGCCACCCCATTTTGTTAAGGTATGGTGGAGCAAGTTATGTGATGGATCATTTCTAGTGCTTCCAAATAATGTTGAAACTCAGTACTCTAATATTCTCCACCATTGTTACTGCGAAAAACTTGAATATTTCTATTGTACTGAGTTTCAATCCTTCTATGAAACTTTTAGAATATCGAGTTCACTTCATATTTGAATTTCATCAAGCAAAGTCATGTCATCCTGATACAATCATCAATAAATGTTACCAACCAATGTACCCCACCCAAAATAGTGACATTTGATGGGCACTAGACGTTAGAATGAATAATCATAAACAGAATTGGACTTTTATTCAATCGTAATGAAAACGAAGCACAATGATTTTTGGCAAGTTCGCAAATATTACAGTAAAAACTAGAAACATCGACTCCTGTAAATAAACTGGGAACTAACATTTTGAGATATCCAAATAAAGCATGTCCTAACCGGCGACACAGTAACTATATTTTTTTTATCTTTAGAACCCCCCACTGCTAGAGTTTGTCATAAACTTTCAGTATTTTTTTATTCTAAGTTCAAGTAATACAGCTTCCCTTGTCTAATACCATAAAAAATCATTTTCCTGGTTTTGATGTCCTTAAACACACAAAAATCAAGCAAAAAAATGACAACACTAGATAAAGTAGTGGTTATTTGAGAAACTGACAAAATGTTATAATCTAAAGATAGAACAGTTAAGACATACTCTAAATTTAATATATTGGTGAGAGTTAAAGATCATTCCCCAATAACTGAGATCAAAGTTCCATTTGCAGTTGAGGTAATTTTTTTGGTAGAGTGATTAAGTGGTGAGACTTGTTTAGAATCATATGTCATGTGATCTGTTGCACCAGAATCAATTATCGATGCATTATTCAAAACAGGTATTGAAATGTTTAAAACCTTACTACCATTGTCTGGAGCTATTACTAATGTTCGAGGCGTTTTCAGTAATTTTATTCTCTATTTTTGTTTGGACAACTGTTGCAATGGAAGATTTTTGGCAATTTTTCTTTGCGCAACTAGGATCCCACCATTCTGGATTGCCCACCAGTTCAAAATAGCTTCTTTTGGTATAACCAATCTTATGGCAATGAGTGTATTTTCATGAACACTTGTCAACAATGGTGGATTTACCATTGTTTGGTTGTACTCGATCTTGTTGTTCTTTTGGTCAAATTCGAATACACACACATAGCGATCTAGAAGGGAACACAAAGACCTCTACTATTCTAAACTATATACTGGAAACCTTCGCGCGCCCCCCCCCCCCCCCCCCTCATTTTTTTTTTAATTGGTCACTAATATGTTTATAAATAATAAAATATTGCGATAGTCATACCCGTGATATATCTTTCAATAGAAGACTCCAATTCAAGATAGTATAGTGCTGAAATGCATGATAGTCATACCTTGATATATCCTTTAATAGAAGACTCAAATTCAAAAGATTACCGTACCAAAATGCCCTTTTATCGTATTTCCAAGCTTCTCCCCGAGTAAATTCGTGGGGAGATAATATATGCTTTAGTTGGGTGAAGTGACAATCATTCGACACCCATTGCTAGGGTTCATGCGGAGCGACTAGCTCTTCTATGGAAAGAAATTCCCGTTGTAATCAGTAGCGATGATGAAGGAAATTTATTGATTTCTACGGGAATCTCTCGTATTTCTTTAAACGGATTTTAAAGGGTATTTCTTTCAACAAATTTCACGATCCTTACCAGAGAAAGCAGAAGCGATGATGGAGAACTTGGATTTGGTGACGTCGGGGTAGAAGTAGACGAAGAACGATTGATCTCAGATCTGAGATCTGGCTTAACAGAGGTCAGTCGATGTATACGGAGGGCAGCGAGCTTTGGTTCTACGGTTTGATTTGAAGAGGATGGCGGCTGGTATGGATTTAGGGTTTCTAGTTTGGTTTATGCCCCTTTTTTTTGGAGAAATTGGATCGATTCAACTTGGCTTTAATGCCATATTGAAAAAAGATCTCTCGTTTACTTATTCATTCTCTTGAAGTACAAGGGTATTGATAGGTGTGATCTACCTACATATTTTCAAACCGGTTTTGTTAGTTTTAGAGTAGTTTTTATATTTATTTTATTATGTTTTAATTAGTTTTTATACTGTTTGTATAAATCAGGTGTATGGGGTAAAAATATATGAAACTAGAGTGAAAATGATGAGATTGAACCAAAAACGGTTGAAGAACGTTGGAAAAAAGAGCAAGGTGGCAATATTCTGAAAGAAGCCCACCGTCACGGCATCCAGACCTCCGCCGCGACGGTGAAAATGCAGTGAATGATCTATCCTTGCTGAACACTCATCGCCTAGGCGGTGAAACTGCAGGATGTCATCCTAATCCATCGCCTTCTTTACTGCCGTAGTGATCAGCCAACCGACCCACTTACCGCCGCGACACTGAATCCCACCGCCATGGCAGTAACCTCTACACCAGATTAGATATTTTTTAGGATATTTTTGAGATATTTTCCCTATTTAAGCTCTCATCCTCCCTCATTTTCTTCCTCTCTCCATCCATTTGAGCCCCTTAGAATATATCTAAGGGTAGATAGAGAAGTTTTAGAGGTAGAGCTCACATCCCGAGGTGGAGGAAGATGATGAAGCGATCGTTGAACGGTTCTTAGCGACAAATCTTCGGACGAGACTAAGTTCTTCGATTTCTTCCCTTATTTCTTTAACTTAGAATTTTGTGAGCATGTTTAGCTCGTGCTTTATTTGTAAATGCGGTTATGGCCGTAGTTAAACATGGATTGTATAGGGATTAACACTATATCTATAAATATGTGATTAAGATGATTTCAGTATTGCGTTTATGTTTGTTCTTCATAGTTTGATTGTGTTTATCGTATTTTTATATTTATTATGCTTAGATAGATATATCAAGAATACGGGGTTTGACAAATCTCGGATTCGGACTAAAGTAAACATAACGCCAATCGATGACGTTGGGGCAAGACTCATGTGACCTAGGGTCGTTAAGACGTTTAGGGGGGCTTCTTCGTTGACTCGAAATCATCTATTCCCCTGTCTTACACTCAGGAGAGGTAGCGGGAGAGTTTTAAAACTGAGATTGTTGATAGGGTAAACACAACGCGACGATCCAATGACCCAGTCGGGAGTTGGATTGTGTGCAATCAATGACGTTGGGGCGAGAATCATGTAACCTAGGGTTGTTAAGACATTGAGAGGGACTTTTTCGTTGACACGAATTCACGTTATATCCCTCGTCTTACACTCGGGAGAGGTGGCGGGGGAGTTTACGAACTGAGATTGTCAAATAGGTCGAACACCATGAACGTAAGTAAATCGAGATCGAACACGTATGTATAAAGCGAGTTAATCCCTAGACAATTATTTCTCCTAAAACATCTCATTATATTAGTATAGTTAATTTAGGTTATATTAGTATTAATATTAATTAATTAAATACATTTGTTTTTAGCCTAGATAAAATTAGGTCATGAGAAACACGGTACTCAATGGTAGCTAACATCAATCCCTGTGGATATGATACATGATCTTAAACAATCATACTATACTAAAACTTTGACCTCGTACACTTGTGAGTAGTCAATATGTGAGCGCATAACAAATGCTTCGCCGTACAAGTTTTTGACGCCGTTACCGGGGATTGGTTGTTTGTCAAATATAGTTTTCGGCGATCGCCACCAAGTTTTTGGTAACGATTGCCAAGGATTGTGTTTTTTTCGTTATTATTGATATTGTGAGTAAATGACTTGATTTTACTTTAGACATTTCTTTTGTATATAATTTTTATTTTGTAGTTTTTCTTTTATTTCTTATGCAGGGTACCTGGAGATGTTAGATCAATAGGTATTGATGCATTCCTTTCCACGGGATTCTAAGCCGTTTTATTGTGCGTGGCCACACACCTAAGCCGATGAGGCTTGTCGTTGAAAGATCGAGCCGAACAAAGCAAAATCTCACAAAGCTTGAGGGTGTTCTGAAAATGTCGAGCCGATGACATTAAACCACGTGCTTTTTGGGAGGTAATCCAAGGTCAAATAAATTAAATCCGTCACATCCGACTTGATTCAGAGGCAAGATCCTCTCGCCTCCCAGGTATGTGTTCTAAACCCCCTTCGTTAGCATGCTTTAATTTCATATGTTGAGATTGATGATGGGGACTGCTGAGAACACTATCAATTTTAAGTTCGGAAGTGATGTGTAGTATAGTATGTTTTATGTTTTATTGTTTTCCTGTGTGCATGTTTGTTTAGATTAGAATGTGTTTAGTTGTTGTTGTTTTGTGCATGCTGAGTTTTGTGTTCATCTGGGCCATTACCCGATGATGATATTACCCCCTGGTTGTTTTCGAGGTGAAGGGTAATACCGTGTATATGTGTTCTGTGTGCTTGACAATGTGTTTTGGTAAAAATTATTGTAGATCCTAATTTGCACGAGCACATAGACTCAATGTATTTCTATTCAACTGATTTGAGGATGATTATCGATTAGCCAAACTCAGGACAAATTAAGGATTCTAGAACTTGATTGAGAGGAAGCTTGAGGCGAAATCCTAGGCGAGGTAATTCAGGAGACGTGATTTAGGCATTCATTTTTCGCTTGAGCCTTTGAAGCCTACCATGGTACATGTATATCCCTTGTTACCTTGTCGAAGCCTAAATGTCAATTCAATTCTGAACACATAAACAAATACCTTGGCCAGTTGATCTTTTTCCAAACCTATATCGCTGAATTAAAGGCACATTTTAGTGAATCAAGTTAGCAGTTACAAATGCTTTTTGATGTGAGCGGTTGGGTTTAGGGAGGACTTCAGATTGGTTCGGTATTCGAGTACACACTTGTCGTTTATCTTTCGTTTAAACCACACCCGTGAAATCATAATAATCAAATAAGTTTGGGGGCATGGTAAGTTAAAAAAAAATTTACGTTTCTTTGGACAAGTGAGTACATCAATCATAAAATGATTGTTCGGGATTGTTTTCAATTTATTTATGGGGGTTCGAGAGTGAATGTGTCAAGCGTTGAGTCTTGGGTAACGTTAAGTTAACAACATTAACCCGTTATCTATTCCAAAATTATCCTTGGCCAAATGTTCCAAAATCAAACCAAGTCCTTCTGATCTCTATGAACTACTCAAGCTACATTAGTAGAAAGTGGACCCCAATCAGGCATATAGATATCCTAATCCTATATGGTCTAAGTCATGAATTTCGTTGGTGGATAATCCAATTCGATCGTTATATAGTTATATTATTGAGTCTCACACTAACACATTTATAGGATCTAGAATGGCGTTCACCATTATTGCCTGTCGAAAATCTAGAACATCACATTATGTGTGTTACCGCCTGAACTCGATATGACTGGCGGTTGTTGAGGAAAAAATGACTAGGCTGTTAGAAGAATTTAAAACTCGCATGTCGTTATGTTTAGATTGTTTTAGGTTGTTTGTTATTTCATTTAGTTGTGTTTTTCATTTTCATGTGTGTGTTTTACTCGAGAACTAGCAAAATTCCAAGTTTGGGGGTATTTGATAGGTGTGATCTACCTACGTATTTCCAAACCGATTTTGTTAGTTTTAGAGTAGTTTTTATATTTATTTTATTATGTTTAATTAGTTTTTATACTTTTTGTATAAATCAGGTGTGTGGGGGCAAAAAGATAGGAAATTAGAGTGAAAACGATGAGATTGAACCAAAAATGGTCAAAGAACGGTAGAAAAACGAGCAAGGCAGCAATATTCTGAAAGAAGCCCACCGCCGTGGCGTCCAAACCTTATCCGCAGCGGTAAAAATGTAGAAAATGACCTATTCTTGCTGGACACTCACCGCCTAGGAGGTGAAACTGTAAGATGTCATCTTAATCCACCGCCTTCTTCACCGCCGCGACGCTGAATCCCACCGCCGTGGCGGCGACCTCTGCACCAAATTAGATATTTTTTAAGATATTTTTGAGATATTTTCCCTATTTAAGCTCTCATCCTCCCTCATTTTCTTCATCTCTCCATCCATTTGAGCCTCTTAGAATATATGTAAGGGTAGATAGAGAAGTTTTAGAGGTGGAGCTCACATCTCGAGGTGGAGGAAGACGGCGAAGCGATCGTTAAACGGTTCTTAGCGACAAATCTTTGGACGAGGTTAAGTTCTTTGATTTCTTTCCTTATTTGTTTAACTTAGGATTTTGTGAGCATATTTAGCTCATGCTTTATTTGTAAATGCGGTTATGGCCGTAGTTAAACATGGATTGTATAGGGATTAACACTATATCTATAAATATGTGATTCGGATGATTTCGGTGTTGCGTTTATGTTTGTTCTTTGTAGTTTGATTGTGTTTATCGTATTGTTATGTTTATTATGTTTAGATAGATATATCAAGAATACGGGATTTGACAAATCCTGGATTCCCCCGGATTCGGACTAAAGTAAACATAACGCTAATCGATGACGTTGGAGTAAGACTCACGTGACCTAGGGTCGTTAAGACATTAAAGGGAACTCCTTCATTGACTTGAAGTCATGTATTCCCCCGTCTTACACTCGGGAGAAGTGGCGGGAGAGTTTTAGAATTGAGATTGTTGATAGAGTAAATACAACGCGACGATCCAATGATCCGGTTGGGAGTTGGATTGTGTGCAATCAATGACGTTAGGGCGAGACTCACATGACCTAGGGTCATTAAGACGTTGATGGGGACTTCTTCGTTGACACGAATTCGTGTTGTATCCCTCATCTTACACTCAGGAGAGGTGGCGGGGGAGTTTACAATCTGAGATTGTCAAATAGGTCGAACACCGTGAACGTAAGTAAATTGAGATCGAACACGTATTTGTAAACCGAGTTAATCCCTAGACAATTCTTTCCCCTAAAACATCTCATTATATTAGTATAGATAATTTAGTTAATTAGTTTAGTTTAATTAATTAAATACATTTGTTTTTAGCCTAGATAAAGTTAGGTCATGACAAACACAGTACTCGATAATAACGCGAACACCAATCCCTGTGGATACTATACCCGATCTTAACGATCACACTATACTAAAACTTTGACCTCGTACACTTGCGAGTAGTCAATATGCGAGCGCGTAACAAATGCTCGCTGTACATGTATATATAGAGTTTGATACTAGGGTATCCCTTGAATCAAGTTATTACATAATCTAAATTATGAAGTTATTACATAATCTAGGAAAGTATAATCTCTGCCTTATTTAACAAAGATCTCAAATGGATAAGAAGTAATTGATCGATATAAGTGAATTCTAGCTCAAACAAAAATCAACACATGAAATTTAATAATGTCGAAAGTTTTTGCTCTACGACATGGGGGCATGGTGGAGGGCGTCAATTGAGAAAGAGAGAAAAAATATACTTGTGGTAGTTAGAACAATTTT
The DNA here is from genome assembly GCA_016647705.1 of Eucommia ulmoides. NCBI lineage: Eukaryota > Viridiplantae > Streptophyta > Magnoliopsida > Garryales > Eucommiaceae > Eucommia > Eucommia ulmoides. Next base: position 21,999,820 of record CM028327.1, on the reverse strand, counting down.
ATGCGATTGGGAACAAAATTGTGGGAACGGTGATGGTGTGGTGGTCTCAGTGTGGTAGTGTCAGTTCGAATGTGTGAATGGGGGCATGGTGGAGGGCGTCGACTAAGATAAGACAAAAAACCCATATCTGTAGTGGTGACGATAGAGTAGCTTGCACAGTTTGTGAGATAGATAGAGTCTTACCTACAACGAATGAAGAGAGAAGGTATGGGTGGAAATCGATGGGAAAGAGAGGTCGATAAGAGATAGATGAGCGTGAGGGAACGAGATGCTGGCGGGTTTAATGTGGAAACCTTTTAGGAAAAAAAGATTTGGCTAGTTTTTTGTTATATAGGTAAATTGAAATCGTGGAGGACGTCAATCGTTGGATCAATTTTGATTCAAAAGTCGAAAATATCTAAAATGTAAAATATGTTATGATTTATAAAATATGTTATGTAAAAATGTCTAAAATGTCTAAGCTTTATATATATAGAAAAAAAATATATTTTATGTCTTTAATTACAAAATATATACTCTTTTCTTAATTATATTATATTATATTTTAATTTAATCTAATCTGAACCATCCATTATCTCTTAAAATCGGAAGCTTTAGTATTGTCTAAATTTTTTATGTACGTCTATTTTAAAATAAAGATATTTTGTTGATAAATTAGAAGACGATGAACATCGATACACTAAATATTAAATTATGCATATTTATTATCAGTGTGTCTTTCAGCACAAGTAAAAAACTAGTTTTTATAATATCCAAAGACATAAATATCAATTATATAGGTGGGCGGGGGTAGGGGCTTGGGCCCCAAAAAACTGTTGGCCATGGTCAATCAACAAAACTTTCTTGCCAAGAAATAATTCTCCCTTCAATGACCATATATTGACTTGTAGGCATAGCTTTTAGTGCTCATACATTCTCCACCTTCACTCACAACAAATTAACAATGGCAGAAGAATCTGTAAAACTCCATGGATTTTAGGCGAGTTCTTTCAGCGCCTAAGTGATTTGGTCTCTGGAACTGAAATGAATCAAATACGATTACGTAGAAGAAAACCTTCGCAACAAGAGTTCACAATTATTGGAGTACAATCTAGTTCACAAGAAGATCTCAATGCTTGTTCATCGCGGAAAAACCTTTGCCGAGTCCCTCATCATCCTTGAATACATTGAGGAGACTTGGCCGAAGAAGCCGTTACTGCCGGCGGATACGTACGTCAGAGTCATCGCTCAATTTTGGATCAAATTTGTGAACGATAAGGAGATTCTTTATTTCCTGATCACTATGTGTTCGCTTATATGCGCAAGTGAAACATGTGTCAAATTGCACGGATACTTATGATCTTCAAGATTTATTACTTCTACAGATGATTTGGTTTATATTTTGACTTTTGAAATGCCATTTGTGTTCCGAGATGGATATCACGGGTTGATTCTTGCATTTTATCTATACTAGATATCCTTCTATACTAGAGTTACTAATGATATGAACGGGCAATGCGAGGAATGGTGCAATAAATCTAATTAGTAATTAATTTATATAGATAAGAGAAATTTATATATAAATCACAACGTAGAATGGAAAAATATTTTGACAACAGTAATTGATTTATGATAAATCCATGGTTGAGATGAAAAGTAAAATTTTTAAGAAGAAAAAAATTCCATCATTGTACTCTCAAAAATCCCCCTACCCATCTCTTGCAGTACACCCAAATAAAAACAAACCATATGGTTTGCATATATACCAAAACTAACCCTCGACCATGTATACAACCCACTTAGACATAAAACTCTTTCTCCGTTCTTTTTTCCTGTCAAAGATATGATCCAACTCACTTATCAAAGATTCATCCTCCATCACCATTAATGCAAACCCATGCTCAAGTCCTATTTTTCTCCATCATTTATTGCTTCAACCAACTCCATTAATTGCTTAGGATTTTCTTCATTTCCAGTTGTATATATATGGATATAATTGTTACGAGATTGATTATGCAATGAATATAATTTTACTCTGATTTCTACATGGTATCAAGAGCTTCCTCAAGATCTGCTTCCATTTTTCTTTTTCAGATCTGTAATTTTCCTTCTTTTTGCTTCCGCTCTGTTCATCTCATTTTCTTCAACTTCTAGTGCTCTGATCTATTTTTTGACCACATATCTAGAAACCTTATTTTGAAATAATTCTGAGGCCACAAAAATAACCACAATCGGAGGTCTAATGAACCTTTACGCGTTGTTCAAAGTTTTGCCCGGAACTTTTTTCGATTCGCTGACAGAATCACTCTTTTACAACAATTTCGAGATCCGATTATAAATATAAGACCATATACAAACTCCTCTTTGAAATACGATTCCAATGACATATCAAACAAACGTTTTGTCCAAGAAACACACCCTCAAGCGCAGTTTGAAGACGACAACTCTAGATTCACGCGCTGCCTGCTGATGGTTCTCATATGCGTGTCACTCACACTAGTCAGATTTATACTTCACATCTTTCTATTTCTGACACGTATTTAATCCCAAAATGCACCTTAAATCTCTTATATGTTGGACAACTTTGTGAATTGGGACTTGAAGTAATATTTTTTAATACTGGTTGTTGTGTGAAAGATCCTCGGACAGGAAATATTGTTGGGACTGGCCATAAAATTGGACGTCTATTTGAGCTCAGTGAGTTGTATTTTTTAAATCAATCCACCACACTAACACCTACACCACCTCCTAAATCAATTCACACCGTTAATGTTGCTCTATCTTCCTCATTGCCACCACCATCACTATCATCTTCATCACCATCTTCTCTCAGCCTTTGGCATGCTCAATTAGGACATGCATCTATTGGATGTATTCGCACTTTAGCAGCCAGTGGAAAATTAAGATCTATATCTACTGAGCCTTGATTGCCTTTATTGTTAACAAGCTCAAAAACATACCTTATCTTTTCCCATAAGTGACTCAGCCTCACATGCATCATTTGACCTTGTTCATTCTGATGTCTGGGGACCTTCACCTTCTCCTACAGTAAGGGGATCTAGATACTTTGTTATGTTTGTCCATGACTATTCTCGGTACACCTGGATATCTCTCATGCATAAACGTTCTGAAATACCTCAAATCTACTCAAATTTTGTTGCCATGGTTAAAACTCAATTTTCCCGCAATATCAAAAAATTTCGATATGATAATGCCATAGAATACAAAGATTAGTCTTTCCTAGACACACTTCAAAAACATGGAACTCTTCCCTGTAGATCTTGCCGTGGAACATCTGCCCAAAATGGTCGAGCTAAACATAAATATCGTTATATCGTAGATACCATCCGAGCTTTACTCATTTCATCCTTTTGTCCAGAACACTTATGGGGAGAAGTTACTTTAACTACTGTTTATACCATTAATTAGGTTCCATCACCTACCATTAGTAATCTTTCCCCTTATGAGAAGTTGCACGGAGTCTCTCCAGATTACAACCTCTTAAAAGTCTTTGGGTGTGTCTGTTTTGTTTTTCTACAACCTTATGAACATACCAAATTAGAACCTCGAGCTCGAGTTTCTTGCTTCCTAGGATATGGAATCAAACACAAAGGATATCGAGTCTGGGATCCCATTTCTAATTGTCTTCGTATTTCTCATCATGTCACTTTTTGGGAACACAAGATGTTTCCCTCAATATCTAAATTCCATTCAACATCTATTCCTAACCAACAATATTTCACTAATCCATCCATCGACTTATTTCCTGATCATCCTAGCACAAATGTCGATAAGCCTCAAATAGATACTCCAATTACTCCACAGACTCCCACTGATGTTCCTGCTCCGTCTACGTTTCCTGAGCATAGAATTCTCGCACCTGTCCCAATAACATCATATGTTGCATCAACTGAGCCTGCCCCAATGACATTAGATATTGTACCAACTGAGCATATCCCAGAGATTACCTGACGTTCTAGCAGGGTAACACATCCTCCCTCATATCTTCGTGATTTTCACTACTTTTTTATCATACGTAATCTGCACGAGCCTCAATCCTATAAGGAGGCTGGTACTAACCCTCTTTGGCAGAAAGCAATGAATGAGGAACTTCATGCTCTAATCAAAACTCATACTTGGGATCTTGTTGATCTTACTCTTCGAAAAACTCTTATTGGATGCAAGTAGATTTACAAAATCAAAACACTTTCTGATGGCTCAATTGAACGCTATAAAGCTCAACTTGTTGCAAAAGGATTCACTCAAGAATATGGAATTGACTATGAGGAGACATTTGCACCTGTAGCAAAACATACATATGTCCGTACTCTTCTTGCGGTTATTGTCATTCACAAATGGACTCTTTTTCAGATGGATGTTAAGAATGTATTCCTCAACGATGATCTTCTAGCGGAAGTTTACATGCATATTCCTCCTGGCCTATCTGCACCTCAACACAAAGTATGTCGCCTCTGTCGTGCCTTATATGGTCTCAAACAAGCTCCACATGCTTGGTTTGCAAAATTCAGCGCCACTATTAACCAGTTTGGGTTCACATCTAGCGCTCATGATTCTGCCTTGTTTCTTCGCCAAACTAAAAATGGCATTATCCTTATTTTATTATATGTGGATGACATGATCATTAGAGGAGATGATCTAAGCGGGATCTCAGAACTCAAACAATTTCTCAAGAGTCAATTCGAGATGAAAGATCTTAGTGTGCTTACTTATTTTTTTGGCCTTGAAGTCTCATCTATTTCAGATGGATATTTTCTCACTCAGATCAAATATGCCTCTGATCTTATTTCCAAGGCTGGCATTACTGACTCTAGTATTGCCAACACTCATTTGGATCCAAATGTCAAACTTACTCCATTAGATCGATCTCTTCTTCAGGAAGTCACTTTTTATCGCTAATTGGTTGGAAGTTTGGTATATCGCACAAATATTCGTCCAGACATTGCTTATGCCATTCATCAAGTCAGCCTGTTCCTGTCTGCTCCTTGAGCCACTCATTTTTCAACTGTTCTTCGAATTTTCCTGTATGTCAAAGGAACCATGTTTCATGGACTTCACTTCTCTAGTCAAACTGCTACCATCTTACAAGCATACTCTTATGTCGACTGGGCTGGAGATCCCATTGATAGACATTTTATCATTGGTTATTATTTCTTCTTGGAAAACTCACTCATTTCCTGAGAAGTAAGAAACAAACCATAGTTGCCCGTTCCAATACTGAAGCTGAGTATCATGCCATTGATGATGCAACACAAGAATTAATTTGGTTTCGCTGGCTTCTCTCTGATATGGGAGTCTCTTTCCTCACAACCACGGTTCCAAATTGTGAAAATCGAAGTGCTATTCAAATTGCTCACAATGATGATTTTCACGAGCACACCAAACACATTGAGACTGGTTGTCACTTCATCCGGTATCATATTCTCCAGAATATCATTTGTCTCTACTCCATTAATTTTGCTGATCAAATAACAGATATTTTTACCAAGACACATTCACATGGATGCTTTTACACTCTACTTTCCAAACTCAAGATGAAATCCAGTCTATCACCTTGAGTTTGAGGAGGGGGATGTCAAAGATGTCAAAGATATGATCTAGCTCATTTGTCAAAGATCTAGCCTCTATCACCATTAATGCAAACCCACGCTCAAGTCTTCTCTTTCTCCATCATTTATTGCTTCAACCAACTCCATTAATTGCTTAGGATTTTCTTCATTTTCAGTTGTATATATATGGATATAATTGTTACGAGATTGATAATGCAATGAATATAATTTTACTCTGATTTTCTGTATTTTTATTTTTATTTTTCTATCGCTCCGTCCCTTTTTCTATCTCTCTGTCCCCTATTTGCCTTTCTCCATTTCTCCGCATCTATTGCCGCCCTATGTCTCGATCCACTTTCTACATCTCTCAACCTCTACTTTTTCTATACATACCCATAGGCACCATATTCACCATGGCTGTACAACCGTCCATGTACGTGTTGAAGTACCACCCCACATCGAGATCCATGTACAGGATGAACAACTCCGATGTGAAACCTTTGTACATTACGTTCCTCGGCTCGCCGATTTTTGAGTCTCGGACTATCGCTCCAGAAAACATCATCCCTACACGTAGGTCGACTTTTAGGTGGAAAACTCAGTTTGCCCATTTCACAATGTGCCCGTCTTCCATTGTGCAACTCGGTTCACTTGGTTGTTCCATGGAAATCGAATTGATGGACTCCATTTTTAGTGTTTTGTCCTGTCTTGGTACCGATAATCGGTGTTCGCATATTTTGAAATCGGTAACTGATTTTTATAAAATATATTTATTTATATTAATTTTGTTGAAGGATGTTTGAATTTTGGAATATATAAAGGAGATGGTCAATTTTGTTTTTTACCTCCATTTTTTTTTTTACTCAGTAATTTCTGTATTTATACGCTAGTAAAGAGAAAAAAAATAGAAAATTAGTAAAGAAAATATAATTTTATCAATATATAGCTACAATTTACAAAGGTGGTAGCTATTTTTTGGTGTATCAAAAGGTTGAATATATATATAATATATAATACCATATTTAAATTATCTTTTAGTTTATTTTGTTATGTATAGATATTGCACACACATCAAGCATTTCCGAGTCGCTAGTAATGGTTATTCTTTCTGTTTAGCAAATTAACTTTACTTAATTGAGATTATTGAGATAATAATTTATTTGTATTGCATTGAAAATGATTATCTATATGTTATATCTATATGTAATACCTAAAATTGGGAGACAAACTCTATGAATAAACCACAATTGAATATTGTCTTTCCTCTCATTTTCTTACTCTAATAAAATCAATGGTTAAGATTGTTTCAAACCCCACTAATATTCTAATTAATTGAATAGTGCCTTCAAACCCCACTAAAATTCTAATTAACTGAATAGTGCCCTATTTGTTTTAGTTATATTTATTTTTTTCCTAATTAACTAATATTCTAATTATATATTTTCTATGGTGCACATTCTAAATTATTTAAAAAAAAAATAACTGTGATTGAAAAATATTCCAAGCAAAAATAAATTAGATACTATAAAGTAATTGGGTTGGAGAATGCTTATTTCAAGCATTTTTGCGAGTTCTTATATTTAAAATTGAAATTAAAATAAATAGCAATTTTGACCATTCCTTGTAAAATTTAGGTCATTTATTATATTTCATTAAGTTAAACAAAAATGTAGAGTTTGAAAGTATAGAGGATAAAATGAAATAAAATAAAAGTAAAAGGGGGTAAAAGGCAATTTACCCTAATATCAATTGCAAAGACTGCCAATTTCTATGGAGGAAAACGGTTGATCGCTTCATTTTTTGCATTTAAACCTTACATAAAGGTCCAATCCACGTTCAACCCTATAGTTTCAATTTTTGAACACATAACACCTTAAATTTTTTAAATAATTCTACTTCAGTCCAAATCATTAACCACATTACAACTATGGACGTCAAGTAGTCATGTGTTTTGTACCTTATTATTTTAAGGGAGTTTTATGAGCATTTTCAACCTCACTTTTCTCCTTCCCCAGTGAATATTTTGCACGTACGTGCGTGCGTAAGCACAAGTGACTGTTTGTCAATTGAAATTGCCACGGGAATAATAATTTGGATTACAATGGGATGATTAGGAAACTTTAGGGAGTTATATATTCAAAGTAAAACTATGTGGAACTATGTGAGACAATGGTAAACTTTAGGGTATAAAATGTTAAAAATACTTATTATTATTAGTTAATGTTAATCAATTAATTAACTAATTAATTACTAACTAACTTTTGTGGCCTTTGGAATGAATTTATCAGTTTATTGTCTCGTGAAATCCCCCTCCCTCGGGGATAGAAAGTGTAATTTATTCTCTATATTATGCCTTGCTCAACCTCAACAAAGAACCACCATCTTTAATACATATTTTTTTCTACCACAAAAAAATATCTTTGAAATCATTCAATGGCTATTTTAAAGTTGATTCCTCTGAAACTAATCCTCTGTTGTGCCATTTTTACGGCGATTAATGCCCACAACACCACCGTAATATGTAACGAAAACCTGGCGGCCAAGCTCCAATTGGAGGGCGACGGTGCCATCGACTGTTGGGGCACTCTGTTGGAGTTGAAATTGTGCACCAACGAGATTGTTATGTTCTTCATCAATGGCGAGAGTAATCTGGGGATGGAGTGTTGTGGGGCCATCCAAACCATCACGTGCCACTGCTAGGCCACAATGATGTCGTCGCTCGGGTACACGGCAGAGGAAGAGGATATTCTCCGTGACTATTGTGGCAGCGAGTCACCATTGGAAAATGTGGTGGTGGAGTCTCCGACTGAACTGTCGTGTAAGATTTCCAGTTTGGAGTGATCGGGAAGTTTTGAATTTGGGTTTTAAGTTATAATAGTTGATCAGGGAGTTTTGAATTTGGGTTTTAAGTTATAATAGTTGCATTCTGTTTTTAATTTTCTGTAAATAAAAATACTAAACAAAGGGGTTTTGGATTTTTATTGTATTTTTTATATATTTGTTGAGATGTGTTATAAGTCTGGAATTTGTACAAAAAGTTTTCAATATCCTTTATCTACCCAGGTAATTATTGACATCAATTGATTAAAAATATTGGGTTGTAAGTTAGAATAGATGCATGTGGCTTTAAGAATAGTTTTACAGGAGATAACAATTGTACTTAAACGTGGAAAATCAAGAAAATGCATGAAGTTAACATTTCTCATGATCTTTAAATGCTTAGAATTTTTTTTTACTAAGATGACATCGATGCTCATTTTGGATATGACGACATCAGTACTCATTTTGGTTATGTTAAACTGGCTTTCTGTTGATTTATTATTCATTCATATTCAACGTTGAAATGCATGTTACGGAAATTGTTTACATATTTAAGATCAGGCCAAGATGTTTCTGAACTGTTATTCTTTTCCTTGCAGGGAAAATTATATTTTTTAAAATACGTTATATTTTCTTGATAGTTATTTTATCTATTATGGAACCTTTACGTTGTAAGTGAATATTTGTTAATTTATAGAGATAATAAATATAACAGTTCGGTTTTTCAGGGCCGCCACTAGGTTTTTCCTATAGAGAATTCCATCCCAAATATTTTACCATTTATAAATAAATTAGTATTACTATTAATTCCGCTCTGATACCACTCTATAACGATCCGATTTTTCAAGGCCACCACGCGATTTCTCCCCTTGGAGAATTAAACCTAAAACCGAATGACCAATATTTTATTACATAAATCTAAGAATTTTGTTTTTACAATGCAATGGCGACAATTATACTTTTTCGATTTATCCAATCAACTTTACAACAGTGAATAATCAATACAATTATACCCCAAAAATTTATATTTTTGAAAATATTATTTTATAAGTTTAATATTTTTGGGATTGTTTGTAAATTTGTGGTATAAATAAATGTTTGATAATTTTTGGGGAGATAAGTATAATTATTGGGTTTAATATGAATTACTTTATAATTATAGGGTGTTAAATATAATTTTTCAAATCTTATTAGTTAAGAAAAATCGTTTGTGGCCAGGAAATTAAAAAAATAATAATAAGAAAAAAGAAGAAAAAAATTCGGCCACATATCGATCATTAGTCATTATATATATATATATATATATATATATATATATATATATATTAATTGCACAGTTTATAGAAGAAAGAAATATCATGGGGACCTATTGGATAGTTATTCAATTTGCGATTTTATTATTACTGGAAAAAAAAAAAAAATGAACTTTGGTTTCGAATTTCGGTCTCGGATTTTAGATAGAATTTCTAACTCTTTTAATATATGTATTTAATTTCTTTATTGTGGGATTTATGTTATTATTGTTGTCGAATTATAGTTTTTAATTTTCATGAAATAATTATGATTATGTGAAAATTATACCTATGTGTTTTATTTGTAGTATTAATGAAATACACGTATTAGAGGGGCTGAAATTCTACTGAGTGTTGGTTCACAACCCCACGTTTTTTATTTCAAGGCCGGTAAAAGTGAAACGGCGCTAGAAATTTTATCTGAATTTCTATTAAATTTATAATAGTCATATTTATTATTTACAACTACCGTGAGCGAACCAGCACGGAATTGGAACTTGAAATAGTTGTATCTCGAATTTTATAATTATATATATACAATTAAGACCACTGTTTGAATTATATTGTAAATTCCTTGATAAATTATGATGGAATTAATAATTGTATTCAAATAATATTTGAATTTGAATTTCAAATAATTGTATTGATTATTCACTATTGATTGATTCGATAAATCGACAAATTATAATTGTTGTCGTCGCATTGTAAAAAAAATCTTAAAATATTGGTCTTTCGGTTTTAGGTTTAATTCTACAAGGAGAAAAATTGCGTGGCGGCCCTAGGTAATTGGGTCATTATAGAGTGGTATCAGAGTGGAATTAATAGTAATACTAATTTATTTGTAAATGGTGAAATATTTGGGGTAGAATTCTCTATAAGAGAAACCTAATGCGGCCCTGAGAAACCAAGTCGTTATAATAAAAGTATTATTTTATAATTTTGATAATTTTTGAGGTTATAAGTATAGTTAAATAGTTTAATAACAATATTATATTATATATGAGAGTGTTGGTGTAATTGTTTTTTTTTTTTTAAAAAAAATTGAATTACTTTTAGGTGGGGATGTTTTTTAAACGAAGAAAAAAGAAAGGAAAAAAAAATGGGGTGGGACACATTAATTATATATCTATCTATCTCAATAACTATTATGTATATAAGAAACTAAAATTCGAATACTTAGAGCTTACAAAAAAAATTCTTGATTTTTCGTATTTTTTTTAATATTTTATTTAAATGAGTTAGAGTTTTGAACATTATATTTACCATTAATATGGTGATTTGACTAAGCTTCATTATTATTTATTATTAATATAGTGAATTCAATTAATTTAATTTTTTTTATATTTGAAATAATGAGATTTTCATTTTTAATAAAAGATATTTTTTTTAAAAAAAAAAAAAAAAAAAAAAAAAAAAACTATGCTAGACTTTTAAATTTAAAAAAAAAAAAAAAAAAAAAAAAAACTTTTTATATTATTTGTTTCTCAAGTGTTGATAGAGGTAATAAAAAAAAAAATAGTTTTTCTTTTTATGCAACCAATTTCATATACAAAACAAGTTTACAAATAACAAACAAAATAAAGAGTTGAAAATAAAAATTAGAAAATTTCCAAGCCTAAGTGAAAATAACAATTAAATAATTAAAAAATAATTAGGCAATTAAAAAAATAATTAAATAAAACAATTTATATATATACAGTAACTAAATTTCATAAATAAGAAATACTTAATTCTTATAATAATTTTAAATTTAAAAAATTGATCAATAAGTACTCTTTAAATACTAAAAAACTTTAGAACTTATCATTTGATCCCAAATGTAATAAAAAGAAGAATTGAAAATGTATTATGTAAATTAATAATATTTAATTCTCATAGTAATTTAAAATTTAAAAAATCGATATCAAGTACTCTTTAAATACTCAAAGAAAATATAACAACCATCATTTGATTCTAAAAGTAATAAAAAAAAATAGAATTAAAAGTGTATTACATTAATTTGTATCTATATAAGAAACTAAAATTGAAAGACTATATTTGAGAATGAATGAGAGCTCACAAAACTTTGTCTCTTAATTCTACTTGATGTGAGCGGCTGGGTTTTGGGCGAACTTCAGATTGGTTCAATATTAATGTATTCACTTGTCATTTTCTTAAATCATTTTTGCACACTCCTAAAGTTGTAGAAATTCGAATACGTTTGATGGTGTGTTACTTAATCATTTTTTTGCACACTCCTTAAATTGTATAAATTCAAATGAGCTTGGAGGTGTCTTTAAAAAAAAAAAAAAAAAAAAAAAACAACAACAACTATGTTAATATAGTTTTATTTCCGTTTCTTTTGACAAGTGAGTACAAAGTTCTTAAATTTATGTTCGGGATTATATCTATGGGGTTTCGAGATTGAGAAAGAGCCAAGCACGTGCCTCGAGTATCGTCATGCTAACGACAATTAACCTGCTTTGTATTTTCGATATACCCGTGGCCATTATTCCAAAACCGAACCAAGCCCTAATGATCTTCATGAACTTACAAGCCTACATTAGTGGAGAATAGAACCCGGGTCAGGCGTATGGATTCCCTATACCTTAAAGGTTTTAGTCATGAACTATATTGAGGGATAATCCCATCTAATTAATGGATAGTTGTATATTTGAGTTTAATCACACACACTTAAACAGGATCTAGAATGGCGCTTACTATTTTTGAACGTTGAAATTCTAGAACACCACATGATGTGATTTATAATTGAACTTGATAGGATTGGGGGCCGATGAGAGAAAAATCTTTCGGCCGGTAGATGATAATCAAAACTTACACATTTTCGTTTTTGGTTTTCAATTTCGTAATTAGTTTTTATATTTTCTCATATTGTGTGGGTGTTTTTCCCTAGGACTAGTAAAATTCCGAGTTTGGGGATATTTGATAGGTGTAAATTACTTATCGATTTCCAAACCAAAATTGTTAGTTTTCGAGTACGTTTAGTATGTTTTTAGTACGTTTTAATATGTTTTTATTCTTTTTATATTAAAACAGGTGTATGGGTGAAAAGGTATAAAATCGGAGCGCAAACGATCAATTCGGATAAAAAACGGATGGAGAACAGTAGAAAAACAAGCAAGGAGGCAATATTCTGGAAGAAGCCCACCACCGCGGCGTCCAGACCATCGCCGCGATGGTGAAAATACAAAGAAGGGCAATTGATGCTGTAAACTCACCGCCTAGGCGGTGAAACTACAAGATGTCCCTGAAATCCACCGCTGCAGCGAACATTAAACCGATATACCCACCGCCTAGGCTATAAGACCTCAATCGTAGCACTTACATCATTTTAATTGCATTTTAGAGTAATTGGAAAAATTCGGGGAAATTTAGTTAATTTAAAAAAAAAATCAAATTAAAAGTTTAGGGGTCAAATTGAAAATTTAGAAAAAATATTCTATCCAAAATTGGCATTTAACTTTTTAATTGAAACTTAAAAGGAGTGAAATTGCAATTTTAGAACTTTTAAAAAGTTGATATTGGACTAAAAAAAGGATTTTTAGAATTAGGGGGAGAAAACAGTAAATAAAACAAAAAAGATTTTTTTATTATATATATATATATATACACACACATATATATATGCCGTATGTGTGATTGTGTATTCAGTCGGCCAGAAGAAGAGAGAGAAGAGTGGGCGACGTGGCATTACTAGATCAAATTCTACACCACTAGAGAGAGAGGTTCGGTTTGATGAACGGCAAAGAGCTGTCGACGGTGAGCGTTCGGTGGCCGTGGTCGTGGCTGTTACATGTGTGCGTGATCATGTGGGTATCGTTGTCAGTTCCAGGGGAGAATGAAGGTGGTTCGGCCGATAGCGTTGTTCGTCGAAGGCGTGGCAATGCGCGTTCTTAGCATCGCCGGTGAGTAGGAGTTGGGCTCGACTATCCAGTTCTTCGTCGATCACTGTCCAATCATCGACGATTGTCAATTTGGTGAGTATTTGTATGTATTTTCTATGATCATTTTGGTAGGTGGGTGTGCTTTGTTTTTCTGTTTTGTGCCAACAGTGCGTGTGCGTGTGTTGTTGCTACTGTTGTTGTGTGTGTTTCCGTTGGTTGTGTGTGGGCATGTTCCTCCGTGTGAGCTCTATGCAGACGTGTGTGTGTACTGCTCTGTTTAGCCAGTGCATGTGGGTGACCGTGAGTGTGTGTGTGTGAATGTGTCTGTTCTGATTTTTACCGTGCATGTGGGTATGTGATTTGCATGTGTGTGTGATCGTGTTGTGTGGGAGTGGTGTCGACGGCGGCGGTGGGGTAGGTATTGTTGCGTGTCACTGCCGGTGAAAGGGACGTGAAGGTGTGGTGGTCAGTTGGTGATCGGACTGAACCAGAAACACAAAAACAGAACAGAAAAAAGAAAAGAAAATAAAAAGGAAAAAAAGAAAAATTTTGCACAAACAACCCTAATAAAATCCAACCATCCATCTCACGACCCGGGAACGATTCGGAATGGGTAACATTTTTCATTAAGTTAGTTTAGTTTATTAAACTAAATTTTAACATCAAAATTTTGTAACCGGAATAATAAATTTGGGACCATTCACATGAATAAATTTTATACAGTAATTAGTAACGGAGCGAAATTAACCGAATAATAATTTTCATAAATAAAATGTGGGGATGATGAAATAATGAAACTTCGGGCCTGCATTGCATGATTAGGTGATTTTATATAAAATATTAATTTAGGCCCTGTCATTGTTAGGTTCGCAAGCACCGGAGTATCGGTAGAGTATAGTTAATAAAGGCTTTTGGGAGCGGATTACCAGGTGAGTGTACTATCTTCTAGTAAATCTATTTATATATATATATATATATATATATATATATGATGAAAAAATGTGTTTACTTAAAATTGGATGAATTTTCTAACTTACATAGATCAAGCGGTATTTTGGGTGTTTCTGAAATCGTGGTTTTCATTGTTTTTCTTAAGAGGTGGAAATTGTTTGTGGATAGAGGCTTTTGTTATTGAGGTGGGAATTGATTGTGGGCAGAGTTGTTGTTGTTGAGGTGGAAATGAGTTGTTGTTGTTGAGGTGAAAATGGGTGTTGAATATTCACCTGCTTGGCATAATCCAGCAGAGCGGTGTTCACCTGCTTGGCATAGTCCAGCAGAGCGTTGTTATGTCTCGCTAGGAAGGCATGTCCTACGGGTGGTACAGTACCGTTGCAACTCCCGATCGTGAGGTTAAAATGATCACATGGCTAGCCGGGACGTGGTGTGATGTGATGAGGTATGATGTGGGGTGGTGTGATGTGATGTAGTGTGGTGTGATATGGGGTGGTGTGATGTGATGTGGTATGGTGTGATATGGTATGGTATGGTGTTTTGTCGTATGAGGTAAATGAGATGAGTACATTTATGCATATTATTCGATATTGGATTGGTATATTTATTTATATTGGTATATCTATTGTTTTGATTTCATTTTACTATATGGTTAGTTATAATATTCTGGTTGATTTCCACTGCTCAGTTGGGATATATATATATATATATATATATATATATATATATATATATATATACATACATTGATTTCGTGGTGACAAGAATAAAGAAAAAAAAAAGGTTTTCCTTGTGGTATCAGATATTTAAATTATGAGATTATTATATTATTGATCGATATGTGATATTTATATATTTTATACTTGATCCATCTAAAATATTTTTATTAAGAAGACAGTACACTCGCAGGTACAACAGCTATGAGTCGGTCCCTTATTGGCACTAGGTAGATCCCGACGATACGGTAGTGAGGGAGTATTTTGGGAGATGCTGGTTGAGGCGAACCTATGAGAGGTTCATGGTTGTTTTATCTTTGTTGTTATTATAATTTTCTAGGGATGGGTGTGTCCCCAATTAGAGAGTGTGTATATATATATGGTCTAATTTGGTGATTGTGTATTTATGTATGCACTTATCGTTTCCTAGTTGTCTTGGCATGCAGGTGATGTCATGTCGACGTCACGCCGGCCCCAGGGTGATGGGTGTCCGGTGTGGGGTGTGACAATTTTGGTATCAGAGCCTAGGTTATAGGTTCTGTAGACTTGCCAGTTGTTGCGTCAGTAGAATACCATAAGATAGGAAGACGTGCCAATCGTCTAGTCAGTAGGGGACATGAGATAGGGTGTCGATAGGTGAGTTCGGCACGTGAGTGATAGTTATGTCATTATATGAGTTAGTGCATTGGCATCATGTATGGTTGATTGTCTTATTAGCAATTAGTAGGTGTGACGAATTTGTGATATGGTCAATTGGTGGATTCGGGTAGTGTTGTGTTGTTGGTAGTGGTAATGGGTGGATTGCGATGGTAGGGGTACTAGTAGTTGGGAAGGTTAGACTATAACCGATAAACAGTTATATAGGTATTACTTGACGTTGGGATCCCCTATGCACCTAATAATTAATTGTTAAAATAATAGATAGTGTAGCAGAACACACCTTAAGTTGAATTCTTAAACGATATCTAAACTAAGGGAATTTTGTAATGGTATTGATGGGAGAGTTCGTATTTGTTGGAATTAAGGATGTGAGAAAACTGTAGCGATGTTAGAAAATATTTAATTTGGTAGTACGTTCTAGGTTGACGGGCAGGCAGAAATAAGTATGTGGAACTAGTAAATATAACAAACTTACTAATGAATGATATAGAAGATAGCCGAAAAATTGTGAGTCTGTGATGATAGTAAGTGTGTATAACTATAGTCCGTGTTGTGTGAGTTATCGGTGGATTGTTTCAAAAATAAGTTACTTTCCGAATCTTAGAAGAGGTAAAGTTTGTATTTTGGGAGATTTAATCATTACCCCAGTCAATTTGATTTTTGGTCAAGGAGGTCAGAAGTTGTTAAAGAAAGGATATCAGGGATACCTCACACAAGTGATGGGCACCAGTCAAAACAACGTTCAGATGGAGGATACTTCAATAATGAGGGATTATCCCAATGTATGTTCCAGCAGAATTGTCAGGGTTGCCAGTAAACACTATTGAGTTACTTCTAAGACCTGTTCTTATATAAATTCCACCCTATCATAGGGCGCATACCGAGTTGACGAAATTAGAAGATCTATTAACCCACGATTATAGTAGACCTGGTGTTTCTCTCTATAAAAATCCGGTGTTATTCGAAAATAAAAAGGGAGGCACGTTGAGGATGAGTGTTGGTAACCGATAATGGAAATAAGGAGGCGATTCGGGTAAAATTATTATAACCATCGTGTAGAATTGATGATTTGTTCGATCAACTGTGGAAGACTAGGGTTTTTTCTCAAATAGATTTTCGATTAGTATAGCACCAGTTGGAGGTCAGAGATAGTGACGTGGCGAAAACGACGATCCGGTCGAGAGTAGAGAAGAGCATGTAGAACATCTCCAAACTATGTTGCAGACATTGCGAGAGAAACAATTGTATGCCAAATCCAATAAATGTGAGTTTTGGTTGGATCGAGTTGTAATTTTGAGACATGTGATCTTGGGAGATAGTGTTCAAGTGAATCCAAAGGAAGTTGAAGTTGTGGTTCAATGGGAAAGAGCAAAAAGCGTGACCAAAGTTCGAAACGTTTTGGGGATTGGCAGGTTATTATCGTTAGTTGGTGTAGGGATTTTCTATTATAGCTGTCCGGTTGACCTGATTGACCTGCAAAAAAATAATCTAAAATTGAGAAGACTGATAAAGGTGAGCGTCATTACCCGATGCATGAATTGGAGTTGGCGGCCATTGTGTTTACCTTGAAGATTTAG
The DNA here is from genome assembly GCA_016647705.1 of Eucommia ulmoides. Taxonomy (NCBI): domain Eukaryota; kingdom Viridiplantae; phylum Streptophyta; class Magnoliopsida; order Garryales; family Eucommiaceae; genus Eucommia; species Eucommia ulmoides. Next base: position 21,982,374 of record CM028327.1, on the reverse strand, counting down.
AGGCACTATTTGTATAGCGAAACGTGTGAAATATACACCGATCATCAGAGTTTAAAATACTTGTTTACTCAGAAGGAGTTAAATTGGAGGCAAAGGCGTTGGATAGAGTTGATTAAAGATTACGATTGCATCATCCACTATCATCCAGGGAAAGCTAATGTTGTAGCGGATGCGTTGAGTCGGAAATCGGCAAATTCGATCGCACACATTCGAGTAGTTCGTACTAATCTGTATGCCAAGTTGAGATCGTTGCGAGTTCAGTTAGCAGTTGGTTAGACGGCTGCATTGCTTACGACTTTGATATTGGGGCCGACGTTGATTAATAGTATTATTGAAGCTCAGAAGTCGGACGTTCAATTAAGAAAGATTCGGGATGAAATGAAAAATGGTCACATAATTGATTATCAGATTAGGGATAAAGATGATGCATTGATGATTGGAAGTAAGCTGTATGGGCCTAATGACATCAGTTTGAAGAAGGATATTTTAGAAGAAATGCATAGCTCAACATATGCGATGCATCCAGGCAGTACCAAGATGTACCGAGATTTGCGTGAATATTATTGGTGGATCGGAATAAAATGGGAAATCATAGAATTTGTTGCCATTTGTTTTGTTTGTCAGCAAGTAAAGATTAAGCATCAGTGTCCAAGTGGGTTGCTGCAACTTCTACCTATTCTAGAGTGTAAGAAGGAGCATATCACGATGGATTTTGTTTTGGGATTATCTCGTACTCAAAAGGAGCATAATTCAATTTGGGTGATCGTTGATAGGCTTACCAAGACCACTCATTTTCTGGCCGTAAAGACGACGTATTCTCTTGAAAAGTATGCTCAACTGTATATCAACAAGATTGTTAGGTTGCATGGCACACTGGTTTCTATAGTGTCAGATAAAGATCCAAGATTTACTTCGAAGTTTTGGTTGAGTCTCCAAACTGCTTTAGGTACCAAGCTGAACTTAATACTGCTTTTCATTCGTAAATAGACGGTCAATCAGAGCGTACGATTCAGACGTTGGAAGATATGCTGAGGGGATATGTTTTGGAATTTCTTGGTAGCTGGGATGATCATTTGTCATTGATGGAGTTCGCCTACAACAACAGCTACCATTCGGCAATCGAGATGGCCCCGTATGAAGTATTGTATGGTAGGAGATGCAGAACCCCAGTTTGTTGGACTAAGATGGGTGAGTGAAAATTGTTGACGTCGGACATAACCTAGATGACAGCAGACAAAGTGAAGGTGATTCGAAAAAATTAAAAATTGCTCAGAGTCGACAAAAGAGTTATGCTGACAAGCGCTGGCAAGAGTTGGAGTTCAAAGTGGAGGATCATGTGTTCTTGCGTATTTCTCCGTGGAAAGGCATAATGAGGTTCGGGAAGAAAGAAAAGTTGAGCCAAAGTACATTGGACCATATGAAATTCTAGATCGGGTTGGCACGACAGCGTATAGACTTGCATTACCACCAGAGTTGTCTCGACTACACGACGTTTTCCATGTATCGATGCTCCGAAAATATGTGCCAGACCCTTCTCATGTGTTGACTTCGCAGCCGATCGAGTTGGAAGCAAATTTGACCTACGTTGAGGAACCAGTCCAAATCCTAAGCCGTAAGAACCAGGTGTTGCAGACAAAAACGATTTCTTTAGTCAAAATGTTGTGGCGCAGTCATGCAGTGTAAGAAGTGACGTGGGAGCGAGAAGACGAGATGAAGAACAAATACCCACATTTGTTCGATTAGGTAATAAAATTTTTGGACGAAATTTCTTTTAGGAGGGAAGAGTTGTAAGACCTCAATCGTAGCACTTACGTCATTTTAGTTGCATTTTAGAGTAATTGGGAAAATTCGAGGGATTTGAGTCAATTAAAAAAAAATCAAATTAAAAGTTTAAGGGTTAAATTGAAAATTTAGAAAAAATATTCTATCCAAAATTGGCATTTAACTTTTTAATTGAAACTTAAAAGGGGTGAAATTTCAATTTTAGAACTTTTAAAAAGTTGATATTGGACTAAAAAAAGGATTTTAAGAATTTGGGGGAGAAAAGAGTAAATATAACAAAAAGACTTCTTTATTTTATGTGTATGCGTGATCGTGTGGGTATCGTTGTCAGTTCCAGGGGAGAGTAAAGGTGGTTCGGCCGGTAGGGTGGTTCGTCGAAGGCGTGGCGGTGCGCATTCTTAGCATCGCCGGTGAGCGGGAGTTGGGCTCGGCTATCCAGTTCTTCATCGATCGTTGTCCAATTGTCAACGATCATCAATTTGGTGAGTATTTGTGTGTATTTTCTCGGATCATTTTGGTAGGTGGGTGTGCTCTATTTTTCTGTTTTGTGCCAACAGTGCGTGTGTGTGTGTTGCTGCTACTGCTGCTGTGTGTGTTTCTGTTGGTTGTGTGTGGGCCTGTTCCTCCGTGTAAGCTCTATGCAAACGTGTGTGTGTACTGCTCTGTTTAGCCAGTGCATGTGGGTGACCGTGATTGTGTGTGTAAATGTGTCTATTCTGATTTTTACCGTGCATGTGGGTGTGTGATCTGCATATGTGTGTGATCGTGTTGTGTGGGAGTGGTGTCGACGGTGGTGGTGGGGTAGGTATTGTTGCGTGTCACCGTCGGTGATAGGGACATGAGGGTGTGGTGGTCGGTCGGTGATCGGACTGAACCAAAAACACAAAAACAAAACAGACAAAAAAAAAAAAAAAAGGGAAAATTTTGCACAAACAACCCCAATAAAATCCAACCATCTATCTCGCGACCCGGGAACGATTAGGAACGGGTAACGTTTTTCATTAAGTTAGTTTAGTTTATTAAATTAAATTCTAGTATCAAAATTTTGTAACCGGAATAATAAATTTGGGACCTTTCACATGAATAAATTTCATACAGTAAATAGTAACGGAGAGAAATTTACCGAATAATAATTTTCATAAATAAAATGTGGGGACGGGAAAATAATGAAACTTAGGGCCTCTATTGCATGATTAGGTGATTTTATATAAAACATTAATTTAGGCCCTGTCACTGTTAGGTTCGCAGGCACCGGAGTATCGGTAGAGTATTGTCAATAATGGCTTTTGGGAGAGAATCACCAGGTGAGTGTACTGTCTTCTAGTAAATCTATTTTTATTTATATATGATGGAAAAATGTGTTTACTTAAAATTGGATGAATTTTCTAACTTACATGGATCAAGCGGTATTTTGGGTATTTCTGAAATTGTGGTTTTCATTGTTTTTCTTAAGAGGTGGAAATTGTTTGTGGATAGAGACTTTTGTTATTGAGGTGGAAATTGATTGTGGGCAGAGTTGTTGTTGTTGAGGTGGAAATGAGTTGTTGTTGTTGAGGTAGAAATGGGTGTTGGATATTCACCTGCTTGGTATAGTCCAGCAAAGCGGTGTTCACCTGCTTGGCATAGTCCAGTAGAGCGTTGTTCACTTGTTTGGCATAGTCCAACAGAGAGTTGTTATGTCTCGCTAGGAAGACATATCCTACGGGTGGTACGGTACCGTTTCAACTCCCGATCGTGAGGTTAAAACGATCACATAGCTAGCCAGGGCGTGGTGTGATGTGATGAGGTATGATGTGGGGTGGTGTGGTGTGATGTGGTGTGGTGTTTTGTCGTATGAGGTAAATGAGATGAGTACATTTATACATATTATTTGATATTGGATTGGTATATTTATTTATGTTGGTATATCTATTGTTTTGATTTCATTTTACTAGATGGTTAGCTAAAATATTCTGGTTGATTTCCACTGCTCAGTTGGGATGTGATATATATATATATATATACGTTGATTTCGTGTGACAGAAATAAAGAAAAAAAAAAGAGTTTTCCTTGTGCTATGAGATATTTAAATTATGAGATTATTATATTATTGATTCGATATGTGATATTTATATATTTTATGCTTAATCCATCTAAAATATTTTTATTAAGAAGACAGTAAACTCGCAGGTACAGTAGTTAGGAGTCGGTCCCCTACTAGCACTAGGTAGAGTCCAACAATGCGGTAGTGAGAGAGTATTTTGGGAGGTGCTGGTTGAGGCGAACCTATGAGAGGTTCATGGTTGTTTTATCTTTGTTGTTATTATAATTTTCTAGGGACGGGTGTGTCTCCAATTAGAGAGTGTATATATATATATGGTCTGATTTGGTGATTGTGTATTTATGTATGCACTTGTCGTTTCCTAGTTGTCTTGGCGTGCAGGTAATGTCATGTCGACGTCACGCCGGCCCCAGGGTAACAGGTGTCCGGGGTGGGGTGTGATATAGGCAATCAGCTTTGTACAGTCTTATGATATTTTATTATATATTCTGCCTATTTAAACCCTTTCTCTCATTCTCTCTTCCGGTGGAATCACCCCCCCAACCCCTTAGGCTATATTTTAGGGTGAGTTTGAGAGATTTTTGAGGGAGAGTTCTCAACCCGAGGTAGAAGATGAAGGAGGAAGCCATTGATCAACAGTTTTAGCGCCAATTCTTCGGATATCAACTAAGTCGTTCGTTTTTTTTCTTTGTTTTCTTCATTTTGGTAATTGTTGAGCATGTTTACGCCATTTTACATTGTATACATGGTTGTGGCCATTGGCTAAACATAGGTTGTTTAGGGATTATTAATATAATTTATGAATACGTTGTTTAGTTAATCTTGTGTTTCGTTTGCGGATATTCTTCGTTATTTTGATTGTGTATACCATATTATTTGTTTATCATGCCTAGAATGATATTATGACAATATGGGGTTTCACGAATCCCAGATTCAGACTAGAATAAACGAACGCCACGATCTAATAACCCGTGAGGGAGTTGGATTGTGGACAATCAATGACGTTGGAACAAGACTCACGTGACCTAGGGTCGTTAAGACGTTGAGGGGGACTTCTTCGTTGACTCGAAGTCATGTATTCCCTCGTCTTACACTCGGGGAAGGTGACGAGGGAGTTTTAGAACTGAGATTGTCAATAGGGTAAACACAACGCGACAATCCAATAACCTGGGAGGGAGTTGGATTGTGTGCAATCAATGACATTGGGGTAAGACTCACGGGGTCTAGGGTTGTTAAGACATTGATGGGGACTTCTTCATTGACACGAAGTCGTGTATTCCCCCGTCTTACACTCTGGAGAGATGGCGGAAGAGTTTACGAACTGAGATTTTTGGATAAGTCGAACACCGTTAAATAAACTAAAACAAGATCGAACACGTATTCGTAAACAAAACTAATCCCTAGACAATCTATTCTCTCAAAACTCAATATAGTATTAGTATAGTTAAATTAGTATTTTAGTATTAGTATTTAATTTTATATTTCATTTTTAGCGCCTAGATAAAGTTAGGTTATGACAATCGCGGTACTCAATAGTAATCTCAACCAATCCCTGTGGATACGATACCTGACCAAAAAGACCATTATACTAAAACTTAATCCATACGCTTGCGGTGAATCCACTTATTAGACTTTTTATTTTAAAAAAATTATATTTTTTTCTCATATAAGTGTTGACAAGCTCAATTAAAAATATATTTTATTTTTTGTGCCGCCAATTTCTTAAACAAAACAAACTTAAAAATGATAAACATTGTTGGTGTCAAAAACTGGTGGACACCCTCAGTATGGTCTGGACAGGTGGTACATGTGAATTTGTTGCTGGTATCGAGGTGATGCACTGGAGAATTCGAGCTCCAATATCGGTGAACTCTTGACGCTTAGACGATCCTTGTAATCCTACATGAGCTCTTCAATTGAGTCTGAGATCTTGTTCAGACTTTGAGCTAAATTCTTCTCTGGACTCTATTCCGATCTCCAAGTTGAGGTCCAAGTATGCACTCCGAGCACCTACACAAAGGCCTACCGGGGTTGTGCCTGGTGAGAATAAGTATCCGAGGAGAGAAGGCTAAATATGCTCTAAAGTGAATTAGAAGTAAGTACCTTTGGGTATTGGATGCTAAGGGGTATATATAGGGCACAAGGCTCAATTAGCGCCGTGAAATCAAGGACCTTAGCCCAGTTAATTAACTTAATCCAACTGGTAACTAATGAGCTTTCAAATTATGACCTTAAACACTTGGATTGAGCTTTTGGGCCCATTTGTAGAAGACCATAGGCCGGCCCACTTGAAATAGAGAATATGGGTTTGTTTTTAGCCCCTTTAGATGATCAAGAGATGGAGAGGGCATCAAAACGGCATTAGGAGCTTTAAAACGGCCTTAGAGGCTTCATATGTAGAAGAATCCGAGCTGAGGGTGCTCGGACCTCTCAGCTCAAACACGCTTCTTCGTTCTTTATTGGTAGGCCCCTTTTTGCATAAGTCCGAGCTGAGAGTGCTCGGATACCTCAGCTCGACGGTGAATCTTCAATTCCATTTGAGAGGCTCCATTATGTGTAAGTCCGAGTTGAGGATGCTCAGACACCTTAGCTCGGCGTTGTGTCTTCAATTTTATTTAAGGGCTCCTCATCCTATGTAAGTCTGAGATGAGGGTGCTTGGACACCCCAGCTCGGTGTTGCATCTTCGATTCCATTTGAAGGTTCCCAAATAGGGGCAATCGGATTTGAGGGTTCCCAAATAGGGGCAATCGGATTTGAGGGTGCTCGGACACCTCTGTTCGGCCAACAGACTTCTTTCTTTATTTGAGGCTCCTTTTGGAGGAAGTCCGAGTTGAGGGTGCTCGGACCTCTCACCTAAACCACATAGCTTGAATCTTTATATGAGAGGCCCCTATCTGGATGATGTCTGAGATGAGGGTGTTCGGATACCTCAGCTTGGCGTTGTATCCTCAATCGTCATTTGGGACCCTCATTTGGAGGAAGTTCGAGCTGAGGGTGCTCAAACTACTCAGATCGGACATTTGACTTCGATCTTCATTTTAGGGTCCCCGCTTTGAATATGTCCGAGCTGAGGGTGCTCGGACTCCGCAGCTTGGCCATGTTGGCTGAATCATCAATTGAGGGGCCCTTCTTTTGCATATGTCCAAGCTGAGGGTGCTCGAAGCCCTCAGCTCAACAACTTCTTCATTCTTGGACATCCTGGTGGAGTGAAAGGTTTGAGGCTCCCCCTTTTGCATACGCCCACGCTGAGGGTGTTAGGACTCCGCAGCTCGGAACCTTCTTCACACTTGGAGATTGTGGAGGAGCTTAGAGGTTTGGAGGCTCCCTCTTTTGCATATATCCGAGCTGAGGGTGCTCGGACTTTGCAGCTCGAACCATTATCCATACTTGTGCTTGGGGATGAGTGTTCATGCACATGTGATCTTCATAACTAGATTTACCTCCATCAAACATAATAAAGAGTTAAAGATAACAACTAAAAAATTTACAAGCCCATGGTTCTTGAACCTGAGTGAAACTACTATTAAATAAATTCTCATATGAATAATTCACCAAACAATTAAAAAAATAATTAAATAAATAATTAATATATAAACAATAACTAAATTACATAAGTACAAAATATTTAAATTTTAGAAAAATTTTAAATTTCAAAAATTCCACAGTAGGTACGCTTTAAATACTAAAATCAGCCATAAAAACTGATCTCAAAAGTAGAAAAAAAATAGAATTGAAAATGAATTACATAAATAAATATTATTTAATTCTCAAAATGATTTTGATATTCAAAAATCCTAAACCAGGTACTCTTTAAATATTAAAAATGTAACAATCGTCATTGGATCTCAAAAGGAATACAACAAACTGAAATTGAAAATATATTATTATATAAACAACATTTAAAAACAAAAATCATCTTGGCCAAACCATTAATTGTTTAGAAGGTTATAAGATCAATTTTTTTACTAAATAGTTTTTTATGTGGGTAAAGTCGGGCCTTATCCACGTGTCAACCACCAAGAACACTTTTTGCCATATCGCCAACCACCTCGTATCAGCCCGGTGTATAGAGAGCCCGGGATGTTTTGTGCCCGGCGGCCACCAGAGGTCGGGGCATCCAAACCGATCTCCTGGTACGATGCCGACCCAGTTCATCTCCTCGGAAAGTCGGATGTTGACCCGTCGTCAACAGTAATGGGCCCAAGACCCAAGCCCATAGCTCTAATCCGCCATGCTGCCCACGCGCTGACTACTTACCGGTAATCCGAGCTTAAGGCCTTAATCTTGTTTATGCTAATCACACCTCCGCCTATAAATAGGAGGCTTCTCCAACACTTTGGGGGGACGAGAAAACCATTCTAGAGAGATAAACTTCATCTTAGATCGGTCAGACAGGTCGAGGTAACAACAACTCTCCGACCTATATTTCTACCCCGTACTCTTACTCTCATGTTGGGAAAAACCCAACCATCCTTTGTGTAGGTGACGACAAAAAGCTAGGCCCAGACAAATGCTAGAAGCAAGGAAGAAAAATAAGACCCGGGCCGGGACTCAGGCCAGACCGGACCTTTCCGACCTGGCTACAACACGCTAGGATTATTCGGTCAATGCCCCTCTCACCCCTGATCCTAGAGTGTTCGGACCATACTGCTAGTTGGACCAAATTCCAATACCAACAGTTTAGCGTCGTCTATGGGAAGCGCTACTAAAAGCCTTCTCCAAGTCATCAGCTACCTATTCCGCTAAGGTTTGATGAACACAAGGTTTAGTCACTCTCACCGATCAAATAACATAAGCCACCCGATGAATAGATAGCCCGGGGAGGATATGTCGTAGGCACCGAGGTCGAAAATCAGGGCTACAGCCCACCGAGCGATCAACAAAGAAGACACGGGTACCGAAAGATGGAATATCAACGTCGAGAGACTCTGCCTGGGCCAGGCATCCGGGGCCGTCAATGCCTCCAGGATCAACATCGTGGAACGCCAGCTCGGCAAGTTCCAAGAGTACTTCGACATTCTCCTCTCCTGTATTCATCTGCCCCCGGTTGAAGGGGGCCAGATCTCTATGTTGCAGAGGAAAGGGCCCGTCCATAGGAATCCAGTGATTGAGCACCAGCCTCTCACAGACAGATGGTTCGAGCTCGGCCTCAGGCCGCTAACCGAGCACAGAAAGAAAGGGATCTTGATCCCTCGGTCGCCTTCGTAACCATTTCAAGGTCAGCTCAAGGACGACGATCAGAGGACCGACCAAGATCGCCATCGGCTTAGGAATATAGCCACCGTGAGCGTTCTGAGCACCGATCATCTCAAATCAAAGAGGTAGACTTCCACTCCCTACCACAAGTTCGTAGAAGGAAGCCCAGGCCTGCTGCTAGTCAGATTGTCGTCCTGGAGAGAGTAACAACCACAATAGAGTGACGCCTGGAAGAGATGAACGCCATCCTCAGTCTCATGCGCAACACCAGGAGAGCCCTCGGGCTACATGCTGGAATACGGTCTCCTTTTACTACGAAAATCACGAAAGATGTAGTTCCGTACCGATTTTTCTTTCCGTGTATGTCTCCCATATGGATGTATATGCTGCCACCAACGCCATAAGGTGTAAGTTCTTTCCTCTCGGATTAACTGGCCTTGCCAGGTCGTGGTTCAACGACCTCGATCCCTACGTTCCTCCAGCTCGAGCAACAATTCATGGAAAGGCTCATCCGATTACGACGCAGGTCGAAGATTGCATCTCACCTCCTCAACATCAGGCAGGAGGAGAATAAGAATCTGACCGATTATGTACACCGATTTTGGATGGAATCCCTCACTTGTAAAGAAGTGTTTGATGAGGTAGCACTCACTGCTTTCATTGGTGGGCTAACGCACCAAAGGCTCTTGTATCACCTAAATTCTAGGTCGGCCTCCAGCCTCCGTGAGGCACTCGACCTCGGGGCCAATTTCTATAAAGCCGACCTAGTTAACAAGATCACGAAAGAGAATGAAGACCTTCTCAGGAAGAAATCTCGAGCCGACGAGGGAACGAGGGAACGAGCTGATCCCAGACGTCAAGGAGACTCCGGGCGGAGGGGAGATTAGGCTCGTTGCCCAGGGACTAGAGACTGCCTTCTGGCCCCTGTCAGGTCGTTTATACTCCTCTCACCACCTCCATTGCAACCATCTTCACTGAGAACGCTGGAAAATGCATTTTCTCGCTCGCACCCCCCATAGGGGAAAACTCTTAAGAAAGTCAACTGATAAATACTATGACTTCCACAGGAGCAACGGTCATACAACCGACAATTGCTTCCAGTTGAAGGAAGAAATTGAAGCCCTCATCCGCAGAGGCTACCTCAGGAATTACATCCGCTGACCTGACGAGGATCGGGCCAGCTCAAATGACCACCGTGACGGATGCCGAGGACATCGGCGAAAGCGGAATGATAATCAGGATCAGCCCCATGGTGAGTAAGCTAGAGATGACTCTGATTTCAGAGTCGACGATGAAATCAACGTCATCCACGGCGGCCTGGGTTTCGGGAGGGAAACATCTTCTTCTCAGAAGAAATACGAAGGCAAGAGTAAAATAAAAGTAGAACAGGGCGTCTATGAGGTTAACACGGTAGATACAGCCTCCCAAAATATGATCTCAATCAGTGAGGCTGACCTAAGAAGGGCATACGTTCCGCATAACGACGCCCTAGTCATTGCAGCCTTGATTAATCATTTCAAAATAGCGAGGATACTCACCAACGGGGGCAGCTCGGCAGACATTATCTTCAAATGAGCCTTCGATAAAATGGATATAGAATCGAGCTCCGTGCAGCCGATCAGATCTCGACTCGTCAGATTTGGTGGCGACGTGGTTAGTTCTGTTGGCTGGGTCTCTCTACCCGTCACCGTTGGTTCCAGCCCTGACGTCGCCACCGTCTAGTCCAAAATTCTTATTGTTGATAGACTGTCGTCGTATAATACGATCATGGGTGGGCTCATTGTGGCCACCCTGAAGGCTGTATGCTCTCCTTACTATCAGAAAATGAAATTCCCCACGGATTCGGGGGTAGGAGAGGTCCAAGGAAGCCAAAAAGTCGCACGGTGCTGTTAACGAAGGGTCTTAGAGAAAAAATAGCAATTACAGTCGGGGCCCGAGCTGCGTATCTCTCGTCATTTGGATGGGGAGCTCGTGGTCCTCGCTAAGGGGGTTGAGCCCGTCCCGATCGACGATTCGCGTGACAATGAGCCCATCCAAAGACCCCATAAAGATCTGATGGACGTTCTCATTCATCCCGCTATTGTGGAGAGAACGGTCAGGGTCGGAGCTCGACTAAGTCCGAAAGAGCGATCCGGCATCACGGAGCTGCTGGTAAAAAACCACGATATTTTCGCCTGGTCGCACAACAAACTTCCCGGTATCGATCCAAGTATTTCCATGTACAGGCTGCACGCCGACGTTCACCATCCACCTGTTCGGCAAAAGATGATGAAGTTCTACCCTGACCGTCAAAATATAATAGAAGATGAGATGGATAAACTCGTCAGGTCGGACGTCATGGAAGAGGTCAAGTTCTCGGACTGGCTCGCGAACGCCGTTCTGGCCCCAAAGGCCGACAATAAATGGCAACTTTACGTCGACTTTAAAGATTTGAACAAGGCCTGCCCGAAGGACTTCTTTCTACTCCCAAGGATCGATATTGTAATCGACGCTATGGCGGGGCACAAGAGACTCAGTTTCCTTGATGCTTATGCCAGCTACAATCAAATCCCTATGTATCTCCCAGACAAAAGTAAGACCTCGTTCATCACCGATCAAGGCACTTATTGCTACAAGGTCATGCCGTTTGGCCTCCATAATGCCGGAGCAACCTACCAGAGGCTTATCAATAAAATGTTCAAGGAAGAAATTGGGAACACGATGGAGGTGTATATAGACGACATGCTCGTGAAAATTTGTCGAGCTGAAGACCACCTCGACCACCTCCAAGCCTGCTTCGATAAACTCTGAGCTCATCGCATGAAACTGAATCTGAACAAGTATATCTTCGGCGTGTCCACTTGTAAATTCCTCAGCTTCATGGTCTCCCAATGCGGCTTCGACTCAAACCTCAACCAGATCAGCGCGATTCTAGGCATGGCCTCTCCTCGAAATAAGAAGGAGGTCTAGATGCTAACGGGTCGGTTGGCTGCCCTGAACCGATTCATCTCCAGGTCATCCAAAAAATGCCTCCCCTTTTTCAAAATTCTTCGGGGGAACAAGACATTCGAATGGACAGAGGAGTGTGACCGCGCCTTTGGAGAGCTGAAAAGATACCTTTCGTCGGCTCCCCTTCTCACCATACCCCAGAAGGTTGAAGACCTGCTACTTTACATCGTGGCCTCCCCGACGGTCGTCACTATCGCCCTTATCAGAGAGGATGCCGGTGTCCAGAGCCCAATCTATTGCTCAAGCTGTGTCCTAACCGATGCAGAAACACGATACACGAAATTCGAAAAACTGGCCTACGCCCTACTGATTGCCTTAAGGAAGCTACACCAGTACTTTCAAGCTCACACAATTATGGTGTTGACGGACCAGCCGTTGAGGCACATCCTCCACTCCCCTGACATCTCGGGGAGGTTGATGAAGTATAGCCTGGAGTTGGGTCAATTCCATATCGAATATCGCCCCAGGACAACAATCAAAGGGTAGGTCCTGACTCACTTTATAACCGAACTGACCTTCCCCGAGAAGGAGACCGTTCCTAACCTAGTTAATTCGAGCATACCCCCGAGAGCCCGGTGCGAGCCGGAGCCTTGGCCGAGCTGCCCAAAGACAAGGGAGACCTCAGCCCCAACTCTTGGCAGTTCTTCACCGACGGATCCTCCAATCAGAACGGCTCGGGTGTCAGGATGGTCCTCGTGGCCCCAGGTAGAGAAGAAATTGAGTACGCCCTCAGACTTGGATTCCGAGTTACAAATAATAAGGCTGAGTACGAAGCATTGTTGGTCGGACTTTGGTTAGCCCGGGAATTTAATGTAAGATCCCTTCTGGTAATGTGCGATTCCTAACTCGTGGTCAATCAGGTCAATGGTGATTACCTCGCAAAAGACCGGAGCATGATGGCCTATTTAGATAAGGTAAAAAACCTGACAAAGCTCTTCGAAAAGGTGAAATTCATACAAATACCACGAGAAGATAACAAGCACACCGACGCCCTGGCTAACTTGGCCTCGGACGAGACCGCGACGATATGCGCCCTAGATTCCGAGTCGACTTGGATGGACCCCATAGTGAGCTATCTTACCAACGGGATGCTCCCTAGTGATTAGGCTCACTCTCGAAGAATACGGTACCAAGCAGCGCGATACGCCCTCATCAACAGTATTCTTTATTGGAAATCTTTCTCCGATCCATATTCCCGGTGTCTCCGACCTGAAGAGGCTGATTACGTTATGAGGGAAGTCCATGAGGGGATTTACGGAAATCACTCAGGGGGTAGGTCCCTAATTCGAAAGTTTCTCCTGAACAGATATTGCTGGAGGACGAAAATGCTGGAAGACAAGGGAGAATTCGTGAAAAGGTATGACAAGTGCCAGTGATTTACCGCACACCCTCACGCCCCTCCGACCGAGCTGGTCCCGACGTCTAGCCCGTGACCATTCACCCTGTGGGGTATCGACCTTCTCGGCCCGTTCCCCCTGGGGACTGGCCAGAGAAAATTTTTGGTCGTTGCCATCGACTACTTCACTAAGTGGGTTAAGGCCGAGCCACTTGCAACGATCACCAAACAACAAATTCAAGACTTTGTGTGAAAACGCATGATTTGCAGATTTAGCATACCAAGGGCTATCATCTCCGACAATGGAAAGCAATTTGATAACGACTTATTTGCCGAGCTGTGTGTCGGGCTTGGGATCAAGACGAAAGTCTCCTCTCCCGGCCACCCTCAGGCCAACGGACAGGTCGAAGTCACCAACTGAACTATCCTGCAAAATCTGAAAGCTAGGTTGGACAAATCAAAGAGATTATGGGTGGAGGACCTATACCCCGTACTGTGGGCTTATCACACAATAGCCTGGACCCCGACCGGAGAGACATCCTTCGTGATGACGTTTGGTTCGGAGGCTGTAATCCCCATAGAGGTCAGAAAACCCTCTCCCCGCACGGCTCGCCCATTCGACCCAACTGAGAACTAGGTCAGCCTGGCTCTAAACCTTGACCTACTCGAAGAAAGGAGAGAGTGGGCTCAGATCCATCAGGCCACCTACCAGTAGAGGACGGCCCGGTACTATAATTGCCGCATCCGGCCTCGATCTTTTGAGGTTAGGGACCTTGTCCTAAGAAAGGTCACCCTAGCCACTAAGGAGCAAAATATCGGGAAACTAGCACCGACCCAGGAAGGTCCCTACCATGTAGTTAGCATAGCCCGGCCTGACACGTACAACTTGGAAACGGAAGAAGGGGCACCACTCGGGCACCCTTGGAATGTTGAACACCTCAAACGCTACTACAAAACCGATGATCGAAGTCCATAAAACTTGTCCTATATTTTGTATTTGATCTTACAATTGTTGTAATGGAAAAGCTTGCAGTCAATGAAAGGGGAAGCGTTTTCGGTTCAATTAAAATTCTATTTTCCGCAAAATAACGCGCCTACAGATCGGACCCTGAAAAAAATCATTCAGCTCGAAAAACTCGAACTCGACAGATCGTCTAGGGAGTAAAACGATCCCAAAACATCATAGGGCAGGATAGGGCATCCCTCTGGGTGCCAGAAGGCCGAGGTAAGACATCCTAAAGCCCTTTTCTCTATAAAGGCAGAACTGGGCCATCCCCATGCCAAAGGCCGGGCTCCAGCCATTAACCTGATAGAGGTAGCCTTCTAGCCTCGGGAATGATCTAGGGATGATACAAAATCAAAAGTCGCACCATGGAGAAGATCGACAAACCCAAAAAACTGGGCTGGTCAGATCATCTAGGGGCAAAGTGACCTGCAATTCGAGCAAAACACCAGCTACGGCATCTAAATTTCTTGTCCGGCAAGACACCAAGAAAGCCCGAACTGACACGGGCTCACTTGGTCGTCTAGGGGGCAAAATAAAAGAGCCATGTCCGGTAAGACACCAAGAAAGCCCGGATGACACGAGCCCACTTGGTCGTCTGGGGGGAAAAATCAAAGTGCCCTGCCTGGCAAGACACCAAGAAAGCCCGGATGACATAGGCCCACTTGGTCATCTAGGGGGAAAAATCAATGACAAGTAATGAAATTCTACCTACCACATAAAAGATGACCTCAATGGCTTGTTTAGGCTGACCTCATTGGTCATCTGGTGTTCAACCACAACACATCCACGAAGAATTACCGGGGAATACCAAGTCAACCACAACAGCTCGCTAAGCACGAGCTCCCCTGATTGACTAGGGGGCAAGGGCTGTGCAGATTGTCGGGCATAGGAGTCATGCTCCAGTCTAGCAAATCTTGGCCACTTATGATAATAAAATAAAAGTTCTTTTTTCAAAACGCCGTCAATCATCCAATAAAACAGACGCAAGAAAATAACGAGCAAAAAGATGTTATATTCAGATCAGATGGTCAAATTTACAAAAGGTGGCGGGGCTTCTACCCGCAATATACAAACTCGCTATCTGCTGGGCCGAGCAAAAAGAAAAAGAGAAAAAAAATAATTAAAACCAAGTTGGCTGATCACACTGGGCTGGTGACTGCTCGGTGGTGGCCTCATCCGCGGTCTCTTCCTCATGGGTTCCAGAAGGTTGGCTCGGCTCGGCTCAGCCTCCGGGATGATCGGTTTATCGCTCAACTCGGTATCCTGCTTGGCCTAGGCTTCAACGATGTCCTCGCTGGTTAGCTCGAGGGTTAGTTGAGTGTAGTCCACTTCCGGGAACCGTTGGTGCAAGGAGTTGATCGCTCCCTTGAAATCGAAACCGAACCCGATCATACTGATGGCGATGCGGTCCCAAAGTCTAGTAAATTCATCATTCTTCTTGTACAGGGCAACCGCATCAGCCCAAACTTTCTCAAGCTCGCCAACTTGGTCCCTCCGAAGCTCCTTAAGCTTTGACCTAGCAACGTCACCTGGAGTCCTCAGCCTTCTTCTCCACAGTCTCCTTCTCTTCCCGCAGGTGGTCCATCTCGCCAGTCATCCGCTCAATCTTGTTCTTATAGTGTTCCAGGAGTCGGATGTCCTTCTCCCTTGCTTGTGTTAGCCCGTCAACCATTTAGATGGCCTGGTGTAGGCGAGTACCGGCCTCCAGCGAGGCAAACACCGCCTGTAGAACCAAACCACGGTGTCATTAAAAGCTTTAAAAGGTTCCAAGGAATAAACCCAAACTGAGGAGAGTCACTTACCGAAAGTGAGTGCCAGTTCAGGTCGACACAAAGCTTGGTGTCGGACTTGTCGGCGAATCTTCTCCTATCCGCCGACGGCACCATTCGCATCTCAAATTGCCTTAGCACGCTCACATTTTGAGTCACCAGCTTATTGAGAAAAAGCCCGGACCAGATGATTAACTCTCCAAGCTTCTCGCTGCCCCCGAGCGGCTGCTCTTTACCTTGGACCGAGGTGGCAGGTCAGCTCTTCTTATGTCTTCCAGGCGGCGTATCGGACGTCCCCACCTTCCTTTTTCCCTTGTCTTTTTTAACGAGAGGGCGGGGTCTTTCTGGACGATCTATTAGTGCTCAACCCTTGCAGTGGCTGGGGTCTCGAGCCTCCTCGGTGTGGGGGCAGGCCTAACCTAGTTGGCGGGCCTCATCTTCTTAGCCCTCGACCTGGCCTGTATGCTCTACACGGCCTGCTGAAAGTCCACTTCTCTCTTCGCCATCCGGGCTATCGCAGCCAGGTCCATCTCTGAAAAGAAAAAACAAATAAATATATGATTCAGTCAACAACGAAGAAAATAACTGAAGTAAAATGACCGGGATGAGCTCTAGGCACTTACCATTTCGTGAATTCGGGTTTAATGTCGACACCGGCAGAGATGGGTTACTCCAGAAGTAGACGTCGTACAAGCACAACGTAAAAAGAGGACCGACGTTCATAAATGATATCCTAAGAATCACCTCATTTTCTTCTAAGATCTCCGAGATGGGCTTGCGTTTCCTCGTCACTGAAAAGAAAAGCGAGCTTGTTAGAATTAAAATCAGGGTAAGGGGAACGAGGTCCTAGCTGAAAAGGCTTACCCAGATCTCCTCAGTGCCTCTGGACCAAAAAATCGAACGACGGCTTCTCATCGGGCTCCCGCCTAGTACCTCTCAAGAAGAAGAACCCTGGCTACTAGTCTTTAATGGAGTCCGAGTAACCCTTGAGGAACTTTCGTTGGGTTGATAGATAAAACCAGCTCTTTCTATTGGGCATGGCCTTCTCCAAGAACAATGCATGGAATAGGTCGAGGAATGGCGTAATTCCCTCGGTCAGGCAGATGATATGAGTGACACGATCATGCAGATGTTGTTGGGAGAGAGCTGTGACGGACACAGACCCAAATCCCAACAAACATCCCTCAACCAAGGGTGGATAGAAAATCGCAACCCAACCTGCAATTGCTGGTCATAAACCACGATTAACCCCTCGGGTGGGTTGTATCCTCGGTCATCCATCCCAGCAGCCTGGAGCACCACCTAACTGGGGATCGCGTATTTGGTACGCAGTTTGCAGACTACTTTCTCCAAAAGATCAGAGTCTAACCTCCAGACCACAACGTCCGGAGGAACCTCACAGGTCGACCGACGGGAAGTCGTGCCCGCCTGGGGAGGACGCCCGGACGTAGATGGCCTAGCGATCGCAGAACCGCCGAAGGAGCACAACTCGCGCCCTGTCCGCCGTGACTCGCGGGATAGACCAGCCGCAGAGAGTGCCCCTACTCCGATCTCACCCTAGGACTCCTCGGATAAAGACGTCCACTGGACGGTGAGCTCCTGCTCATCTTTCTACCCGGAGGCTGGAGGAATAGCGGGGTCCAACATCGTCACAAACGAGCTGAATTCCATCTGGGCTCCCGGGGAGCATGCCACTATTACGTCTATTAAGGACGCACTATTCTCCGACCAGTCGGCCTCAGAAGCAGAATATGAAAAAGAAGATGAAAAGGAAAGAAAAAAAGAAGACAAAGGACAGGAAGAATACCATGCTCATGAGGTCAGTAAGAGCTTTCGCAAAAATCTGGTGAGAAAATTTGAAGAGTGGGTCGCGTATTTATAGGGTGCCGAGAAGTCATAATGTCGCGTCACAACGGCTTGCAGAGCTTCGATTCCAGCGCCGCAGCCACGTGTCGAGCATCTAAACGGACTGATAGTCTGGCTTCCTCGAGAAACCAAAAGGTGCATTTGACATATCAGTCTAACTCCTAGGAGACGCCAATGGACATGCCCTTTCGGGCTGTGCCACCTCGGTTCCACCGACCACTCTCTTTCAGTTCGGATGCTTACGCCGTGAGGCTTGACCACTAAACCCTCAGCGTCTCATGTTTTATTTCCACACTAAGGCATGGGGGGCAACTGATGTGGGTAAAGTCGGGCCACATCCACATGTCAACTACCAAGGACACTTTTTTCCATATCGCCAACCACCTCGTATCAGCCCGGTGTATAGACAGCCCGGGATGTTCTGTGCCCGGCGGCCACCGGAGGCCGGGGCATCCAGACCGATCTCCTGGTACGACGCTGACCCAGTTCATCTTCTCAGAAGGTCGGACATCGACCCATCGTCAACAGTAATGGGCCCAAGGCCCAAGCCCATAGCACTAATCTGCCGTGTCACCCACGCGCCTGACTGCTTACTGGTAATCTCAGCTTAAGGTCTTAATCTTGTTTATGCTAATCACACTTCCGCCTATAAGTAGGAGGCTTCTCCAACACTTTGGGGGATGAGAAAACCATTCTAGAGAGAGAAATTTCACCTCAGATCGGTAGACAGGTCGAGGTAACGGCAACTCTCCGACCTATATTTCCACCCCGTACTCTTACTCTCACGCTGGAGGGGACACGCTGGGAAAAATCCAGTTATCCTTTATGCAGGTGACGACAAGGAGCTCGGCCCGAACAACGGCCAGGAGCAAGAAAGAAAAACAAGACCCGGGCTCGGACCCAGGCCAAACCGGACCCGTCCGACCCGGTTATAGCATGCTATGATTATTCGGTCAACACCCCTTCTCACCCCTGATCCGAGAGTGTTCGGACCATACTACTGGTTGGACCAAATTCCGACACCAACAGTTTTAATTAATTTTAGTAGTATAGTAAAAAAGACAAATAAGTAATTTTATATTTAACATCAAAAGGAAGGGAGTGTGAGATAGTTTCCAAATAACAGAGGATATCGTTGTAGATTTTTCAAATAATAGCAGGATCACTGAAATTTACCTATATATATTTTGGTGGATGATTATTTTTATTATAATTAATTATATGTAACCATATATCTTCATCTTTTTCGTTGTCCCTAATTGTTTAGTAAAATTCTCTCTCCATCTATTAATTACATATAGAGTTTATTTAATTTCATGTATTTCAAAGAGTATTTTAACCATTCTTAACCAAATAACATAGACCATTAAACAATACAAATAATCTATTAGATTATTTTAAAACTATTATTTGAAAAAAAAAATCAAAATTTTAAAAACCACTCTAGGAGCTTATTTGCATAATATTCACCATTTTATAAAAATAAATATGAGTGATAATATTAATAGTTTTGGAGGTTAGCATAAATAATTTTTTAGGTCACAATTTTATTTTTATTTCTCAGTATTAAAATTTAATTTTGTTATACTTTATAAAATATATAAAACATAAAATTAAAAGATCAATTATACGTCATACTTAATATTCATATAAAAGAAATATATTAATATAATTTTTTTATAGATCCGCATGATATGCAGGTCTAAAACTAGTTTAAAAGTGAAAGCCAAGGATTGAGAATGAACCACAATAAAGTATTATCAATCTCTCCAATCCTATTCTCCATTTCAAATGAAGGGCTAAAATTCAACCAAAACTCATTATAGTTTTATTTATTACCTTCTTTCTCTTTTATTTTCACTATCTATATAATAATAGAAATAAAAACAACCACTACTTATTTTTTATTATCATAAAAAAAAAAATATTAGGTACAAAACCGATAACCTCTCACTCTTCATTTTCACTATATATAGTGAAAATTAAGTAATATTAGGATTAATCAAGTAAAATATAAGTAATATTAGTTAATAACACTTTTTAACTTGGCTTTTTATTATTATTATTATTATTATTATTATTATTATGTTCCTTTTTTTTTTTTGGCAATTTCTTTATTTTTCTATTTTTGCTTCTTTTTTTGCTTCTTTTTTTTTTTTTTTCAATATATATATATAATCTTGTTCTTTTCTTTTTCCTTTGTGGGTGTTGATACTGTGAGAAATCGCACTAACTAATTGAAGCGACCAAAAAATAAATACAATAAATAAATATTTTTCATTTACAAGCCAAACACACACCCAATTGTTATATCTCTTATTGTTTGATAATTGACATTGCACTAATCTTACTGGCTTAACATTTTTGTACCTTAATAGTTCAAATATTAGTTATACTAACAAAGAATGTACCGACATCATTTATATTAGTTCAAATATCAATTAGAAAGAATCTACGATTTATTAATAAAAATATAATAACTAAATCAAAATATAAAAAAAAAAAAAAAACAAATATCGTAATTATATCGAAGCGTGAAAAAAAAATAACCGATAGCCCATGCATAGCGCGAGCATACAATCTAATAGGAAAAACTAAAATTGAAAACATAACCTTTGGACCTAGGGATGTCAATGACTCGATTTCTGTCTGATTTCATATAAAACCAAAACCGTTAGACATATACCAAACCAAACCCGCCGTTTTGTTTTTAAACGATTTTAAAACCAAACCATTTAAATTTATACAAAACCAAAACCAAAATTGCGAAACCGTAAAACTATTTAAGGTTTTTCAATTTTATAAAAAGCCAAAACCAAAACTAAAATCAAAACCACGAAATCGTGGACCATCGTTTTTTATATATAAATAAAAATATAACCAAAATATAAAACATAAATTCCAAAAAATAAATTCAAATCACAAAACTATTAATTGTTACAATAAACTCACAATACTTAAAATAAATTATTGTAATCATAATGTTAGAGTAA
This sequence comes from Eucommia ulmoides, assembly GCA_016647705.1. Classification (NCBI taxonomy): domain Eukaryota; kingdom Viridiplantae; phylum Streptophyta; class Magnoliopsida; order Garryales; family Eucommiaceae; genus Eucommia; species Eucommia ulmoides. The sequence continues at coordinate 21,961,396 of CM028327.1, read as the reverse complement.
AATTAAATATACGGAATGATATATTAAATGAATGTGAATTATAGGCTATCAAATAAAATTAGACTAATTAAAGTGATCAATTTAAGTTTTGGGGTCTTAATTAATGTATTATAAAGTGTGGGCATTAATGTGTAGAGACAAGCGTAATTTCTATTTTTATAATGGGTTAAAAGAGAAAATATGAACAAACGTGATTGGTTATGAACAGACGCGATTGTTTACGAACAGACACGATTGTTTATAAATAGGAGTCATGGTCCCCAGATCACACAGCATTTTTCTATTCTTTTGATCCCCATTGATAGAGAGAAATTTAGATAGAAAACAAGTGTAGATCTGGAAGATCATAAAGACTCAGACTCGGATATTTCAACTTTCTTATTATGGATTTAGGTACGCTTCTGCAAATTCAGTATTTTTATTCTTGATGATTCGATATGAATGTTCTTGTTTGTGTGATAATTTTAACATAATGAAATTTAATCCAACATGTGGTATCGAAGCCATTTTATGTTGAATTATTGAGAATATTCGGAAGGAATTTTCTTCATATTAAGGCCAAAAATATTTTTTCCAAAAAAAGTTTAATATTTCTAGAAAAAATTTATATAGAAAACATTTACATTTCATTACGAATCCAACGATATAAATTTCATGAAATTTGGACTTGTGGTTGAATTTATATGATTTTTCAAAGTTATAGAAAATGTAGAATTTTGAATTTTCATCTCTATTCTTCTCTGGTTCTGGTTCTGGACAAGGGAGGAATACAATGTAAAACGATGTCGTTTCATTTATGTAATGAAATGATATGTCGATTCTTAATATTTATTAATTTACACATTATCACTTGACAGCTGCGTTGGTTCATTTGGCACCTCATTGTGGATGGTGGTTGGTTTTGGATTCAGGTTCAACTCTTAACAGCAGCAACCTACATATTTTTTATTTTTAAAAAATAAATAAATAAATACTTGAGATAAGTCTACTGGGATTCAAACTCTAGACATCCGGTGGCATAACAACACCCACCCACCGCTCAGGCAAGGCTAATTGGCTAATTAAAGTTGTTAGTATTTATATATAAATATGTTGAAGTTACAGTGCATTTATGCAATTTTAAATTCAAATATTGGTGTTTAAATATATATTTTGAGATTAATTAATTGAAACAACATATCACCAGAGTTACATCTCTTGTGAAAATTAATTTATTTTGAAATATAAAGGATTATGTGCATGTACTTTATGTGAATATTAATTGGACCAAAGAAAAATTAATATTTAACAGAATTGCATACACACCTATGGTAATAAACACGTGATGATTATTTGGTTTTACATATAAATAATAAATCGGGCCAAAGGAAGATTTATTATTCGATATGTTCTTATTATCAGTGTTTGATTACTACACCAAGATATCACTTACAAGTTAACATTTTTATCCAAAGATAAAATATTAATAGAGTGTCCGGTATCTTGAAATGGGGTTTGCCTTATTTGAATTTATTTTTGTTTTGAGGCTTATGTTATTTTGTTTGTTTATTGTTATCTAATTCAGCTATTAGTTCTACTTCTAATATTACTGCCAGCATTAATTCTATTCCTATGCTAAATAGCACAAATTTTAAGTCATGGCATGAGAACCTCCAAATAGTTCTTGGTGTCATGGGTCTGGACCTTGCGTTAAGGGTTCCTTCTCCTGCACCTCTTACTGATGAAAGTTCGTCAGATGAAAAGAGGAATTTTGAAAGGTGGGAGAAGTCAAATTGCATGTGTTTGATGATCTATTAAGAAGGTCATTCTAGAAGCATTCAGGGGCACAATATCGGAAACGATAGAGATAGCCAAAGAGTTCCTGGAAGAAATTAAGAATATATTTACCAAGAATGAAAAGGCTGAAACAAGTACTTTTTTGGCAAATCTCGTCTCAATGAGATATAAAGGTAATGGGAACATTAGGGAGTACATTATGGAAATGTCTCATCTTATTTCAAAGTTAAAAGCATATAAGCTTGATCTCTCTGAAGATTTGTTGGTGCTTTTGATATCTCTTCCCACACAATTCAATCAATTTAAGGTAAGCTACAACTACCAAAAAGAGACTTGGTCTCTTAAGGAGCTCATCTCACATTGTGTGCAAGAAGAGGAAAGGTTGAAGCAAGAAAAGATAGAAAGTACTCATTTGGCTGGTAGTTCCAAGGAAAAAAAAAGAAAAGAAATAAGGATAAAGAAGTTGCAGAGACTCCATATAAAAAAAAAAACATAAAGAAAAGAATATTGATGGCTGTTTCTTTTGTGGAGCTGCAGGACATAAGAAGAAGCATTTTACCAACTATCATGATTGGCGTGTAAAGAAAGATATATTTCTTAATTTAGTTTGTTCTGAGGTTAATTTGACTTCGGTACCAAAAGACACTTGGTGTATAGATTCTGGTGTAACCACTCACATCAGTATGTCTATACAGGGTTGCTTGAGCTGCCGAAAGCCAAATGATAGTGAAAGATACATCTTTGTAGGCGATGGCAAGAAGGTCGAAGTTAAGGCAATCGGGATGTTTAGGTTATTATTAAAGTCTGGTACTTATTTGGATTTGAATGAGACATTTGTTGTACCGTCATTTAGATGGAATTTGGGTTCTATTTCTGTATTGGACAAATTTGGTTATTCTTGTTCTTTCGGAAATAATAAATTTAGTCTTTTTCATAATTCAAATTTGGTTGGTACCAATTTTTTACCTTATATAGATAACCTTTATATGCTTGATACGGTTACTTCATATCATGAAACCTTGCAATTAAGTACTCGAGGTGTTAAAAGGAAATTAACCAATGAGAATTCCGCATCATTATGGAATAAGAGACTAGGTCATATCTCCAAAAGGAAAATTGAAAGACTTGTGTCAGATGAGATTCTAAATTCCCTTAATTTTGCAGATTTTGAAATTTGCACAAATTGCATAAAGGGAAAACAAACAAATATAAGGAGATTTGGTTCCAACAGGGCGACAGATATCTTAGAACTAATACATACAGATATTTGTGGGCCATTTCCTATGGTTTCATGGAATGGTCAACAATATTTTATCACGTTCATAAATGATTTTTCACGTTATGGTTACATTTATCTCATTCATGAAAAGTCCTGATCATTGGATCTGTTTAAATCGTTCAAAGATAAAGTTAAAAATTAACTCAACAAAAGGATTAAAAGTGTCAGATCTGAACTATGGTGGTGAATACTATAGTAGGTATGACGGTTCAGGTGAACACGTCCGGGCCCATTTGCTAAATTCCTAGATGAGTGCGGTATTGTCCCACAGTACACCATGTCAGATTCTCCAAGCATGAATGGTGTTGCTTAAAGGCAAAACAGAACACTGAAAGACATGGTAAGGAGTATGATTAGTCATTCTAACTCGCCAAAATCACTCTAGGGTGAAGCATTAAAGTCTGCAGCGTATATCCTTAACAGAGTACCAACTAAAGCAACTGGGAAAACCCTTATGAACTTTGGACATACAAGAAGCCTAGTCTAAAGCACCTACACATTTAGGGATGTCCAACTGAAGCAAGGCCTTACAGGCTACATGAAAATAAACTAGATTCAAGAATGGTTAGTTGCTATTTTATTGGATACTCTGAAAGATCCAAGGGTTACAAATTCTATGATCCTACTACTAGATCAATTTTTGAGATAGAAAATGCCCAATTCTTTGAGGATGTTGAGTTTGATGGGGGAGATAAGGTTAGAGATTTTGTTTTTGAAGAGGAATATGCTGATATTCCCACGGTTGTTATTGATATTGATCAGGCTTCTATTCCTGACATTATTTAAGAAGCAAATTCAAATCAAAACAATATCCAAGAATCTCCCATTCCAAAAGAACAAACTCTATGACCTCTAGAATCTATTCCATTGAGGAGATCAACTAGAGAAAGGAGAAGTGCAATGCCAGATGATTACATTGTATTTCTCCAAGAACATGAGTTTGACATTGGTGCGATGGAAGATGATCCAATCAATTCCGTCAAGCCATGAAAAGTTCTAAATCTCAAAAGTGAATTGATGCCATGAATAAGGAGATAAAGTCCAAAGAATCTCCCATTCTAGAAGAACAAACTCTATCACCTCCAGAATCTATGCCATTGAGGAGATCCACTAGAAAAATGAGAAGTACAGTGCTAGATGATTACATTGTATTTCTCCAAGAACATGAGTTTAACATTGGTGCGGTGGAAGATGATCCAATCAACTTCCGTCAAGCCATGGAAAGTTCTAAATCTCAAAAGTGGATTGATGCCGTGAATGAGGAGATAAAGTCCATGAAGGACAATGACGTTTGAGATATTGTCCCATTACCTGAAGGTGTGAAACACATTGGTTGTAAATGAATATTTAAAATCAAAAGGGATTTGAAAGGTGATGTGGAAAGATACAAAGCCTGTTTTATCGCTAAAGGCTTTACAAAGAAATAAGGCATCAATTATAAAGAGACTTTCTCTCTGGTTTCGTCGAAACTCTTTTAGGACAATAATGGCTCTTGTGGAGAACTTTGACCTTGAGCTTCATCAGATGGATGTTGAGATTGCATTTCTCAATGGTGACATTGATGAAACAATCTATATAGTGCAACCAGAAAACTTTGTGTTCGGGAGATGCAAAGAAAATGGTTTGCAAGTTAAAGAAATTCATCTATGGGCTTAAGCAAGCTTTTCGTCAATGGTATTATAAGTTTCATAAAGTTATCATCTAGTTTGGTTTTAAGATAAATTTAGTTGATGATTGTATATACCACAGGTTTAGTGGGAGTAAGCATATTTACTTGGTTTTATATATTGATAACATATTGCTTGCCACCAACGATATAGGCATGCTACATGAAACCAAGAGATTTCTATCAAAGAAAATTGAGATGAAAGATCTTGGTGACGCTTCTTTTGTGTTGGGTATACAGATACACTAAGATTCGCACTCGGGGTACGCTTGGTATATCACAAAAAAGCTATATCGATAAAGTTCTTAAAAGGTTTGGTATGCATGATTACAAACTAGGTGACACCCCTACAGCTAAGAGAGAAAAATTTAGTCTCAATCAATACCCCAAGAATGATTTTGAGATTTAAGAGATGCAAAAGATTCCTTATGCATCAGCAGTAGGAAGTTTGATGTATGCTCAAGTATGTACGCATTCAGATATTGCATACATTGTTGGCATGTTGGGTAGATACTTAAGCAATCCTAGAAAAGATCACTGGATAGCAGTCAAGCGAGTCATGAGGTACTTATAGAGAACAAAAGACTACATGCTCACTTATCGAAAGTCAAATCAGTTAGAGATCATCGGATATTCTGACTCCGATTTTGCTGGATGTCGAAATAGCATGAAATCTACTTCAGGCTATATCTACTTACTTGCTAGAGGTGTCATATCTTGGAAGAGTGTTAAACAGTCTATTATAGCATCTTCCATTATGGCATCTAAGTTTGTAGCTTGTTATGAAGCGTCCAATTATGGAATATGGTTACGAAATTTTGTCATAGGGCTGCGTATTCTGGATGGCATTGAAAGACCACTTAAGTTATTTTGTGACAATAAATCAGTTGTACTGTATTCCAACAACAACAAGAGTTCTACGAAGTCAAAGTTTATAGACATCAAATTCCTAGTTGTAAAAGAAAGAGTTGAGAGTGAACTTATATCTATAAAGCATATTGGGAAAAACTCCATGATTGCGGATCCGCTGACTAAAGGATTACTACCCAAGGATTTTCATGAGCATACTGCTCATATGGGTATGGTTTCTCTTTAGGATATGTTGTTTTAGTGGGAGTTTGTATTTAAGATGCTTTTATCTATAGATATATTTGTTATGGATATTATGGATTTTATTGTTATTTACTGCAGTAAAGTATTCAATTTTCATTCACTTTGATCTCACTAATGTTTAAGGAGGACCAGTTGGAAATAGGCATGTTAAGATCACATTGCATGAAATTTCCATACTACACATCCACACATGATCTTTTTCATTAGTTGCATTGATATATGTAATCATTAATGGGTCTAGTTACGAAAAGATGTAATGACGATCGCTTTGGTTCCGTATTGGTGTAGTTAATGGACAAGATTGTTAAAATGCATAAAGTTTTGATAGCAAAACTCATTAGCTCATTAAGTATAATTCACATTTATAAAGTTACATATATAGCCCAAGTGGGAGATTGTTAGAGTAAAATTAAATATATATGGGCTTATATATTAAATGAATGTGAATTATAGGCTATCAAATAAAATTAGGCCAATTAAAATAAACAATTTAAGTTTTGTGGCCTTAATTAATGTATTATAAAGTGTGAGTATTAATGTGTAGAGACAAGCGTAATTTCTATTTTTATGATGGGTTAAAATAGAAAATACGAAAATACGAACAGACATGATTGTTTACGAACAGACGTGACTGTTTACAAACAGACACGATTGTTTATAAATAGGGGTCATGGTCCCCGGATCACACAACGTTTTTCTATTCTTCTGATCCCCATTGTTAGAGAAAAATGTAAACAGAAAACAAGTGTAGATCTGGAAGATCATAAAGACTCAGACTCGGATATTTCAACTTTTTTATTATAGATTCAAGTACACTTCCACAAATTCAGTATTTTTATTCTTGATGATTCAATATGAATATTCATGTTTGTGTGATGGTTTTCACATAATAAAATTTAATCCAACACATAATTGTTAACAATATATATATATATATATATATATATATATATATATATATATATGTGTGTGTGTGTGTGTGTGTGTGTATGTATATGTGTGTGTGTGTGTGTGTGTGTGCGGGCGCGCGCGCGCACACATGCATGTGTATGTATTAGGAGTTAAAATGTAAATATATATATAAAAAGTTGGGGTATATATATCGTAAAAATATATTTAAAATATCAGTTTCATAATTCGGTATTATGGTTCGGTTTCATGCAGTTTCACAATTACTGTCCCAAAACCAAAATCAAAATCGCTTCGGTTGCTAATTTCAAAACCACAACCACAACGAAACCATTTAGTTAGTTTCAAAACCGGGCCATTTTGTGCAGTTTCGCTCGGTTATTCGTTGGTTCAGGTTTTTTTGTCATCCCTACTTGGACCGAAAGAGAGCAGAACAAATGCAATCTTTTTGCTCCTATTCATCGTGAACAATCTGTCATTTTCCTCCATTAATGTTCACAAAATTTATTCTTCTAAATTTTTCTCTCTTTTAACATTTTATTTAAATAAATTTTAAATGATAAATAAAATAAAAAACTATAAATGTCTATTTATTTTTTTTTAATGAATTTGACATTAAATTAGACAAAAATAATTACATTTTTAATTTTATTCTCTCTTGATATGATTTTTTTGTCGATAACTGTTATTAAAATTTACAATAATAATAAGTACTAGATAACAAAAGTACTAAACAAACCCTGCAATAGCGTGAGCCTTCGTGCACTGGACTGTATTTTTAACAAGTACTAAATAACAAAAAATGGGAGTTATTATGTTGGTTAAAAAACTAACATTAAAAATACAATTAAAAAACTAAAAATAAATAATAATCTTTAATAGTTAAAGTTTATTTATTTCTCCCATTTTAACATTTTATTTAAATAAACTTAAATATTATTTATAATCAATATAGTAATTTGAGTGAATTTAATTATTATTTATTATTAATATAGTAGATTGAATGAATTTTAAATATTTTTTTCACATTTGAAATAGTTATACTTTCAATATATTGATATTTTGGTGGGTTAATTTCACAAACATCCTCTATCATTCAAATTATATATAACAATAGGCTCTGTCATTAGAAAATATATATTAATCTCCTTGCCATTTTTGAAACCCAATAACAACACCACAAAATTCCTGCAAATTAATGGCATCCAATTTGGTACGACATATTTACCCTTTTACAATTTATTCTTTACATAGAATGAAAGTTCTATCCCTTTTAAATAAAAAATAATTTTTTAAAATAAAAAATGACAAACTATAAATGCTTCATTTATTAGAGTGTTTATTAAAAAAATAATAATTTATTTTAGTTTTTTATATTATTCATTTCTCTAAGTGTTGATATAAGTAATTATGTTTTTTTTCTTGCAACTAATTTCATATACAAAATGAGTAAAAAAGGACAAACATAACAAATGAAAAAAAAAAAAAAAACCCACAAGCCCATGAAACTATTACTACAAAAATCTTAGATGAGACTTCACCAAATAATTCAAAAAAATGTAACTAAATCAAATAGCTTTTGTATAAATTGTAACTAAATTTCATAAATAAAAAATATTTAATTTTTTGAATAATTTTAAAAATGATAATGGGCTTCAGTGAAAATTACTCATATTTAGGCTAACGATTGTCTTCATTCTAAGTAATTATAAATGACCTCATATTTTTGTCTCTTTCTCCCTTTCCAACCGTTTAATAAATTTATCTCTCAATCTATTAATTACATATAAAATTTATTCAATTTTACGTGCTTTAAAGAGTATTATAATAATTTTTAATCGAATAATGAAAACTACCAAATAGCATAAAAAAATGACCTATTATATTATTTCAAAACTATTATCTAAAAAATATAAAGTTAAACAATTAGACAAACCCTCTAGGAATTGTTTACTTAATATTTCCTATTTCAAAAAAATAACTATGAGTAGTCCATGTTAATAATTTTAGAGGCTGACATTAATTGTTTTCTATGTATTTTTTTTTAACATTTTTTAATAATTTTTTTTTCTACACTCATAAAATATATTAGATATAAAATTAAACGATTAATTATACTTACGTATAATACTCAAATAAAAAAAATATATACTCATATTTTATTTTTTTAAGACCCGCATATTATGGGGCTTTAAACTAGTTTGATGTAAAATATAAATAGGGTTTGTTAGATGGCGCCATTTAAATAGGGTATGTTAGAGCCATATATATCATTCTAGGCTTGTCGCACCGTTCAACAAGACACTATGTAAATCAAATTCCAAGTGGTCTAAATTCATTTGGATAAATATTTTATCTATTTGTACGAATATCTATTGAAAGTGCTTCTTGTTTTGGATGAAAGTAAGGATTTATACCATTTACTTCCCCTGTCATTTTGCACTAAATCAGATGTCTTCTTTATCCTTTTACAAATACGAGAGACCTCTTTTTAACCAACTGTTTTGTGTTAAAAGACATAAATATCCTTACTTCAATTTGAAAAATATTATGTTTTATTTTTAAAAAAATTCATTAGCACTTTCCTTATTTTTAAAATTATATTTTTTACCCTTAACTTTTTAAAATAATTATGGGATAATGATATTTTTGGCCCTGACAAATTAAGGGGCCAAAGTGTATTTTTTTCTTTTCTCACACCATCTTCTTCCCAATTCCTCTACACCGTTCACATTCCCATGAAAATCATCCATCATTGAAGTTGATTTTGGCTGCCACCATCCTCCATCTTATATCACCGTCAATTTACCCACCACCACCGCCACACTAACGGCGAACCAACACAGCCACATATACAACATATCTCTCTATCTCTCTCCTCTCATTGATCCATCATGGTATGTTAAAAAAAAAAAAAAAAAAAAGATTTCGGATCTGTAGATTCAAAACTCGTAGATAATGGTATAAAAAAATAAAAATAAATAAAAAGGCTTCTCCATTTTCCACTCAAGAACACAATACCAAACCCAGATCTTGAAAATTCCACAGGTGGCGACGATGTTTCAAATGGAGAACGGCATGGCGACCACGTTGGCATGACGGATATGGACGGCGACGATGATGGCGACATCGGTTGTAGATGAAAACGGTTGAAACTTACCATATCTTCTCATACATAGTAAGTGAGAGAAAGAGATCGTGTCACTAAAGCTGCAGAATCGGTGAGGATCCACAAGGTCGGTGACTGATCGGCGATTGTCAAATCTCCTAACCTACCTCACCACCTTCGATCTGTCGTCGTAACCTACACCATCCCTACCACCTTCGATCTATCACCGTGAAAGTGGTGACGGTTACAGAGGTGGTGGCCGATATGGTAGTGGTGGACATTGCGATGGTGAAGGATATGAAGATGGTGGTATTTTTGTGCACCAGTTGTGTCCTGTGTTCTCTCTTCATTCGCTAGTTCCTTAAGCCCAACTGAAATGGGTATTGTAATAGAAAGAGTAGTGGGTTTGGGTAGAAAGAGAAAGGAGATGGGAGAAGAGAGAGATACATATAGAAAGAGATCGGAGATGGTGGCAGTCGTTGGTGGTGTGGTGAGTGAGGTGGTAGCCACCATTTGGGTTGAGGAAGAGGATTTTCGTTTACAGCCCTGTAACGCCGCCATGACCACTGCGACCCTTCTCTCCCTCTGAAACCACATCCCACACAAATACCCACTCTCTCTCTATAATTCCCACCCACACACAGTAGCACCGTCACCTTAACCCACTCTTCAAAATTGCCTCAACTCTGTTTCTCTCCCCCTTCCCCCCCCCCCCCCCAACACACATTTCTCTCTTTATCTTCTGGGTATGTATTTTCTATTTTCATAAACCCACATCCCCTCTCTCTTTATGCACCGCCGCAGTCCCTTTTCGCCACCACCACCAAGTGTGAGCATCGACTGTCGTCAAAATTCGCTAGAGATGGAGCAGGGGTGGGGTGGGGTGGCTCACCGGGATGGGATGAAGAAAAAGATGAAATTGAAAAAGTACACAAGAGCCCTTTAAGTTTTTGAATATATATTTTTTTAAATAGGAATGTTAGTATAAAAATAAAAGATGGAAAAATATATATAAATAAAAATTAAAGGGTTATTTATGTATTTTATTTTTAAATTATTTAATTATTTTTAAATAGTTAAGGATAAAATTTTCATTATAATAAAATATTTATTAACAATTAGAGAAGTAAGTGGTGTTTGACCAAAATGATAAGGGAGTTGATTGGTATTTATAAATAGACAAAGGAAGCATGCAAAACGGTAAATGGTATAAATCCTTGAAAATAATTCTTATAAACAAATAAAAAGTGATCATCTTTTCTCTTTTGGTATTACTATGAATTCATCGGCTTTTTTTAGAGTTTCTGATTATTTTCTCAATTTTAAATTTTACATATATTTTCAAGTGATACTTTATTTTTTTGAAATTAATTAAATAAATTTTAATATATTCAGTTTTAAATGTTAAACAATGTTAGCAAAATAATTATTTATTTCGGTCGGCGGAGACTAATCCCTCGAGGTACTGTCAGGCGTCAGAAACGAAGACCTCTCCCAACAGAGCACTTTCCATACACAATTTCTATGGATTGATCCCGGAATTTTTGTTTAAGGAGCCCAAGCCCCTTCCGCTTAAACCAATTCATGTTGGTATATACGAACTTATTGAAAATAAAAAGAATGACAAAATATGCTTTCAGATTAGAAGTTAATTTTATACTTTTATTTTGTACTAAAAGTTATGTTGTGCCATTTTGCAGCTTAAAATTTGTAAATCGTGTCAAAAGACATTGTTTAGAATTTATTATGGATAAAAACTATAGCACTAGACACAGTTAATGCTGATTTAGGCGTGTTTAAATCCACACATTGTACTAATTTCATCGTTTAGTATTTAGTTTTAAGAATTAAATCTATATGTTATATTTAAAAGTGGAAGCCAACTCTTGAGAATGAACAACAATAAAAAAAAAATTCTATTTCTTTAATCCTATTCTTTTATTGGAATGAAGGGCTAAGATTAATTCTAATTTTTAAATATTATTTATTATTAATATAATAATTTTAGTGAATTTAATGATCTTTTATTATTGCAATAGTGGGTTCAAAGAATTTTAAAAGTTTTCTAATATTTCAAATAGTGAGATTTTACATTTAAATAAAATACATTTTTTTAAAATAAATAATAAACATTATAAATAATTCACTAATTAGACTTTTTATTTTAAAAAATAATTTTTAAAAACATAATTATATTTTTTTTTTCTCATATAGGTTTTGGCAAGAAAAATTAAAAATATATTTTCTTTTTTATACAACAAATTTCATATACAAAACGAGATTAAAAATTAGAAATATAAATATGACAACATCTATATCTATATAAAAAACTAAAATTGAAAGACTACACTTGAGAATGAATAAGAGTTCACAAAATCATTTATCTTAATTCTCCTTAATTTCTTTTTATTTTAACATTTTATTTTGTTTAAAAAAAATTAAGTATTATTTAGCATTAACATAATAATTTTAGTGAATTTAATTGTCATTTATTATTGCAATAATGGGTTCAAAGAATTTTAAAAGTTTTCTTATATTTCAAGTAGTGAGATTTTCTATTTAAATAAAAGATAAATTTTTTTACAGTACATAATAAAAAAATATAAATAATTCACTTATTAGATTTTTTATTTAATTTTTTTTCCTCATATAAGTGTTGACAAGAGTAATTAAAAATTTATTTCCCTTAAAAAAAGGCTTAAAAATTACAAACATAATTTTTTAAAAATCATGTAACAAAACCTAAAAGTGGAAGGCTAAGTCTTCAAATTAATGTGAGCACTCTAACACTATTTTCTTTCTTTCTCAAAATTTTGAGTATATTTAAATTAGTAAATGTATTTTTTTAATTAATTTCATTGTCATAATTCTACTAATTAATTCATTGTCATAATTCTACTAATTAAATTTAGTTTTTAAAATTGAGTTATAATTGTTTATTGTCTTTTCTTCTTCCTTCTATAACATCCAAATTCATTGAGAACTCACCATTTCAATCTTCTTATTTCTCAAGATTTTGAGTAAATTTAAATTACTGAGAGTATTTTTAAATTAATTTCATTGTCATAATTCTACTAATTATTTCATTATCCTAATTTCGCTAATTAAGATTAATCTTGAGAATTGAGTTTTAATTGTTCATTATCTCTTCATTTTCCTTCTATAACATTCCAACTCATTCTTTACATTTCATCTACTTGCATGTATAATTCGAAGTTTAAATTCCAGCACAACTTAGAATTTAGAAAGACTTCATAACAAAATTTTAGAGTTTAAAATTTGAAAAGACTTCATAACGGCTCCTAAAATATCCTACTGCTAATATGTGGGATTTTCATTATTTCATGGTCATCACACATTTCTCTCCTCCTCATTCATATGCTATCTCTCTCTCTCTCCCCTAAGTTTCGTCAACACGTATGATTTCTATTTTTTCTCTGTCATGTAAGGAGAAGAGAAAAAAAATGAGGACACAATGGTGGTGAAGGTTCTGTTGGACACAATGGTGCAGGTGAGAATATGGATGGGATGTAGAGAAAAAAATAGGGAATAGCGTGATATACAAATGGATTCATGGATTTTCTTCCAAACGGTAAGCCCCAAAGCTCACTTTCATTTTTTAATGCTAAATGTAAAGTTGATTTGATGATCAAGATTTAAAAATGAACTTTCTTATTTTCTCCGATACACATTTGATTTACTTATTTTTTTCTGCTTTGTTTTTAGAAAATATTATTGTGGATTGACAATGACAAGTGTTGAGTAAAAATTAAAAAAAAAACAGGATTTTGAACTATAATGTTTTATTATTTTTATATTTATCTAGTAAAACTAATTGAAATTTTTAATTTGATTTGTGTTTCAATTTTAGTGATAGGTTTGAAATGGGCGAATCAAGAAAGAAGAAGTCATGTTTATTCTTCATATTTACATGAAATGAGAAAATTCTTACATTTATTGACTTGGGTTGTTACAAAATTTTCTTCTTAAATCGTTAAGATATTTGACATTTTCATACGATATATACTACTTAATTGTTAATTTTAATTCGTTTTAGTCTTATATTTATTTTGTCTTAGTGTTTATGACATATTTCTTTAAACAATTATTTCTTTGTGTTGATAAAAGTAGGTGTGACAATGGACTAGATTTAGTTTAGTTTCAATAGAAAACAAAATCAAAATCCTTAAAAAATCTAAAAAGAATACTTAAAAAATATAAGCTTAGAAAATTAATGAAGGATAATGGAAAATTGCTCTTCTTAAAGACACTTTTTTTTTTTAATTGGGTGAGTTCTCTCATTTATTTATTTCTATTTTCTTCTAATAAATTTATGGTTTTTGTAATTTGCGCTTTGAATGCAATGTTCTTTTCATATTCTAATTCATTGCACCATTGTAAATTCCTATCTCAATGAAGAGCCATGTAGTTGGGATTCTTCAATTACACTTCTAAAATTTGACATTTACAACAATCAAACTAAATTAAAGTAAGTAGTTTATACACTTTCACAAAATAAATTAGAACTAAAATTATAAAATTAATTATGCGTCATATATAATATTCACATAAAAAAAAATATTAATAGAATTTTTTTCAAGACCGGCATTATATGCGGGTCTAAAACTAGTACACTTAAATTAGCAAGCCAATAATTTAAGGTATAATTTAGACACTATTTTCTTTTCTATAATTGGAGTGCAATACAGCTAAAAAAAAAGAAATTTTATTATATAGTCCTCAAGAGATGTACAACTCATAAAATGAACCCTTCACCTAGAACAATAAATTTTTTGGTTCTTATAAAATAGTCTCTAACATTTGCCCTCCAAATGATATTATATTTACAAAATCATGTCATCCGAGCTATGTAACCGTTTCATTTATGGGAAGTGCACAGTTCCCCAATATATCCCCCATCATTTGGAAAACCGACTACTATGAACCAAATCCCTATTCAAAAAATAAAAATATATAAATCAAATTAATATAGAAAAAATCATCTTTCTAATGATATAATTTGTAATTTTTTTGAAAAAGAATGTGAATTTGTGAATGTTCATATGACCATTAAATATGGATAATCTATCCAGTGTAAAACATTTATAAAAACAAATCTAACAAAGCAACATTCACCATAAAAGAGTACAAAAGATACGGTAAACTCACGTGTTTTTCTATTGAGAGAGCCATAAGTATATATACAATATTTTACAAGAAAAGGAAAAACATAAAATGAAAATGAGCATAGAAGGCAAGTTAATACGTACAATTCATTTCATGTTTTCATTCCTTATAGATCATTCCTTATGCAAGTCTTCGTTGGTCTTCATTCCCTATAGATCAAACCATTGTGGAAGGTAATAAGTACAAGTCATTGCACGTCTTCATTCCTTATAGATCATTCCTTAATTATTCTCAAATCACATTGGTTTTTATTCCTTATAAATCAAACCTTAATTATTTTCCTTAATAATTTTGGTTTCCTTAATACACCAAGTCCAAATTTAAACATCCTCCAAAATACGTCATCAAGAAATAAACATTCAGATTTGGGTATGTCATATGACCATTCAACATAGATATTCAACTAGATCTATTCCAGTGCAAAACATCTACAAAAAAATAAATTGAAAACATTGACAAAAAACAAAAAATAAAAAATTTACAAAAAACTAAAACGAAAAAATTGACAAAAAACATAATAGAGTTCGTTGGTTTAGAGAGAGGGAGAGATCTGAATGTTCACTTATCTGTTTGAATGTTCATCTGTTTGCCCCCAACCTTGTGGCTCTCATACTTCCAGATCTGGCAGTGAAAAATAACATAATAGAGAGGGATGACAGTAGCCATCGAACATTCACACTGTAAAAAATTTACAAACTTAGCTGCCTAGAACGGTGGCGGAAAGGATGAAATTGATCGGCGACAGAAAGGATTTCATCGGCGATGGGAGATGACGAAAATTAATCAGTGACGTCGACGAGCACGGGAACGAAATTCATCAGCAATCGGGGTGGACGAAATTGATCGGCAACTTCGACGAGTGGTAGGGGCGTGAAACACGCCACTACTTACCCTCGCAAGTATACGAGGTCTAAGTTTTAATATAGTGGATCTTGAAGATCGGATATCGTTCCCACAGAAAAAAGTGTGAATAATTGAATACCGCAAGTTACGTAGTCTCATGTTATCCTGACGATGAAAGAAATGATTTAAAATTAATCTAAGCTAAACTACAATTAGTGGGTTAATCTTAACTAAGTTGATTAATTAGGGATTGATTTCGTTCACTTAGTACATGTTTGATTTCGTTCAGTTAACAATAACGGAGTTTAGGTATCCGACAATCTGGGTTCGTAAACTCCTCTGCCACCTCTTCTGAATGTAAGACGGGGGAATACGCGACTTCGTGTCGATGAAGAGGTCCCCCTCAATATCTTAACGACTCTAAGTCGCGTGAGTCTTGACCCAACGTCATCGATTGCACACTAACTAACGCCCTCCTAGGTCGTTAGGTCGTAACGATGTGTTTACCCTAGTCTGAATCCAGGGTTACCTCTCCCGAGTGTCAAACCCTAGTTTCTCAAATCCAACCCTAATCCCATTACAAGTATACTAAGATCGTCATCAAATGATAAACACAATCGAACTTAAAAGCAACAACCGTTAAATAAACATATATTAAACCAAACGAGTATTTATACAACTACATCTTTCCCTAACTAATCTTTAATTAAACTAACATGTTCTTAGCCAATACAACATTAAATCAAAAGGAGATCATCAATATCAACAATAAACATTAAATACAAAGATGAAAACAAGGGAACAAAAGCCAAATCTCAAAGTGGAGTAGTCCACTTTCGCCAAAGAACAATCATCCCGAGCTTCCTCTTCTCCATTGATGAACTTCCTCTTCTAGCTCTTCAAGGATTAGCCAAGAACACTCTCTAAAACTAATCTAATCTACTTTCTAAATTATCTAAACCTAACTAAGGTGAAAGGAGCTCTCAAAATATCAACCAAGCCTCCTCTCACACGTCTAAGGCTTTTTAGGGTTTAGGGGAGAAAAGGGTTTAATAGGTAAGGTTTGGAAAATATCTTCAAAACATCTTAAAATAGATATTTCTGCGCAGAGTGTCACCGCCTAAGCGGTGGTTCACCGCTTAGGCAGTGGCTTAAGTCGGTTAAGTTTCTATCGGATCTTCGCCTAGGCGGTGGTTTCTCCGCCTAGGCAGTAGCTGTTGGCATAACAATCTGTCGTTTTCTCGCCTAGGTGGTGGTTCAGCACTTCAGCACTCCAACATTCTGCCTCTTTTCCGCCTAGGCGGTGGAACTTCCGCCTATGGTCTTCATTCACCGAAACCCTGTTTTTAACATTTCGTTCACCGTTTCTCCACCGTTTTCACTTGTTTATCGCCCTTTAACATCCCTTCACCTGTTTTACACTAAAACACAATTAAATATAACTAATACGCTTGAAAACTAACAAATTCGATTTCAAAATAGATAGGTTTTTCACACCTATCAATACCCCCAAACTTAGAATTTTGCTAGTCCTCGAGCAAAACACTAACACTAAACTAAAGTAACTAATAAACTAACCAACTAAAAATGAAAAACTAAACTAACACGAAAGAAGTATATGCATGTGAATATAAAGTTCAATCGAAAAGACCAATTTGTTCCTCACTCAACATCCCTAAATCTGATCAAGTTCGGGAGGTAACCCACACCAAGTGGTGTTCTAGAATTTCAATGATCAATAACAATAAAAATCATTCTAGATCCGTTTGAAGTGTGTGTGTGAGAACTTAAATGTGTAACTAGTCAAATACCGGATTCTATTATTCAATCGTTAAACTCATAACTTAAACCGTTGAAAGATTTAGGAAAACCATACGCTTGATTAGAGTCTACTATCTACTACTATAGGCTCGGATATTAATAGAAATCAATAAGGCTAGGTTTGGCTTTTGGAGAATGACCACGGGTATCATTAGTTTTGAAAATAGATAATCATTTGAATTGAATGATACCCGAGGTAAAATCGCTTGTCGCTATCCTCTCTCATGACCCCACATTCTTAGAATACAACTCTGAATAAGAAATAAAAATCCTTGTATTCACTTGTCAAAAGAGAAGATAATGAAAACTATATTCATGGGTTTTTTTTTGTTTTTTTTTTTTTTTTTTACAACATATTCCTAAATTAATTTGAATTATTACAGTTTTAGGAGAGTGTAAAAAGAAGTTAGTGAAACACACCCCCAAACTTATTCGAATTTATAAAATTTTAAGAATATATAAAAAGAAATGGTAGAAACACACCCCCAAACTTATTTCAGGAGCGTGCAAAAAGAAAAACGAAAGTGACAAGTGAATACACTAATACCGAATCAATAAAAATTTATCAGAAACCCTACCGCTCACTTGATTTCACTCAATTTTGAAAATTAGGCTTAGCGACATTGGGTTAGGAAAAATTTAAATGAAAAGAGTATTTGAACGTTTTCAGAATTGATTACGTTATTGGCTTCGACAGGGGAAATAAGGAATGGAAATTTTTAGGTTAGCTATAACAGTTCAAGTGAAAAAATGACGGCCTAAATCACATCTACGGAATTACCTTACCTAGGATTCCGCCTCAAGTTTTTCCCAAATCAAGTTCTAGTTTCCTTATTTTCTATCATAAGCTTAATATTGAATAATCAACGTCTAATCGTTCAGATTATTATACATTGAGTTCAAATGTCGTGCAATTTTTGGATCGAGATAATTTTTACCCAATCTACATGCTAAGCACACAAAACACACAAGGAAGGTATTACCCCCGACCTCAATATGCAATTAGGGGATAATTCTCATCATCGGGTTTTGGCCCAAATGAACTCAATATCTAAACATACAAATACAACTTTATACATACATAATTCTAAACTAAATCTGACACTAACATACATTAATTAATCTAACACTATTTATGCAAAAACAAAAATTAAACTACACTAAACTAAAAGTTTAAAAACTAAAACATTCATAATAAAATACATACATAAACATAGATTTGTACATCAAAAAAAATTTGCATTCTGTTCAAAAAATAATAATGGTTCATCATTTTCTACAAAAAAATCAAAATGGATGAACATCCACTAAACTATTCATCCATTCCATACCAATACATGCTTGAACAAAAGACGTGTTCCACTGTCAGTGAACCCAATAAACATATAGCATTAATGCATACAAAATGGCTTGAACACAAACCTAAGGAATAAGACTTATTCCCTACTGTTCACCTGACAGGAAATTCCTCTCCACCACCATTAAGTCGGAATGGAAATTATGGCGGTTGTAAAAAGTACGGCGGCAATGCCGAAGCGGTCGCACATGTACCTGTGGATTTGATCTGACGCACACACTAATTACAACGTTTCAACAAAATATGAAAAATATAGCATGCAATTTTGTTTCACACAATTTAACAATCCGTAGAGACTAAGTTATCACCAAAAATCAAATCAAAATCCCAAAGTGATAAAGAAAATCGCAAAAATGGGGTTGAAAATTGATTTGTGGTGGATGATTCGGGGTGGGAATCACAAATTTTGTTAATGGAAGGATGATTTTTGAGTATTGGAACGGTTTGGAAGTGAGGTTTTAGAGAGAAAGTGGAGGTTTTTGGGGAAGGAGCCTTGCGATTTTCAATTTTGAACGAATGGGATGTTTTCACTGCAGAAGGTCCACCGCTTAGGCGGTGGATCCCTTTCTTTTAAAAGAAACCTTTTTTGATGTTTATTCGCCTAGACAGTAGTTTCTCCGCCTAAGCAAAGTTACACCAGTGTGAAAACTTAGCCAACTGCACTATTTTCGCCTAGGCGGTGGAGCGTGTTTTGAAAATTTGTTGCCTCCGGTATTTTTACCGCCTAAGCGGTGGTTCACTGCTTAGGTGGTGGGCCGTTTTTTCTGAAAAACACACAACCTATATTTTTACCGCCTAAGCGGTGGTTCACCGCTTAGGTGGTGGGCCTGCAGCTCCTACATTCATGTTTTTCTCAAATTTTCAAAATACGGCTCCACCTCTTGCGTTTTCACTTCGCTTGTTCAACGTGTTTAAACTTAAAACACTTCCCTAAGCGTCCACATTCCTAAATTCACTTCCGAACACGTTCCAAAGCCATGCCGACTTCCAAAAAGAATAAATAATAAAATAAATAGTAACAAAAATCGGGTAATTTGATACCCTGAGTTTCATTTCAAAAAAAAATGTAGCGCTTGAGTTACCGTCCCCAGCTAGACTTTCGTGTTACTAAGTTTTTTTTCACCAAAATTCCCCATAGATAAGGAATTTGGGCTCAAATGCTTAGTCGGATCAAGATCATGGCTTGAAGTTGGCTTCTCCTCTCAGTCCTTATCATTTGCAATAAGCTCAATCTCGGGATTGAAAATTAATAATTCCAATCTTCTTCATCGTTTCTCGCACGGCTTGATCTCCTTAACACAATGAAATAAAAATTAAAAACAAAGCAAAATAAATGTCAGGATTAACAATTGACCACTTAGTCACAATATCAACTTAAAATTCACACTAATCCCCGGCAACGGTGCCAAAAACTTGGTACGTTGACGGGACTAGAATACGATACATTTGCTTCTCCTATTTAAAACTTAAGTCCAGAGCCGTTACCGCGTTTTTCCTGCAATATTCAATAAAATTCACACTAATCCCCGGCAATGGCACCAAAAACTTGGTAGGGGCGTGAAACACGCCGCTACTTACTCTCACAAGTATATGAGGTCTAAGTTTTAATATAGTGGATCTTGAAGATCGGATATCGTTCCCACAGAGAAAAGTGTGAATAATTGAATACCGCAAGTTACGTAGTTTCATGTTATCCTGACGATGAAAGAAATGATTTAAAATTAATCTAAGCTAAACTATAATTAGTGGGTTAATCTTAACTAAGTTGATTAATTAGGGATTGATTTCGTTCACTTAATACATGTTTGATTTCGTTCAGTTAACAATAACGGAGTTTAGGTATCCGACAATCTGGGTTCGTAAACTCCTCCGCCACCTCTTCCAAGTGTAAGACGAGGGAATACGTGATTTCGTGTCGACGAAGAGGTCCCCCTCAATGTCTTAACGACTCTAGGCCACGTGAGTCTTGACCCAACGTCATCAATTGCACACTAACTAACGCCCTCTCGGGTCATTAGGTTGTAACGATGTGTTTACCCTAGTTTGAATTCAGGGTTACCTCTCCCGAGTGTCAAACCCTAGTTTCTCAAATCCAACCCTAATACCATTACAAGCATACTAAGATCGTTATCAAATGATAAACACAATCGAACTTAAAAGCAACAACCGTTAAAGAAACATATATTAAACCAAACGAGTATTTACACAACTACATATTTCCCTAACTAACTTTTAATTAAACTAACATGTTCTTAGCCAATACAACATTAAATCAAGAGGAGATCATCAATATCAACAATAAACATTAAATACAAAGATGAAAACAAGGGAACAAAATCCAAATCTCAAAGTGGAGTAGTCCACTTTCGCCAAAGAACAATCCTCCCGAGTTTCCTCTTCTCCATTGATGAACTTCCTCTTCTAGTTCTTCAAGGATTAGCCAAGAACACTCTCTAAAACTAATCTAATCTACTTCCTAAATTATCTAAACCTAACTAAGGTGAAAGAAGCTCCCAAAATATCAACAAGCCTCCTTTCATACGTCTAGGGCTTTTTAGGGTTTAGGGGAGAAAAGGGTTTAATAGGCAAGGTTTGGAAAATATCTGAAAACAGATATTTCTGTGCAGAGTGTCACCGCCTAAGCGGTGGTTCACCGCTTAGGCGGTGGCTTAAGTCGGTTAAGTTTTTGTCGGATCTTCGCCTAGGCGGTGGTTTCTCCGCCTAGGCAGTAGTTGCTGGCATAACAATCTGTCGTTTTCTCGCCTAGGCGGTGGTTCAGCACTTCAGCACTCCAACATTCTACCTCTTTTCCGCCTAGGCGGTAGTCTTCATTCACCGAAACCCTATTTTACACATTTCGTTCACTGTTTCTCCACCGTTTTCACTTGTTTATTGCTCTTTAACATCCCTTCACCTGTTTTACACTAAAACAAAATTAAATATAACTAATACGCTTGAAAACTAACAAATTCGATTTCGAAATAGATAGATTTTTCACACCTATCAACGAGCACGGGGGAGGAATAGGATTAGGGTTTCGTCGAGCATAGGGACGAAATTGATCAGCGATGTATGAGAGCAAACGTACGGCAGACGACGGCGGTTCAGTATATATAGAGAGAGATGATGGGGCTGTTGACATTTGCTCAACTAAAATGAGGGATTAGGGTTTCTATTTACCCCTATATATAAGGGGTAAACATGTCCATTCATGTTCGTGAAAGGATTGAAAAATAACTACGTTTTGTTAAAAGACTAAATAATAACCTCATTTCCGTAATAGTTTATTAAGGAGAGAGTATGGAATTTGGTCCAAAAAATAAAAATCCCAAAAAATAACTTACTAAACTAAAATAATTGTATATTTCTTAGTTCAAACAAATAATATATAAGTTTTATTAAATCATAGGTAGATGAAGAAATATACAAATCGATTCATTAAAAATAAGACAATTAATAGGATAATTTTGACAACTAAATACTTTTGCAACAAATTAAGGAACTACGGTGGCGTTTGGTTAGTGTTTATGTTTTTCTGTTTCTACTTTCAATAAATTAGGATGGGATAAGATGAGATGGGATGCGAATTCTATATCTATCCTAGAGTATTTCGGAAATAGAAACGTGTTTGGTAATGACAATTGTTCTGAAATTGTTTCTTTTAGTTTATGAAAACAAAAATAAGAACCATATTTGCTTGCAACATTTGCTCTTATTTTCTTCTTTAAATGTATAGCGGGTAGTGGTGGTGGCCGGCGAGGTGATAATGGCCAGGGGGTGGCCGACGGGTGGTGGTGATGGCCGGCAAGTTAGTGGAGGGAATAGTTTTGTGGGAGTGAATAAAATTCAAAATTTATTGGTTTCTCTAATTCTAAAGGAATTCAAAAATAGTTCCAGATTATTCCCAAAATTTTAGGAACAAAAATGTGTTTACTAAATGCGTTTCTGTACATGCCAAAATTTTGGGAGTGGGAACAAGAATCAAGAAAAAAAAGTAATCAAATGAGGGTTAAGTCCCAATTTGTTTAGCATTAATTTATACTCTCAAATTCTTATTTTTATTCCCAGAATTTTGAAATTTAAGAACAGAAACATGTTTTGTTAACATGATGAGATTAATTCCAAAATTCTTGGAATTTTCAAAAACAAAACAAAATGTTTTCGTCATTCCTTCCCAACTCATTCTCCCTTAAAATGATAAGGTCGGTATTTTTAGAATTCTTAATTTCAAACCTAGTTAGCCTCAAATATAGAGAAGTGCTTTTTTTTTCATCAATTTGGACCAAGAAAAAATAAATAAAGTATTTTTCTTCAATTATTTTATTTAGTTGTAATTAATTTTATAAATACGTTTTTATTTTGCTATAATCTGTGAAAATGATAGCTTAAAAAAAACATGCAACTCTATCATTTACATTTAAAAAAAAAAGAACTAATGTTGTAATCAAATGTTATTCTTTAGTTTTATTCTCACTTTAAGAATAATTGTCATTATCAAACGCATTTTTATTCCCATAATTATGGAGAACTGAAACATAATTCTCATCCCTATTTTTTGGGGAGTAGAAATAGAAAAACAGAAACATTAACGAAACGCCACCTGACATTTCAGGATCAATTTTAGGGTCCAATCTTTCATTCATTTTTCAAAGCTATCGGTGGAGAAGATGAAGAAGAAAATGTAGCAAAAGAAGCAATGGTAGTTCTTAAAACTCTAGAGGAAAAATGCCTTGGGGACAAGAAGTTCTTCAATGGCAACACTATTGGGGCAATGGACATAGCTTTTGGATGGATTTCTCATTGGTTTGAAACCATGGAATAATTAATTGGCATAAAAGCGTTGGAGCCAAACACATTGCTTGCCCTCCATCAATAGGTGATGAATTTCAAGGAGGTTCCTATTATCAAACAAAATCTTCCTGATTATGAGAAATTGTTGGCACATTTCAAAAGCTTGAGGGATGGTTTTGTCAAGAAAGATCTTTGATCCAACAGTCAGATTTCGAATCCAGTTCCATTTGCTTAGGTGGCGTTTGGATAGTGTTTCTACTTTTCTGAACCCAACTGGGATAGGTTGGATTGAGAATTTTGTTTCCTACTGAGAATAGAATTGCGTTTGGTAACGACAAATTTTTGTTTCGTACTAGGAACAGAATCACATTTGGTAATGATGTTATTCTAGAATTGATTTCATGAACCAACCCTAGAATTGATTCAACCAAACCCTCAAATTCAACCAAAATCCCCAAATCAAGAACAAAACCCTAGAATTGATTTCATGAAATTCAACCAAACCCCTAAATTTAACCAAACCCCTAAATCAAGAACCAACCCAAAACCAAAATCAAGAACGAATCCTAAACCTAAATCAAGAATCAAACCCCAAACCGATTTCGTGATGAAATCGAAATCGCAAAGTAAAATGAAAATCGTAATCGAAATCGATTTTAATTTTGAAATCGAAAATCAAAATGAAAATCGAAATAGAAATCGTAATTGAAATCGATTTCGATTTCGATTTCAAAATCAATTCAAGAACCATGGCGAGGAGATCTAAATTTGTAACAAAATTAGTAACTAAATCTTTGAAACCCTGTTCGGCAAACACGATTTGCTATTCGTAACTTCGCCGATGATGGCAGAGAAGACGATGGCGATAGAGAGACAACCGCGACATGCAGGCAATAGGTAGACGAAGACGAAGACAACGAATAAACATCATGAAAAATAAGGAAGACGATAGTGACGAGAAGAGGAGGAATAACGATTGATAGGAGAGGAAAGGAAAATGCGAGGACACACGGACGAAGAGGCGAGGACGAAGATGAACCGACGAAGACGAAGAGGCAAGGACGAAGATGAACTGATGAAGACGAAGACACAAAGGGAAGAGAAAAATGAAAAATAAAAACTCTCGTATTCAGCTAACAGAAGTTGAACATGTCTCATTAAAAATAAAAATAAAAATTCCAAGCGTGTCCCTTGGATTGGGTTGAGTTTTTTGGGCATAAAAAAAACAAGTTTTTTTGTTTCTCATTTCCTTAGGATGTTGAGAATCAATTCTCATTTTTTAGGTTGGGTTGGGTTGGGTTGGGTTGAGTTTTGTGTTGCCAAACGCGTTCCCGAAAATCATTTCCAAAATTTTTGAGTTGGGTTGGGTTGGGTTGGAATGGAAACACTAACCAAAGAGGGCCTTAATGTATTTGATGGAAGTGCTTCTATTTTTCTATGCCTTTGTGTGTTCTATTTGAATTTTTCTCTTGTGAATGCACTTTTTTGGTTTTTATGAATAGTTGTATACTATGTCACGAATAAAGAAAAATAATTCAAGGCGCTAGAGTTATTTTGGGATATGATTCTTAGAATAATGATTCTAAAACTAAATATTTAATTAGTTATAGAGAAGAAATAAGAAAATAAAATCAAATAAATCAATATCATTGGTTATAGAAACATTTTAGATTAACAGATTACAATATAAAATTACATAATCGAAATTTGGATTACAGTGTAAAAACATTTTAGATTAATAGATTATAATATAAAATTACATAATCGAAATTTAGATTATAGTGTAGTGTTAAAATATCCAATATAAAACAAGATAAACAATAAAAAATTATGAAAACACTCACTACATTACCGAACTGAAACTAAAACTAATAAACAAAAAAGAAGAGTTCGGGGCAATCGTTTGACAATTTCTGCTTAAAGCAAATTACGCCCTTGCTATGATGCTTACAGTTTTTATTGAGCGTCTGCTTCCCAGAATACAACGATCGGTAGCTACTGATATCAGGACGAAAAACTAAAAGCTCAATGAACAAAAAATGTTCTCACTCTCAAAAAAATTGAATTCTAAAGAAAACTTGAATACAAAACTTAAGATTTGATGGCTACATGTTGAGGAATCTTTGTCCTTTTATAGAGAACATAATTAGTAAATTAAGACAATGAAGAGACCATCTGTTACAAACTTTGTAACTCCTAAATTAAGAACTAGGAATTATTCCTGTAACTCTGACCAGTTATACACATGAATAGCCTCTAGATTTTGTAACTTTCTTCAGTTACAATTCATAATCAATTAAGCTCTGTTTCGGATTAATCTAATTTTTGGATTAATTTTTGTTTAAAATGATACCGAGCCCAAGCCAAACATTTTCCAAGGCCTAGACACGTCCCTGTACCTGACCAGATAGTTAGTCTACAATGCGACCACGTGTGGTTTTATTTAAATTATAACCATTAGCCTATTTTCCATCCATATCAGTTAAACACCCTAGAGGGCTTACCTTCACGAGATAACCCGAGTATTAATAAATGTTTTTTTTATATTCTTGTTTAACCAATGTGAGATAACCCACATGATACATTAATCAAAAACTTCAAGTACTTTAAGAGACAATTTTAATTCACCTTTGAATGATATTTTTTCACAAATATATATATATATATATATATATATATATATATATATATATATATATATATATATATATATATATATATATATATATATAACACATTCATTTTCTTACCAAAGAGAATATATTTATATGTTCCAATTTATGATAGGGTATCACAAATAATTGAGCCATAACATACCTAATATTAATATTGACTTTGTCCGTGATTAATTTTTTTAAACACTTACCTTGTGTTAGTATACGAGAAATGGAGAAGAAGGAAAATAGAGACGAAAAATATAAAAATGTTGGTAAAAAAAATACAATTTTAGTGTGTTTGATATGGAAGAAAAATATAAAATAAGGGGAAAAAATAAACGGCAAATGACCTAATAGACCTAGAAAGAGTATTAATTGATTTATCCTACCAAATTTAATTGAACAAATTAAACCTTTAAATAATATTAATTACACCAATTAATTCTATTTTTAAAATCTTTTCATATTCACTAACGAAAATAATTTTAGATGGGGTCTTAGCGATATAACTTTATTTATCAAGTGAAATGATACTGAAATTCTATTAGTACAGATATATGTTGATGATATTATATTCGATTCTACTAATGAGGATTTTTCTCAAAAGTTTACGAAGATTATGCAGGTTGAGTTTGAAATGAGTATGATAGGAGAGTTAACCTTCTTTCTTGGGTTGCAAATCAAGCAAACCAAATAAGGGATTTTCATTAATCAAGCCAAGTACACTACAGAGTTACTGAAAAAGTATGGCTTGGATGGCGCGAAATAGTACAAAACTCCCATGGTAATAGCTATGAAAATAGACAATGATGATATGGGAAAAATCGTAAATGAGAAAACATATCGAGGTATTATTGGTAGATTATTGTATCTTACTACTAGTAGGCCTGACATAATATTTAGTGTATGCTTGTGTGTTAGATTTCAGTCTTGTCTTAAAGAATCACATCTAACTGCAATTAAGTGAATCTTTCGATATTTGAAAGGGACAATTGACCTATAATTATGGTATCCTAGGGGGAGTGATTTTAAGTTAACTAGTTACTTCAACATTAATTTTGTTGGATGCAGAGTTGAGCGTAAAAGCACAAGTGGGTCATGTCATTTTTTAGGACATGCTTTGGTTTCTTAGTCTAGAAAAAAACAGAACCCTATTGTCTTATTTACTACTGAGACTGAGTATATGGCAGTTGATAATTGTTGCGCTCAAATTCTATATATTAAGAAATAATTATATGATTTTGGAATATACATGGAGGAAATCCATATTTATTGTGATAATAAAAGTGTTAAATACTTAAGTAAGAATCCGGCACAACACTCACGAACTACGCATATAAAAATTAGACATCATTTTATTCGTGAACACATTCGGAAAAGAAATATAACTATTGAATATGTTGATATCTCTAGTCAGCTTGCTGATATTTTTACCAAACGTTTAACGGAAGATCAATTCATGAAAATTATTTGAAATTTAGGTATGGCTAGGCATAATGATGTATGCCTAAAGTGATATTTTTGGATCACTGTCCCCACTTTTTGAGATGACAACGGGGGAGAAGTTGATGTTTAATAAGTTAGTTGATATTTAGGAATTTGTTCACCTAACATTGCATTGATTAAAGGGATACGTCAATCATTGAGCTTAATGTTGAATATCATTATTGATTAAATTGGGCTTATATTGCATATCTTTATCATTGTTTACTTTTGTTTTCATATTTATGCTTAAATGAGTTTAAATACCCGTCCTCGGATTTAGGGGGAGCGTGGTTATATTCTTTATTGAAGAAAACATCAAAATTAATTGTCATCATAAAAAATGGAGAGATTGTTGAACCTAAAGTTTTGATGAACAATTAAGTATTAATATTTTTTGGTGAAACTAATAATTTTATCAAGTGTTTCATATTTATAAGTTCCATACATGTGATTAAGAAGAAAACCTTATGAAAAAATATAAAGGGTGCAAGATAGACGAAATGAAGATATGAAGAGTTTTGAAGACCTTAAAGAAAAATAGGTGAAACAACTCTCTACTTATATACTCTTAATACAACCAAAAGTAGGATCACACACGACACTTTAAATGAGTTAATTATATGTGTGTCATGATAAGAAATGATAAATTTAAGATCCTAAAATAAGATGTTGTATGTGCTCCTTAGGAGAAATTAAATTGATATTTGACCTAATTGCAAAAAAATATGTTTTAAAGTATAAAACGTTGAATTTTCGGGTCAATTCGATCAACCAAAAAAAGTAATCGATTAACTAAATTAAACAGTGAGTTTTAAAGTTGAAATGAGGTGATACTGATCCAGTAGGTCAACCGAATTAAATTGGTCGGTCAACCGTTTGAAGCAGTAGCTAAATTGGCGAAGAAAGTGATCACACTGATCCAATCAGTCAACCGACTAAAAGTGGTCGGTCAACTGTTTGAGTCAGTAGACAAATTGAAGGGAAATTGGATCATTCTAATCCAATCGGTCAACCGACAGACCTTAAGACAAAGGCTGGATTTGGTTCTAGACAGGTCGGTCAACCGATCTGTAGGACTCGGTCAACCGACTGAGTTAGTTGAGAATTCGGGAGATTTGGTGTCTTAGCAAAAAACTAAGAGAAGGATTTGGGGTATTTGAACATAATTAAGATATTAACAACCTATTATATCATCCCTATTGATTTGGTACATATACTTAAAGATTCTCTTAATTTAAATGGATTAATACTTCTTATCTCCATGGTTTTAAATTAATAATAGTTTTATGGGCTTATTTGAGAGTATCAAAAGTTATTTTTAAGTGAAATACTATTGAATTGAAAGGTTATCATATATGGGGTCTAAGAGTGTCATTAAGAGGCATATCTTTGAGAAACTAGTCATTAGAAGACTTGATATTTGTTTATTAATATAGACTTGCGGGATTTGTGATCAATATATCAAGAACTATCAGTTTGAGCTATTCTAAGAGTGATATTTACACTGAGATTTTTGCAAAAAAATTATTATAAGTTCTTGATCTAAAGCGCTTGTTGTTTGGCCTCAACGACTTTAGTTCTATTGCTATTCTGTTATTATCTACAATGTTTTCCGGTGAGATCTATCCAAACTTTGCTATTTACTTTGAAGTTATATTTTTTAATGATTTCTTGGTATAGAATTGTTTAGAAGATCGTTTTAAACTTAAAATCCTAAAAATCTATTTTAAATGATTTTTGTTTGATTATTTGATTACGTGTTTAAATTATGCTACCCACATTATTTATTAATTAGATTTTATTTGCCTCACATATCTATCACATAGTAATTATTTAGGTCATTAATTGAGCATATTCGTATTGAGGTGATAGAAATTCCTTATGGGAAGAAACTTGCATTTTTTGTATTTGTGAGTTTGAGCGAATTAGACACATTTGGGACGGTGTCTAGTCATGGTAGCTAGGTTTTGATCTTTTTCCTGTAAAAAATGTTAGGTTTTGATTCTTCCGAAAATTGAATTGTTCTTTTTTTTTAGTGAATTATAAATGTTCATCCTTCCCTGTGAAAAGAATAAGCGAGAGAGTATTAGGTTAATCTTTGACTTGATAAAAAAAAAAAGGGGTTCATCCTTGGCCAAAGAAAAAGATAATTTTAAGGTTGATTATGTGCTTGTAAAAAAATCTTTATAAGAGTTTGGTTCTTACCTGGTAAAGGGATCAAAGGGTTCAGTGAATTGCGAATCTACGTGGAGCTCGGAGGACTGGACGTAGGCAAGACTAACTTAACCAAACTAGGATTTATTGTTGTGTGCTGTGTTGTTTATGTTGACTCAGTGAGCTACCCAGGAAGGGGGTGAATTGGGTAGATAAAAAATTATCAGAGAAAAAATACTTTAATAATCCAAATAATTAACTTTAACTCTAAATTAATAATTATTTTTATATAATAGCGGAAATATGATATCAATTAGGTGCACACCAAACAACAAAAATAAATAATGAAAAATAGCATCACACCAGAAATTTATACTGGTTCACTAAGCTACTATTGGTTAATCCAGTCCCCCGAGCTCCACAGAGAGTCGCACCTACTAAACTCAAGATTCCTTTAAAGGTAGAACCAAACCCTCACAAATATTCTTTTCACAGGCTCATAATCAACCTTTACAAATTCTTTTTCACAGGCTCAGGAATAACCTTTACTTTTTACAGGCTCAAGAATAACCTAATTCTTTTTTAAACTAAGGCTAAAAAATCAAAATCTTACAAACACTCCAAATATCCTTTTACCCGGTAAGAATTGAACCGTTACAAAATTACTCACAAATCAATTCAATCAACGAATAATTACTATCTCAATCTCTTTATAGGAAGAGATTGAAACCAACTACCCTTAGATTAAATGCTCTCAATAGTATTCAATCCGTCACTCAACTCACCAATTACAAATTGATAAGTGATTTTTTCTCACTCGGAGCTTCTACCACCCCATTTAAATTAGAATTCAATTAATATCCCAACACTAGTGATAGAAAAGTGAGATATTCAAAATCTAATTTTAAACAAAAATTAGATAGCACATAATTGAGCACGTAATCAGATTTATTCAAGAAATCGTTTCAAAAATATTTTTTAATAAAAAATCAAAAAACAATTTCAAAAATAAAATTCCAAATATAATCAAGCAATCAATTAATAGAAAGTAATTTGGAAAGATCTCACCCGTAATCCACTGAAAGAATAATGATAGCAATGAAACTTCATATCAATAGCAGTAATAATCCACAACAAATAATTCTCAAGAATAACTCTCAAAAAAGATCTTACAACTCAATCAATATGATTACTCTTCGAAAACTCAGTATATTTCTCTTGATCTCACTTTCTAATATGAAAAATGCAGGTCTATATAAAAGGGAATAAAATAAGTTCTTTAACGGTTAGTTCCCACTTGTTATGACATTTAATTGCTCTTATAGACCCCTTATATCATTAAAATTTCATCCTAGTTCAAATCACTTAATTATGGATTTTAAACATCTGAATTAAGTCCCCCAAATATTTCTAAATCACAATTAAATAAGATAAAAAGAATTACATGTACAAAATTGAGAAATATTCAAACTTAATGAACCAAATCTATAAGGATATTATAATATACGTTGTATATCTCAAATAACATCAAATCTCTCATATATCTCGTGAATCTTAACCATAAAACGGTTAGTAACGGCTACTTTTAGAATAAAATCCAGAATTCCACAAAATCCTGAAATAGTGTCATAAGTCGACTTACCAAGAATCACCGGTTGACCGCTCGATTCAAGATGTAGGCAAGCCAAAAATCCATCACCCATCGGTCGACCTATCTGTCGACCTAGAGATTCAGAGAGTTACATTTCTGGTCACAAGTCGACCGCCCTGTCGACTTATTGATTTAAAGAGTTCACCATTTAAGCTCAGGTCGTCCTACCCGTCGACCGAGAGACTTAGCAACTTCATATTCAATGCATCAGTCGACTTAATTGTTGACTTGTCAATGCTGGGAACATCTTCTAAATTCATTTTTAATTCATTCTCGTCGACGTTTTCACCCCTTTAACCGATTTCGTTTCTTGGTTAGCTCCACTAAATTCTTAAATTCAATTTTAATTAATTATCAATATTTCTTTTTTTAATTACATATAGGAGCAAATAATTTAACTAATTACGATCCTATAAAAAAACACACATATTTATAAAAATCATTTTGTGTCGTGTGTGATCCTAATTGAGATACTAAGAGTTGAAATTTAACTTGAGTTGTTTTTCCTAGATTCTTCAAATTCTTCAATCTCTTAATCCTTCATTATCTTTGCCATCATCTTTTAGCATTCATTCATTACTTGTCATCATATCTTCATCATTGGAACTAATAAACTGAAACACTTAATCAAACCGTTAGTCCACCAAAAATATCAACTTTTAATTGTCCATCAAAATTTTAGAATCAACAATCTCTCCCTTTTTATGATAAGAATTAACTTTGATATTTTCTTCAAAACAATAATATAACCACACTCCCCCTGAATTTGAGGATGGATTTTATAACTCATTAAAGCATAATAATGAAGATAATCATAAAATATTCAACAAAGCACAAATTTCGAAATATAATAAACTCTCCCTTAAGATATTCAATTAAAACATCAACTAATTCTCCACCTTTGTCATCTCAAAAAAAAATGGGGAGGGGTGAACACAAAAGAACTCTACTCTAGGCAAACATCATTAAGCCTAGCCATACCTAAACCGTAATGATTTTCACAAACTGATCTTCTGCTAGTGGTTTGGTAAAAATATCAGCTAGCTGGTTGGAGGTATCAATATACTCAATAACAATGTCTCTTTTTTCTGAATGTAATCACAAATAAAGTAATGTCTAATCTCTATATGCTTAGTTCGTGAGTGTTGTGTAAGATTCTTACTTAGACAAATAGCACTTTTATTATCACAACAAACTGGGACCTCCTCCATGCAAAATCCAAAGTCATTTAATTATTGCTTAATATATAAAATTTGAGCACAACAGTTATCAGCTGCCATATACTTAGCCTCTGTAGTGGATAAGGCTATCGAATTCTGTTTCTTGCTTGACCAATAAACCAATGCATGTCCTAACAAATGATATGACCCAATTGTACTTTTTCGCTCAACTTTGCAACCGACAAAATCAGCGTCGAAGTAACTTATCAATTTAAAATCACTCTCCCTAGGATACCATAATCCTAGATCAGTTGCCTCCTTTAAGTATCAAAAAATTCGTTTAATCGCAGTTAAATGCAATTCTTTAGGACAAGACTAAAATCTAGCATGAAGACAAACACTATACATAATGTCAGGTCTACTAGCAGTTAAATACAACAGACTACCAATCATACCTCGATACATTTTTTCATTAACATTTTTGCCCATTTCATCTTTGTCTATTTTCGTAGCCGTTGCCATGGGAGTTTTGTACTCTTTAGCGTCATCCAAGCCATATTTCTTTAACAACTCCTTGGTGTATTGAGTTTGGTTTATAAATATCCCTTCTTTGGTTTGTTTAATTTGCAATCTAAGAAAGAAATTCAACTCTCTCATCATGCTCATTTCAAATTCAACCTGCACTATCTTAGCAAACTCTTGGCAAAGATCCTCATTAGTAGATTCAAAAATAATATCATCAACATACACTTGTACTAATAGGATATCAGAATCAATTTACTTCACAAATAGTGTTATATCACAAATACCCCTTCCAAAATCATTTCGATCAAATATCGGCTACGTATCTCATACCAAGCTCTAGGAGGTTGTTTGAGCCCATACAAGCCTTGCGAAGTTTAAATACGTGATCAAGAAATTTATCACTATCAAATCTCGAGGGTTGTTCCACATAAATTTCTTCTGCTAGAAAGTCATTTAGAAATACACTCTTAACACTCATTTGATATAACTTAAAATTACGTGAACATGTAAAAGCGAGTAGCATTCTAATTGCTTCTAGTCTAGCAACAGGAGCATAAGTTTCATAATAATCAATTCCTTCCTCTTGATTATAGCCCTATGCTACTAATCTTGATTTATTTCTAATTACCATGCCAGATTCATCCTTTTTATTACTAAACACCCATTTAGTACCAATAACTGGATAAAAATCCAGTCTCGGAACAAGACACCATACTTTGTTCTGCTCAAATTGAACTAACTCAACTTGCATTGCGAAAATTCAAGATTCATCAGTTAACGCCTCATCTACATTCTTAGGCTCAATTTGAGATAAGAAAGAAAGATTAATTTCATCCCTAAGAGAAGAACAAGTACTTACACCTCTTTCGAAATTACCGATAATTTCTTTTTCCATATGTCCCGATACTGCCTTTATAGCTCGTGGTAAAGTCGAATCATTTTTCTTAGGTTCCTCCTCTTGTTGGGACTCTTTAGGTATATTATCACCTTGGTTTTGGTTATTTGAAATACCTGCATCATCATCATCCAAAATCTTTCTCGACAAGAATGGATCAGCTTCCTCAAAAACAATATGCATAGTTTTTTCTACTACTAACATATGTTTATTATAAACTCTATAACCCTTACTGTTAGTAGCACATTCAAGGAAAATCCCATAATCAGATTTAGCATCAAATTTACCAAGATTATCCTTGTCATTCAAAATAAAGCACTTACATCCAAATACTTTTAAATAAGAAATATTAGGAGTCTTACCATTCTAGATTTCATATGGGATTTTGTTGAACCCTCTATGAATCGATACCCAATTCATCACATGGCAAGTTGTACTTACTGCTTCGGCCCAGTAGTAGATTGGTAAGCGATTATCATTAAACATCGTTTTGGTCATCTCTTGAAGCGTCATGTTCTTCTTTTTCACTACACTAATTTGTTGTGGTGATCTTAGTGCAGAAAAGTTATGAGCATAACCATGCTCATCACAGTAACTTACCACATCATCAGTCTTAAACTCTCTTCATCTGTCACTTCGAATGTTAATAATGGAATATTGTTTCTCATTTTGAACACGTTTACAAATTTAGCAAGAATAGAAGCAACCTCACTTTTCTTAGCAGTCTGGAATAATCATCAATTATAACGAAAGCATTAAACTTACCACCAAGACTAGCAACAGAGTTTGGACCAAACAAATCAAGATGCAACAATTCAAGACATCTAAACGTGGACATGTGCATCTTTTTCTTAAATGATGATCTAACCTGCTTGCCTAATTGACATGCATCACATACTTTATCTTTCACAAATTTCAAATCAGGTAGGTCACGTACGAGACTCTTCTTAGATAAATTAGAGATTAACTCCATACTAGCATGCTCAAGTCTCCTATGCCATAACCAACTATTTTCAGACAAAGCATTCAAACAAGATAAATTTTGAGAATTAAAATCATCAAATGAGCAAGTGTAAGTATTCTCAAAACATGATGCAACTAACAAGATACTACTATCATGACTATTCTTAATAATGCATTTATCATGATCAAATATAACATTATAGCCGTTGTCACATAGTTGACTAATACAAAGTAAATTATGTTTAAGTCCATCAACTAGTAACATATTTTTAATAATAATAGTATCATTATTGATATTACATATACCGATAATTTTACCCTTTGCATTGTCTCCAAAAGTCACATGACTTTCATCCTTAGGTGTCAAAGATGTAAATTTTCATTTGTCTCCCGTTATGTGTCGAGAACAACTACTATCCAGGAACCATTTGTTCTTGCTTATTGAAGCTTTTAGAATAACCTACGAGGAGCACCTCAAATAATTCCTAAGTGGTACCCAGTCTAAGTTGATCCGATCTTATTAGTCGGGACAATTTTAGTTCCTTTTGGAACCCAAACTTGTCTATAGTTAGATATTTTAGCAAAACATCTACGAATAGTATGCCCCACAACATTACATTTAAAACATCTAATAAGATCCTTAGTTTCAAAAAGAATTTTTGAAAATATTTTTGTTTAAGATTTTTCTGAAATCCAATACCGGCTTTATCAAAAATTCCACGTGAACTTCTCAAAAGCATTTTCAAGTCATTTTCACCGTCGGTAAATTTGAGAACAATTGAATGCAAATCCGTCAACTTGGATTTCAATTCATTGTTTTCAGATTCATAGTCCATCACTTGCTTGTTTAATGTATCAATTGTACTTTGAAGAGTATTTATTTTAGAACACTAGTTTTTATAATCATGAGAAACCTCTTGATAAATATCAAACAATTCATCAAAATCTAAAGGACATGAACTTGAACATTTAGTTATCTCACCACCAGTGGCCATCAATGCAAACATGGACATATATTTACTATCTAATTTTTCGGAGCTACTTGATTCAGTATCATCTCAAGTAACCTTCATGGATTTTTTCTTACTCTTCTTTGCTCTCTTCTTTCCTTTCTTCTTCTTTTCTTTTTTTTCATCATTCTTCGGTTCGGGACAACCATTTTGAAAGTGACCGGTCTTATGACAATTGTAACATTCCACTTTAGTCATGTTGAGGTTTCTTCTCCCGCGGAATGTGCGTCAAATCATTCTTCTAAAATTCATTATGAGAAGTGCTACATCTTTCTCTTGCTCACTGTCAAAACTTTCATCATCACTGTCATCCTCTTCTTCAATTTTCTTAGCTTTTAGCGCCAAGTATTTTCTTTTGCTATTTCTGACGTCATCCTCATATCCTTTAATTGTCGCTTCATGAGTCATCAAGCTGCCTATGAGATCATCAATTTCATATTTTCCAAGATCCTTAGCTTCCTCAATTGCCATTATCTTTGACTCCCATACTTTTGTTAAAGATCGTAGGACCTTTCGAACTCTATCCTCCATGGAGTATGGCTTTCCAAGTTTACTCATGTGATTTTAAATGTTGTTGAAGTAAGTATACGTCTCATGAATCGATTCAATTTCTTTCATTCTGAACAATTCAAATTTCCTCATAAGAGCGTTGATTTTCAATTACTTCAATTGATTTGTCCCTTTATGGGTAACTTGTAGTTTGTCTCACATCTCCTTTGTAGATTTACAACCTAAAACTTTAAAATATTCATTAACATCTAACGAGCAAAATAAAATGTTAATAGCTTGAGAGTTTGTAGAGAGTTTCTACTTATCAGAAACAGTTAGATGTTATTTCTTCTTCCCAACTCCGTTTTTCATAGGAACAAACAAACCATCCTCGATTGTTAGCCATACATCGTAATTTGTACCTTAAGGAAGGCTATCATTTTGTCCTTCCAAAATGAATAATTTTCACCAGCAAACAACGGTGGTCGGTGCATAGACTACTCCTCAGCTAATATGCCTATTATGTGCGCCATGTGATCTTTCTTAACTAAGTGTGTCAAGCTAAATTAGCTCTGACGCCAATTGTTAGCCTAGTGAGCTACCCAAGAAGGGGGTGAATTGGGTAAATAAAAAATTATCAGAGAAAAAATATTTTAATAATCCAAATAATTAACGTTAATCCTAAATTAATTATTATTTTTAAATAACAACGGAAATATGATATCAACTAAGTGCACACCAAACAACAAAAATAAAAAATAACAGCACACCAGAAATTTATACTAGTTCACCAAGTTTCTCTTGGCTAATCTAGTCTCCCGAGCTCCACGGAGAGTCGCACCCACTAAACTCAAGATTCCTTTAAAATTAGAAACTAAACTCTCACAAAGAATCTTTTCACAGGCTCGAAATCAACCTTTACAAATTCTTTTTCACAGGCTCAAGAATAACCTCTACTTTTTACAGGCTCAAGAATAACCTGATTCTTTTTTAAACTAACATTAAATAATCAAAATCTCACAAACACTTCAAATATCCTTTTACCCAGTAAGGATTGACCCGTTACAAAATTGCTCACAAATCAATTCAATCAAGGAAGAATTATTATATCAATCTCTTTATAGGAAGAGACTGAAACCAGCTATCCTTAGATTAAATATTCCCAATAGTATTCAATCCGTTACTCAACTCACTAATTACAAATTGATAAGTGTTTTTGTCACTCGGAGCTTCTACCACCCCAGATAAATTAGAACTTAATTAATATCCCAAAACTAGTGATAGAAAAGTGAGATATTGAAAATCCGATTTTAAATAAAAATTGGGTAGCACGGAATCAGATTTATTCAAGAAATTATTTTAAAAATATTTTTTAATAAAAAATCAGAAAACAATTTCAAATATCAAATTCCAAATATAATCAAGCAATCAATTAATAGAAAATAATTTGAAAAGATCTCACCTGAAATCCACCGAAAGAATAATGATAGCAATGAAACTTCATATCGATAGCAACAATAATCCACAGCAAATAATTCTCAAGAATAACTCTCAGAAAAGATCTTACAACTCAATCAATATGATTACTCTTAGAAAACTCAATATATTTCTGTTGATCTCACTTTCTAATATGAAAAACGCATGTCTATGTAAAAGGGAATAAAATAAGTTCTCTAACGGTTAATTCCCACTTGTTATGACATTTAATTACTGTTATAGACCCCTTATATCATTAAGACTTCATCCTGGTTCAAATCACTTAATTGTGGCTTTTAAACAACTCAATTAAGTCCACCAAATATTTCTAAATCACAATTAAATAAGATAGAAAGAATTACATGTACCAAATTGAGAAATATTCAAACTTATTGAACCAAATCTATAGGGATATCATAATATATGTTGCATATCTCAATTAACATCAAATACCTAATATATCTCGTGAATTTTAACCATAAAATGGCTAGTAACGGCTACTTTTAGAATAAAATCCAGAATTCCACAAAATCCTTAAATAGTACCATAAGTCAACTTACCAAGAATCACCGGTCAACCACGCGATTCAAGATGTAACCAAGCCAAAAATCCATCGCTCATCGGTCGACCTATCTACAAGACCCTAATTTTTGAATACGCATAATTTTAGTTGTATTCTAGAACATTTAGAAAATAACGAGGTAAATCGTGCCATTTCTTATCTATTTTAAAATTTTTAGGGGTCAATTAGTAATTTTAGAAATATTAATTTTAGATTTTGGGTTTAACTAATAACTTAAAGATAATTGAGGGGAGTTAGTGTAATAAAAATAATAAATAAATAAATTAAGTAATGGGGTGGTAGGGGTGTGCAAATAATCCGACGGCCCAGCCCACCCGAACAAATTGACCGAGCCCAGCCCGAAATCTTCGGGCCTGTCGTGTGTTTTGTTCAGATCGGGTAAGACTCGATCTGAATAGTGTCATATACAGGGTCGGTCATCAGATTTGGTTTTCCCCCACCCGACTTCACCCGACCCGCCTAATATTCCTCATATTTATAGGATTTTATGTCTTTTTTAGGGTTCATTTCATGTGCACACCGTGTCGCTGCCTCTCTTCTCCAGGTTCCCCTCCGTCGTCTGTCTTCATCTCTTCTCTAACCTTGCGAATTAGGGTAAATCCAAATATTCCAAGCTCGTTCTTCGCCTTTTCTTCCTATTCTCTTATTTGATTCTTCGCCTTAGATTCTTTTTCTTCTTTTTTCCCAATATATGAAAGCTACCGGAGAAATTAGGGTTTTCTTCATCTACCTGAGTTTGAAAGCAGTAGAAGACATTTGTAGTTGAAATTGATAGAAGGCAGTTCCAGTTGATAGAGACCAGAGAAATCAAGGTATATGAAACAATCGGTTGTAATTCCCTTTTTGTTTTTGTTTCTGTTGAGTGTTGAATATGTTCTAGTCCGATTTGTGCTTCGTTTTTGTTGAACTTGAATCTATTTAAGTTTCATTATACATTTGAATGCCTTAGTGTTTTTTTTTTTTTGTTCTTGTTTCTTTGTTTCTGTTTTTGTTCTTAATCCGACTTCACCCGATCGGAAACCGACCGCATCCAATACCACCTGACCCGTGCACACCCCCATGGGACGGTGAGATCACTTCACATTACCTTATTTGTGTGTGTGTGTGTGTGTGTGTGTGTGTGTGTGTAAATATATATATATATATATATATATATATATATATATATATATATATATATATATATATATATATATATATATATATATATATCCATGCACTGCAGACAACCTAAAAAGAAAAAAAGAAAAAAAAAAAAAATGAGAGAGTAGGCCGGCGATGTGTCCATTCTATCGATTGTGGGTTGCCGGTAGTGTGTCGTTTGTCCGGTGATTGTATGTGTGTGTGTGGCCATCCGTTCAGTCGGTGCGTGTGTGTTCCTCCAGCAGGGGGTGTGTGTGAGCGGCGTATAGGTGTGTGATTTGTAATGGTGCGTGCGTGTTCAGTGTTTGGTCGGTCGTCGACGGTGGGTATGTGTGTGTGTCGTCGACTGCAATTGTGTGTGTGTGTGTGTAATCATCGCCGTTCAGCCTGTGTGTGTGTGTGTGTATGGGTGTTGTTCAGCGTCGTCGTGTGTGTGTTTTTGTGTGTGGGTGGTCAGCCGTCAGTCGTCAGCCGGCTATGACAGTGTGTGTACCGGCGTGTGTGTGTGTGTGTGTGAGCAGATCGTTTGGTCGTTGGCGGTGGGCAGTGAGTGTTTCGTGTGGGTGTTGTTGTCCGTTCGGCAGGTATTCGACTGTGTGTGTGTTCTGTACGCCGGTGCGTGGAGGTGTGAGGTCGCCGACGGTTGGTGGGAGTAGGTGAGGCTGTTTGGCGAGAACCCAAAAACAAAACAGAAAAAAATAATAAAAAAAAAATAATAATAAAACCCAAAAACCAAAAAAAAACCTCTTGGCCGGCGAAAGATTCGGAATAGGTAAAATTTCTGTCGATTATTATTTTCGTCAAATTAATTTATTAACATTAAATTTCGTAATCGTGATAATAATTTTTGTAACCGTTAATTTTAATAATGTTGTACAGTGAATATTAACATAGTAAAATGGGACAAATAATAATTACGCATAATTAAATTTGGGGAATAGAGAATTGTGCATTTTAGGGCCACGCATTTCATATTAGGTTTATTTTAAATAAAAATATTAATTTAGGCCCTATCGTTGTTAGATTCACGGGCACTAATGTCCCAGTAGTTTTTTACGTCGGTATTTTTGCAGTGTCGAAATCGAGGTAAGTGTACTGTCTTCTATGTAAATTTACAAATTTTATTTTCGTATAAACTGTGGGAAAAAAAAGTGTTTATTAAAAATTGGACGATTTTATGACTTATGTGGGTCAAGTAAATTTTAAATATAGAAAGTGATTTTTGTCCGACTACGCCATAGTTTTGATCCCGTCAAGAGGGTATGTCCTGCGGGATGGTTTTGACCTATTAGAAGGGCACGTCCTGCAGGTGGTTGATTATTGTTATTGATCTGTTAGGAGTGTCGGTCCTATAGGTGGTTGATTATTATGACATGTCAGGAGAGCATGTCCTGCAGGTGGTTGATAATATTATGACCTATCATGAGGATTAATCCTACAGGTGGATGATTATTATGACCTGTCAGGAGAATTAGTCCTACAGCTGGTTGATTGACTCGTTAGGAGTGCAAATTCTACAGGTGGTACCCCTACTATTGGGGATAATAAATGGCCCTAGCACTGGTAGTCACGTTAGATGGCATAGTTGTACAGGTTACGGTACCGTTGTAACTCCCGATCGTGAGGTAAAAATGATCAAATGGCTAGTAGGAGAGTGGTGTGCGGTATTTTATTATATGACGAGATGTATGGATTGGTTGATTTAAAATATTTGGATTGGGTATTTTAAATATATTAGTTTATTTCATTGGTGACAGGGAAACTGGATTTTCGTATGGCACGTAGTTATATTATATTATATTTTGAAACGTGATGTTTAATACTTATGCTTGATTCATAAAAATATTTTTATATTATAAAGATAGTACACCGATAAAATATTTGGTTTCAGGTGCCGCAGCTAGGAGTGGGTCCACTACTGGCACTAGGTAGAGTCCAGAGGTAGTGTCATTTTGGGAGTGGGTCGGTCAGAGGCGAACCGTGGAAGGTTCAACATTTTGTGATTTTTGTTGTATATATTTGGAACTGGTGTGTTCCCATATTTTTGGAAATGAGTAAATAGGTATTATTTTTGGAAAAAAAATATTGATAGCGGTGCACGTGCATCTGAATATATATATATATATACATATATGTATGTATATATTTGGTTGATTGGTCAAGAAGTGGCATGCCGACGTCACACCCAGCCTCAGGCGGTGGGGGCCCGG
Source organism: Eucommia ulmoides (assembly GCA_016647705.1). Lineage (NCBI taxonomy): Eukaryota > Viridiplantae > Streptophyta > Magnoliopsida > Garryales > Eucommiaceae > Eucommia > Eucommia ulmoides. The sequence goes on along the minus strand of CM028327.1, from coordinate 21,919,144 downwards.
GGTGGGGTGTGACATTTGTGGTATTAGAGCCTAGGTTATAGGTTCTGTAGATGTGCTAGTTGTCTAGTCAATAGTGGACCTTGAGATAGGGTGTCGGTAGGTGGTTTTGGCACGCGAGTGGTAGTTATTTTATTAAATTAAATACTGTTGTTTTTCTGGTTGGCCCAGTTGGTTATTGAATTTCATTTCAGGTCGTGAGTATGGAGAGCGAACACGAGAGTTCTGGGAATACGGGACCCCAGAGGCAGAGAGATAGGATGTAAGAAAATTTGGATGCAGTTGAGAGAATTTTACAGGCTGTTACACAGCTGACAGAGCTGCAGGCAAAAATATTGGAATGCCAAAGAGCCCAAACCGATATAGCTACTTCCCAGGCAGTACTTCTGAAAAGTTTAAGGAGTTGGATCCTCCGGTTTTCATAGGAACTGTGGGTCCAACTGCTGCCAAGAACTGTTTGAGAGGCGTGGGGCATGTATTTGAGGCCATGGGGATTATTGATGATAGTTGAGTACCTCTTGCCACCTTCCAGATGAAAGAGGAAGCCGAACATTGGTAGGAGGAGATGAAAATGTTACGTTCAATACCAGGCAAAGAAATCACTTGGGATCGATTTATTGCAGTGTTTAATGAGAAATATTTCCCCAAATCCTATCGATTCCAAATAGAAGAAGAGTTCATAGTTTTGAAGCAGGGGAAGATGACCGTCCAGCAATACGAGATTAGATTCGATGTCTTGTCCCACTTTGTCCCTGATCTGGTAAAAACAAAAGAGACGAAATGCAGACGATTCCAAAAAGGGCTCAATTTAGAAATCCATTCTAGGCTAACGAGTAGACAAATTAAGAGTTATGCTGAATTGGTGAATACGGAAAAATTAGTAGAAAATGATGTTCAGGAAGCCGCTGAGAACCGCGAACAGTACAAAAGGAGTAGATTCAAGTCACCTAGTAGATATCCAGGTGGCACTTCTCAGGGAGCGGTATCTCGACCGCCAGTTGCTCGGGCCCTATCGATTGACCAATCCATTAGGAGCCAAGGTCCACGGCAGTCATACTCTGGGCGACAGCAGAATGTATCTAAATCGAATGTCATCCAACAAGGGCCGGGGAGGAATTAGACGTTTAGTCGGGCCAGGGTATTTGTATGCTACCAATATGGATTACCGGATCATTTTATCAGAGACTGTTCTATGGCGAGTCCCATATATTTCCGTTATTATGAGTTGGGTCATATAGCTCCGGATTGTCTGAAATCTGTTGTCACATCTGCACCTTCTACGAGCAGTGCGGGTAGTGTTAGCCCTACTAATATCCCAGGGCGTGGTAGAGGATCAGCCAGTAGACCTCTGACTCGAGGTCGTGTATTTTCTACTACTCGACAAGATGCCCAAGTTACTCTAGATGTGGTTACAGGTATCATATCTTTATATGATAGAGATGCATGTGTACTTATTGATCCTGGTTCTACTAATTCATTTGTTTCGGCAACTTTTATGGTGCATATAGGCAAATTTCCTACTTCTCTGTCATATAGTATCATTATCTCTACTCCAGTAGGTGAGTCAGTGTTGATAGATAGTACGTATAAAGACAGTCCACTTCGGATTGGTGATAGAGAATTATTAGTAGATCTACTACCCCTGAGTATTCACGATTTTGATGTGATACTAGGTATAGATTTGCCATCCGGTTATCATGCCACGGTGGATTGTTTTAAAAAGAAAGTTATCTTTCGGGTCCCAAGCGAGCCAGAGTTCGTATTTTCGGAGGACAGAATCATTACCTATGTCAATTTGATTTCAGTCTTGGAGGCCAAGAAATTACTAAATAAGGGATGCCAGGGATACCTCGTGCATGTGATTGATACCAGTCAGAATGAAGTGCAGGTGGCGAATATTCCAGTGATCAGGGATATTCCCGATGTGTTTCCAGAAGAATTACCAGGTTTGCCAATGGATAAGAAGATGGAATTCACTATCGAGTTACTTCCAGGAACTACTCCGATATCAATTCCACCCTATCGTATGGCGCCTATCGAGCTGAAGGAACTGAAAATTCAGTTGCAAGATCTATTAGACTGTGGGTTTATCAGACATAGTGTTTCTCCGTGGGGAGCTCCAGTGTTATTCGTAAAGAAGAAGGACAACACATTGAGGATGTGTATTGATTATCGACAGTTGAATAAGGTGACAGTTGTTAATAAGTACCCGCTGCCTAGGATTGATGATTTGTTCGATCAATTGCAGAAGTCCAAGGTGTTTTCCAAAACTAATCTTCGATCAGGATATCACCAGTTGAAAGTCAGAGACAGTGATATGGCGAAAACGGCGTTCCGTACGAGGTATGGGCATTATGAATTCTTAGTTATGCCATTCGGGTTAACGAATGCCCCTGCTGCCTTTATAAATTTGATGAATCAGATCTTCCAACCTTATCTAGATCAGTTTATTATCGTGTTCATTGATGATATACTGATCTATTCCCAAAATAAATAAGAACATGCAGAGCATCTCAAGTTTGTGCTGCAGACTTTGCGAGAGAAGCAATTATATGCAAAATTTAGTAAATGTGAGTTTTGGTTAGATAGAGTTGTAGGCATATTATCTCGGGGGATGGTATTCAGGTGGATCCAAAGAAAGTCAAAATCGTTGTTCAATGGGAAAGGCCGAAAAATGTGACCGAAGTTCAAAACTTTTTGGGATTGGCAGGTTATTATCGTTGATTTGTGCAGGAATTTTCTGTTATAGCTGCCCCGTTGACTCGATTGACACGCAAGAAATCTAAATTCGAGTAGACTAACAAATATGAGTAGAGTTTCCAAGAGCGGAAGAGTAGACTGATATCTGCGCCAATACTTTCTCTTCCGACTGAAGGTGGTGGCTTTGTGATCTACAGCGATACTTCATACCAAGGGCTAAGGTGTGTATTGATGCAACATGGTCACATGATTGCATATGCCTCCTGGCAATTAAAGAATCATGAGCATAATAACCTGACACATGATTTGGAGTTAGCGGCGATTGTGTTTGCCTTGAAAATTTGGAGACATTACCTGTACGGCGAGACGTGTGAGATATATACCGACGGTGGAGACACTGAGTGTCACAACCCGTCCCGGACAACCGTTATCCCAAGGCTGGCGTGACTACAACATGACATCACCAAAAACCCAAATAAATTAATGAATGACAATATACACACACTTAATAATACAAATATCTATTATTGGGGACACACCCGTCCCGAAATTTTTCTTAACTAAAAGTATTTATCCATGAACCTTTTATAGGTTCGCCTTTGATAGCTTCTCTCAATCGCCCATATTACTCCATCACATAGCTCTACCTAGTGCTAGTAGGGGATCGACTCCTAACTGTTTCACCTGCGAGTGTACTGTCTTCTTAGTAAAAATCATTTTCTACATAATAATAATAATACCTTCTAAATAATACAACATTTAAATGGATCAAGCGTAAATATATAAACACCACACGGCTGGTAAAATCTCCAGTATATAAGTAGTGAAAATAAAGCGATATAAATAATTTTCATTCAAACTCATCCAGTATAAAATAAGACCAATCACCATATATATAATAAATCACCAAATACTAAATTAAAACACCACATCACTACACCATTGGCTAGCCATAGTGATCGTTTAACCTCACGATTGGGAGTTGCAACGGTACCGTAACCATCCGTAAGATATGTCTTCCTAGCGGACCTAACTGCGCAGATCACCACCTACTAGACGTCTCCGGAGGCCAATAATATAAATCACCAAATAATAAATATCCATTTGCCGAACCACCCTCCGAACAGACCATAATATAAATCACCACCTGCCGGACCACCTCCGGACATGACATCATAAACTATGGCATAGTCAACTCAATAATATCATCACCAAATCACAAATAATTATCCATCTGCCGGACCACCCTCCGGACAGACCATAATATAAATCACCCCCATATTTTAATCGAAAATCCATTTCCGCCAACTCACCCAAAATCCAACGATAATTATTAAATATCCTTCTTTTCAGAAACTAATACAATTCCCCAAAAATTCGTTTCACCAACTCACTCCAAAAAAAAAACCCGCTTGATCCATTATCATTTCGAAATCATAAAGTGGAAGTAAACACAGATTTCATCATATGTATATATATAAAAATAGTTTGGTAAGAAGACAGTACACTCACCTGATATTCTGCTCTCGAAAGCTCCACCGACTATCCGTTATTGAACTTCCGATAAATGTGAACCTATTTGTGACAGAACCTAAATTAATATTTTATGTAGAAATAATCTAACCATGCTATGAAATCCTCATTTTCGAAATTTTCCTATTTCCCGCATTTTCTTTAGGAATATTATCATTTAGTTAACATCGTTCCGTTACGGTTTATTATATATAAATTTTGTTCCTATAAACAATATCATTATTTGTTTTTCATCATTTCGACAACTTCGACTCTAGTAATTAAATTAATAAATCATGTAATTTTAACGAGAAACGTTACTCGCTCCCAATCGGTTGTCGACCTCAACACGAATTCCTTCATTTTTGCTTACTGTTGCCCACCGCCTAAGCGGACGATCCACCGCCTAGGCGAGCAAGTTCCTTTACAGTTCTGAGTTACACGCTGACGGCCCACCGCCTAGGCGAGAAACTTCCGCCTAGGCGAACTTTCTCTCATTCTGCACACTGATCTACCACCGCCTAGGCGAACTTTCCACCGCCTAAGCGGACGTTCCTCCTCCCTTCTACTCTGTTTTGTCAATTTTCTAGTCGACCACTCTCTCTCTTCTCACTAACTCCGGCAGTCACCACCACCAATTGCAACGATCACCCACACATACACACAAAAACACACATACACATACAGCAGCTCACGCACGCACCAAGAACAACCGATTCAGAACATACACACGTTCGATCAAATACACACACACCCCGACGGCAGCACCAACCCAAACCAGAAAACACATGCACACACCTGCACGGCCAAATAAATGAAGAAATACACCCACACACATGTGCGCAGCACACACACATATACAACAGCACCCATGACGGACGGACGATGATGACCCACTGCGGGCAAAACAGAGCATATACACACAACACACACTACCAAAAAAATAAACAACACACACACACACGGCACATACCTCATCCCCCCAACAAAAACAGAGAAACAGGGACACACACACACACAACAACAACACCCCTTACCGGCGAACCAAACTGCTGACCCAACCTCTCTCTCTCTTCCTTCTCTTTCCTTCTCTTTGGTTTTTCTCCCTCTTCCCCGTTCCTTCTCTCTCTCTTCTTCGCAATCCTTCTTCAATCCTTCTCCTGATTTCTCTCTCTCTTTCTCTCTTTCTCTCTCTCTCTCTATATATATATATATGTATGCATGTGCTCACCGGCCGGACAAAGCCCATGCCACCCCCTTATCACTTCACCAACTCCCATTCTCTCTCTCTATAAATAAAATGAAGATATTTTTGTAATATTACACAAACTTCCCCTTATATTATGTTGGGTAGTAATTAAACCCAAATTATATTTTAATGTTTATACAAAATTTCAATACAACCCCCTAAAATTTCAATTTATAAAAAAAAATGTCGAAATCTACCCCGGTATATTTTTTTTTATTTTATTTTTTTTATTTTTTTATTTTTTTTTTAAATATTAAAACACGGCTTGAATTTTATGTTGGTCAAAAATCGGGGTCTTACACTGAGGCAGAGACGCTAGATAGAATTTATCAAGGACTATGATTATACTATCCATTACCATCCTGGAGAGGCCAATGTTGTAGCGGATGCGCTGAGTCGGAAATCGACAGGTTCGGTTGCACACATTCAAGTTGTCCATACTAATCTGTATACCGAGTTGAGATCTTTGTGAGTCCAGTTGGCGGTTGGTCAGACGGCAGCGTTGCTTACAACTTTGACTTTGAGACCGACATTGATCGACTGTATTATAGAAGAGCAGAAATCAAATGTCCAATTGGAGAAGATCCGAAATGAAGTGAAAAATGGTCATAGAGTTGACTATCGTGTCAGGGATAACGATGAGGCTTTGATGGTTGAAAATAGACTGTGTGTGCCTAATGATGCCAATCTGAAGAAGGATATCATGGAGGAAGCGCACAACTCTGCATACGCAATGCACTTAGGTAGTACCAAGATGTATCTAGATCTTCAAGAACACTATTGGTGGAATGGAATGAAATAGAAAATTGATGAATTTGTTGCCAGGTGTCTCGTTTGTCAGTAAGTCAAGATGGAGCACCAACATCCAGGCGGATTATTGTAGCCTCTACCTATCCCAAAATGGAAATTGGAGCATATCACGATGGATTTCGTTTCGGGATTACCCTGTATCCAAAGGGACATAATTCCATCTGGGTGATTGTTGATAGGCTTACTAAATCTGCTCATTTTCTAGTTGTAAAGATGACATACTCTCTGGATAAGTATGCCCAATTGTATATTGACGAGATTGTTAGACTACATGGTGCACTGGTTTCCATAGTGTCGGACAGAGATCTGAGATTTACTTCAAAGTTTTGGCCGAGTCTCCAAACTGTTTTAGGTACCAAGCAGAAATTTAATACCGCCTTTCATCCTCAAACTGACAGGCCAATCAGAACGTACGATTCAGACATTGGAGAATATGTGGAGGGGTTGTGTTCTAGAATTTCCTGGTAGCTAGGATGATCATTTGACGTTGATAGAATTTGCTTACAATAACAGCTACCATTCGACAATCGAGATGGCACCGTATGAAGCCTTATATGACAGAAGATGCAGAACCCCAATCCGTTGGACTGAAATGGGGGAACAAAATTATTGATGCCAGATATAGCCCAAATGACGGCAAACAAAGTAAAGTTGATTCAGGAAAGATTGAGAATTGCTTAGAGTCGGCAAAAGAGTTATGCTGACAAGCGTAGGCAAGAGTTAGAATTTTAAGTGGGGGATCATGTGTTTTTGCATATATCCCTGTGAAAGAGCATAATAAGATTCGAGAATAAAGGAAAGTTAAGTCTGAGATATATCAGGCCATACAAGATTTTAGAACAGGTCGGCACGACAGCTTATCGACTTGCCTTACTGCCAGAATTGTCCAGATTATACGATATTTTTCACGTATCGATGCTTAGAAAATATGTGTCAGATCATTCACATGTGTTGACTTCTCAACCAATCAGATTGGAAGAGGATTTAACATACGTTGAGGAGCTAGTCCAGATTTTGAACCATAAAAATCAAGTGTTGTGGACGAAAACGATTCCATTGGTGAAAGTGCTCTGGCGCAGTCATTCCATAAAGGAAGTAACGTGGGAGTGAGAAGATGAGATGAGAGATAAATATCCGTATTTATTCGGTCAAGGTAACTAAAATTTCGGGATAAAATTTCTTTTAGGAGGGAAGGGTTGTAGACCCTAATTTTTTAATACGCATAATTTTAGCTGCATTGTAGAACATTTAGAAAATAACGGGGTAGATTGTGCCATTTCTTATTTATTTTAAAAAATTTAGGGGTCAATTAGTAATTTTAGAAATATTAATTTTAGATTTTGGATTTAACTAATAACTTAAAGATAATTGAGGGGAGTTAGTGTAATAAAAATAATAAATAAATAAATCAAGTAGTGGGTGGGTGAGATCACTTCACAATACCTTATATGTGTGTGTGTGTGTGTGTATCCATGCATTGCAGACAACTTAAAAAGAAGAAAAAATAGGAAACGAGAGAGTGGGTCGGCAGTGTGTCCATTCGGTCGGTTGTGGGTTGCCGGCGGTGTGTTGTTCGTTCGGTGATTGTATGTGTGTGTGTGGCCGTCCGTTCAATCAGTACATGTGTGTTCTTCTGACAGGGTGTGTATGTGAGTGGCGTGTGGGTGTGTGATCTGTAATGGCAGGTGCGTGTTCTGTGTTCAGTCGGTCGTCGACGGTGGGGGTGTGTGTGTGTCGTCAGCTATAATTGTGTGTGTGTGTAATCGTTGCCATTCAGCTTGAGTGAGTGTGTGTGTGTGTGTGTTGTGTTGTTTGTGTGGGTGTTGTTCAGCGTCGTTATGTGTGTGTTTCTGTGTGTGGGTACTCAATCGTCGGTCGTCGGCTGGCTGTGACAGTGTGTGTGTGTGTGTGCCAGCGCGTGTGTGTGTGTAAATAGATTGTTTGGTCGCCAGCAGTGGGCAGTGAGTATTTCGTGTGGGTGTTGTTGTCCGTTTGGTGGGTATTTTGCCGACTATGTGTGTGTGTTCTATGCGCCGGTGCATGGGGGTGTGAGGTCCCCGACGATTGGTGGGAGTGGGTGAGGGTGTTCGGCGAGAACCCAAAAACAAAATAGAAAATAATAATAATAATAATAATAATAATAATAATAATAATAATAATAATAATAATAATAATAATAATAATAATAATAATAAAATAATAATAATAATAACAATAATAATAATAAAACCCAAAACCCAAAAACCCCCTCTCGGCCGGCGGAAGATTTGGAATAGGTAAAATTTCAGTCGATTATTATTTTTGTCAAATTAATTTATTAACATTAAATTTTTGTAATCGTGATAATAATTTCTGTAACCGTTAATTTTAATAATGTTGTACAGTGAATATTAACATAGTGAAATGGGACAAATAATAATTTTGCGTAATTAAATTTGGGGAATGAGAAATTGTGTATTTTAGAACCACACATTTCATATTAGGTTTATTTTATATAAAATATTAATTTAGACCCTATCGTTGTTAGGTTCATAGGCGGCAATGTCCCGGTAGTTTTTAACGTCGGTATTTTTGCAGTGTAGAAATCAAGGTGAGTGTATTGTCTTCTATGTAAATTTACAAATTTTATTTTTGTATATATTGTGGAAAAATAGTGTTTATTAAAAATTGGACGATTTTATGACTTATGTAGATCAAGAAGATTTTAAATGTAGAATGTGATTTTTGTCCGACTACGCCATAGTTTTGATCCCGTCAGGAGGATATGTCTTACGGATGGTTTTGACCTGTTAGGAGGGCACGTCTTGCAGGTGGTTGATTATTGTTATTGACCCATGTCAAGAGTGTCGGTCCTACAGGTGTTTGATTATTATGACTTGGCAAAATGGCATGTCCTGCAGGTGGTTGATGATATTATAACCTGTCAGGAGAATTAGCCCTGCAGGTAGTTGATTATTATGACCTGTCAAGAGAATTAGTCCTGCAGGTGGTTGATTGACCCGTCAGGAGTGCAAATTCTGCGGGTGGTACCCCTACCATTAGGGATAATAAATGGCCCTGGCACTGGTAGTCACATTAGATGGCATAGTTGTACAGGTTACGATACTGTTGTAACTTCCGATCGTGAGGTAAAAACGATCATATGGCTAATAGGAGAGTGGTGTGATGTATTTTATTATATGACGAGATGTTTGAATTGGTTGATTTAAAATATTTGGATTGAGTATTTTAAATATATAGTTTATTTCATTGGTGACAGAGAAACTGAATTTCTGTATGATACGTGGTTATATTATATTATATTTTGAAACGTGGTGTTTAATACTTATACTTGATTCATAAAAATATTTTTTATATTATAAAGACAATATACCGATAAAATATTTGGTTTCAGGTGCCGCAATTAGGAGTGGGTCCACTACTGGCACTAGGTAGAGTCTAGAGGTAGTGTCATTTTGGGAGTGGGCTGGTTAGAGGCGAACCGTAGAAGGTTCTGCATTTTGTGATTTTTGTTGTATATATTTGGGATGGGTGTGTTCCCATATTTTTGGAAATGAGTAAATAGATATTATTTTTAGGGAAAAAAATATTGATAGTGGTGCGCGTGCGTCTGAATATATATGTGTGTGTATGTATTTAGTTGATTGGTCAAGAAGTGTCATGTCGACGTCACGCTTGGCCTCGGGTGGTGGGGGCCCGGGGTGGGGTGTGACATTATCTATCGACCTAGAGATTCAGAGAGTTATATTTCTAGTCACAAATTGACCGCCCTGTCGACTTATCAATTCAGAGAGTTCACTATTTATGCTTAGGTCGACATACTTGTCGACCGAGAGATTCAGTAACTCATATTCAATGCATCGGTCGACTTACCTGTCGACTTGTTAATGCTAAGAACCTCTTCTAAATTCGTTTTTAATGCATTCTCATCGACGTTTTCGCCCCTTTAACCGATTTCTTTTCTTGGTTAGCTCCACTAAATTCTTAAATTCAATTTTAATTAATTATCAATATTTCTTTTTTAATTACACATAGAAGCAAATAATTTAACTAATTAGGATCCTATAAAAAATACACATATTTATAAAAATTATTTTGTGTCGTGTGTAATCCTAATTGGGATATTAAGAGTTGAAATTTAACCTGAGTTGTTTTTTCAAGGTTCTTCAAATTCTTCGACCTCTTAATCCTTCATTATCTTTGTCATCATCTTTTAGCATCTATTCATTACTTGTCATCATATCTTTATCATTGGAACTAATAAACTGAAACACTTAATCAAACCGTTAGTTTCACAAAACACATCAACCTTTAATTGTCCATCAAAATCTTAGGATCAATAGTTTATTTTCTTATATTGTGTTTGGGTGTACACTTAGTATTAAACACATATCTGCTGCGTGAATAAGATAGTAATTAATTTAGAAAAATTTGTTATTTGATATTAAGTGTTTAAATGAATTAATTATTTAAATTTTGTAACTACTGAATCCACTCCATCTCTTAGGTAGCTCTTTGGGCCAACATTACATTCAATACGCATTATTGAAATTTGAATTTTCGTAATATTAGACAATGTTATATTCAATACACACATGAATATTTGAGTTTCATATAGATCACTTTTCAACACTTTAAAGTTGTCATATATTACCCATAAACCACAAAGGAATACGAAACGCGTTGACATTTAAATGAACAAGAATGAGAAGAAGAACACATGTATTTATCAGATCAGAGGCGCAATCACAACACAATGGAAGATGAAACACGTATTATTAGAGTAAAACATAATGTAGCAGAGCAAGAAGATGGAAAGGGGGAATGGATGTGCTAAAAACAACATAAGGATAGACTATGTAGTTCACCGTGCAATTTTCGACATCCCATTGGTTGCATGCAAAAATATCTAAGCTTCCACAGTGCAAAGCATGAAAATGCAGGTTTGATTGTGTACAGAGCCAAACAACAAGTCGGAATCTTAAAATAGAGCGTATTTTACCTGACTCGGTTAGATTGATGGCGGTAGCAGCGGTATTTGGGTTCTTGGTCTTCACCTTACGGAGTGGGAACCTTGTAGGTGTATCGGGGAGTATTTAAAGATCGTCGTCTTCGAAATCGCCGAGGGAACAATGAAAATATGGAAAGGTTCTAGAGAGTTTAGGGTTTTGATCGAGAATGGAAGGTGTAAGGGCTCTAAAACGGGCATGAATAGATATGTGCAGGCAAGTTTCTGAAACTATCACTTTACGTCACAAAAGGTGTGATACTTTTGAAAGAGACAACAAAATGGTGATAATCAAATGTAACGCAATATTTGGATAAAAAGTAACAATCTGCTGTTCATTTGGATATTAGATTCAACACGCCTTGGGTCACTGATTATAAATGTTACATTTAACATCCACTGAAAATATGTTTTACTGATCCAAAAAAAGTGATTAACATCTCCTCAAAAAGAGGATATTCCACTGATTAATATGGTGTAAACATATTAATTTTTCAATAATAGAACCACGAAAAAAATTCTTATGTTTTTTGATATTATCCCACCAGATTCTCGTGCCTTTTGAGCGGTGTGATAAATGTTGTAGAATACGTCACAAAATATGGGAATCCAACGACTTTGATATGCACGTTTTTGGAAGTTTCATTCTCATTAAATAAGAATATTTTGGTTCACCTTGTGCAAAAATAGTTGTCGGTGCCAAAAATAAAAATAGTTTTCAAATCGAAAGAGACCTTATGGTGCGCGCCCCTATTTTTTTTCTATGGTTATGTGAAAAACTCAAATAGTGATAATAGACTAATCTAAATATTCCATTTGATTTTTTTTTTTTTTTTTTCAGTTAACTTCTATCAAGTTAAATCGAATAAATAATAAATATTTTTTTGATATGTGATTTTTATCCGATGGACTTTAACCGAGCACAAAATCTTGACATCCAACCTAATCCCAAAAAAATAAAAAAATTCACTAATCCTAATGAGGCTTTTTATGATTAAACCACCAGCAGTATCAATTAACACGTGGTCTGGCCACTGTAACCGTCAGTAACGTTAACATCCCTTGAAGTACCACAACACGTAAGACCAAGAGGGGACCATTGAGAGGGGGTGGTGGTGTGGGAGATCTGCTCGAACGAACAGACACAACAACAACATCTGCGTGTTCTTCCCTCCGATCAGATCGGACCCTTCACTCCGAAATCAGGGTTCTTTTGTTCCTTCCAATTGGATTCGGATTCTGATATATTTTGCTGCCGTTGAATTCGCCTTGATTCATCCAATTTTCAAAAGACATTCATTCCATTGTTTCTCTGTATAGCCATACTCCATATTTGATTGTGGGTTTTTCTTGATCTGCGTCAGTGTTGTGGAAGCTAGAGTTTTTGATCGGATTCTAGGATTGGATTCTGTAAGCAGGAGGTTTTTTTGGATGAATTTGTGAACATTTGTTTTTTGTAAGTGGTGGGGATCGAATGGCGTCGGCTCAGGTGTTGCCGAGTTCACGGAAGCAGGAACATCTGGAAGCTGGAAAGCGGCGGGTATGGATTCTGCTCTGAATTTCGTGCTATTCTATCTCCTCCTTTAAGCGTTTAGCTTTGATTTTGTTGGAAATTTATGGGAAATTTTTATCATTATAGTATCTTATTCTTTTCTTAGGTCATTTGTTGTTCTGATTCTTCTGAATTTCTGAACGTATAGCCTATTTGGTCTGAATGAATTGCTTGAATTGCCTCAGATGTATTTCCGTCCATGGATATATACGTTTTCTACCTAAGATTGACGGCTCCACCTGAAGTCTTTATATTTCATCCGTACCTTGTAATTTCTGCTTTGTTTTCTCTGTATATGTTGCGCTAGCGATGTCAAGTGAAAGTATAATTTGTTTGTGAACGGAATTTGAAGAAAATGATAATTGGAAAAAGAATTGATGGTTGCAAACAAGTATGACTTGTTCAGTTTTTACCCATTCTTACAACTTCGATGACCTGGTCACTCTGCACATGTAAAAAACAAAAAGAGAAGGATAATAAGAATGAGGTGTAAACTAGTCAAGAGAGTTAATGGCATACGCCGGTAAGATCCTAGGTGTTGAACTTATGAGGTTGAGAGTTGCCCCCTCTCATCACCCATGTTATCGAGGCTTATTTTACTAGGATTAACACTTACCACCTGTTTTACCGTCACACCCCCATTCTATGCATTTTCACTTTAGACTTATCTGTGTGCACTGCATTATATGTAAGGGAATTTGTTGCAGCATTGGAAGAATGTCTTTTTGATTTCTGTTTCTTTTTCTTTCTTTTTTTTTATTTTTTTATTTTCCATTTAGAGTAAATAGACTTAAATTTTGAATCATTATATTCTAATATTTTGTTGTGAAGTATTTTATTTGAATAAATATGGATGCTTTGGGAGAACAAATTTTTTGCAACAACAATCTTAATCCAAGAGGGTGCAATTGACATAAACATGCATTTTAGTATTTTAAGATTGGTTTGGATAGAAAGGTTCTTGCAACAAAAGTTTTAGACCAAGAATCAGAGTAGCTAATACAAGTCGGGGACAATTAGTGGATTGAGAAGGAAAACAAAAGAATATCTAAGTTAACATTAGAAACAATCCTGGTTATGATTTGTGTCAAGGTAATGAGACTTTTAGAAAGGGATAATTGATGTGTGTGCTTATCTTGAAAGGAAACTAGTGCCAATGTTGATGCATGTGCTTATCTTAAAAGGAAACTAGTGCTGATGTTCTTCTTGGAAGGTGGATGATATATATAGTTGTAGTTTTGAAGAGAGATAGAGACACAAATTCAGGAAGAGAAAAGGCTTCAAGGTCTAGATAAGTGATATATGACAATCAATTTCCTAATTATTCCATTCAGGATACTTAAGATATCACCAAGTCATCCTTGTTCCACTAGGATTCTTACCTTTTCTTTCTCGATATCTGAGGCATATCATCAATTGAAGATTTTAACGTGTCAATGATGCCCTTAAAATGATTATGCTTAACTTTAACTCCCATTTTTATTCTTGTAAGCCTTCTTGAGCTTTAATTTGAATTTTGAACAACAAAGCTATCTTTTTTCGAAGTATGATTAATGTAATCATTGGGTGACTTCCCAATTTCATCTAAATGGCATTGAAGATCTTTAATAGGATCATTATGATGCAATAAAATCTGTTCCGAAATTTTACTTCCTAGCATGCTATTTTTTTAGCATCTCCAATGATTTCTTGTGGTGGATCTTGAACCTTCTTATGATTTTCTTTTTGAATTATAAACTCTTCGCACAACATCATCAACTTGTGTGATTTCAAATAATTTGGTTGAAATAAATTATAATCTTCTTGAGGCATAAAATAATCTTCATGATGATTTTTAACAATTAACTTCTTTGCTTACACCATTGTCTTGTATAAGGACAAATTCTTTTCATATCTCGAAATAAAAATGTGATCCCAATTTTTTTTTTCATTACAGAATGCGAACGGATTTTATTTTTATGTTGACAAGTCCTCTAAAATTGTAATTCATGCCACTAGTATGTTGCATAATTGGGCTAATTAGCCATTGGAGGCTTATATAACTTTATATTCTTCAATAATTTCCATCTAATCAAAATAATTTTTACGATTAAGCAACCAACCCAGAAAAATTATTTGCAAAATTTGTGCATGCCATCAAAATATGGAATGGAGTCACATTTAGGGATGTGTTTCCAAACAGGTTGAATGCGAGCCTCATTGACGTTGCGACCCCTATTATCTCCACGATTACTGTTCACGTCACCTGCTAATAAGTTTATTGTCACCATCAATGGCAGCAATTCGTGAAGAATCTCACGTTTGCCTTCTAGGCCCTCGTAAGGAATTTGTGTCCATGACTATGGTCGATGGGTTAGGTGCCATTGTCACCTTCATTAGTAATAATGCCATGATACTCCAAAGCTCTTGTGCCATCTGGCACAACAAAACAATGCTGAAAAAATAGATATCATTCTAGTACATGAAAACCAGGCTAGATGGTCTAGCAGACAAAGGGGGGTCTTGAATCCATATGAGAAAGAGAAAATCTCGAAATTGTTTTAAACATGAAAAATTAAATGAATGACAAGGGTTTGTCGAGAGTTTATTTATATCCCTTAACTAATTCCTTGACTGGTAGGAAAAGAAAACCCTACACTTGTAGGAAAAATAAAATGATCCTTATACTTTTAGGAAAAGAAAACATAAAAATAGGATAAAAGTTGTAATCCTAGTTGAATAGGGAAACAAATATTGATGACTTGGTGAAATCTAAAGTTTCATGAATGACAAAATTAAGAAATTGATTTTCCATTTGTTTTAAATTTCCTTGAACTGTGTTCCACGTAGTTCTTTGCGTGATTAGATCGTGCCTGAACTGCACAATGGAGGCTTGAACGGACACCTCAGGAAGGACAAAACCATAACATTAGTGAAAGAGTGCTACTACAAGCCACAACTGAAGAAGGTGTTACCAATCATGTAACACGATGCCAAGTGTGTCAAACAGCTTAAGGTCAATCCCAAAATGCCAGCCTTTACATGTTACCTATTGCCTACGCATCGTGGATGGATTTGTCTATGGATTTTGTGTGTTTGTGATTGTTGACTTGTACTCTAAGATGACGCATTTCGTTGCATGCAAATTGACCTCAAATGCTACACATGTTGTGAATTTGTTTGGGAAATGGTTCTCCTGCATGAGGTTCCATAAAGCGTGACACTAAATTGCCCTCCCACTTTAGAGGACTTTGTGGCTGCGACTTGACAGGTTTTTGCACATCAACACTAGTCATCCACAAAAAGATGATCGGACAGGGGTGGTAAATTGGAACTTGGGTAAGTTGATGAGGTGCATATCTAGAGAGAAGCAAGCAGTGGGAGCAACTTTAGCTTAAGCTGAACATTACATCAACAACATGGAGAACGATCTACAGAGAGGTCTTCGTTTGTCATTGTCTATTGTGTGCTCCCAATGCCTTAGTTCCTGTGCCCAAATTTCGAGGGCGAACTAGGCAGCTGAAAAATGGTAGACAACAAGAAGTTGTGCATCAACATTTGGAGGAATCCACGACCAAGTACAAAGTGGCAATTGATAAGAAGAGGTGTGATAATTTTTTCAAAGAAGAGGATATGGTTATGGTTTATTTATGTAAAAACATAATTTCAACAAATTCTTACAAAAAATTGAAACCGAGGAAATGTGGTCCCTTTTGTATCAAGTGTATTAATAAGAAGATCAACAATAATACTTATGTGGTGGAGCTACTTAAAGAAATAGATCTCTCACTCTCAATGTGGCTGACTTATACCAGCATTTTCTGCTGAAGGATCCACATTATCTTAATTCTATCTCTAGAGCGGGTTCTTTTCAAGTGGAGGCGACTGTGGTTATGGTTTATTTATGTAAAAACATAATTTCAACAAATTCTTACAAAAAATTGAAACCGAGGAAATGTGGTCCCTTTTGTATCAAGTGTATTAATAAGAAGATCAACAATAATACTTATGTGGTGGAGCTACTTAAAGAAATAGATCTCTCACTCTCAATGTGGCTGACTTATACCAGCATTTTCTGCTGAAGGATCCACATTATCTTAATTCTATCTCTAGAGCGGGTTCTTTTCAAGTGGAGGCGACTGATGTAAGACAATCAATTTCCTAACTTTACCGTTTAGGAATTTTAGATTTGCCCTGGTCATAATTATTTATTTCCCAGTTCAACTAGGATTTTCAACTTTTTTCTTTTCCTACAAGTATAAGGATTTGTTTTTTCCCCTCACAAGGGTTTTCTTTTTCGTCAAGTGTAGGGATTAGTTGAGGGATATAAATGTACCCTTGACAATCTCGTCATTCATTCAATTATTTAAGTTTAATACAATTTACTCACAGTGTCTGCTAGAATACTTTAACCTATTTTCCATCTTCTAGAACAATATCTACTTTTTAATTGTTGTTGTTCTACTCCAATAAGTCTCACATAGTAGGATGTTAGGGTGAAATGGATTTTACATTTCATTTTCACTATAAGAAAATATTTTTCATAACTACAGAGTGGGATCTCTTTCTGAAATTTTATTTTATGTGATAGGCATGTCAACCGAAGTTGTTAGCATTTATTACTTGCATGGATGGCCCCATGGTCAGGGATAGTTTACAGTTTAAACTTGGATGTCTTGAGTTTGATTGTCATGATGCATAAAATCATTTTAGCCGGCTCTTTGCCCGCGGTTGTAGGGTTTCTCTACATTCTAAATACCAACATGCTAACATAAGTTCAAGGCCCCAGAAAGGCAAAAAGTAATCAACATTAACATGAGTCACAATTGACATGATAATCTTTTCCTAAAAAGCACAAGTACTGGTAAAATTATGATTGAAAATTTTCTCTCTGCTTTTGGGTGTATGAAGGCATGTCATTCAGAGGCATCTTTTAGCTACTCAGCCATTTTTTAGGTTTCTTCATTACCATAATCCCTATGGCATTCTTTCTTTTTTTTGGATATTCTTCTTTTTCCAAATTACCATGTGATTCCTCTCCTGCTTGAGCAAATTAATGCTATCTGTTTTTCATTTATGTTACAGCTGGAGGAATTCCGTAGGAAGAAAGCATCAGAGCGGGCAAAAAAGACTGCCTCCAATAATCATACTGCTGATGCAGGGGTACATGATAAACAACCTGCAGAAGTTGAACAAGGACGGTTGAGAGATTCAGATGGAGCTGATACGTCTAATGGAGTGGGCAGCTCTGTTAGCAAACCTTCTGCAGTTAAGAATGATAACATCAAAACAACAGATCTAGTCCGGCAAAATGAACTAGCTAATTATCATGAGAATCATGCTGGCCCTCCTTTTGCTGCCCACAGTTTTGCAGACACAGGGCAGATTTATAATGAGGATAAAGAGTTCAAGGGCCATGACACCCCAGGCTTCTCTGCATCCGTAAGTTATAGCCATCTTGAAAAGGAGAATAAAGATGATTTTGGCATTTATAGCAGTGCCTTAGGAAGACAAGCAGTCTGGGATGATAACAGTTTTAGTAAACATAGTTATCCTTTGGTGGATGAAAGACCGCCTACTAATAGTAGTCAGTTGAAAGATTTTAGTCTCATAAATCCTGATGCATATACTGTCGGGACGAATGTTTCTTCAAAGAGTTCCGGTAGCACGCTGCTGCAAAACGCACATGATTATGTTGAACCGCTGGTTAGTGGCCACTCATTCTCTTCATCTGAAGGTAATGAAATGACACTCTTCTGTCCATTCTCTCTTCCTCTCAATATATGGAACTTTCTGCGGCATCCTTTTTGTTTCATTTTTATCATGGCATGCATATATTCATTAGGGAAGACTTAATACTCAGTTGTCTTTTGGCAGACTATGTTCACCATGTTGCCAGCACTGGAGATTCTAAATTTGAAGATGGGAAAAAAGTACATGGTATTGTGGAGTCTAATAATTCCCCAGTCCCTGATGAGGAGGAAAATACAGCAGCTGGTCGTTGGACCAATGTGACTGGCCCATCTCCATGGCTATCTAACTCCCTATCCACAGGTTCCAGATTTGATGTCAGAAGTCCATCTAATAATGAATCACTTTATTCATCAATTGCTGGAACTAATATTAAGAGATCTCGTCCATCTTTTCTTGATTCAATCAACATAACCAAAGTTCCATCAGCATCCGTTCCATTTATTGAAGCAGAGATGGTTGATGCTAAAGTTTATCCAATGGATGTTCAAGTTTCTGATTCTCGGGGCACTGTTAATTCTTCTGTTGCTGCGGATGACCCATTCAGGCCTAACATCAATGGATACATGGAGAGGGAACACAATTTTTATTCTCGAAAGCAGGACGAAGACTTTGCTGCATTAGAACAGGTTCCTTTGATTCGAATTGCTACAAATTTTCTATGCTTGTCATATTTATTTTCTTCTAAAATCATGTCCAGTAATCCCCAGAGTTGGACGATATGTAAGTCCTATTTTAAGGGCATGTCATAGATTTCAAGTGCGTATAAGGAAGAAAGGTTGTCTTCTTCACCCCAATAATAAGTACTACAAAACTTGTTATGGTTATCAATTCGTTTAATGGCTTTCTTCGTAATCCCATACACAAAATTTCGTACGATTGTCTTTCTCATGAGGAATAATATCTTTTCCTCTGGAATAAAGAGAATAATGGGACCAAATAAACTGAATGAAAGTTTAGGGTTGCACCTAATCTCTTTCATCTGATATTATGTAGAACTTGATTGAAATTAGGAACATAATATTCTTATGAAGAACACATGGATTTACGTGATATAGTAAAAAGGGTCTTCAGTCAAGGAGATAAGTGGTGCTATTCATATTGCTCTCAATTGAATTGAATAAAATGGTAGTAGCTCTATTTATGGAGCTTCTAAATTGACGTGGTAGATGGCATAACAATGCTTATAATCATTACCTTGAATAGAAATTCAAATTGTAAAATGAGATCATATTAGCCTCAGCCCCACGTATATCCCTGCAACTAGAGACAAATGTTCTTTTCCACACCCAAGGAAGTTGCATTGCAATTTGAAAAAGCCTCAAATGAGGCAGTTTTAGTTTATTCCTTTCACTTGTGGCCATAATGTATTGGTTTAGAAGCGGAGCTGAGGAGTATTTTTAGGGGGCTATGCATTGTGACTGACCATAACATCTCAAATCTTACGTTGGAAATCGATTCTCTGGATGCCATTCATTTTCTTACCAAAGTAGATGGGACAAACCATCCCTACTGGTCACTTACTGAATATTGCAAATACATGAAGGGGAATTGCAGCTGTGTCCAACACATTTTTCGAGAGGCAAATTGCTGTGTGGATTTCATTGGCCAAGAAGTGTGGAATCCTGGATCAAGAGCTCCTCCTATGGAGTCAGCCCTCTCTTGGGGCAAGTGCATTTCTCCTTGAGGACGTATCTGGAGTCAGCTTTGCTAGGGCTTCCTAGAACCCGGATCCGTTATTGTTTGTTTGCTTAATTTATCTGTTTCCTTTCATCTGATGTATCTAACAACTCTAATTGATTCCTTAGAAGACACTCAAAGGAGCACAACCCAAACCTAAAACACAGGTATGCAAGAGAAGAATTTGAGGAAGGTGTAGGAACAAAATTTTCCTAAAGATGCATTCACCTTAATCATGGAATTGCCACATATAATGAAAATGAAATCAATGAAAGAATTGTAATAGAAATAATTTTTAGA
Source organism: Eucommia ulmoides (assembly GCA_016647705.1). NCBI lineage: Eukaryota > Viridiplantae > Streptophyta > Magnoliopsida > Garryales > Eucommiaceae > Eucommia > Eucommia ulmoides. Next base: position 21,898,606 of record CM028327.1, on the reverse strand, counting down.
AACAAGGAAACGATGAACTGAACGACCAAGGGTTCTGCATGTAAGTGACCAAATGCACCAATATATGTATATTCTGTTCTTTCCAGCTGCACCACAAAGTCCTTTCACTGGAATGTCTGCTTGCAGCATGCTATCCACTAGCCCTGACATGAATCCCTGCATTGCAAGCACAGGATGCGGAAGGTGCAAGAGATGCATTTATTTGACATCGCTTGATTGGGAGGTTACCTTCTATTTGCTGTCTCGAACAAAAAACACCAATTAAGAAGCACAGAATCTCAGTTCACACAAATTACTCATGAAGTTTGCCATATTTTTGTGTTTCTCTTGGCCTAAATTGATGACTACTTGGTATGTAGATATTGCGATCTGTACTAATTGGTATATTTTTGTGCTTCAGTCGTATATGAACTTTTTAATGTACTCATTTAAAAAAAAAAAAAATCAGTACAATTTTTTAAATATTTGTGACCTTCTAGTCACTCCTATCTAGAATTCTGATCATTATAGGTGACTCCTAAAAGTTTTGGTGGTAAATGTTGTGGACCCGGAATTAAACCTATGGAACAAACTTTCTTATATGATATGTCATTTGGTGGTTCTGAAATAAGGAATAAGATTATTTTTCAAAATGGTAGCCTAGTGGTTGTGCTAAACCAATTAAGCAGGCTGCTGGCTGCTTCAGAAATTTACGTGTTGATTTTGAGCTTGAAATTGAATAGTTAAAGATTGCCTTGGAAGAGAAATGGATAAATACTGTACCAATATTTTGCATTTATGCTGAAAGTTCTTTATCTTCTGATATCACATAACACTATTACCCGAAATAATGCCTCTGTGCTACTTATCTGTTCATCTTTCATTTAGATGTTCTTTCCTTCTGACTATGCAATTACATATGCATCTTATTCTCATGTTTATTATTGCTTTTTCTTTTTCGGACAGCATATTGAAGATTTGACACAAGAGAAGTTTTCCTTGCAACGGACTCTTGAGGCTTCACGAACTTTAGCCGAGTCTTTAGCTGCAGAAAACTCTGCATTGACGGATAGTTACAATAAACAGGTTGGCTTTCATGCAACATAGTACTGGATTTTGACTTATGAGTTGTGACCTAGATGACACTCTATGTGCGACTTTCCATTAGTTGTACGTGTACTTGCATGGTATATTCATTTCTATGTATGTTTTTGTATCTCTTGCATAACTGAAAACGCTAGAAATTTATATATAGTAAAATTTGTTGTTTTGTGCCTGAAGTAGATTGGCAGCATATTGTATTCTATGCTTTTTTATGTTATGCCAACATTGAGAATAAACTAAATTATCTGGTATCTTGAGAAACACAAAGTATTGGTTTTAATTCTTGTGAGGGTAATGTGTGTTTTTGGCGTTATTATTAGTGAATGTTTAGAGATGTATGTTAGTCAATGTGATGGGAGACATGTGATCTGATAATTCTTGTTTGATGTGTATTTGGAAATGGTGCTTCCCTGAAGTAGATTGGTAGCACATTGTATTCTATGTTTAATTGTGTTATGCAAACATGGAGACCAAACTAAATTATCTAGTTTCTTGACAAACACTAAGTATTGGTTTTAAGTTTTGTGTGGTTAATGCATGTTTCTGGTGTTACTATTACTAAATGTTTAGAGATGTATGTCAGTCAACGTGATGGGAGAGGTGATTGAACCTGATCATTCTTGGGTTTGATATGTATTTGGTAATGTGGTGCTTCCCTGAAGTAGATTTGCCGCACATTGTATTCTACGTTTAGTTAATAATTTAGGTTTCTTGAGAAACAAAAGGTAATGTTTAATTCTTGTGAGGGTAATGCGTGTTTCTGGTGTATTATTAGTAAATATTTATAGATGTATGTCAGTCAACGTGATGGGAGACGTGTGATTAAACCTGATCATTCTTGGGTTTGATATGTTTTTGGAAATGTGGTGCTTCCCTTTCAATATGCTCTCAACAGGTGTAGAACATATCTTGGTATTCTTATTTTTCCTTGCATTATCGTGTATGATGTATCTCACCATATATTTGTTATCCCTTGCACTTTGGGACTAAAAACACGTAGTTGTCCGTTGTGTTATATACATGCCGTGTTACAAAAGGGTGGTAAGTTGATCCATGAATACTGGTAATTTAAAGGAAGGTTAAGCAGCACTTTATGATTACTGCTTGAACTCACTTGTTTTGGACCCCCTTAAAAATGTGCTAGCTAACTTGGTAGAAGATGGTGGGCATCTGTGCAGCAACATTTAAGATGAGATTGAGGTTCAAATATTTTGGAGACTTGTATGTTTGTATTTTCATCTATCCTAGTCTTGTGGATATACACCCAGTATCAACAACCAATGAGCAATCAGGCCTTGTGTGCATCACTCAGCTGCAGTTTTATTCCATTTGATGGCGCCATGATCTTTCTCTCTTTATTAATTTCTTCCCCCTTCTTCTACAGGGAAGTGTTGTCAACCAATTAAAATTAGACATGGAAAGGTTCCAGAATGAAATTAAAGCCCAACTTGTAAGTACCAATTTACTGTTTTCACTTTCAAGTGTGGTTTTTATTGTTCCAATTTTCATTTTGAAATCTCCAGCCCTCTCTCTATTGAGACTATATACTCCTTGTAACAACCAGGCCTTATAGCGGGGCTTCCATGTCAAGTTAAGGTATCAAGATGGTTGTTTGACTTGGGTTCAGTTGACTGATGTGTTACTTATGTGTTTCATGGCTTGTTCTACATCATTGCACCTCACCCCACCTTCAGTGTTAGCTGTTTAATAATATGCTGGTGGATATCTATGTCAAATATCTCTGATGCAGAAGTTTGGTCATGGATTCATTAATTAATCAATGAATGAATTTAGTGAAGCATATATGTTATTGGTCAATACATGGTGCTGCTTTGATAATGCTGTGTAGCATATTCAAATCATGCATGCTAAATAGTGTGTCACGGGTTTAATAAATTGACTGTAATCTTTTATTTTGTTTATATTTTTTAAATTTTGCTCAACTGGCTTAAGCTCGGGTACGATATGAGAAGCTTTAGCAAACCATGGTGCTAGAAGGCGTGAAATCTTGTAGTCATTGGTTTCCTTTTCTTTCTACCCCATCACAAGAGATGAACAAAGGGGTATTCGATATTTTACCATGGGAATGTCCTTTTGCGCTTAAGCTCATACGAGGAAATGACATTGATTTAACTGCTGGTCACTAACTCTTCTTCTCTTCTTTCTTTTCTTGTTCATGCAAATATTAGCCCTAAGTGTAGAATATTTTTGATCTTTTTAAAATGTCGAGAGAGTTCTTTTAGTACCAAATTAGGTCTTTGATATTTCTTTTCTTTACGAGCTTGCATGTTTCCTTATATTGTCTAATTAATTTTTGTTTTGCAAACCTTTATCTTTTCCCAACATTTCAGGTGGAACTTGAATCTGTTAAAATTGAATATGCAAATGCACAATTGGAATGTAATGCAGCTGATGAAAGAGCTAAATTGTTGGCTTCTGAAGTGATTGGATTGGAAGAGAAGGTAGTTTATGCCCATGGTAAATTTTCATAAGAAGATGTTTTTATATTCAGAGCTATTCTTTTAGCGAATGGGAGCCTTGGTGCAACGGTAGAAGTTGTCGCCGTGTGACCTGGAGGTCATGGGTTTGAGTTGTGGAAATAACCTCTTGCAAAGTAAGGTAAGGTTGCGTATAATAGGCATAGTGGTCCGATCTTGCCCTGGACCCAATGCATAGTGGGAGATTTGTAGCACTGGGATGCCCCTTTTTTATTTAGAGCCGTTCTTTTAGTAGGGGGCCACTGGGCTAGTGATGTTAGGTGTTCGCCCATTAACCTTAGGTTGTGGATTCAAACCTTGATAGCGGACTTTGGGCCATGCAAAGATTAGAAATATTTCCAATCTACCCCTCCCAACCCTCACCTAGTGGGGACAAAATGGGTGTTGCTTTTTTTTTTAAACAAATTATTCGTTAGTAATTTGGCCATGCACATTGACTGAGAAAAAAAAAAGACAGAGAGAGAGAAAATATTGACCACTCATATTGGTAAACTAGCCAAGCATTGCTTGTTGATCTTTGTTCTTGTGATGCTTCCTAATAAAAGGTTGAAATGTACTAATTGATCAACGTGCTGCTGGACTCCTGTGCCCCCCACTCCTGGGCTGCTGCTTACCCCATCTGATGATGTCTGCAGATTTCATAGGAGTTCAGTACAAAAACTTGGTTGATGTTTAGTTTAATGTGGTTTTGACCGTAGGTCATTTTACTTTGATGACTTCTATTGAATGATAGAAACTATGTCTATTATGGAAGCCACTGGGGTTGGGTTATATTCTCATTACATAGTTGTGGACAAAGAAACAGTCGGTGACCTTAGAACACTCTCCCATGGCAAATGAATGACTGCTAGTATATGCCCTTGGATATATTTTTAGTGTCCACATTGAAGGCACTGGGCTCAATTTCCCTGAAAACACCGTAAGTTCACAACATTATACTGAGATGAACGGAGAAAACCCCTCATCTTCCACATTCAATTGCAAATTTGCAATTGACAACCTGCAATTTCAATGAATATTCTCTAGACTTTTTATTTTACACTTCTTCTAGCACTATTACACCACTCGTGAATTTATTCCACTGGTCAAGTACGGAATGGGGGAACATTCAAGAGTTGTTTGAATTCAAGATCCGTAAGTGTGAGTAAAACCGCAATTGGTTCTCCTTCTCCCTTAATAGAGAGAAAACATGTGTTTGGCGACATGCTTTGCGTAGTTTTTTGGGGCCAACATGTGCTTGACCTAGAGGCTGTTCTGTTGAGCTAGACATTCACTCTTCAACACCGTGGACAATAGTTTAATATATTCCATAAAACTCCACATATAATCTATTTTCCACAGCCATAAAATAATAAATAAAAATATCCTCTACGCCGTGGTGTTTCCCAACCCCAAGCGATCTTTGAGCTGCTTTATCAAAATACGACAACAAGATGTTATTATATCTGATGAAAATGAAACGGTTAAGTATCCTCTTTGTTTCTGAATAAAAAGTAAAATAAAAAGCAAAAAACGGATTTGTAAAGTTTAAACACTATCTTTAAAACAGGATACTCAAGTGCCTATTACTTGAGTATGACGTTCTACTTCCTGTGATGAGCCTTGTGCGGTACTTACACTTTCTAAAGATATGAAGTTCAGTTGTGGCACAAAACTGGTTAATTATCCTCTTTGTTGCAAGCTCGAAGGTGTGAAACAATTGTTCCTGAACTTATTTTTATTTGACATTAATGACATTTCTGTACTCGTTCTCTGTACTGGGGGATTAATAAAGGCTCATACAATTATCTTCACCCCCCACCCCCCGGTTTCTTATTTTGTTCTCTGATGTATTTTTCCAGGCACTCAGGCTGAGGTCCAATGAGCTCAAACTGGAGAAACAGTTGGAGAAGTCACAAGCTGAGTTTTCTTTGCTTAGGTATGTGTTATTTTTAAGAATAAGGGAGCCACTGTATTTTCTATATAATAGAAGTCGATTACAAGAAAATATATAGAGGCAAATGTTCAACATAACACTGGGAAAAAAAATAGTCCCCAATAACAAGGGTGCTGACATAGGGGATAGGGCATATCATAAGCTGCTGATTGAGGGCAGCTTATGGGCTGCCATCTTGAAGAAAAACAGGGCAGCAATAGCCACCGAATGTGGGCCCAACACAATGCTGAAATGGGCATATAAATTTTCCTGACACACTATGTATTTTATCTCTAAGACACAATATTTATTATGTTTCCCTGGAGGATTAATTTTTGCCAAATTACACAAGAACCGCTTGAAGTTGGCACTTGCTTCTAATGAGCCCCTACACGTCAATTTGTTTCAATTTGAACTTTGGCACTTTCTGTGTAACGTAATTGAGGATTGAGATAATATCCAGCCACATGCAATGGTTGATGGAGTTGCGGAGTCCATCTATCATCAATCAGTATCCAAATTGGTAGATATTTTCTTGCATTTCTTCCACAATTATATGCAATCTTCTCCTTTGCCGAGTCCATCAACTCATATATAAATCCCATTGCAGGTCTTTCCTCTGAATCAACCTCTCTTAGCACACTAACTAGAGGAATTGTGCTTTTAATACAATAAGCAACACGAGACCAAAATGTTGAATCAAATAATACAATAGCTCGTACTTTCACGCCGTCCACTTTCTTGGCATAAGGTGAGTTGGGCCATGTTTCAGAAGAAAACATAGAAATTAGGGCTTGTTTTTGCTTGTAAATGCTCTGAAGAGTAAGATAAGAGGTAGCAAATCGTGTAACAGCAGGACGAAGAAGTTCAATATTCTTTGTAAAAGACCTCATCATATCTAAAACCAAAGTATGCCCATAAATATACTTAACCACTTGTTTGGATTTTGTAACCGCATCTTCATGAACTTTTAACTCGTCTATGTCCTCCAACATTAGGTCAATACAGTGAGCTGCACATGGAGTCCAATATAAATGTCTTCTTTTCTCCATTAACCTCTTCCCGCGTTCACATAATTCGTAGCATTATCTGTGATAACTTGCACCACATTTTCTTCCCCAATTTCTTCTACAACATCATCAAGATACTTAAATAACAACCCTCCAGTTTTAATTGAAGCGGATGTGTCGATGGACTTCAAAAACCATGTACCAGTAGGACCATTCACATGAAAATTGATAAGGCATCTAGTTTTTCCATCAGTCCAACCATCAGACATTATTGAGCATCCATATTGTGCCCAAGCTCTCTCGTGTTCTTTCCGGCTCAAATTGATGTTTGTAACTTCATCTCTCAAGATCCACGTCTTCAGCTCATGCATCGTAGGGGGAACAAATCCCGGCCCATATTTAGCAATTTCATCACACATTGGCACAAAGTATGGGTCATTAATCTTATTGAACGCTAATCCACTTGAGAAAAAAAAGCGTCCAATTAGTCAACAGACCTCTTTTCTTTCTTCTTTCTTCCATTTTGAGTTGAGAGTAGCTTGTCAAGCTTGGCTACTAACAAAAGCGTCTATTGGACCCCTAGCTTTTGGTTGCGACATCAGACCACTACTCCCGCTTTCCAAATCTACTGGATCTTGACAATTCCCACTTCCACTCTTACGTATCTCTAGAAACACTAAATTTCGTTGCATTTTAGTTTTCTGAAAATCCTCCAATGCCTTCTTACATTCCTCCACAACATTTTCAGGAACAGAAGGACATGCTTTTATCCCTTTGTGTGTCTTAGCCAAACGTTGTTTAAGCCTATTAATAGTGCCACTATTTTGATGATTACAAAATCGGCACCTATGATATTTCTCTCATGTACTTCCAAGCGAAATCCTTCTTCTGTTCTCCTTTTCTTTCTTCAGGTGCGACTTCAGAATTATTATCCATGAGAAAACTGAAAAATTATGTAAATTCATCAATAAAATCCCAAGTGCCAACAAAGGAAAAACAAATAACGAGGAAATTAATCCCAATTCCCAATGAAATAGAATAAATCCCGAGTCCCAATTAATACAGAATTACAGATTTATTCGCATAATTAAAAAATAGAGGAAATTAATTCAGACAAATAAAAATAAAGAAATTAATTACAGTGGAAAGAGTTATGTTTATTTATTTAATTATGAAATAGAATAAATCCCAAGTGCGAACAAAGGAAAAACAAATAACAGAGGAAATTAATCCCAATTCCCAATGAAACAAAATAAATCCCAAGTCCCAATTAATACATAATTACTGATTTGTTCACATAATTAAAAAAAACAGAGGAAATTAATTCAGAAAAATTTAAAAAAAAAAAAAAAAGGCGAATTAATAGAAAAAACAGAAGAAAAAAAAAACAGAGCAATATGAAGAAAAAAAAAATTATGTTAAGAAAATCCAAAGAACATAAAAAAAGAAGAAGATAAATTCATTAAAAAAATAAATTACAGAGTAAAATAAACAGCAAATAAAACATAGCAATATAAGAGAAAAGTCAAAGAACAGAAAACGAATACCTGGGACTTGAAAAACAGAGCACTGGACGACAGTATGTTCTGGTTTTCTCTCTCTCTGCTCCGGAAGACTTGCAGATGAATTCAGAGACTTGCTGAAGAGTTTTTGATAATGGAAGAGAGCTTGAAACAAAATTCTTGAGTATTTCGACCTGTGTGCTGTAGAGATTCTGTGTAGAATATTTCTTTTGTAGTGCATAGGCCATGTAGCCGGTTCCCCCGTTCTATTTGTAAAACTCTGATGTAAATTCTCTGTCTAGGGTTTTTTAAATGATGTGGGCTCAGTCCAGAAAAAGTCAACATTAAAAAAAATTAAAAAAAAAAAACAAAAAAACAGAAGGCCTAACGAGACTTGCTGAAGAGTTTTTGATAATGGAAGAGAGCTTGAAACAAAATTCTTGAGTATTTCGACCTGTGTGCTGTAGAGATTCTGTGTAGAATATTTCTTTTGTAGTGCATAGGCCATGTAGCCGGTTCCCCCGTTCTATTTGTAAAACTCTGATGTAAATTCTCTGTCTAGGGTTTTTTAAATGATGTGGGCTCAGTCCAGAAAAAGTCAACATTAAAAAAAATTAAAAAAAAAAAACAAAAAAACAGAAGGCCTAACGAGGGTATACGCCCTGTTCGCATGCGCCCTGGGTGGCGCCCAGCGGCGCCCAACATCGCAGGGCGTACGCCCAGAGAGACCAGTGCCCCCCCAAGCGCCCTGGGGCACTTTTGTTGCGCCTCGCCCTTGGTCGCGCCCCATGTGCGCCCTTTACAACACTGCCCTTAACTTTTCAAGAATCGTTGAACTTCTTCGGTGGTGAAGGTTTTTGTTAGAACTCTTATGCTCTATTGAATTAAATCGACAACATAATGTGCAAAATTTTCTGAATAAGGGGATATCTGAGCTGATGCTCCTTGGGAAATTCTACTATTGTTGATGAATCGATTGCATTTTTTGGGCTTTCGATATGTTGTTTAATGAGCTAGTTGTGACGTTCCTTGCTACTTGGCATCCGTACTTCAAAAATTTCCAAGTTTGGAAGTCAAGACTTGTATATATAAGGCTAGGCTAAAGGAAGAGGGTAATCTTGGAAGCTCTCAAGTTTCTAGAATATTCTAGAGTTTGTATAGAATTCCAGAGCCTCCTAGATCACTCCATAATCTTCCATTGTCTTTTAGACACATTCTAGTCTAGAAAATTCTTTGTAAATATCTATCACGGATACTCTAGATGATCAATTGTAACCGTTAGATCAAAATGATCTCAACCGTCTTTTGTAAGGCCTTTGGCCTATATAAGGGGGAGGGGACTCATTTTTCCCCCCACCAAGTTCTGAAAGAAATACAGCGCCTACACATTCTCCCAAGCTTTCTTGCTCTCCTACTCTTACTCAGCTTCTCTTAGCATCCTTAGCTTTTATTCCTTCCAAAAGCTGTCTTGGTCGGTTGTTGGCTAGGCTTACTTAGCATTCCAAGGGCTGTGATTAATTGTACTTATCGAAAGGATAAAAAAAGGCTATGACACTACTTGGAATGATTAAGGGACTATCTGTGGAATGTGTAAATATTGATTTGCACTTAATATATGCATTGAAAAGTTTTTCGGATGTCAAATGACACATTTTGCTTGTAGTACTGATGTTTGAAGATTCACTCTTTTGCGGTTAGAGAAGAAGAATATGCTGCTCTACTGTTTTTTTCTGATATGCATGATAAAAATTACAGATTTGCTCTCATTGTTTCAGGAAATTACTTACAATGATGTATAGTAAATGTGTGTGGAATCATTATGTTAGCGTTAATGCTGTTCAGTAAAGAGATTTAGTTTTTGATTAGGTGAGTTGGACTTTTCTGTGCTTTGGTTGATTGTAATTGTAAACCTCCTTACTCATAACGCTTCCTGGTATTCTTGTGATTACTGTTCCTGGTAGTCTTGTCATAGCACTATTCCTGGTAATCTTGTGCTTGGCAGTTGGCGTAGAAAAGTTGGAGTAAGACTGCTACATTCATCTTCTTAATGCTTCAAGATTTGTTTCTTTCCTTTAGCTTGTGATATGAGTCCGGGTTATAAAGATTTTATTGGTGGACTGCAGAAAAGTTTTATGATTTTTCCAGTGTTTTTATAACCATCGCCTATGTTGAAAAAATTGAAAGAGATTGCTTTGCTCGGTAAACCATGCAGAAAGAAACTGTCTAGCCTGGAGAGGGAGCGTCAAGACTTGCAGTCAACAATTGATGCTCTACAAGAAGGTAAGTTTATATCTTTTTCTTTTTTTTTTTCTTTTTTTTGATGAGTAAAATGCACTCATTAGGTGGTAGGGCGTGGTAGGTTTCCTAGACGGTTAGCATTGCCACTATGCACGTGGGATGGACTGCTTTATGTTCAAAAACTAAATTTACAAACTAGAATATTTCGTGAACATTTTGCTACATTAAGTGATTACTTGAGTTGGAGCCTACTTGTTCTCATGCAGTGTCTTCTAATACTCGATGAAGTTAGACCATTTTTGGTTTTCTTAAATTGTTTCTCCTTATTTTGAATTTTAATGCTTTGCACTTGCTATCCTTTGGAAACTATAATTATTGGAATTTGAAAGGGGAAAAACTCCTGGTTTCTTGAAGTGGTAAGCATATAAATATAGTTACTTCTTCTTAAGGGTGTAAATCAGGTCGTGTCTTGTTCGTGTCATATCAATTCGAGTTCTTGTCGACATTGTGTCAAACTAATCCTACCTGTTTAATAAACGTGTCAAAAAGCGTGACCGTAACTCGATCTTTTTATTTTTTAGGTCACCCAAAAATGACCCGTATAACCCGTTTATTATATGAGACTTGTTCAATTTACTTGAACTAAACCCATACATGAATAAATAATTTGTTGTTTATTCTTCATATATTTTTACATATCCAAATTCTTTATTTGAAAAATAGATAAAATACTGAAAACTAACCTAAATAAAGAACCAAACTGGCAAATAAATTAATGACAATATCATAGAAAACATCAAGAAAAGTACGAAATCTATAAAGAATCAGTAGCAGTTTGTCTATCTATATGTTGAAAACTAGTTGTTCGAGTTGGAATCAAATTTTCAGGGTTGACCCTAAGATTCCTAACCCAACTGAAGTTTTGAATGTCATTCTTGTGTTGTGTTACTTACGAGTTGGTGTTTGCAAAAACCCTAGCCTTAACTCGCTAATTTTGTGTAGATCCCGTGACGTTTTTTCGGGTCGTGTTGCAATTTTCCACCCGTACTTCTTCTATAAGTAAATGTTTTTTTATGTAGCATGATTTATGGACTAACGGGGAACCAATCGAGGCCTTACAGAACATCCTAAAAACTTTCAAAGCAAACTTTGACGACAAGGGCAACGGAGATTTTTTACCTCTATTTTGCACTGAGTATTTTCTGGGCTTGTTAATGTATTTTCCATTTTACTTTCTAATTCTTGCGGAAAAATGATTACTTCTTTTCTGGCTAGGGCAAAACTTTTTCAATTTTATTTACATGTGAAAGAAAGTGAGATCATGGTACTAGCTTACAATGTTTGCTTATTGCGTTCTGTGGTTCCCTTCAATTGTTGTTTCATCTACACAGAGAAAAAGCTATTGCAATCTAAGTTGCGGAAAGCTTCTACAAGCGGGAAGGTGGTTGATGTAAACAAGAGTCCATCAAATAGAAGAGATAGGTCGACTTCCACAGAGGATCTTGGTATGTACTTCTGGGTCCTTTGTCTTCTGCACTATCCTGGACCTCTTTCTTCTCTTTTTAAATCAAATATCAATTGGGTGAACACAACGCTGTTAATTTACTAAGTGCTGATTGACTTTATTGACTTAAATATTTGTATGGAGCTTAATTTCGTTAACTGGTCACTCTTCAAAATAGAATTATTTTATGGCATGTGTGAGTTGATGGTTTCATGGGATGGAAGCAATAAATGAAACCAGCCAAATGATAAATGTGTATAAAGGGCCTGCATTGAATCCAAATATCTTATGCAGTTGTAATATTGACAGGCCAAATTTCCATTTTATTGTCCAACATATACTTACTGCAAATCCCTCCCCTGATGAGGCTCAAAGTTGTTCAAGGATGTGTGTATTATCCAAATTATGAAGTTTGGATTAAATTGAGTTAACTATTCAAATCAATTGGAAATGGACCATGTAAAGTTTCTTATAGATCAATTGTGTTGAGTTGGGTTTCTCTTCTGGGTGTAATGAAGGTGATAGCACACGTGTTATGTGAGTGAGATGAGTTGACTGAGATTTTTCTTCTTGCTTTTTGCCCAAAAGATGAAAATATACATGTAGCATTTAATGATTCAGTCTACATGAGGCATTGTCTGTAATTAGCAAGTACCCATTATTAGAAATTGAGTAATTTAGAGAAAAGTTAACCAATGGTACTGTGGGGTAATATTTCGTGGAAAGATTTGGAAGATGATGGTGCAAAGTAGCATTTTTTGCTTGGACGGTAGATTGGGGTTCTATTCTTACCTTCAGGATGTGCTCTTACCTTTGGAGGAGTTGAAGCCTTGGTCTTCTTCTTTTGGGTTTGGTATTGCATGGCATTTTTTAAAATCACTCTATAAAAGTATAAAATATTTGATTAAGATAAATTAGTGGGTCCTAGAAGCAATTAAATCTTTTTTTTTATTATTATAATCTACAGTCCCTGACTTTTTTGAGGATCAAACTGTCATTGGTTTTGTTGGTTTCCATTCCGAACATATTCTCTGATTCGGACTGAAACGTGTATGTGTTTGACAAAAAGCCGATCGCCATAGTCATCTTCTTGTGTATCCGGAAAGAGGGAAATTGGAGCATCTTTTGTATGATTTTAACTTATCCCTTCCTTTTGTCATGCAGTAGATACCTTTTCTTAAGCATTTGCTCCAGCACATGCTCTTTTTCTGATCCAATGGCCATTATTCTTCCTGGAGCCCCTCCCTCAATTTTCTTAGCCTCCATATTTTTATGTATAGGCGCCTTGGGTCCTTTGAATGTAAATCTTACTTGGCAAACAAAAGTGAATTTAAGAAGGAAAAACCTAATTGAAGATTACATGAAAATAGCTCTAACAAATGTCTGTAACCATGATTCAAGGAGTAGCTCGGTTGTAAGGCTTACTCCACCCAGTGGTAAGGCTTACTCCCCCCAATAGGTGGTATGGTTTGATCACACCAGGTGCGTGGTGAGTTTAAAAAAAATGTTTGTGACCAATTTAACATCCATAACAGATTGAGAAAAGGAAACAACGGTGAGAAAAATATTTTGACCAGCTCCATCAACATCAACCAATTTGAACCTTCACTTTGAGAGTTTCTTTTAACTCAATGAGCTTCAGGAGCACATCCTCAGTTGTGTACTAACAAGGAGCTGCATGTGAATGCATCTCACAAAAATTAAAACAGAGAAATTAGAGTGTTAGGGTTTCAAGCACAAAATACTTAAAATGTTTAGGATGGTATAATTTGTCATTGTTTCATCTGTTAGCGATAGTCTTTCTTCATAAAACCACTATGGATGTGAACACAAAATCACTCTTTTCACAAAATGGCGACAGAAGAAATGTCATTTTTGGCGTACCTTTTCTGATGAGAACTTCTTGTACTTGCATTGATTTTGCTGGTAAGGACATCCATCTGGAAGCCTGAGGTTCCTTGGCTTTTTATAGGAACTTGGGGCTTAATTTTTCTGCAGGGATGGCGCCCCTTGCCCCACTTTTGTTATAGAAGTTCTTGCTCACTTAGCAAAAAAAGAAACAGTGATTTTGTTTGAGATTTCACAAACAATTCTGAATTGGAAAGAGAGATTGCAAAATTGCCAGTCATCGTTGATTTTGTTCAGGCTGTGGTGGTACTGGAAAGAGGAGAGATGTTTTTATTTTTTATTTTTTATTTTTTAATTTTGAGTAGAAATAGTTGTTTTGAGTGAAAAAGTTTTTGGTTTATTTGAATTTTAGTTGATGTGATAGTTTTGAGTGGGCGGATTTTACTTTTATGTCATTTTAATTTCGGGTCGGGTTTGTTGGAAAACACTGGATTAAAGTTAAGAAAACCTTTGTGTTGATAAGAAATTTGAAGTCTTTAGATCACATTTGGTGAAATTCTTGAAAGAATTAATTTTAGGGAAATGCCTTCCTCCCTTAGAGACTCTCTCTCGGTGGTTGGTGCATTATTTGAATTATCTGGGATAAACTTCTATTTTTAGTTCTAAATAATTTTTAACTTAATTGACCGTAGCTTGTAAATTTGATTTTGCTTGCTTAATTTGGTTATATATGACAACATTTGCAATTCTAAGGTGCGCACTGATTATGTCTTTATTCAGTGCTTGTATTTCTTGGATATGAGTTTCCCTCTTATTAGTTAATTTTAAAAATCCTTTTGGATGTTCTTGATTCAGTTGATGAGGATGAGACAGATACAGTATTGCACGCCTCAAACCCAGAAACCCTTGATTCAGCTCTTCGTGGAAGTGATGCCTCCACTTCCTCCTTGCCGCCTGAAAGTGGACTGTTCAATCCAGAGGCTTTGCTCTTGACCATACCTCCTGAGCAGACGAGAACATTACAAAATATCAACTCTTTAATTTCTGAGGTAGCTAAACCCACCATATCTTCATTGCCAGTTGCTTTAAGATTCTTGTTGAAAGATTTGATATCTGCAATTGAACTATATAAACTAGTCGAAATATCAAATTCTGTTGGCTGCAGTTAGCTTTGGAGAAAGAAGAGTTGATGCAAGCTTTGTCGGCTGAATCTTCTCAAAGTTCTAAACTGAAGGTACTGCATTTATCCATAGGATGCTATCTTAGCAGAGTCATTGGCTCCTGTTGTCTACTGCATATAAAATATCTATAATGAGACCTATCAAAAGAGAAGTATTTGTTTCAAGGGTTAGCTTTTTGAATTGTCTCTTTTTTTTTCCAAGTAGTGGCATGATTTGCCTTCTCTCTTCAATAGAATTTGGCAACCCTGCTCGTGTTATTGCCAAAGCCTGCCTTTAATGCTTGAGCATTCTCATTATTGAATTCCCAAGCAAGTTAGGTATAAAGCAGAGACAATTCATAATAGTCAATTTTGTTTATTTGGATCATACTTTAACTTTTAAACTATATCAGAAGCAGAAAATGTCTAATCTTTTGAAAGAAAAAGGGCATTTGATTAGTGGGTTGAAACATGTCCTGCTCATAGTATTGCAATTGATTATATTTTCTGCTGATGCTTGCGTCTTCATTATACGTTTTTAGAAACAATATTGGTTTTTGTTTGACTAAAGAAATATTATCTGAAGAAGCGAAGTTTAGTTACATCTAGTTTGAAATAACTAAGGCACCGTTCAGTAACGCTTTGCAAATACTTTTTTAAAATCAAAAAGTTATTTTGGCAACAAATTATTTTGACTTGAAAAAATTAATTTTTGCTTTTTGAAAAAAGTGTTTAAAATCATGTTGTTGTTTTTTTTTTAGTTTTAAAAGTATTTTTTTTCAAGTGCAAAATAGATGCTATTTTAAAAGTGAGTACTTTATTGTTTGAAAGAAAAAAAGTGTCACCAAGGCGGTGCCTGAGTTCTGATACAACGACTGCTCATGATTCTCGGGTTAGTTCAAGTTTGTTTTACTTGATTCTCTGCCTGGATGAAGGAATTGAACAAAGAGCTGTCACGGAAACTTGAAGCTCAAACTCAAAGACTAGAGCTTTTGACTGCTCAAAGTATGGCTCACGACATTGTCCCAGCAAGACAACCAGATTCTCGCTCCTTGAATGATAATGCTCCTTATGCAGATGAAGGGGATGAGGTACTATGTCTATGAACACTTTATTCTCGTTTGGACTTTTAACTTATCTTGGAACACAGAATTTATAGGAAAATTATATTTGATGGTTTACGATCTTGAAAAGGAGGATAGGTAAGCAACGGTTTGCCAGTCTTAGTTGGTCTCAAGTGTTAGTTTAGGCAGCGTTTGGTGGTTGTCCTATTTAGGAATCAAGACTTGGGCGCACTCGATGCATAAAAACAAGAAAATAAATTAAAGAAATAGTTTATTAAGGATATTGAGGATATTTCACATGTTGGTAGTTGGTACCCCCCAGAAAAAGGGCTACCATGAGTACCACCCCTTGCTCTCCCTTTAAAAATGTAATATGGTTATTTATGATTTTCAGCGGTGCTTGCTTTTAAGTATTGACATTTAATTAGCTCTTCAATTTTGTGACCCGTCACATTGAATCTTGTATACTAGTTATTTTACGATAATATTCTGCTTTTTTCTCATTTTGGGTAATCTTAGGCGGTGTTTGTTTAGTGTTTCTGTTCCCATTTTTCTAATTCTATTCCGAGAAACAGAAACACAAATCTGGTAACAATTCCATTCTGTTCCCCGAAATTTATTCCACAACATGGAAGGAAAACACACTTTTTTTCGATTTTTCTGTTTCTGTTCCCATTTTTTTAGAAATTCAGGAACAAACGCGCTAAACTAACAGGGCCTTAAAGAATGGATTTTTTTTTCGTTCTAAACTTGAAACTTGAATGCACATTGGTTTCTCGAATAAGTAGAGATTCTTTTCCTTTCTTCTGTACTCTTATTTAGTATTATCATCATCATTATTATTATTTTTGTTCTAAATAGGTGGTTGAGAGGGTGTTGGGATGGATAATGAAGCTATTTCCTGGCGGTCCATCAAGGCGGAGAACCAGCAAGCTTCTTTGAACATATTACAAGCCACCCTCCATCCATTGGTGATATACCGAGCAAGCAAAACTTCCTTATTTTCTTTTCCTTTTTTTTTTTTTTCCCTCCTCCTTGCCCTTTAATTTTGGTGGTATGGTGGAGGATTTTCCCATTCTTTTTGATTGAAAGATATAGTTCAGAAGAGAGGTGTTTCAAATCTGTTTTTGAGAGGATTTATTCCTTGATTAGAGCTGGGAATAATGTTAGCCCCCGTTTTGGGTTCTCGAGTTTTGTGGCAATATTATGTAGTACTATGAAAGGTACCGCGCATTACGCAATTTAAAAGAGAGGATTTGTGTGGGGGGGGGGGGGGGGGGGGGAAGAGAGAAGGGGAAAGAGAGTCTATTATGCAATAATCTTGTATTTTTTAATAATTATTATTATTTTATTTTATTTTTAGAGTCTATAATGCAATAATCTTGTATTTTTTAATAATTATTATTATTTTATTTTTTTGTTATTGTATCATTTTTTATTTATTTTTTCATTTGCAATTTCTCACTTGTTCTTATGTGATAGGAGGGTCTGAACGGGCATTATGCCAAAAATATGTGTTTTCCCCACCTTTTTTTGGGTTTATTATTATTTTATTTGGGGGTTAAATGAGAGACACGAAAAGATTGGCTTGTGACAACATATGATACTCGTTGAATATATTGATTTTTTGAATGTTATGGTATGTTTAGATACAATTAGAATGTTTATGGGAATACAATAATGATCATTATTGTCAAATGAAATGAAGCACATTAATTATGATGATAAGTATTTAAAAATAAATAAAAGGATAAATTTCAGTTGAAAAGATAAGTGAATAAAATTGGATGACATTGACATTGCAAGGACATTTTGACAACATGGGTTCTAGTGATATTTTGGACATTTGGCAGTTTTGCTGAAAAAGGTGACCACATCATGGAAAAAAAATATTTAGGAGTGAGAAAACTTATCTGTTGGATTTTATTTTTTGGTTGAATTCCGTGTATCAAACATGCCGGTAGTGTTTGAAAGTGTAGAATTTAATATTTTGCATTGAAACTATTATTGGATAAGAATTTTATTAAGTATTTGAAATGGAATTGAAAATGAACAAATTCAAATTGTGAGATTTATAGATTATTGTGTTTTTAATTTAATTTTTTTGCAATCAAAACATTACCTTAAAATGTGCTTATTAGTTGGTTCATTTTTACTTTTCTATTGGTTGACTGCTAAATGAGTAAATGGGTGTTAAGGTGATACCAATCATCATCTTGATTAGTAGCCACTCTAATACAAATAAGAGTATGCTTTCTTCTTTCACTCCTCATCTCTCTCCTTAGTCTATAATATTATCATTAATAATATTCATTATTTATTGTATTAAGATAATGTTATATTATTAGTTCATAAACACACTAATGAGGAAAAATCAAGTGAGACCCAAATCATCTCCATGAGTACACAAGCACATGTCAGGCACAATAAGCTACAACGAACTATGAGCAAACCAACATGCCTATCCCGAAATGCCCATTATCTTGGGTAGCGCTTCACCCTTAAATGAGCTGACAGCAACATCAACCCGGTTAGGGGAGATTGGCTCTTCAGCCTCAATTCCTCCCCCTCTCCCCAGGGTTACGACTCCAGGACTTGGTGTCGCTGCTAGTCCTATCCGAGAGAAGTTGTAACGTCCTCTACTTATTTAGAGAAGAGCCGTTACACTCCCTAAGTAACGACTCCTTAACTCCCGACTGCGTAATTTTGCCACATTAATGATAATAGGCCAAGATTCAGGGAAGATTTGTCACACAAGTCCTCCCGCTCCTATAAATACCGACATGGGAGGTCTAACTAGGTAGACACACTTTTGCCGGTAAGGTGTAAGGCACGACATACACATGATGAGAAGCTTCAAGTAAGGCTTACCCAAGAATATCAATTTAAGGCAAAAACCAAGACGCAACATGTTGGAGGCAAGGGCATTATGGGACAACATCAGTGGATGTTGGACATTATTAAGCTAAGAATAAGGTGATCCTAAGCACAATGCTAGAATCAGTGCTATGAGCGTAACATGACACATGTACCTTGGCACGGGGTTAAGGCAACAAACGTCAACATGCATCGATACGCGTTGGCAAAATAGAACATCGTTGGGCAATACTTGTGGACATTGGGCAACATTGGAATGAGGTGCTGGACAACATGGACGTGACACTAAACCAATGACAAACCTTGGTGGAGATCAAGGCAAGATGGAAAGAATATGGGTGCAACGACACGTTTGATCATAGTCATGTGGGCGGCATGACATATCTTTGGGGTGTAGCCGTGCGTTCTGGTTAGAAATATGCGTACGACATGGCAACTCATTGGTCGTAATGACGCAACGGATATGCAATAGAACGGGCGGAGTTAGCTGGATAGCTGGTGCTCAGCTAGTGTGTGCGAAAATTTATTAAGGGTAGTTTGGGACATGTGCCTAGCATGCGGGGGCAATTAATGTTGCTGGCCACAAATTTGGTTAAGTTATTGTCCTGTATTCTTGTTTGGACACGTCTAATAGTTTCAGACCTTGTTCCTACCAGTTGGGGATGTCAACTATCTTCTTTGTCTATAAATTTCGAATTTGTGAACCGGGGTTCAACACGAAATATTGTTCCTGCAATGTGAACCAGGGTTCAACATGGAGTTTTGTTCCTGCAACCCTTAAGTAGAATAGTGTGTATTTTTCTTGTTTTGGCTGAGTAATAAAATGAGGTTGATTTTGGCTGTAATTCTACGTGGGTTCGTACTGTTCTGGTACATTTACTTGCGTAGACTTACCTTGACATCGATATTGTCTTGGAATAGTAGTGCGATCAATTAATTGTTGCATAATCAGGCAATTACAGGGGCAAAAATTTCAGGTTTGAAATTAACCTTGTGCATCTACCATTATTGCTACCACTATCACCTCTTGCCTCCCATCTTCAAATGTGGCAATGGATAATAGTAAGGGAGTGGTGTCGGATCGGATAGTAGTAGTGGTGGTAAAATAAAAGAAAAGAAAAATAAAATAAAATTAATGAGAAATAGTTTTGTCATTTGACACATATGATAAAAAAATAATTAAATAATAAAAATGGTAAAATTGAAATTTAATTTTTAACATCAACTGATCAATTTGGGAGATATCATGTTTGGATAAAAAATGTGATAGGATAAAAATATGGTATGTATTTAATAAAAGGTAAAAGATTATTGTAGCCAACGTGTTAAGTACGAGTAGGGAATTTCACCCAAAATCGAATTTGTATGTTATATTTAAAAGTAGAAGCCGATATTGGGGAATGAACCGGAGGCAAGTTGTAAGACCCCTACTTTTCATATAAGAATAATTCAAGTCGCATTTTAAAATATTTTGAAAATGTCGGGGTAGACTACGATATTAATTATGTAAATTAATATTTTAGGGGGTTGTATTGAAATTTTAAAAACCTTAAAACATACTTTTGGGTTTAATTTCTACCACAACATAATATAAGGGGAGGCTTGTGTAATTTTATAAAAATATCTTAATATATATATATATATATATATATATACATAGAAAGTTGGGAATGGGTAAGGTGAGATCGGGGTAGAGGTATGGGGGCTGTCCGGAAAGGGTGGGCTCTCATACGTATACATATTATACACACACACACACACACACACACACACACACACACACACACAAAGAAAAATGGAAGGAAAGGTCCAGAAAGAAGAGAGAGAAAGAAGAAAGTGAGAGAAAGATCGGGCAAGAGGAAAGAGAGAGAAGGTTCTGGCGAACGTGTGCTCTGTTTTGCTGCTGTGGTGTGGGTCTTTGATCGCCGGCGGTGTGGGGATAAACGATCGGCGATTGTATGCGTGTGTGTGTGCTCGGTTGTGTGGTTGCCAGCGGTGGGATGTCGTTAGTGTGTGTACGTGCTCCTCCGGCCTGTGTGTATGTGGTGGGTTTGGTCAGTAAGTTTGGTCCGACGGTGGTGGCGGTGGTGCGAGTTGGGTGTGCTGCTGGGGTGTGTGTGTGTGAAATTCTACTGTGTTTGTGGGTGTGTATGTTTCTGGTGGATGTGTGTGTGTGTGTATATATATATATCGTGTGTATTATGTCAGCAAAATCCAGCAAACCAGAAAAAAAAAAAAAAAAAAAAAAGAAAAAAGAGGAAAACAGAGGAAGAAAACGTAGAGAGAGAGGTCCAGCGGTGAGGTGTGTCGCTGGCGGTGTCGGATCGGTCCGGCGGTGAGTGTGTGGGCTTTTGGTGTGCATACCTCATCGCCGATGTTGGTGGTGGTCGGTTGTTGGCTGGTTGTTTGGTGGTGGTGACTGCCGGAATTAGTGAGGAAGTTCGCCTAGTCGGAAGTTTCTCGCCTAGGAGGTAGGTCGTCAACGTGTAACTCAGAAACTATAAAGGAGCTCGGTCGCCTAAGTGGTGGGTTTTTGCCCAGGTGGTGAAAATGCAGAGTACAGTTGAGAGAAAAGGAGAAGGAGCCACTCGTTCGCCTAGGCGGTGGGACGTCGCTTAGGCGGTGGGGAGCAGAATCAGAAATACATGGAATTTTAGGAAAATCCACGATCGGTTCGGAAACGGGTAACCTTTCTAATTTATTTTGTGAATTCTAAATTTAGTTTTCTAACCTTAGAATAATAAAATGAAAATAATAAATCATGAGATTGTTTATAAGAACAAAATTTATAAATAGTAAACCGTAACGAAGCGATACTAGTTGAATAATTATATTTCGTAATAAAAGATGGGAAATAGGAAATTAAGAAAAAATAGGATTTCATGGCGTGATTAATTTGTTTTTATACAAAAATATTAATTTAGGCCCTGTCACCATTAGGTTCGCAGGCACCGGAGTTCGGATACGGGATAGTCGGTTAAAGTTTACGAAAGCGAATATCAGGTGAGTGTACTGCCCTTCTTGCCAAACTATTTTCCATATAAATATGATGGGATATGTGTTTATTTAACTGTATGAATTTTATAAATTATATAGATCAAGCCAGTTGTGGGTGAGTTGGTAAAATAGTTTTCCATTGAAATGTTTGGGTTTAAAAAGAAAGACTTTATAAATAATCTATTGGATTTGGTGGTTTTAATAAAAAGGTGGGAAAAACATGATTTTTAAATTAAAAGTGGGTTTTGTTAAAAAGAGGTGGACAAGGGTGATTTTGAGGGTATTGATGTAATGACGATTTTGTTGATATTATTGAAGTGATGATTATTATTATGGTCTGTCTGGAGGGTGGTCCGGTAGACGGATAATTATTTGTGATTGTGTGATGATAGTATTAAATTGACTATGCCATAGTTTATGATGTCCTGTCTGGAGGGTGATCCGGCAGGTGGGGATTTATATCATGGTCTGTCCAGAGGGTGATCCGGCAGATGGATACTTATTATGTGGTGATTTATATTATTGGCCTCCGGAGACGTCCGGTTGGCGATGATTTGTGCAGTTAGGTCTGCTAGGAAGGCATATCCTACGGATGGTTACGGTACCGTTGCAACTCCCGATCGTGAGGTTAAAACGATCACTATGGCTTAGCCGGTGGGTATGAGATTGAGATGTGTGTTTAAATTGGGGTGTTTTATATATATATTGGGTGACTTATTATTGATTGGGTGTTTGGAAACTGAATTATACTGCTTTACTTTCATTGCTTATTTGATACTAGAGATTTTACCAAGTCTGTGTAGTGCTTATATTTATTTACGCTTGATCCATTTAAATGTTGGATTTTATAAAATGTATTGTTGCTATGTTAAAAATAGTTTTTACTAAGAAGGCAGTACACTCGCAGGTGATTTCTTTAGGAGACGGTCTCCTACTGGATTAGGTGGAGTCATCTGGGAATATGTTTGAGTGGAGCTGTTAGAAATGAACAATAAGGAAGTAAAAGATTATGTATATGTTGTGTAATGAATTGTATAGGGAGTTATTTTAATTTGTAATGTATAAGAAGTTTTAGATGTAATAGGTATTATCATATTGTAGTCACGCCGATCCTGGGATGACAGGTGTCCGGGACAGGTCGTGACACAAGTATTCTTCATCCCTCTGCTCTTATTCTTCCATACAATGAACAACCATGATCTCTTCCCTTCTTTCCTAATCGCATTAAATAAGGCTCATAATTAATTTATTTGTCCACTAGTATTCTAACCTAATTTCCCCCCTAATTTTCTCCTCCACACCATTGCAGGCAACCACCCTTTCTCACTCTCAGCTTCTTCTCTCCCTCTTTGCTTTTCTCTTAACCCCCAAACCAAACAAGGGCGCCGGACAATGCTCTAGTTCATCATTCTCTATAGACAAAGAGATCTCGACGACACCGATAACGGGTCAGAAACGTTGTTCAAGCCACAAATCAGAGACGCATTTCATGACAGCGATACAGGCACCAAAATCGAAAACGTTGTTCACGCCGGCCCCTTTCTTACGGTCCTCGCTCAACACCATCGATCTCCAAGTACTAATACTTAAAAGTGAAATGAGAGAGAAACTTTCAATGAGGTTAGAAAATTACTATTTTTAAGCCTTTTGATAAGTTTTTTTTTTTTTTTCATTAATTATTTCCCCCTCTTCCTAAATTCTTATATATATATATATTTTATCAATAAGCCTCCTTCAAGCCTTTTGGTGAAACTCCACAAAAATAAAATAAAATAAATAATAATAATAATAAAAAAAAAAAAAAAATCCACAATTATTTTAATTTGAAAAAATAATTATAATTATAAATTGAAAATCCACAAGGTTAATGTTTTTTAATCAAGTGAAAGTATTAGTAAATAAAATCTCATATGAAGACTTCACTAAATAATTCAAAAAAAATAAAAAAATAAATCAAACAACTTATATATGAACTATAACTTAATTTCATAAATAAAAAAATATTTAATTTTTAGAGTAATTTTTTATTCAACAACAAATACTCTTTTAGGACTCAAAAATATGAAAAATCATCATTTGATCTCAAAAGTTAAAAAAAAAAAATAGAATTAAAAATGTACTATATAAATTAATAATATTTAATTATCAGAATAATTTTAAATTCTAAAAAATCAGTATCAAATACTTTTTAAATACTAAAAAAATGCAACAATCATCATTTGATCCTAAAAGTAATAAAAAATTAATTTGAAAATTTATTACATAAACAAAATTTAAAAATCAAAATTGTAATTCTTTTAAGAGGGTTAGAAGAATATTTTTTTATTAGATAATTTTAATTAATTTTTTAATAATATAGTATCAAGATAAATGTGTAATTTTATATTTAATATCAAAGTAAGTGAGAGTCATAGATATTTTTCAAATAACAGGAGATATCAATTTTTCAAATAACATGAGATATCATTATAGATTTTTCCAATGATAGTGACAGAAGGCTTCATAGAAAATTACCCATGTTTTAATTGATGATTATTTACCTATATTGCCTATTTTGATTGATGATTATTTCCTCTTCAACCATTTAATAAAATTATATTTTTCCGTCAATTAATTGCCGATGACTTTTATTCAATTCCATGTGCTCGAAAGAGTGTTCTAACAATTCTTAACCAAATAATAGAAAGGGTTAATTATATTTTACCCCCCTGTGATTTGGTCAATTTGCACTTGGGTGTGGTTTGAAAATCACTACTTACCCTCTCTGTGGTTAAATATTTGGTGCACTTAGGGGGATAAGTGGTTTGAAAATCTAACCACAAGGGGATAAGTGACGATTTTCAAATCACAGGGGATAAAGTACAAATTAATCAAATCATAGGGAGTAAAATATAATTAATCCTAATAGAAACTATTAAATAATAGGATTTTTTAATTAGACATCCAATTATATACTTGATATTTGAATGGGCCCCAAACACTTTAGCCCATAACATTAAACACCCAAGCAATTAGTTTAATTTTGAGAAAAACCCATTTATACATCCACAAACACACGCGCGGCTTTGCTTTTGCAATTGCTAGTTAATTATTTTTGGAAAAGGGCATCAAACTAAATAAGGGAAATCAATTAAACCTTTGAAGCTATGAAAATGGAAGATTTTGAAAATGCTATTACCATATTCCATGCCATAAATCGCAAAGGAGGTGAGGGCAAAGCTGAGGACGGTGATAGGAAAAGCCCTAAATTGCGAAACCCATTCCCACACCGGCAGGCGGTAACGACGGCAACGAATCGGCGGCGAAGACAGCAACTTCAGTGACGGGAGCTACTTCGGCGACGACGGCAGCAACTTCGGCGACGGCAGCGATTTCGGTGGCGACGGCAACAGATTGAACGGTGGGCGTGGTTGAGCAGAAACACGAGTTACAGGTTTCGTTTTTTATTCACCTTCTATGTTTCAAGAGTTGTTTCGAATTTTCAAAAATTAGGAACATAAAACAAAGACCATTTCTCGATTTTTTATTCTGCAAACGGAATTAGATCAGAAAGTTGCATTTTAATTGTACAATTCTAGAGAGAGAGTAGTGGGTCTTGCATTTATAGAGAGAGAAACTGCTAATGCAAGAGTTCACTGCAGAATTTGTTCTTCAAGAGTTCTTCGGAATTGATAGCAACCCTCGTAGTTATACATTGTTGAATATTACTGGAGGTCAATTCTTGATTTTGCACATAATTACTCTGTTGAATATTACTATACAGCTATATGTGGACTGAATATTTTCTATACAGTTATAATTGGTTGAATATCGATGTACAGTTATAATTGGGTTAAATATTACAATACCGCAATTATAACTGTACATTAATATACAATTAGAAGGGATTGAATATTGATGTACAGTTATAATTGCGGTAAATATAACTATACAGTTATAATTGGACTGAACATTACTATATAGTAATAATTGGTTCAATATTTGATGTACAGTTATAATTGGGCAGAATATTAATATACAGTTACAATTGGTTGATTTTTTTATTGTAAAACACGAAATGTTGAGCAACCGTTTCATAGCTAAATATTATGTCTACAACCTTTCATGTTTGAGTGTACATCTAAAATTGTTTGAACAGGCGAGATGCATGATGGAGAGAGTATCGGAGATGCAACTAGAACTAATAATGATTACTACAGCGAAAATACAGGGAGTGACGAAGATGAAAATCTATTGATACCGTACCGCCCAAATAAGTCGACAACAATGTCTGCTGATTAGAGGTATTTAATTCGTGAGATAGGGCAAGTTTTTAAGGGTGGGGCTAATGATTTTAGGGATTGTTTGATAAAGTATTCCATTGAAATTGGATTCAAATTTGATTACCATAAGAATGAACCATCTCGTGTTGTAGCATATTGCGCATATAAGATTGAGCGAGGATGTGAATGGTTCGTACGTGCGAGCATCGATAGTAAGAATGGATTTTTTTACATCAAGAAAATAAACAATATTCATACTTGTGGTGCTGTAGTTAGAACCAGGCAAAATGGTAGAATTAATTCCAAAATTGTGTCGAATTGTATAAAAAACACACTAAAGGTTCAACCACTAAAACGCCCTATTGACGTCGTCAAAGAATTTAAAAATAACTATGGGTTGGACATAAGTTATCACCATGCATGGTGGGGGGTTGAAAAGGCTAGAGAAGATATTTTTGGGGATTATCGTAGTGGATACGACGAGTTGAGATGGTACAAAGGAGTGTGCATGGAGACAAACCCGGGAACCTGTTTTGAAATTGAATATGATATGAGTACTGGTTGTTTTAACCGACTTTTTGTTTCATTCGGTGCTAGCATAGCAGGGTTTAAATATGTACGACCTCTATTATTTCTCGACGGAACGTTTCTGAAAGCAAAGTATAAAGGCACGTTGCTTGGCGCGACCGGCAAAGACGGGAATAACGGTAAGGAGGGGTAAAAAATCTAGTTGTTTTTTTACGTACTAATCAATTTTGTCGTTGTTTCTATATGATGTAATATTCTTTTTATACAGCGTAAAAACAATTATTACTGTTAATTTAGTAATAATATTGGGTGTACATTAAATATTTAATATTGACTAATTAGACTTTTTGTTATTTTCTGACAGGTATATATCCACTAGCTTTTGGAATCGTTGACTCAGAAACGGAAGTCCACTGGGAATGGTTTATAAAACAACTAGTTAATGTTATACCACCGGAACGAGTAATGGCATTCGTATCTAATCAACATGCTGGGTTAATAAAAGCTGTGAAAAAGGTATTCCCAGATGCATACCATTCATTTTGTTTGAACCACTTAACAATGAATTTGAAGGAAAAAATTGGAGCTCGTTTGCCAGTGGTAAAACAACGGTTGTTGTGGTTGTTACGTGAGTGTTACAAAGCAAAAATGGAGTTCGACTTTTACACACTATTGGCAGATCTAAAAACAGAGGGATCCAAGTATATTTCTGATTGGGTTGATGATTTGCCTAGAGAGAATTGGACAAATGCGTTCTTCAAAAGGCGAAGATACGGTGAATTAACATCCAACGCCGCAGAGTCATTCAATGGATGGATTGCTGAAGCTAGACACCTGCCAATTCACAAAGTTGTCGATCGAATTCGTTTTGACTTAATGGAACAACGGACAAAACGACGTAACATGGCTTCGAGGGTGAACAATATTCTGTGTGAGATAATCGAGAAACAAATGCTAAAAAGATTGGAAGAATGCAGGACATGGGTGGTGTGTGAATCTGTGAATGGAGTTTTCGAGGTTCAATCGGACCCTTCTGTACTCGTGGACCTAAACAAACAGACGTGTTCTTGTTTCGATTGGAGGGACAACGGATACCGTGTGCGCACGCTTGCGCTACTATTACAAAGACCGGTGGAGATTTGAACTCATATGTAGAGGATTACTTCCACATGTCCTTTTATCGCTTAAGTTACGAGGATGGAATTTTTGTTGTGCCAACTGCGGGGAAGAAAGAGACGAAACAAGAAGATATTGTAATACTACCACCAGTTACCAAATGACCTAGGGGACGACCGAAGAAAACGAGGATCCCATCAAAGGGAGAATTCAAGAAAGGAACATTGAAGTGCAGTCGTTGCGGTGGAAAAGGACACAATAGAAAAACATGCAAAGAACCCATATGAAATGACATCATTTATTAGACTTTCATTATTTTTTAGAGTAACAGTTGCTATTTATTTTTAAAAAATTCAACAATCGTGTGGATGTTTTCATAACTAGAATCGTTTTATCAATTGGTTTTCATTTTATATAGTTGTGTATGCTAATTTTATGTTTTGTTTATATTTTTGTGCCAAATTACGTAATATTTTGATGAAGATGAAGTAAATGATTAAAAGACACGATTTTATTCGGTGGATACAATGATTTATTAAGCAAATAAAAAACAAGGAGTAATAGATGAATATTACTTCACAGTAATATATTATTGTAGTGGAATAATTAATACACAGTAATTTTTAATTCAACTCGAATTCCGGAAGATCCGGTAACTAGATGTGTATCCACGGAGTACGATATTTATATGACTTCACATTAATTTTTATTGTAGCGAAATAATTAACACACAAAAATTTAGGTCCATGCGTATTTCTACAAAAATCAATACATTTCTCATTTGAATTATTACCAACCAACCTGATTTATCATCTGAATTATTACCAACTAACCTGAGCCCCTCCCCTGGTTGAAAACTATTGTCAACACACACAATTACTGCAACTATTAATTTACAGTACTTTTTATTGCACCGGAATAATTAGTTCACAGTAAGTTTTAATAGAACAAACAATTGTGTCCGATAACATTATTCGTCTTAGACATTTCATGCATGAACTTGATTACGAAACTAGAGATACACACACGCATTGAGATGAAACAAAAAATCTGAAAACGGAGACAAAAAAATCCACCTTACGGAGTCAATTTTGACAGAGGTGCCACTGGAAGATTCACAAACGGAAGAACCCTCTTTTTACGTCATTTTTTTGTCTACTAAAACACTAAAACACGAACTTGATTACGAAACAAGAGATACACACACGCATTGAGATTAGTCATGAACCACATCCATCATAAAAAAGTCAAACGTCAAACAAGTGTAGAAACAAGTAGGGGATTTAATCAAAATAATATTAAAAATAAATAAAAATTGTACACGAACCCAACACGCTCAACTACTCTGCGCATAACATGAATCAAAAGCCCAACAACCATGTTTGTCATTTATTATGTCCTTGATAAGATCCACCCTTTCCACCGTTGCTATTCTGGTTTTGCATTCACGCTTGACGTTCCCTCGTTGCCCAAGGACAAACTGCCTCATTATATAGATAACAATTACTTCACAGTCAGGTCTGGCAAAAAAAAAACCCATACAAATTTCTATTATAAATATCGCATATTTTTTACAAACCTAATTCAAATCAAAATCCACACTTACCGATCAACCCTTTGCTGAGGTGTGTCATAAACAGGCTCCAAAGTTATCAATCGTTCTTGTGTAGAAGCGCTCGACGAAGTCGCATACCGAGTGAAATAGTTGTTAATATAATCCACCTATATTTTGCAAACAATGATATCACCAATAAAATTTAAACAAATAATAAACACTAAATTAATGTATGAGAGTGCATTTGGCATATAAGATTATTTTTGTAAACTCATAATCTATTAATTCGCAAAATATCTAAAAAATTACTATAAGTTTGGCGCTCTCGAAATGCGGATCATGTGAATTAAGACTATATAGCGAGTTGTAGTGATTCAAAGTCCCATGCTCCATCTCGAAAGCAAGTAATGTCCAGTGCGACGGTGCAGATTTCCTCCCAGGAGTGTTTATTGGGAACATTATCGTCTCGTACTTCCCAGCAACACCTATATTGAATTGTTTATCCATTTGTTCCCGAATGATTGCCTCTCTATTCTCTTTAATGTAAGTCTATCATCAAAATCGGCACAAAATTTAATATGCATTAAAAGACTAGAAATACAAATGCACCAAAATATACCATAATCAAACACCGTAGAAAAAAGGAAGTTACCCAAGAAAGACTAGGCATAACAAACACTCTGTGGGGAGCATCAACATTTGAACTGCCATTAAAAATTTCAATTTGGCGATGGTGTATTATCTCGGCAAACGTATCTATCACCTACAAAAGAACGAGGCAAAAAAAAAATGAAGTTTATGTGTTCATTAAAATACATGACATCAAGTATATTTTCTTACCCTACTAGATAATTGTTCTCCTTTTAGGAGATCGATAATGTCGCCAAAACGGACGCCAAGGAAGCCATCCAATCCAATCCATGCTAGGTCACTGAAGAGCAAAAAATTAAATCAATAAAGTGAATAGAGAATTTAAGAAAAAAGTACAAATTGATTCGAAGTAAATATAACGAATACATACGCATCATCATGTGTTTCATGTATGAATTTTATTTTATCCCAATCACTTTCGTCTAGTAATTTGGCCACCGCGCTTTTTTTTTTGTTTGGAAGTTTTTCGGGTTTCTTTCTAGTCATTCGATATATCAACGGGATCTCATCCACATCAATCTCTACCTGAACACACTCCTTTTTACTTCGCTTTTTAACCCTCTCATACACGTAATCTGACTTTCGTGCGGGTTTTCTTTTTTGCCGTTTAATCTCCCTTTCCATAGAAGTTTGCAGTTCGGCATGTTCAAGAGTTTTCATACTTGGAGATGAAGCTAAATTGGCAACGGATTTTTTTTCGCGTATTTGTTCTGCATCAATGATCGTCGTCCGTTCTGCCAAATCATCTAACTGTTTCATCAACGATGTTATCAACTCGTCACGACTTTTCAGCTCAGAGCGAAGATGGACATTCTTCGCAACCAACTCACTATTTTGATTCAACGAACACTCCAATTGCTTCTTGATTTCAGTGAGCTCGTCCGGGGGTTGTTGCTCGGGGGGAGGTAAGCCAGTTGATGTTGCCGTTGGTTGGGCCCCGAATACATACAACTCTTCCATAGATGATGGCACCAGATCGTTAGAGATTATCTGAAAACGGTAGAACACGCAACTTAAATTAACAATGTTATAAAACATTTGATTGCGTGAGTAAATTAACACGCAACTTAAATTAACGGTAGCCATATGGAGCTTGGATTGAAAATGTTAAAACCTTTTATTTACAAGCTACTTTGTTGTGCATTCCTCTAAGCATTTACTGTTAAAAAAACAAATTTTAATGTGAAAAAGTTCTCAAGAGCCTGACTTATTTATTATACCAAGTCGTCCATTGCAGAGTTACTTTTTGCAACTGGATGGATGGGTGACTTGTTTAATTATAGGTTCCGTCTGTACTTGATATTGGTTGTGGTTTCGGTAGATTTGGGGCTCATTTGCTGTCACTGAAATTAATGGCTGTTATGTATAGCAGCAGATGAAACAACAGGTAGCCAAGTTCCATTATTGTCATATGACATGGTTCTCTAGTTTTTCAATGCAGTAACATTTTTTACAATATTCATGATACAAATAATAACCAACCATTATTTTCTCTTGTTATTCCAGCTTTTATCTTATTGTTTTGGTTTTTTTTTTTTAGATTTGGTAATGAAAGTTCAATTTTGAAAAGAGGGGGTTAACAAAACCGTTGTTATTCAGTCATATAAACACCCCCTAAAAACATGATCTGGCGCATGGTGGAATACCATTAATAGTCAATATGCAGTAACATTCTTATAAATGACACAATACACGTAACTTTTGCTATGCAGTAAAATTATTATAAATTATACAACCAGCCATTTAATGACATACATATAATATTTCAAAGATACTATTGGCACTAACCTGATTTTCATTGAGATCATTCACCCCATGCAACACGTTCTTTAAAGAAGACAAATTCCAACGGGTGAATCGAGGAATGCCGATCCAACTGACATCACCGCCAACTGGCATAGCTTGGTGATTGTAGTCTGGATCTAACAAGGTTGAACGCTCGCAAAACATATACTAAGAGTAATAACATATAGAAATTAGAAAAAATTATTAAATCAACAAACAAGAATATATACAACATTTGTCATTGCACCTATAAACAACTTACCAATATAGCGATGATGCAGCCACGAATCGCATAAGGTTTGTCAATGTTATTAAGGATAGAATCATTTACCCCCTTCGCAATAGCATCAGCCCATGCGTATTCAGACATTGCATGCAAGTCGTCTACCATTTGAACAAACGACCATCCGATATTTGTACCAGTAGTTGCAAAAAAGCAAGTCACAAAAGCGTACAAACACATCAACCTTATGAATCCTCAACGTCATCGTGATCGTTCCAATCAATAATCGTGTCGATCGTCTGTAATATCACTCTCGTTGAGACTTGGTCCACTCCAACAAAACGTTGTTGAACAAACGGACTCATAATCTTCTTCGCATACGTATGTTCAACTATTTTGGTCCCATTTTTTATTCCAAAGAATAATGATATATCTCTCGCACTCAAAGAAATACTCTTTCCGCTAAACACAAAAGCTTTCCTACCTCTGCTCAATACGCAAGACAATAAAAAAATGTTCAGAAAATTATAGTAAACCAGTAAATATCATTGCAACATAATTTTTTCGATATGAAAAGTAACAATTTTTACCGATTATAATACTTTAACAGCGCAAAGATGTCTTGGTCACTTTTAGTGCATTGTTGGACCACGACATTGCCGTCAACGAATGCCTTAAAGAAAGGCCAAAGCGGAGTGGACGACATCACATCAATATGGCAGGGACGAAAGTTCCTTCGGTTTTTTCCCATTAAATCACAAAAGCTACGCAAATTACATCGAAACTGTTTACCCCTAGCTTGATTATGGGTTATTGAATCGCTGTCGGATGCACCCGCCATTACCTGAGAAACAATTCCGGTGTCAGACAAAAAATCGACATCCAAACATTAACAATGTAGAGGTCGAACGGTATAATTCAAAAACATATATTTAATTGTTGAATTTTGCTTCACAATTTCAAACTCTATTAACCAAAC
Source organism: Eucommia ulmoides (assembly GCA_016647705.1). Taxonomy (NCBI): domain Eukaryota; kingdom Viridiplantae; phylum Streptophyta; class Magnoliopsida; order Garryales; family Eucommiaceae; genus Eucommia; species Eucommia ulmoides. The sequence goes on along the minus strand of CM028327.1, from coordinate 21,865,812 downwards.
ATCAATTTTTGATACACATTAAATACACATTAATTTTTACACCACAATAACTCTTGATCAACACCACAAACCAACAGCGAAAAAGTCTCAAGTTGTGTATCTAAAACAAGTCTTCACTTCATGTTTTTTGCTACATTAATAATCTATATAAATCGAACATATTTTTTTTGATATACACTAATTAAATATCGAATATTACACCACAGCAACAATTCGATAGAAATCCCACATGAACAGTAAAACGTAACAAATTGTCAATCCAAAACAAGTCTTTTAATTCGTGATTTTTGCTACACAGTAAAATACCTCAAGATTGGTGGCTACACATTAACTATTCAAACATAAATTGATAACAAGAACAATGGCCATCTCTATTTGTGATGCAACCAAAAGCGAAATTCAAGAACACAACTGCATATACGTAATCTTGCTACACATCAACAATTTAACAACCCGAACAGTAAATATTTTAATAACTCACGCAACAACACCCAAAATATCAACAACCAATATATGATTATTAATGTGCATTCACCATCTCAACACACCAAAATTCCGATTCTGATTTCTCCACATTCCTAACCCTAATTTTGAATTAAACTCCAATCAACAAGTAAGCATGAATCCGAATTTTGGTGTTGAGATGGCCGAAATATGAACAATGCAAGGGGGAGATGGATTTTTGCTGTGCATTAACATTCCTAACAATCCAAAATCAAGAACACAACAAATAATATATGATTCTTACTGTGCATTCATCATCTCAACCACAAGCCATCAGTGGACTGCTCAATGTTCACATTACCCAAACCCTAGACAATCAAACAACTTTAATTGATATGAAACTTACAGAAATGGAAACCGATGGCTTCAAATTGACGGCGACGGCGGCTGGATTTGAACGGCGACGGTGAGGTGAGAGCGAGCTACTGTTGCGGTGCCGATGTTCTACCAACGTGTAGGCGACGTTTGCGGCAACGGCGACGACTACAGCAGGTGACGGCGACGGCGACGACTATAGCAGGTGACGGCGACGGCTACGGTAGGCGGAGATGGTTGAATAACATCGGCGCCCTGATTACTGCAGACAAGCGGCGAACGACCGGTGACGAAATTGGGGATTGCGATTTATTTGGAGAAGAAGGTGAATATCCACTTTCTATATCAAGATTCTGAGCATGGATTAGAGGATGGAAGGTTCGAATATGGAATTTTGAGAAAGAACACTTACCATATAGCATCACCTCTCACGCGCTTCTTCCCACAAGTACACTGCACGGAATGAACATGAGTTTTGTGTTAAATAAAATATATGGATGAGTATATGTATAATATATTAGTGGGCCTTGGGGCCCATATTAAAATCCCCTAAATAATATAAAAAAGATTTATTAGATTATTTTAAGATTATTATTTGAATTATTTTTTTTTTAGAAAATTTAAAAAATTATCTAGAAAATTATTTACATATTATGTACTATTTTTTAAAAATAAATATGAGTGATGAATATTAATTAATTACACAGGTTAATATTATATATATATATATATTTTTATAAGATAAATTAAATGTAAAATTAAACATGATCTATATGTAATATTTAAATAAAATATATATATATATATATATATATATATATATATATATATATATATATATATTTTTTTTTTTTTCCGAAGCGGGTCTAAAACTAGTTAATTAATTAAAACTTAAACCGTTGATTCATATAAACTTGTGGCGCACAACGATTCCGAGGAGACAGACCCTCTGTTGCCATGGCTATAGTCAGCGCGAAGCTCTCTGCACTGCCATTCTCCATTGTTGCTTCGTCAAAAGGTTCTCTCTCTCTCTCTCTCCCCTTTTATGCGTAGTTGTCCCTGGAGTCTTCGAGATTTATGCTTGTTATATTTTGATTGTTGCAGAATCAAATTCGAGCCCAAATTCCGTGAAATTGAGAGACGACTGGAGAAAACGATCCAAACCCATCCCACCTGGCGGGGCCTATCCTGCCAAAGACCATTGCAGGTTGATTTATGCTAAATTTTATTGTTCTTTAGTGTCTATTACGATATGCGCAAGAGATTATGTCTTGCAGTTGAAGTGTTTGTATTGTTGATTTTGCAGTCGATGCGGGCTGTGTGATACTTACTACATTGCGCATGTGAAGAATGCTTGTGCTTTTCTCGGAGATGGCATGTCCAAAATTGAAGTGAGATTATATTTTTATTTTTCCCACTTCTCTTCTGATTCATGTCTATTATTTCATTTGTTTATTGGTCGAGTTCTAATTTTTGGCGATAATGACTGAAATTTCAAAATGAATATTTAAATAATTATGAAATAAAACTAATAATAGTTAAACAATGTGAACGTGAACATTAACTAAGCATGCATAGACAGTAGTTAAATTAACTGTTTAACTGTGAAGCAGTTAATTAACTGCTTAACTGTCACTTTAGTTAAATTTCAATATTAAATAAACTGGCCTGGCAGGTCAAGATCCGCCTCGACCTGATACGAACCAAACCGCCTGAATTCGATCTAAACCCGATCCAAATTTGGATTAGATTGACCCGACCCAAACCCAGACCTGGACCCCACCCCACCTCGCCCTAATTTAGGTTGTATACTTAATGACTTGCCTTTTAGTTCTAACATATAACTTAATATGGGCTCAAATTCTTTCTCTATAGTCAATGTGGGATTGTTTCCAACTTATAACTTGATATGGTGTTCAAGTTATTCCACCACAATCAATGTGGGATTTATTTATCCATTTTAGTCTTCAATCAATCTCAACTGAGATACTTTGAGAATTAAAATCTCATTAAAATCTTAATCATTTTTGACATATAAAATATACTACGTCGATCCGCAAACGACGAGGAATTCATTGGAATACAAACCCGATTAATTTAATTATTGAGTTCGTCTTAATTAATTACTTAACGTTGCCAAAGTTTCTAACACTAATTGAACCATATATACTTGTATTTTGATACGTGTGAATATGGTGCTTGTATTTGATAATGTCTCGATTTAGAGGGGATCGGTAAGAGGGGACGAAAGGATCCGTAAGTATTCTTGCCGCCCGTCGACCTGCATAAATCCTCACACTGGGTGGGTTTTTACCCGGCAAAGGACCTCGGACATGATAATAAATACTTTGATGAGTTGCTAAATTAGAAATCGGAACTTTTTTTTTTTTAGTTTACCTTCATCTGTATTTGTAGCTGTGCATGGATGTAGAAGCCTAATATCTCGTTACGTGGTGTTCCGCTGGATACTACCATTAGAGAGGTTGTCACGCATTTTGCATGGTGGGACTGATCCACATGGGAGAGATGAACCGCTCGAACTTCCTGGGACGGACATTTAAGGATCTGACCGACTACTTGACCCTAGACGCCCTGGGAATCAACAGCGGACAGCTTGCCATGTATGCGCCTGATCACTAGTTAATGGTTATAAAATCGACACGTGGATGGTCAAATTCGGTCCACATCAGTAGCCACCCACATGGTTCAACTTCTTCATGAGGTTGTTTTGTATGTGCTCGATCGAATGCGAAGGCTAGAGCAAGACTGCATGCGGACAATTGGCGGGCAGAAACAGAGGCACGATTGTGGGTCATGGAATCGGAGATGTCAGAGCTATAAGCGGAGGCACGCTATCCTCCTTCGTTTTGTCATTTGGGTGTTCTATCCCCCCTCATCTCTTTATTGTTCCTGCGGACATAGAGCCGAATATATCCACGCTTGATAAGATAAGATTATTAATCTCCTCTTTGAGCTGGAAGCAATAGTCCATCGTATGGCCGTAATCTCGATTCCTAGGGTTTGGACTTTAGTGAGCTTGGTTCAGTTTCCTTGATCTCGTTTAGAATGACCGCCACTGGTAGCCTCAATGGAGTAAACTGATTTGGCCGTTACTGGGGGTATTTGAGGCAGCCTTCTGCTTTGAACTTCTTACTTCAAGTAAGGTGACTTATCTTGTCGCACCAATCATAATCCCTCTTCTTTCGGTCCTCACGCTTCCCTTTGTCCAGCCAAATGAAGTCGGCTTCACTGAATCGGGCTCTTTAAGTCAATTTTTCATTCATCCCCAGGTCGGATTCAAATTTGATGGTACCCACTGCGCAATTTGTTCTTTGTGTACCACTTGAACCCTGCTATCTGCTATCTGGTCTAGCAAGTTATCAATTTTAGGCATAGGAAATCGGTACTTAATCATGATACTATTAATGGTTCGACTATCCCCACACATTCTCCAAGAGCTATCTTTTTTGGGAGTCAACAAAGCAGGAATTGCACAAGGGCTAAAGTTAGGTTGAATTTGACCTTTTGTGAGGACTTCGTCTACCTGCTTATTTATTTCTGCCCGTTCTTTGGGATTCAACTTATAATGCAGGAGATTAGGAAATTGAGATCATGGTACTAGGTCGATGGTATGTTGAATGTCCCTTATAGGTGGTAATTCTTCAGGTAGTTCTTCGGGTGTCATGTCGCTGAACTACTCTAACAAGGTGGTGACCTATTAGTCATAATAGGTATCTGGTAGATACTGATTAGAGCTTGTCTTGGAAGTTCCAGGTTGTACGTGACTGAGGTTGAAACTACTCTTGAGTGCTATGGAGACAGGTTGTGATTGATTGGTCTTGCGTCATTTCTCAAAAGGTGCAAATCTAGACTGATTAGATCCTCTTATTAGGGAAGTTACTCTTCTCTGATCGGGAAACCTAGAGAGCCTCTCTGTTTCTAGAGCCTTATGATATGCTTCATCTAATGATCCTGGCAAATGGAGAGAGACTTTTCTTTGAATATCAGGCCTTAACCACGTACCTATGATGCCTCATCAATATCACATCTCATCATTAATTCCTCAAATCGGGCTATATAATCAGATACGCTAGAGGACAACTGCTTAAGGTTGAGCAATTGTTTTATTAGTTGTTGCATATAACATGTCGGGAGATGCACTTTTCTTTTAGCTGACGTTTCATGTCCCTCCAACGGGTGATAGGTGTCTCTCCTCTTCGTTCCATGTTTCTTTGGACACCTTGCCAATACCTCTTAGCAGACTCAATAAGTTTCATTTTGGCAAATCTAACGCTATGGTAATCTAACATCTCATACCATTCAAAATAATCCTCCAAATCATTTAGCCAATTTAAGCAAGTGTTAGGGTTTAGAGTGCCATCATAGCATGAAACATCAACCTTCACCTTTCTACTAATATCATCATGGTTAAAGTGAGGTTGATGGGGTCTACCATGGGCTCTTATTGTTCTAGGATAGCCAAGGGCTTCCTCTTTATGGGGGTATACTTCATCGAAAAATTCTGGAGCCACATCAAATGGATATTTAGGGGCTATGGGATGATGACTCTCTAGGGGAAATCTTCTATTAAAGTCCCCGAACCTAACTCTATTTCATTCGTGCCTCGCTCGTGGTGACTTTGGGAAGGAGCTAAGGTAGCTGAAGAACTTGAATGTAGAACTTTCAAAGCGGTCAACATTGACTGGGGGGATGGTTTGTATTATGATGAGACTCCACTCTACGTTTCCTTATTGGTTGTTTTTCGATATGCTTAGTGGCCTGATGGTGTAAGTGTTGCTCAACTAATTGAGTGACTTGTTGAGTGATTAGGCTACCTAACTCAATGCGGATTTCCTTATGAAATTCAGTTTGTCGCTTATAGAGGTCGATAAATAAATCATCTCGATTAAGGTTCACCTCTTTAAGGTGGTCAACAGAAGTTTGAAGGCGGTCTATTGAATTCTGAAGGTTAGCCACAATCTCTTGCACGGTTTGGACTTTTTGTCGCATGGAATTTTGGGAATTTTCTAGGTCTCGAATAGTCATTAAGTGTATTATAGAGTAATGATGATGTTAATTCTCTAAATATTCTAAATGGAAGACTTGTAGTGCTATATTATCACAAAAAGAAAATAATGCAATAGGGGTACTAATGTGACAAGAAAAATAGAAATAATTTACTTTTTATTTAATTATTTTTTTTAAGTGTAGTAGGACTTATAGACCGTACCTAGGGCACAAAGCAATCGGTAGTAGCTACGGAGGGAATCTAGAGCAGATTTGGGGTGCGGTAAAGCTCCGGCGAGGGCCGACAAATGCTGGAACATACTTGGTGAGTTCCTGTGAAGGCTGACCAGTTGAATCTGGGTTGTTGGATTGTTGCAACGGAACGTGGTTGGGCTAATAAATGGTGGCTAGAGTTTTCTGATTTGTGGTGGCTAGGGTTTTGGCTTGCAAGCGAAGCGTGAAGGATCAAAGTGAGCTCTGAATACCAATTAATGAAGGAGGCCAATTGAGAAAAATAAAATAACAAAACTAATAATATAAAGAAGAGAATTTTGCTCAAATATTTCAATAATCAATAAATTCAAAGATGTCTTTTTATTGCAATAAAATCTCATAATATAGGCTTAGAATAACAAACAATAATGACTACTTAACAAAATTGGAACAACAGTTATTTAACAAAAATAAGAATAACGGTTACAACAACTAAGTCTTTGTCCCATTTAAGTAGGGTCGGCTACAAAAATAACAGCTACTTAACAAAAAAAATAACGGCTACTTTAACAGTTATAATTAACTATTGCGGGAACAGAGACACTAATGATTTTTTCACCCTTGCCTTACATAAATTCGAAGCGGTTGCCTTAGTTGATCCTCATCATTGGCCCACCTGGGAGAGGTGAACCGAGTGAACTTCCTGGGTTGGGCATTCAAGGATCTACTGGATCCTTGGACCCTCTAGGAATCAACGGCAGGTAGCTGGCCATGTATGTCCTTTATCACTGGTTACAAAGCCGACACGTGGTTCAAAAATTCCGTCCACATAAATATTTAATTATGGTATGTATGTTTTGAATCAAACTGCGTCATGCTCCTTTCTCCATGTCAATTTATTTTTTTTGATACATCATATGTTGTGTATAATACATATTCTAGAGTAAATCAATTTGAAATTGTATGCAACTTGGACCATCTGAATTGGTACTTAAATGGAAATGATTATTTCATTTCATCAGTCCAATGCCTCAATAGTGCTTCCATCTCACCTTAATTCTTCAGTTCTAGAAACTTTGTTTTACCATTGTTTTCTACCAAATTATGTAAGTGAACAATTTAAATTGATGGATTAGTTATGTACCCTTGGATGTATGTCTCTAAGGTTACAATGTACAGATAAACAGCATTAAGATAATTTTTGAAGTAAAAAATTATAGGAAAAGGAAAATTGATAAACAAAATTAACAGACTTCAATTGTTTTCAGAAACCTATAAGATAGTGGTGATGCCAATTGTATGGCATTTAATTTGATGCACTTCAGCTCATTACAACTTGTCCAAATTGTACTGGCTCTCAAGATACAGTCAGTCTAATTTCATTTATCAATGGCACTTCGATACTCATTTGACAATATATGGATGGCATGATGAGAGAGTTTTTTTTTTGAATTCACTGGCACATGTATTCTTTAATATATTTGGTTATATTTAATGCACGAACCTGGTAATCTACACCTCATTTGTTCTCTGTTGACAGCAGCACGTGTTGAGTTGTTTTTCCCTTGTCAGGGTTTGGAACCTGTGGTTCATGGCCGAGGTAGGAAGGGGGATTCATTGGATGAGACTTACTTAGGGGTCCATGAGGAGCTGTTGTATGCTCGTAAAATTAAACCTATAGAAGGTAATGTTTCCAACTTTTAACTCTTAGGAGTTGCTCTCATATTTCTCGCTTACCTTCTTCTTCTTCTTCTTCTTTTAAACACACACACACGCATACTTATTTGATCATGCATTTGACCTTATCCTCAATTATCATTTTAAGCTCACTGATTCTGTAATTAAGCACCCAGTTGGATGAGTTTTGTCTCGTACGCTTTCTCATTTTCTATTCCTCTTATGATTTAGGCATTTAGTGTAGGAATTGGTGTTTCATGATAATAATTGTCTACCCACATGGGGGAAATATTAATAGATCTTTTTATGGAGATCTACCCAAAACCATCTTGAAGAACCCTGTGAAGAATTCAAGAAAAATATGGAAATAAAACTTAGTTTTAAATCCAATAGATTCGGACTTGTTAGTGATTGGAAATTAATTAGTTTGTAGGTCATCAAGCGAAGACACTAACAATGTGATTTGGTGAATTTTGTTCATGACTGATAATGATTTGGTAAATTTTGTTAAAAACTGGGCTAATAAATCGAGGTGTCAACCTCGGATTGGTTGTGGTGCTTCACATCAGCATGCTGCGTGGTACATGAGGACCAAAAAATATTTTCTCCTTTTTAGGGTTTGGTATTTGAAAGAAGAATTGATTTTAAGAAAGGAATTTGTAATTTTTTTAACTGAGATCTACTTTGGTTCCAAAAGGCAAGTGCAGAGCTAATTTTGAAAATTTTAAGTGAGATCAACTTGGATTCACTGATGGAAACTTATGTTGTATATATTATTCTTTCGTGCATGTTTAAGACTTTGATGTGGCATTTTTTGGGGAAAAAAAATATATTTGGGGACGATTTTGTTCTGTTGTCAAAAACTTGTTCTATAAAGATTAGAGCTTACATGCCCCACCTCAACTTTCAAAAATTAAAGTTTGTTAGACGATCACCCTCCGGGGTGACCAACACCAGTCCGGCTCCACTTCCTCGTTTGTTTGATGATCCGTCTATGAATAAGACCCACCCTCCAGGTGAGGGTTTGGCTTTTTCTCGGAGTTGCGGCGTTGTGTTTGCTGGAATGGAGCCTGGGTTGCTATTTCTCTCTTTAACCAGTTGTTCTGGTGGGCGCTTGTCAGCTTTCGGTTGCCCCCATTTTGGCACCTTTACACTTTTCTATTCGTACTGAATCTTTCGAATATTACACTTGCTCCACAAAAAGTTCAACACAACTAGATCAACGTTAATTACTCCATTTTTTTTAATCTTCCCTTATTTCATTCCATCTTTTCATTTTAACCCATTTTTGTTTGTAGTTTCAGTTATAGGAAACTATCGACTGGCCCTGAGTTTCTCTGTAATTTATGCATTAATTATTTGAAGTACCATTCAGTGGTCAGAAAATGATGTCCCTTTTTGTTATTGTATAATAGCGTAAAGAGAAAATCGAAAAAGGTATTCTACTGCTTCAAATATGATGATTAACATGCAGGTCTTTTCTCTGTCGTTAATCTTCAATAGCAATTGACTATTAAATTAATTATCTATGAAATAAATTCTTGAATACATTCCAGTTTGCTCAGATTATTACATATTGAAGACTAATGGTAGTCACAAACATTTCCATCTCCAACTTCTTCTGTTTGTAGAGTTGGGAGTCGCGGTTCTTACTACTGATTCTCTTTTCCTTTTATCCTTGAATGAGCTAAAAAGCCTAGGACCTTTCTATACATTTTTATTCAAACTAATTTCTCTAGGCACATTTTCCTATCTCTGGTTGAATTCACTACGATTGTTGCATGCGTGTGGCAAATTATCTATGTGAAACTGGAAATCTATTACTTTTATTTCTGTAGTTGGTTACTCCATTATCAATCTGGAGATTGCAATGATGATTTCATGTTCTTTATAAATGTGTTTCTAGGCGCTCAATGGACAGGAATAGTAACAACAATAGCCATTGAAATGCTGAAAGCAGGCCTGGTAGAAGCTGTAATATGTGTCCAAAGGTAGTGAAACATATATATTAATGTTTGACTTTGATATAGATAGATCTCTTTATTTGTTTCTTGACTATAAACGCTTTTCTGTCATCTTTTTTATTTGTCTTATATTGGGTCTTGCATAACTCAGTGATCCTGAAGATAGATTCGCCCCCAGACCTGTTTTGGCAAGGTCAGCTACGAATTTACATATGGAATATTTAGTGTCCGTTTGGCTTCATATTGAATCAGGAAAGTTCTCTCAAGTTTATTGGATTTTATCTTACAATTTTCATTAAATGTTTTATCGATCAATAGGACGCCAGAGGAAGTGCTAGCAGCTAAAGGTGTTAAGCCAACATTGTCTCCAAATCTTAATACATTGGCCTTAGTTGAGGTGTGCTTCATATCTCTTCTGTGATACGAGGGTCTTTTAGATTTTGTTTCATACTATATTAAAGTGTTTATTTTTTCTTTGAAAAAAAAAGGTTTTTAACCAATTAATCCAAATGAAGGATGTTGTAGAGTTTATAGGACATCAACTCTTTCAATGGAGTTCAAAGTCTGTTTAGCTATGAAAAGATATAGGAGAGGAAGAGAAAATATTTTATTGTATTTGTGTATTTATAATAGAGCTCTCCACTCTTCATTATATTGGTGAAATGATAGACTAAAAAGGAAAATAATGCCCTAATTAATTGGGGAATAAATGGAATAGGAAAACTATAAAAAATGAATAAATATTAAAATAAATATTTCAACACTAGCCCGTAAGTTGAGGTGAAGATGTTGATGAGTTCTAGCTTGACAATTGTTGACTGAAAAAGTGATGGTTCAATTGATATGGTGAACATCTCAGTTATTTGTTCGGACTATGAGACGAAGATAGGAGTAATGACCCCAGACCAAACTTTTTCTCGTATGAAATGGATACCAACTTCAATATGTTTGTTTCTCTCATGCAGGACCGAATTTGAAGATAACATTATGACAAAATTGTTATCCTAAAATAGCGTAGACGAGTTTGGCCTAAGAAATCCTAATTCAGTCAAGAGCAAATGTAGCCAAAGAAGTTCACACGTTCCCTGAGTCATAACATTGTACTCGGCTTCGGTGGAAGATCGAGAAACAAACGCTTACTTCTTGCTTTTCCATAATATAAGGTGGTGTCCTCGAAAGGTGCACTGACTAGAAGTCGATCATCTATCATTAATAGATCCTGCATAATCAACATTTGTAAAGCAGAAGAATCATCCTACGACCCAGCACCATGGAAGTGACTAAGACCAGAACATGTCTTAAGATATCGGAGGATGTGATAGATTGCATCCAAGCGAGATATTCGTCGTGTATGCATAGACTGGCTTACAACGCTCATGGCATAGGTAAGATCTGAACTTGTATTAGTCAAGTAGATGAGGCAGTCCACAAGTTGTTGACATACGGATTGCTCCGGTAGTAATTCCCCTAATTCTGCCGATTACTTAATGTTGAGTCCTTGGGAGTAGAGGCAGGTTTGTATCTTAGCATGCTCGTATTCTGAATGAGATCAGGAGCATATTTCCTCTGTGATAGGGATAATACCCTGACGTGATCGAGCAACTTCAATACCAAAGAAGCATCGGAGATGACTGAAATCCTTAATGTCAAAACTCAAAAGACTTTCCAAGGTCATTCATAGTCAATGACTTGCGTGTCATCTCCTACAATGGTGATGTCATCCACGTAGACAGAGATTGTAATGTACTAACCTTAAAGAGGATGGCGAATAAAGTATATGTGATTGGAATGGCACCTGCTAGATCCCATAGTGAGGATACATCGATGAACTGACTAAACCATGCCTGTGGGGACTGTTTAAGTCCATAAGGCAATTTTCGAAGGCGACAAAATTTTCCGGAATGCTTCCCTTGAGCATGAAAACTTGGTGGAGGATCCATGTAGATAGTTTCAGATATATTGCCGTTGAGGAATACATGCTTGACATCCTGATGCAGAGGCCAAGAGTGAGAGTCGGCTTAGGAGACAAGAAGTCAAACGGTTATTGACTTAGCGATAGGGGCAAATGTAGCACCGAAGTCTTTGCTCGGTATCTGCTTCAAACTTTTGGCGATGAGGCGTGCCTTATACCGATCAATGGAACCATCTGCTAGATACTTCATACTAAACACCCACTTACAACCAATTGGCCGCTCACCACCCAACAAATCAACCAGTTATTACGTCTGATTCTGCTGAAGGGCATTCATTTACGTTTTTATAGAATCGTCCCATTTCATATTTTGGAGGGCATCATGAACTAAACAAGGAAGTAAGATTGAGTCAGCCTGACCAAGGAAAGATTTGTGTTGATCCGAGAGACCTTGAAAAAACATATACTTGGCAATCGGATGATTAGTACAATTGGAAAGAAGGCATTGGGAAGGGGGACAACGGTCGCTAGTGGAGTACGAGGAGGTACAAGATTAGAAACTATGGGAGATGTAGGTATACACAAATTTGGAGAAGATGTCGCATAAGATCAGGAGCACGTGGACGACTGGAGTAGACCTGTAATGGGGCAGGTGAAAAATCAGGCGACATGGTCTCACTAGAGGATTATGAGGTGGTGGGTGGAGATATGTCAAGAATAGGGATAAAACGTGGAAGAACGGGTGCATCCTCTTTGGAGGACGATGGTAGGTGTGGGGAAGGGGAAAGGGAAAGTGTGGAAAAATAGGGCATGGATTCGAGGAATGTGACATCTATAGAGTGGTGGAGTTCACGAGTAACAAGATCATAACACCTATATCCTTTAGAGAAAAACACAACAAATAGCCTTATCATCTAGCTTGGTGCGGGAAGGGCTACGATTTGGAACAAAGCAAGAGCACCCAAATACATGTGGTAAGGTGGGAAAGAGAGGACTATCAGGCTGGAGTATATGTAGGGGTGCCTTGCCGTGAAGGACTCGACTAGGGGTACGATTGATAAGTTAGGTGGTAGTAAAAACTGCCATATGTCAGAAAGATTTGGGGACATGCTGAAGGAATTGGATATCAAAATAATTAGATGAACGCAGCAGAATGTAAAAAATTTAAATCACATTTAATATCTTGTTCTTCTAAGTTTGATCTATGTATTAACATTTAAACAAAGATAACTGACATAATTAAATCGCATTTAATTAGATTAATTCTTTCAGTGCTTCAGTCTCAAAGATGGTAGTTCCCGAGGCGTGATTTGAGAAGACTCTTTCACGATCGGTTGGAATTGATCAGGAATCGGCAACAAAGAACGATTCTCTTAGAAGCAACACAAGTATATTGCTTCTAACAATATCCTCGCAGAAAACTTTGAAAGAGAAGCATTCTTGGGATTTTTAAGAATTTGATTCTAATCCCAAGAAGCTAAGAAATTCCTAATTTGAATTTAGGTGGTAATAAGATTCAAATCAGTAATGTGGATACAAAAAAATAACACAATTCTCACAGACACAAAGGGAGTGTGGCCAATTTTCCTTGGTGGCCAAATTCTTTGTTGGCCGAATCTTCAAGTAAGGGGTGACCATTAGGTCTCCTCCTCCTATTTGTATAATCTGTCCAAGGTTCAAATACCTAGACCCTTTTCTTTCCGTATTTACATTTTGGCCCCCGAACTTCGAAAGTTAATTACTACCCATTCCTTTTTCAAGGACTTTCTTAACTTCCATTTTCCATTTTTCATTGTGTGTGACCCATTTGGTTCATACTAAAAGCTGGACGGTGAAAATAATTAACTAATTATATCAATTAACAAATTAAAATTGGAACAATTCCAATCGTGCCCTTCCATAAGAAAACACTTTTCCCTTAAGGCATTTCACAACCATGACCAGTTGGTAGGAATTTCACCAAGAGAATCTTCCTCAAGTATGATTTCGATTTCAGTATTATATGATCTTTTTATCTTGAAATGACCAACAGGCTATGGATAAAGTAAAAAACCCCTAGTCTAATTTTATGTACATTGGTTGATAATATAATTCATTGTATAACCAATTGGAATCTTACTCCCAATCGTCACATTGCTTCGGCTAGAGCCTTGGGTGAATTATATTAAGTCAAATCACACATGACATCTCTTTTTGCTGAGAGTGATAGATCCTATCTTGCATACTCTACATTCACATTTATGTCCTGCTTACCCAATGAATACCTTTGAAGTCTCGTGACTAAAGTACAACACTTAGTATTATCAAAATATAGCAAAACATACGTGCAACATATAGTACCTCAAATCTAAAGATTACAAATACAATCATATCTCAGATATCCTATTCTGACATTGAGCAAAACTGCTATGTAAGATATCCAGGATTATCACGTTCGATCCCTTACTACACCAATATGCCCCTTTGTGGTTGTTCTAATATCTTAAACTAATAGTTTGAGACTCACCATTCTTAAAGGAGAAAATAACAGAACAAACTAGTCTAAATTGTTGGAGACCTGTTTTCTACAATGATACAATCTAATATTGACTAGGAACAATTAAGAATGTTAAGTTACCAAATGTCTTTGGTTTCCGCCTTTTAACCACATTAAAGAGCTAACACATTTCAACTTAATATCCAAGGTCTATAGTAATGAAGGTGACATGGTAATGGTGTTGTGAAATGGCTGTGATGAGGGAAGGCTTCCATATGCCTGAATGAATGAGATCAAAGGCCTGTGGTGCTCTGTGCATGCGAGGAATATAAGAAGTGCGAGTATGTTTAGATAATTCACAAGTCACACAATGAAAGCTTATAATCCTTGCAAGTTTTATTACGAGATGGAAATGACCAACATAAATATTGAAAATTCATGTCCCCTAAACGAGCATTGCAGCAAGTCTATATTTTTAAAAGAACACAAAGATGGGCCAAAAACCGGTAAGACTTATGCTTGCATGTTAGAAGGAGGCACAGTGGGAGTAGGTGGGTTGCGAAATAGTAGAGTCCATCGTGCTCATATCCCTTGCCAAAAATCCTTTTCGAAGTCAACACCTGCAAGAGACAATGATTAGGTGAGGAAATAACGGCACAATTAAGACTCTTTGCAAGATGACTGACAAACAAGAGATAATTGACAAAATGAAGGGTAATATTTGAAGAGAAACAGTCATCTCCCTGGCGGTAGATGGGAATAGATGTCCTAACGACAATACAAACAGATTGATTAACAAAAGTGGTAAAGGACGTAAATGTGGAAAGCTCACCAGTCATGTGCTTGTTCACCTCGGAATCTAGAATCCAAGTTGGTTTGGTAGACTTACCATGAAGTGTGGTAGGGTGGCAAGAGCAACCGTGATAAGATGATGTCAGGCCTAAATGCAGTTGGAGTTGCAATCTGGTCCTGAAACTGAGTGTAATCGGGATGAACTAGAGTGGGTTCCGGTGGGGTGGGCGCCACATCAGCTATTATGCCAATTCGAGGAGCACTTTTACCTTGATGACTCCAAGAATGCGGTGACCGTAATTCGGGGTGGTGCTTAAAGCATCGGTCAATAAGGAGACTTGGTTTACGATAATGCTTGGAAGTAGCAATTTGTGGTCTAGTTGAATGAGTGTCGGAGGGGGCAACAAAGGCCATCTGTTCTGGGACGGTATGGGCGGCCTGAGGCGGTAGGCGGAGTCTGAGTCCTGCATCCCCATCGACCTTTGCAAAGGTATAGTATAAATTTGACATCAGAGATATGTTTAAAATGTGAGTTAAGAGATTCTCAAACTCAGGGTTTAAATTCATCAAGAAATGATAAGTTTGACGATGAGGTTGCTCCTCCCATTGAGTCTTAAGGTACCCGAAGTAATCCTCAACAGACAAATCTCAAGATGCCTGATAGGCACCGAGATTTGTTACGGGTATAGGCATATACATCTTCGTCAAGGCAGACCAAAGACCATAACCATTTCGTGGTCCATGAACATATTGTAGATATGTTCCTCCATAGGATTAAACATCCAGCCTAAGATGACACAGTTATCTGCATCTCACTGGGCAAATTTGGGATCGGTGTTTTGGGGTTGTAACTCAATTCCTAAGATCCATTAGGTCTCGCGTTTCCTACCTAGGTAGAGATAAAACGAGCTAGACTAGGCATGAAAGTTTGTCCCGTTTAGCAACACACTAGTAACACGATGAGTCGGGGCATTAGGTTAATGAGATGAGAGAGATCTGGCTGAGTAACTAATTGAATATCTCCTTTCTTTTCGGTAGCCATGTGTCTCAAAGACACAAAACATAAAAAAAAACAACTCGATGGAGACAACCGAAGAACTACCAAAAGGCCAGAAACAATACAACCGGGTTAACCGGATACACGGTTGAAAAGAGATAAGAGAGAGATACCACTATCTAATACATCCGGGACGACGGTGAAGGTTGCGACTTATAGGCACTGGTTAGAAACGCACATCGCGTTGGTGGTGCTAATCAGAAATGCGCAGAGGAGTGCTCGTGGTTGCACGGGAGCGGTGGTGGCGAGCTAGGGTTAGCACACAACGTTTGGTGGCAGCGATTCGCGCAAAACCGGGCCGCAGTTTGCAGTGGTAATGGTGGAGGAGATCTGGACGGTGGAGGAGACTTGTGCTTGTGGAGGAAAGCTATGCTGGTGGATATCTGCGCTGGTGGAGGGAGGATCTGAGCAGGTTCGCGGCATCGCTGGTGGAGATCTGCGCCAGTGGAGAAGACCGGTGCCGGTCGTTGTTGGGCTAGGGTAGATCTGCTCAGTGGCGCTGGTGGATGTAGGTGGTGGTGGTGGTTGTTTCGTGTTGGGCTAGACGGCTAGGGCTAGGGTTTTCCCTTTTTTTTACGACAGAAAAAAGCAAAATAATGCCCTAATTAATAGGGGAATAAATGGTATAGGGAACTACCAAAAAGCAATAATTATTAAGATAAATATTTCAGCAGCTATTTTATTGATGTAGATGTCTCTCTGTCTATATATAGTTATATGGACCTCTTGTTTTTAGGGAGTGGGCAGGAAAGTGGGGGTATTTTTGGTCCAATGAAACATGTTTTGCCCTTGTTGTAGTACTTTCATTAGTGGACTGATTGCTATGTAAATGTGATATATCGATTATTAGATTAAAAAACCCCTAAAAAATTTATTAGACTAACCAGCTTAGTTTGGGCACGCATGCATTGTTGTTGTTGTAAAACTTGAGGCTGGACTTTAATTAGGGCATGATTGGTTATCGATGAAAATAAAACATCCAACACAATTATGATCTTTTCTTTTTGCTAGGTTATACTTGTGTGACCTTGTACTTGAATTCGGTGGGCATGGGAATCATTTCAGTCATCCTTGTTCATCTTTAGATTTTTTTTTAATAATTTTTTGTTGCTTTATTCATCTTTTGCTAGTAAACACAGTTAAGGATATGGGTATCATATCTTATATGATATGGGTAAAAGGATACGAAGTCTTCCAAAAATATAGAACATGCATAAAAGAATGCAAAACTGAATAGCCATTAGATTGATAATATAATTTTAAACTTCTAGAAGCAAAATGTATTTCATACCTATGTCAGAAACACTAGTACAATTATCATAAAATATGATAAATTTTAGGGAAAATTGCATTTTTACCCCCTATACTTTGGGGCGGGAGTGCTTTTTCCCTTGTGCTTGCATAATGAACACTTAATTCCGTCATACTTTTGTCTAAACTGCACTTAGAGTCTGGAACAATGAATACTGAATTGTTTAATTTGCCTTTGTATTATAATCCTAGTACCAATGTCAATTTATTCTCCCATTCCTACTCTCTCTCCAACAACTCTTTCAAGAGAAGCCAAATCTAGGGTTTAGAATTTAAATTTGAGGACTAAGACTACCATCACTGCTGTCGGCGACGAAAACCACCATCATTTTTGGGAATGACGAATGGGGATCTGCTGCATACTTTGTTTTGCTATCTGTCAATTTTGAATTTAAATAGTATATCTGTCATGTTGGATTTAGGTCATCAATTTGCTTCTCTCATTCTCTACCCCTCTTCTTGTGATCTTGCAATTATGGAGTCTATGCATTGTAGGGTATTTGCAGTGGTAGGTTATCTAAATTTAGGATTTATTTGCAGTGTCTTTGTGGTAATGACATGCTATGATTTTATTTTATTTGTTATTTGAATTTAGGGCTTGAGCATTGGATCTTGGGTGATGAAGGTGGACCGAATTTAAGCTTTTTAAGATTTGCAGAGAAAATACAAAGCCAAACCCTGGCCTGATACACATACCCATATGTAGTCTTCTTGTCCATTGGGTTGGGTGACTTGGTTCCAATCAGATCGGTCTACAAAGAGATTTTTTGCCATTAATTGGGGTGACTGTGAGCAGAGTGATGAATGATGTTTTCTCAATGAGCTATATATCAATCTAGAAAGCAATTACTATTGAAGGTGCTTTCTTCATGTTCTCTTGTCTTTCTGGGGTGGCTTGAGTTTTCTTCTATTTGTTCCAACGGAAGGAGTTTGGATGAGATAGAAGATGGTTTTGGTGGTTTGAAAATAATGCTTCATTTGAGGTGATGAAGTTTGTTTGATTTTAGTTGGGGAAAAAAAAGAATAAAATAAAAAATAAAAGAGAGAAAAATAACTAAAAATTTACCGTTTTCGCTAACAGAGCATTTTAATTAGAAGTACAAGGGGTTTATGTGCTTATTTTGAAAGTATGAGGCGAAAAAATGCTCCCGTCCCAAAGTAAAGGGTGACAAATTGCAATTTTCTTTAAGTTTTAATAAATCAAGAATGAAATGTCAACTAGTCAGCCTAATACAAACAGCATTGAAATTACAATACAAAAAAAAGAAAAAAAAAAAGGAAAAAAAAAAAGAAAAAGAAAAAGGTTTATTAGTTGTGTTTTTCCCTCATTGTTGTTACTTTGCAAATGCTTGCTCTAGGACGGCAATGGTGGTAGTGGTGATTATTTCTTGTCTGCGTGTTTAACTGTTTTTATGTGTTACATTTTATTTTTTCTTTCTCAACCAATTGATGATTCTCGGTGCATTTTAAGTTTATGACCTTTGAACGCTAATTTAACTACTTATCATTACTTTCTCTGTACACCAGGCAGCAGGTGTGAAGCGTCTTCTTTTCTGTGGAGTTGGATGCCAAGTGCAAGGTAGAGTTCATGTTGCAGTCTTGCATTTACTGATGTAGGTTTTTCCCGTTGTTGTTAATATTTACCATTATTATGTAGAATAATGTTTTCAAGTGCAGCGTTGAGATCAGTAGAGCACCATCTTAATTTGGAGAAGCTTTATGTGCTCGGAACTAATTGTGGTGAGTTAAATCTTCACCTGATTGCCACCATGTTTTTACTTCATAATATTGTTGATATTTTCTCAATTACATCGAATTATTTCTACCAATTGATTCCAGTAGATTCAAGAAATGGAGATTGGGATGGAATTGAGGTGGTCTCGACTCCACACTGGGCTAATACATAGACATACTTGGTGAAAAGAATGCTATCAGAAAAATTAGGCACTGATAAGTACTTTTTAAAATAAAAGAAGTTAATTGAACAAAAAAGTGTTTTTACTTGAAGAAAAGAAAAAATCAAAAGTGTGCTGATATCTTGGTGTGTTAAGATAATTGAGAAGTGAGAAGAATAATGAATTGATATTATGAAAAGTGATACAAGTATAATACGACGATATACACATATTTATAGGGGAAGGGGGGGTTAGGGTTTTGCCCTAATGGGCCATGTGGGCCAAGCCTATATAATACATTAACATCCCCCCTCAAATTCAAGGCAGTAAGTGAGAGGTGAATTTGAGTTTGAAAATCAGAGAGTGAAAGCGTCCGGGTGGATGAGCCTTAGTGAAAATGTTTGCTGTCTGATCAGCTGAACTGACGGATTGTAGACGAACTGTATTATGAAGAATGTGATGATGGATGAAGTGACAATCAGTCTCGATGTGTTTTGTACGCTCATGGAATACATCATTGTGAACGATCTGAATAGCACTCATGTTGTCACAGTGTAAGGTAGTGGCAGTAGGAGAAGAGACGCGCGTGTCAGCGAGGAGCCATCGAAGTCAGAGAAGTTCTTGAGTTGCATT
Source organism: Eucommia ulmoides (assembly GCA_016647705.1). Taxonomy (NCBI): domain Eukaryota; kingdom Viridiplantae; phylum Streptophyta; class Magnoliopsida; order Garryales; family Eucommiaceae; genus Eucommia; species Eucommia ulmoides. Next base: position 21,846,056 of record CM028327.1, on the reverse strand, counting down.
AGCCATGCCATGATATTCATTTTCAGTATTGGAGCAAGCAACTATAATTTGTTTCTTACTACGCTAGGAAATGAGAGAATTACCAAAAAAGAAACAGTAACTAGTAGTTGAACGTCTGTCGGTGGGGTCTCCAGCCCAATCGGCATCAGAATAAGCTTGTAAGACGGGAGTACTTTGAGTTGAAAAGTGAAGCCCATGAAATAAAGTACTCTTGACATACTGAAGAATGTGAAGAACAGCTGAGTAATGGGTGGTCCGAGGAGCGGACAAGAACTGGCTGACCTGATGAACGATATAGGCAATGTCAAGGCGAGTGACAGTGAAGTATATAAGACTTCCAACCAGTTGACGATATAGAATGACATCCTGAAGAGGTGAACCATCAAGTGGGGTAAGTCTGACATTCGACTCGAGAGTAGTGGCAGTGGTTGAGTTAATGATCCCAGCCTTGGAAAAGAGATCCGAGGCATATTTAGCTTGAGGGAGAAAATATCCATCAGAACCCGATGAGACTTCAAGGCCAAGAAAATAGGTGAGCACACCAAAGTCTTTTATCTCGAATTGGCCACTTAATTTTTTTTTGAATTCAGAAATGTCGCGTAGATCATTTCCAGTAATAACCATATCGTTCACGTACAATAAAAGAAGGATAATACCATTAGCAGTATGGTGAATAAATAGTGTCGAATCATGAGCACTAGGTGTGAACCCAAACTGATGAATAGTAGTACTAAATTTTACAAACTAGGCACGTGGAGCTTGTTTTAAACCATATAGAGCACGGCGAAGGCAACAAACTTTATTTTGGGCAGTTAGGCCAGGAGGGGTATGCATATATACTTCCTCAAGAAGATCGCCATTGAGAAATGCATTTTTTATATCCATTTGAAAAAGAGTCCATTTTCGAATGGCGGCGATGGCAAGAAGTGTACGGACAGATGTTAGCCTCGCCATTGGAGCAAATGTCTCTTCATAGTCAATACCATATTCTTAAGCAAATCCCTTGGCAACAAGTCGGGTTTTATATCGTTCAACAAAGCCATTAGAAAGCATCTTGATCTTAAACACCCATTTGCACCCAATACGAGTTTTTCCGGGGGACAGATCTACAATATCTCAGGTATGAGTTTTGGCGAGGGCCTGAAGTTCTTCGTCCATTGCTTTCTGCCAAAGAGGATTAATACTAGCCTCCTTATAGGATTGAGGTTCATGCAGATGAAGTATAGTGGAAAAACAATGAAAATTAGAAAGGTAATGTGGAGGATGAGTTACCATGGTAGAGCGGCGAGAGTGATCTGGGGCGTGGGTGTCAATGGAAGGCGGTACAAGATCATCGACCACAGGAGAAGTCTCAGGCATGGTCGCTGGAGTTGGAAGGGTGAGATCAGCTAGTGGTTTTGGAATGAGTTCAGCTGATGGTTCTGGGATGGACTCAGCATAAGATGCAGGGCTAGGCTCAACTGGTGGTGCTGGAGTGGACTCAGCATAAGATGCAGGGCTACGATCAGTAAAGAATTTGGAGTTGGTGAGGGTTGACATGTCAAATGACCGTAAGGAAGAAAACATTTGATGTTCCCAAAAGATGACATGTCGCAAGATACAGAGGGTTTTAGAAATGGGATCTCAGCACTGATACCTTTTATGTTCGATGTCATATTCAAGAAAACAACACAGACGAGCCCTTGGTTCCAATTTGTTGTGTTCATGTGTTTTGAGAAGAACAAAACAGACACAACTAAAGACTCTGAGTTCAGAGTAATCAGGAGTTTTATCGAAGAGGCGTTCAAATGGAAATTGGTTTTGGATTGTAGCAGTCTAGCAGAAGGGACACAGTTTATTGTGTAGACGACTGTGAAGGCAGCCTCATCCCAAAAACGCTCAGGACATGATGAAGAAATGAGGAGAGCACGAACTATGTCAAGAATATGTCTATGTTTGCGTTCGGCTCGTCCATTTTGTTGGGATGTACTAGGACACGGGCGATGGGAGAGCGTGTCATTTTTGCGAAGCAGGTTAAGAAAAACACAATTCTTGTATTCCATTGCATTATCTGAGTGAAAAACTTTGATATTTCTAGAAAATTGGGTTTGATCCATAGAAGAAAACTCAGAATATATTTGGAATCGTTCGGATCGATGTTTCATAAGAAACAACCATGTATATCGAGAGTAGTCGTCCACAAAGATAACAAAGTAACAAAGGCCACCCATCGAGGCATGAGGAGAAGGCCCCCAAATATCAGAATGAATTAGATCAAAGGGTGCAAGGGAAATAGACTGACTTTCTTTTAAAGGTAGGGCTGGTTGTTTGGCAAGTTGGCAATGGATACATTTGAAGGACTCATGTTGAACTGAACCTAACTGACCACTAGAGAGAAGCGATTTGAGTCGGCTAGATGAAGTGTGGCCTAATCGAGCATGCCTAAGTTGGGATGGTGAGAGAGACACTGGTGGTTGTAGAGATAAGGATGAGGAAGAGGATACTGGTGGTAGTGGTGAGGTTGCACATGTTGATGAAGGGATATTTGGTTGTGGTGATGGTGGAGTTGGAGATGGAAAGTGTAAACTGGTAAATTCAAATAGGCGTCCAACCTTACGACCAGTCCCAAGAGTTTCTCTTGTCCAAGGATCCTGCACACGACAACCACTATTAGAAATTATGACTTCAAATCCCAATTCACAAAATTGTCCAACAGACAAGAGATTTAAGGTGAGGTTTGGAATCAAATACGCGTCAGGAATAGAAAGATGGGAAGTAAAAACCTGACCGGTATGTGTAGCAGGCATTTGAGAACCATCAGAAGTATGAATATTAGGGATATTCATCGCAGATAATTTGGTGGAAAAAATATTGGGATTAGATATCATGTGATTACAACAGGCAGAATCAAAGAACCAAGAGGCCGGAGTACTGCATATGAAGGATGAATGAGGCCAAATCTGCAATAGACATGGTGACAGTAGAAGAGGTAGGGTCTGAATCCTCTGTGGCATTGAAAATGAGCGAAGAACCCATAGATATCGCTGTTGAACCTGGAGAAGCTGTTGTAATGGATGGATTCAGAATGTCAAAATTATCCATGAACCGATATTGAATCTTCAAGGATCGGGTGAAAATCAAGTGGAGTAGGAACCACACGGATATAACAGAAAGTATATTCTGTGAGCCTCAAATCACAAAACAGAGGCCGAAAACTGAATCAGAACGCCGAAACCCCCCAGGAACCGGTCCAAGTTTGCAGAAAACCGGTGAATCAAAGGCCTGAACCGGGACAAAGAATGTACCGATGACGTGGTAGGGGCTGAGGAGACAGCAGAGTGCTGACGTGTCGGTCAACGTTGATGTGGCAGCCGGTCAACGCTGACGTGGCAGACACGTGGCAACAAAATTGCCCAGGGTGCTGACGTGGCAAATGACATGACAGGCGAGATAGCACTGGCATGGCAAGGGTCAACGTTGATGTGGCTGAAGTCAGCGCTGACGTGGTGTTTGCGTAGCAACTGATGTGGCAGAGTACTGCATATGGCGCGTGTGGGCGCTTGGCGTATCGGATGGGGCTGATTTTTGTGTCGTTGGAATCGTCTCGTCGAGACGGTTCCAATGGTATATCGTAAAGTGGATTTGGAGCCCTGGTGGAGGCGGTAGAGCCCAAAATCTGAGACGGCGAAAGGTGGTGGCGTTGCTGGCTGTTGGAGGCGCGTGAGGACGTGTCTGGACTTCGATGGTGGTGATTTTGATGGTGTTGTGTTCGTCTCTGCAAGACGAAGACGGTGGTGTGATGATTGTTAATACCAGCGTAGAGATGAAGCCTACAGTAGTGACGAAAGTCTCGGAGAATAAGGACGGCGGCGACATCGTTAGGGTTGCGGAAATTTTATTGAGAACAAATTCAGGAAAAACTTGCTCTTGATATCATGTTAAGATAATTGAGAAGTGGGAGAAGAATCATGAATTGATATTATGAAAAGTGATACGAGTATAATACAACGATGTATACATATTTATAGGGGAAGTGGGGGTTAGGGTTAAGCACATATAATACATTAACATGGTGTAAGCTATATAAACAATCTCTTAAACCAAAAGAATTTCGTAGAAGATTGAAAAATTTGGATAGAGAGGTCTTAATCGACCAATCTTCTTAAATATTAAAATCGAAGAAAAAAACAACTATTTTTACCTTTCAAAAAAAAAAAAAAACTAGTTTATTTATTTAAGAAAGTATTTTTTTTTAAATGCAAAACAAACATTACTTCTATTTTTATGCACTTTTAGATATTATCAAGTAAGGTTCCAACCTTTTTTTTGTATTTGGGATTTGGGTTGACCAGGAATTCACGTTAGACCTAGCAAAACCTATTGGTTCACTGTTGACTATGGTACCCTTCCGAGTTGCACGAATGGGGAACAAAGTGATAATTTCTGATCTCCGCTTGCTATGTGGTTAATCCATGTATGATGCGTGATCTAGACCATATATTTAAGTATATGAGTGATTTGTTTGGATATTTATATCAGCATTAACTGTAGTTTTCTCAATAGTGGATAATGGAACGCGAGAAGGGCTAGATAAATTTCTAAAGGCTGCCAGCAGTGAACCAGAAACAGTTCTTCATTACGAGTTTATGCAAGATTATAAGGTCTGTCTGAGTGGCCCCTTATGTTCTTGATTCCATCATGGCTGTTAAGTTCTCTCTTGGCTGAATCACATTCACTAACTATAAATCCATAGACATGTAAACATTTTTTGTGGTATGTGAATATTATATGTGTGTATTTATATGATCATGAGAAGCTTCGTGATATATATATATGGCTAAGTACGAGAAACCTTGTGAATTTATGTTAATTATAGGCTATATGATTTCTATATCTGTAATTTTAATGATTTAGGATGGATTTAAGGCGTGCAAAAATACCAAAGTATGCTCCTTAATAATACATATCAATTTGCACACATCCAAACAAAAGTTTATTTGAAGATGTTGTCATACCACTGTGCAAAGATCTATCTAGTTATTTGTAATCTACTGAAGTTACAATAGCAGAGATAATGATGAAGATGTCTATATTTCCTTTGATGCATTTAGAACTGAAAAAATGTACTTCAATCTGGCCATGGAGTACAGGATTCGATATAAACTCTTGGCAATGATTGGGCTGAAAGTGGGAAATACTATTTTGTGAAGATGCTATAATTTCATATTCCCATGCTTTCTCATATTCCAAGTATATGATGCAAGGATTATGGTCTTTATCTTTCAATAATTAAGTAAAATATGTTCCCTCACTACCTAACGTTAGAAAAGTATAAACAAGATGAACCTTTGTATTGGTTCTCAACTGCCATGATTTGATTGGAATCTTTGATTGAACTAAGAGTTCTGTTTTCTTGAAATACTTCAATTAACTACAAGGAACTCAATGATGAGTGCTCTTATAAAATTTTCAAATCTGAGATGGTTGGTCGCATTCCATCGCATTTCGTGTTTTAACCCATTGTTATGTCATGCTGATTTGACTTTCATGATGAACACCATTATGGAAAATTAATCACGAGTTATTCTTTATAAATGAACAAAACATGCTGGCAACATGATCATAAAAATGACTTATCAGCAGTAGTGTCTGCTCGAACTCCCTATGTACCGTAAATCATGTAACGATTGAACAACAACAACAACAACTAAGCCTTTGTTCCATTTAAGTAGGGTCGGCAAATCATGTAACGATTGATGTGTTAATTCTTCTATAGGTCCACTTGAAGCATTTGGATGGCCATATTGAAGAAGTAAGGTTGCTCAACTCTTCTGTTTTGGGTTTTCATCTCTTTTGGCATGGTGCTTAATATAATGTAAAATTCAACGAAAGCAGGTTCCCTATTTCTGTCTACCAGCAAATGAGTTAGTTGATGTTATTGCGCCATCTTGCTATAGGTAAGCTTGTAACATTTTCTTTAATAATATCTTTCCATCTGTTTTATTTTCTAGAATTTAAATGATTTAGCTGTATTGATTTTGTGAATCTTTAACCAGCAGCCTCTATTTTCATGGCCAAACTAGCTACCAGTTATATGCATTAAGTGTCTTTTCACCAACATGTTCGAGCATCATTACTTAATTCCTTATAAATCTCCATCCATTTAATTATGAACAACAATTCAATCGATTCAATTGGCTAGAGTCAAAGGAATCTATTGATAATAAATAAAAAAGGGATAGTAGCCTTAAGGTTTTCATTTCTTTTTGAGTTTGGCTTTTTCATGTTTATACCATGTAGATGTTCTTTCTTTGCATGTTCTACAGAAGTTGCATGTTCTACAAAAGCTATGTAATATAGTATATAGTACCAAATAAAAAGGAGGGTGGTGGTGGTGGTGTTAAAGATTTGCTCCAAAATATTCTTAAACCGAAGTTCTAAGACCAAGTTCAACCATACATTTACATTCTTCACATTAGAAATTTAAGTTCTGGTTAGGATCTGTCCATGCATAAATCAGTCTTTTAGTTGATTAAATTGAAGACAAGATGCTTTGTATTTAGAATTCTTTGGATCCTGTGATCTTTTAGATGATTAAATTGTTCAACCAGATAAAAATACCAAAGGAGTTCATTTGGCTGATAGCTGTTACTCTGTTGTCATATTTTCCGTGTCAGGTTATTCTTTAATACAACTTAGTCAATGAACATCATCAAGCTCATTCAATCATATTAAGGAAAGTAGTCACACTGGCTTTATATGTATGGAACTTCGTATGTATGTATTTTCTGTGTCAGGTTATTCTTTAATACAACTTAGTCAATGAACATCATCAAGCTAATTTAATCATATTAAGGAAAGTAGTTACACTGGCTTTATATGCATGGAACAAGTCAATGCTAAAGTACATAGAAGTAACCTTGGTTAGTACTTTAGTTCTAAGAAGTCATCAAACATCATCCAGTCTCAATGATAGGAGAACGTGAATGATCCCATTGATATCGATGGGAATAGAACTCATTACTAAATTTGTGCAAATTTAGTTTAGTTTTTCTTTAGTTGCTAGTCAACAATGTTTAGTTTAGTTTAGTTTAAATTTAGTTTAGTTATTAATCAAGAAACTGAACAATATTTATTGCAACCAAGTAGATTTGGCATGGGAATGTGCTTCAGCCGTCGCCCAGGCTATTCTGAGCCTCTCCATCACAATACGGTAAAACCTAAACCGTACGGGAAATCTTAATTAATACAGAAAAGATCTAACTACCCTTTAACACTATCTTTTATACTTCGTGGTGTTCATAAGAAATGTTTGCTATTTTGGTATGGTATGTGGTGGAACAATGACGGTGAGTCTCGAGTACAATGGTAAGGTTGCTCCATTACGACATGGAGATCCTGGGTTTAAATCTTGGAAATAACCTCTTTGCATGTAGGGTAAGGTTGCGTACATTTGATCCTTCCTAGGTCCCGCAATGGCGGGAGCCTTCATGCACCAGGCTGTTCTTTTATTGGAATAATGATATTGTTACATGGATATGTACCTTTCATATGTCCAGTCAGTCAACCACAAAAGGCATATATTTACTTGGGTGATGGATGGGGAAACATAGAGAAAAATAAGAAAGATATACATATGGTTTTTGTGAATTTATAAAAAACTTATATGATATGGTATCTGTGAAATAGACTAAAGATGGACTTGGATGGTAGCTCTAGAGGAAACCCTGATGTTATTGTTGGATGCGGTACTTTGTGGAATGCTAATGGGACTCTATTATTTGGGTTCACTCAATTTCTTCGGTTTGGATCCATCTTGAATGGTTCTTCATGGATGTAGTTAGTGACAATGCCCTGCTAGTCGAAATGGTTGTTGGGAGAGCTAAAATCCCCTAGAGATTAACGTCGCTGATTAGGAGTATAAAAGATCTGGCATCTATGGTTCATGCTTGTATTTCACACTGCTACAGGGAAGCTAATAGTTGGTGACTTGTTAGCGAAGATTGGAAGTGGTGGAGATAATTGGACCTTCTGGTCTGAATCAGATGTCCGGCGCCTGTTCGTGGATGCTTAAGACTGGACAAACTCTGCTTCCCTCATATTCGGAAGATTAAAGGAACTTTTTTAGTTTTATTTTTTGCATGATTTTTTTTTCTTTAGATTATTATTATTATTTTTATTTTTTATTTTCAGAGGTTAGTCTTCGTCCTCCTCTGAGTTTTGTATTCTTTGGTTTAAATTAATGAAGCCCTCCTCGCACCATCGAGGTTCCCCTAAACAAAAAAAACTTACATGATACCCAAAGAAGTATTTTGTTGGGTTAACAAAGAAGCAAGTTGATATGATTAAGGACATGTATAATAGTGTAATCACTAGTGTTGGAACAATAGAAGGTGATATTTGTGTCTTTGCCAGTTAATATAGGTTTATATCAAGGATTGTTTTTAAGTCCTTAACTCTTTGTTTTATTAATGGATGGACTCACAAAACATATTTAGGATAAAATACTATGGAGTATTTTGTTTGTAGATGATATATCACTAGTTCATGAAACTAGAGGTCTTAACTAAGAGTTAGAACTTTGGAGAGAAGGGTTCAAGTCTAAAGGTTTAGAGATTAGTAGAACTAAGACATAATACATGCATTTTAAATTTAGTAATACTTGGAGATGGTAATATGTTAAAAATTGGAGATCCGGTGTTCCAATGGTTGATTATTTTAAGATGCTTGGGTTCTATTATTCAGGGGAATGGAGAAGGACATTATGCGTTCATGGTTAAAGTTAGGGGTGTTCAAGAATCCGAACAATCCGACCGACCCGAGAGAATCCAACCGATCTGGACCACATGTATTGGGTTTCTGGACATGCGGGTCTGAAAATGGGTTAGGTGTGTTATTTTTTTCAGGTTTAGGGTCGGTTAGCTGGTTTTTCATAATAAACCCGTTTGTCAACCGACCCGTCCGAAGATGGCTGTTGACTAGGGTTTTATGTTCATTTATTTCATTCATTCCATATATATCTCACATTTCGAATTCCGCCGCAGCTGCTCGTTTCTTTTAGGGTTTTCATTCATTACTTCAATTAGTGTTTTCCAATTCAATGGCTCTTCTCTAGACTCCAATTCGCCTCTCTGCCGCGTTGCCGCCTTCCTTCTTCAATCTTATTCGATCTGTTTTCTTCTTAATTGACCCAACATTTCTTTGTTAAAGGTAAGAATAGTATCATTTACATTATTTCAAAGCTTGACATCAATGGAGTCGTGATGATTTAAACACATAGTTCATATGATACTCTGATTCTTCTTCAGTTCTTCTTCTTTGATTCATCTTCTTCTTCATTTGTCTTCTTCTTCTCTTTTACGTCTTTGATTTCTTCGATTCCCATCTAGGTTTCTTTATTCTTTGCAACTGCATGTTTAGTGTTCACAGATTTGATTTTCCACTCTACTGATGGTACTTGACCGTCATCCGACAGTCCCGCCCATGACCAGTTTCCAGCACACCATCGGTCGAAATTGGGCTAGAATTTCTTCACCCGAACACTGTTCTGGCTGGGTGTCGGGTAAACCTTTTTTTAGCCCACCCGACCCGTGCACACCCCTAGTTAAAGTGAAGAAGTGTAGTTGGGATAATATGTGATCGTAAGATTTTGTAATTGAAAGAGATATTATACAAGACTACAACAAGCCCGCAATTCTATATGGTTTGGAATGTTGGACAGAAAACAAGAAGATGTTCAAAAAGTAAATGTAGTGGAGATTAGAATGTTAAGATGGATGAGTGGTAAGACAAGAATGGATAAAAATTAGGAATGAGGTTATTAAAAAGAGTTTAGGAGTAGCATCCATTGAGGATCACATGTGCATAGAAGATTTGCAGAAACACTGGTTAGAAAGTGTGATTTAATTCAAATGGAAGGTACTATAGACCTGCGAAAATTTGGGAAGAGACAATCATGATGATTTAATAGATTTGGACTTGACGGAGGGATGGGAGGAGAGGGTCCTAGAACGATCTTTATAGTACAGGTGAATTCATGTAGTGGGACAAACGTATTGTTTTTGTTGTCGTGATCTTGGTAGTACAAGAATTTATTGTATTGATGTAATTAGTGGTAGTTTGAATATACTGAACATGTTACAATAATTCTATCGGCTGCTTTTCTTTGAAGCTTGTGTTAATGTGATAATTTTTTGGGAAATTTGGTGAAAGGTCCCATCCCATAAAACTATCACTCTGCGGGGTCTTGTAACAATGATTTTTTGACACATGAAATGGTCCTTAGAAAGTGATTTTTTGAATCTTGAGACCTCTCAACAAGATTCCCTAATTTTTTTCATTTTTTTCTCTTTTGGTTTTCCTGCAGCTGTTTTGACTACACAAATGCACTAGCGGTGAGTTCTTTTTCATCTTATAAAACCTGTGTTACCTTTGAGCATATTAGTAGGTCCATTTTAGTTTTACTAGGATTAGCTGCCTCAACTTATCTTGTTTTTAGTGGCATATGTTTGATTTTCAACTTCATTGAGGCTGTAGCAATTTGGTCTTTGTTTTATGGAAAAAGTTCAGTTTGCCCACATTTAAATCACGGGTCCCTAGCAAATGATGCAATATTGAGCTTTCGTATGGGTTGGCATGATACTATAGCAATCGTTTTTTGTCTTTGCTTCATGAATTGGCTCTATTGAAGCATAAGATTGATGTGGTTCATAAGCAACTCCCCCCAGCATGGCAGAATAGGTGGCATTTGTTTAGTGTTCCCGCTTCCGATTTCTGTTTCTATTCCCTAAACACTTAGAACTAAAACAAAAATCTGGGAGTAATTCTATTCTGTTAGCAGAAATTTGTTCTAAAAATTTGAGAGCGAAGCAGAAACATATGTTTTTGTTCCATATTTTCGTTTCTAGTACCAGTTTAATGGGAACATTAACAGAAAACTGAGAAGTGAAACACAAAAAATATACGGGGCCTCAGTTTTCTTTGATCTCTCTCTCTCTCTGGGGCATCCGAGAGAGATCTGAATTAATGTGCACATGTAACAACTATTAAGCTTCATTTAATTGTTCACAGAGATGATATGTTTCTTACCGTTCTCCGGGCTATCTCAGGATATGGTTGTAGGATACATGGGTGTACCAAAATACTCTGCATTCAGCATGACGAATCATCCACAGTATGTTACCGTCAGGTACGTCAGTCTCCAGTGCCAGTAGTAGTATATATGTTCGACCTCCATGATTTTAAGCACTAATTGTAAAATCAATCAATCAATCAATTAATCAAAGAATAAATTGAGGTAATAAGTTAGGAACAATTTCGAGAATCATTCATTTGCATGTTTTAGAAATTGGAGCCTTCTCAAAGAAGGTAAATATACAAAATATCTTTAATTTATATGCTATCAACCTAACGATCCTCTCCTCTTCCTCTGTGAACCCTAATTCGCGAGCTCCTCTGCCATAGACTGGAAAGCCCGCAATATCTCAATATGTGCTAACCCTCAGTTTACACGAGGATCTCTTGGTAGATGCCACCGTGTATTGTCAATTGGTTGGTTCATTGTACTATCTCACTTTCAACAGACCAAACATTGTCTATGCTGTTCATCATATTGTTCAATTCATGAGTCAACCTCGGTCCGACCACCTTATACTCTTATAGTTGCCAAACGGATCCTTTGCTACCTAAATTCTAGACTTTGGTCTTCTTTTCCGCTCAAGTTGCCCCCTTGACCTTCATGGCTTATTCGGATATTGATTGAGCAGGTTGTCCTGACTCTCGTTACTCTACCATTGGCTTTTATATTTTCTTAGATTCCAATTTGTTCTCTTGGACTACAAAGAAACACCTCACGTCTCTTAGTCAAGCGCCGAAGTTGAGTACCAATCTCTTGCTCATGTTTATGTTAAATTCACATGGTTACTTCACCTACTACATGAGTTGCAGTTTTCCATCTCCACGCTCGTAATCTTACTATGCGATAATATTAGTACTGACTACATGTATTCAAATCATGTGTTCCACACCCGTACAAAGCACATTGAACTGGATTATCACTTTATACGGGAACACATTCCTAATAGCACAGATCGAGTCCAATTCGTCCCATTTACTAATCAACTGGCAAACATATTCACCAAGGGACTTCACAAGATCCATTTTTATCTTCTTTAGTCCAACCTCATCTTTCCAGGATAGCCGAGTTTACCCGGGGGGGGGGGGGAGTGTTAGACTTCCATGATTTTAACATCTCACGAACTGTAAAATCAATCAATCAATTAATAATTAATTTAGGAATAAATTGAGGGCAATAATTTAGGAATTTACATAATTACTTGTCTGTGTAGTGTATAAATTGGAGCCTTCTCAAAGAAGATAAAATACCAAAATTCTTTAACTTACACAATATATATATATATATATATATAGACACACACACATACATGCACTCACACTAGTAAAAACGAAATGCAACTTATTTTTCACATTTTTGTCACATTCCATGGCAGAAATGAGCGTGGAAGAGAAATGCTAAATCTTGTGAAAAATTTGTTGGAGATCACTCCAACAACCAGCAGTGTAAGGGACTCAACTCCAATTGAAAATTTTATTTAATATTACGGAGATATTTTTAGGAGAACTTTTTTTGTTTAAAAAAGCAAATGCATATTTTTCAGGGAGATCGACGTCCATTTGTTACAGAAACTGTAAGGGCAGATGATGATGCAAAATTAGGTATATCTGTGATATGTTCATTGAATTGTTCTTCATTAAGAACTGCTTTTTTTTTTCAAAAATTATTTCTATAAGAAAATCATTGTATTGAGTAACTTGTGAATTCTTTGACATGGTCATTATTTGATTTTCACCAATGTTTGAAATTTCACAGGGAAAGGGCCTTCTAAGCCTGCTCCGAAGTTTATTGGGAATTTAATAGCATTTTTGGTAAACTTGGTAATTTCTTCTTATTCTCAGATCTAGTGAAATGAATAGCAACTAAAGAAGAACCATTTTATTAATTCTCTTGATTTTTCTTTTTATTTATTTATTTATTTTTTTTTTCAGATTGGTCCGAAGGGTTTAGAATTCGCAAGATATTCGTTGGATTACCATACCATTCGGAACTATTTGTATGTGAATCGAACATGGGGCAAAGAGAGGTACACTTGAACAATCTCATGTCTTAGTTGCTTGGGGGGCGTTTGTTTAGTGGTTTGTTTCTGTTCTTATAAATTTTGGGAAAGAAAACAAAGAAAAAATATCTTTGTTCTGATCCTATGCCCTAAAAATCTGGGAGCATTACGTGGTGCTTGTTTAGTGTTTCTATTGTCAGGTTTCTGCTTTTGTTTTTAGAGAACATGGAATGTAACAATAATACTAATAATCTTGGAACCGTTTAATTGTGTTCATTAAATATTGTTCTAAAAATTTGGGAGATGAACAGAAATGGATTTATTTTCTCATATTTTTGTGTGAATATAAACTGAAATATGGGAACAGAAACATTACACTAATGGGGCCTTAGAAACAACTTTTTTTGATCCTCTTTTCTTTTTTCACTTTTCTAGGAACATGAACATAAACAAAAATAAAGATGCTAATCAAATAGCAGCTTATAGTCTTATGATTTTGATGAGTGCAGAGCGGAAAAACACATGCCATCGTATGCAAAGAAGGTTGTAGCCATGTACAATCAGAACGGCGAAATTGATCAGATGTTATCTGCCAAGTGATCATCTTCGAATAGCAACAAGTCGGGTAATACTGTAATAGGCAACTCCTCCATGTAAGGCCTTTTTTTTTTTTTTTTTTGTTCCCCACTGTATATATTCATGTGTAAGATTGTTCTCAACTTCATGGAGATTTAAGGAGAAATGAAAGCAAATTGTTGCCTGCTTGGATTGAGTTGTAATTTTATGCAATTTTTCACCCTTGAACAAAAGCAGAACCAAAAATGTTTTCATAAAAAACTGACTTATTTATTTAAAAGCTATTTTTGGATGCAAGGATTCCTTTAGTATGCAGAGCTATTTTTAAGTTTTTTAAGTGAGATAAACTTGGATTCACTCGTGGAAACTTCTGCTGTATATTATTCTTTCGTGCATGCGTAGGACTTATAGGCTGCCTGTTGGGAACAAGGGAAATCTTCAATAAATGATTGTTATTATTTTCATTTTCAACCAAAAAAAATATATTCTTGAGGGGAATTTATCATATGGTAAAAGAGGTTGTTATTGTTTTCGTCCTCTTTGGTAGTGGAGGCCAAATGTATGACCTTTCAAATCCTTTGGCTGCGTTTGGTGGAATGAAATAGAAAGGAATGTAATTACAAGAGAATTAGAATTATGGTAATAGAATAGAATGATGATTATTATTCCTATGTTTGGCGATAAAAAAGATTATATGTGGTATTAGAATGATCATTCTCATTTCAATGTTTGGTTAGTGTTGGACATAAATCAGGAATAAAATGTATTTGTATAATAAAATGTCCATTTCAAAAACATATAATTTTTAAAAAAAGAATATTTAAACATAAACGAAATGAAATTCTAAATAATATATATATAGATGATAGAGAAGAAGAAGAAGAGGGAGGAGGTAGACAGGGCGTAGGGGGCTGACGGTGGTGTTACCGATGGGGGGGGGGGGGGGGGTTGGGAAGTGATGGTACCGGCAGTGGTTGGGGGTTCATTAGAAGATGAGAGAGAGAGAGAGCCGACGCCGGATTCTTGACATAGAAGATGGTGTAGGGAGGAAGTAGGGGGAAGAAGTGTAAAAAAAAAAAAAAGAATTAAGGGATATACCTTTGAAATTCAAAGGGTTAAATAGTAATTTAATTAAAAAAATTGAGGGTAAAATAGTAATTTTATTATATTTAATTTCTATTCCAATGTTTAGTTAGTGTTTGGTCGTGTTTTTTAGCCGATGAAAGAATAAAATTTAATCACATGCAATTCGGATTAACCAATACTAAGTTTATCTTGAGATTGATTGATCTCATATTTTGTAGTATTAAATTTTTTTTGATGATGAGAATAAAATTTAATTCCATGTATCCAACATAGAAAATGAATGATCATTCCTATGATTATTTCAATCTTTTGTTGAATCTCATGTATCAAACATACAGTAAAGTTTAACACCCATTCTATTCTAAACGTAAAGGATCAAAAGTACAGTTTTTCTTAAATGAAAATCACTTTCATCTAACTAACTGTATTATTTGATTGGGATATAGTTAACAAATTGCGTTATTTTTGGACTTGCACTCTTTTCGAGAATACATTTTACCTACCAAAATTATGAGTGACTTTATCTATGATTAAAACTAAAGTGATTAGATATTTATTTTTTTCCAAAAACAATATGTAAACGAACTAAATTATTTCTAAATTAAAAGATAGTTTTGCCAAAAAAAAAATCAGAGATAAAGTCACTCATAATTTTGGCCTTTAAAATGTGTTTTTGAAAATACAAATTGTAAGGCAAAAAATATTATTTTGATGAATTAATTTTAACCCAATAAAATGATTTTTTTATTTTAGAAAAAATTGTATTTTCACTCCTTTATGTTTGAGGTGAGTGTTTATGTGAATCCTGCGATTTGAGAGGAAACACATTTGACCCCAAGGGACCTTGTGTAGCAACCTAACGGGTTTAACTCGCTCTCGAAAGACACGTTGTAAGAGGAGGATTCTCATAGGCTTTATATCTAGCCCAGGATCAGGTAATACAAGCGATGTGGGATTCAACACGTCCCATCACGCACATGGTGGACTTTGACAAATCACTGCGAACTGATATCAGGGGGCTCAAAATCAATGTGGGATTCAACTCAATTCCTCAAGCACAGGGTGGACGTTGACAAACCAGTGCAAACGGATATTGGGGGTCCATAATTGATGTAAGATTCAACACGCCCAACATTAGAGAAAAGACCTAACTTTGATACCACATAGCAATCCAATAAGCTTAACTCACTCTCAAAACTCGTCTTGAAAGAAGATGACTGACATATATTTTATATATAGTTCAAGATCAGATAACACAAGCGTTAGGGTATTCAAGACTTGAAAGGATGAACTAACCTTGTTTACTGTCTAAATTGTCTACGTGGTTACTAATTGGATGCGATGGAAAAAAAAACATTAGGGACCAATTGTTATAACTAGTCTTTTTTTGGATCATCTTCTTGCATAATATAATTCTTATTATTTTTATTTTTCGATTTTATACCTCTTAATTTCAATAATGAGATTGCATCTTCACACTGTATTGATGATATAATGTGAATGTGGAAGTGACCATTCATCTCGATTAATCATTTTTTTTTTTTTATGTTTGTTAACATGTGTTGATGTTAACAAAATATGAAATCGGATTTCTTTGTTATCTCGTGTTAATATTTTATACTATTAAAGATATTATTGTCTTATTTATTTTGATAAAAAAAAGTCAATGAGACCTTTCATTAAGAAAAATATTTACGTTTCATTGAATATTAAAAGAAAATTTTTGATAGGTTATTTTTTAGAAAAAATGATTTCATACGATACATATTTAATTTTCTCCAAAAAAAAAGAAAAGAAAGAATACCATTTTTAAGATACATTATTAGCCATTAAAATTAAAATAAATAACAAATATTAAAATTGAATTAGAGAAAAAAAAATAGATTCTCACACAAACAAAAATAAGCCAGATCTTCATCTTCTCTAACTCTTTATATTTATTGGAGAAGTATTTAAACTCTCATTATCTCCTATTTATTTTTAAAAAGGTTATACATATACACACACACATACATATATTATCAATTTTGAAATAAAAATAAAAAGATTATCAAAGAAATTATTGAATTATCATCCAAATAAGTAAGTGATAATTTTTTATTCCTATTTTTTTCTTTACTTTTTAGTCTTTAAATTAATATTAACTAATTATTTAACTTTTCAATTAATTCAACTAAACGCTAAATTCATATAATTAATATCAAGTAGACTAAAAAGTAAGTTCAAAATAATTAAAAAAATAAATTGCTCTACAATAGAAAAAATAAAATAAAATAAAAATAGATAGAGGAATTTATAATAGGATAACCAAAACTAATTTACTTTTTGTTCAGCGGAAAAAATAGTGTCAACATTATATTTATTTTTTGAACACTTATTAACATGTGTTGGTATATACTGATTATTTTTCTTCTAACAAATTACATAATAATTTACGCATAGTGATTAATTATCTTTTCCAAAAGTAGAAAAATAGTTTATTACATATCTATATTATAAAATAATTCATTGTATATTTTTGGAATATATATCTCTCTCATTTCTATTCCTCACACCTTCACTTCTCTCAAGTCCTAACTATTTTCAATGGGCAAATGTCTACTCTCTCTACTTATTTCTTATTTATTTTTCAAAGCTCCCCCATTTTTCAATTGAAAATGACCAGAATACCATGGCCTCATTTTTTCTTATTTTTCTATTTTTATGATAACAACAACAACAACTAAGTCTTTATTCCACTTAAGTAGGGTCGGCTACATGAATCTGTTTACGCCATAACGAATGATCAAGGGTCATCTACTCGGTCAGATTTAATGTCATTAAATCAGTTCTAATAGTCTTTTTTCAAGTCTGCTTAAGCCTACCCCTCCCTCTAGTAACCCCTCCGTATTTGAACTAAATCACATTTCCTCACTGGTACCCTATGGGTCTTCTATGCATATGTTCAAACCATCGTAAATGATTTTCTCTCATCTTCTCTTCAATGGGTGTTATTCGTAAATTATCTCTAATAGTTTCATTTTTAATTTATTCATTCTCTTTATTCTAGTGATGGATGAATTAACAAAACATATCCAAGATGAAGTATCTTGGAGTATGTTATCTGCGGTGACATAATACTAATTGATGAAAATAGAACATGTCTTAATACCAAGTTCGAAAAATGGAGAGAAATCTTAGAGTTTAAAGGCTTGAAGGTTAGCAGAAGTAAGACGGAATACATGCATTGTAATTTTAGTAATATTTGAAGAGATGATGGTGCGGTCAAAATTGGAGAGGAGGAGGTTCCAGAGGTGGATCATTTTAGATATTTAGGTTCAATGATTCAAAGTAGGGCGAAATCAAGGAGGATATTACTCATAGAGTCAAAGCATGATGGTTGAAGTGAAAAAGTACAGTTAGGGTGATATGCGATCGTAAGATATCATTAAAACTCAAATGAAAATTCTACAAAACTGCAATAAGATCACCGCTTCTGTATGGTTCAAAATGTTAGGCAGTAAAAACAAAGCATACCCAAAAAATTAGTGTAATAAAAGTGAGCATGTTACGATGGATTTTGTGATCCACATATAAAATTTAAAACAATATATAAACTTTACAATCATATTTTTTAGAAATATTATTAACTATTTAATTTAAATAATTTGAAACAACTCAGTAAATTTCTTTGAAGATATTTTCGAAACATATTTTTGAAAGACATTTTTAAAACAAGTGGACCCCATCCTTCTCATACTCTTCATTTTAAATGGAGTATCCAAATCCTTTACTTTTCTTTTATTTATTTATTTATTTTTATTTTTTAATTCAAAACAACTCAAATTCCATCTCGCCGTATTTTTTCTTTCTTTATTTTGTTATTTATGTAATAAAATAGATTTAAAAATCAATGACAAATATCAAATTTGAACCTAAAGAAACTATTAAATTGCCACCAAAACAAAAATAAAGTGAACCACCTCTTTCACGATCTCTATCTTTATTGGACATGTATTCCATCCGTCCAATTCTCTCTTATTTATTTTTTGAACTTTTTTTTTTTTTTTTTTTTTTTTTCAATTTTTTCAATTTTTGTTATTTTTTAAAATAAAAATTTAAAATTTATTGTAAAAAATATTAGATTATCTTTGAAATAGATCATTTATAATTTTTTATTCCCATTTTAGTTTCTTTATTTTTTAGTCTTTAATTTAATATTCACTTATTATTTAATATTTAGTTAATATCAAGTAAATGTGGAATTCATGTCATGATATCATGATAGGACTAAGAATGATTGCTCTAAAATAGGGTAAAATTTAAAAAATAATAATCGGTGTGACTTCATCATAGGATCACTAATGTTACTTTAATTTTGGTTTAGGGAGACAAAACTACCATATAATTTTTTATTCCCATTTTAACTTCTTTATTTTTTAGTCTTTAATTTATTATTCACTTATTATTTAATATTTAGTTAATATCAAGTAAATGTGGAATTCATATCATGATATCATGATAGGACTAAGAATGATTGCTCTAAAATAGGGTAAAATTTAAAAAATAATAATCGGTGTGACTTCATCATAGGATCACTAACGTTACTTTGATTTTGGTTTAGGGAGACAAAACTACCATATATACTATATATATATTTTTTGAACCTTGCATGTCTTGGTGTATAATTATCATTGTTTACGAACAAATTACAAAAAATGATTTTATGCATAGTAATTAATTATCTTTTTACCAAGTAGTAAAACAGTTTATTAGATATATGTATAATAGAATATAAAAGGGTATAGATTCAAACCATATTCTCAAAAGATATTTTTGCATATAATAATCTATTGAATATTACTTCTTCTTTTTTTTCGTGAATATTGAAGTTATTTAAAAAAAATTATATTTGTTTAGCATGTGTTTTCTGACATAAGTTATACACTAGTATCACACACACACACACACTAGTGTATAACTTGTGCTTGAAGGCAAAGATTACAAAAGTTAACTTTAATTTAAAAAAACAAAAACTTTAATATCTAGGTAATGAAACAAAAATATCAACTTTAATATTCAACAGATTATATGCAAAATATCTTCTGAGAATATAGTCTGAATCCATATCATTGCATATTTTATTATATAAATACGTAATAAACTATTTTACTGATTGTTAAAATTTTGCATAAATTATTTTGCAATTTGTTGGAAGAAAAATAATAATTATGCACCGACCTTGCCAATAAATTTTTCAAAAATAAATATAATGTAGATATGGTAATTTGTTCGCTGAACAAAAATATTATGAAGTCGTTTATCTAATATTTATCTTTTTCTATTTAGATTAATTTTTTATTATTTTCTAACTTACTTTTTAAGGCTCAGTTAATATTAATCATAAAAATTTAAGGATAAATTTTAATCAAACCATATATCCTTTTCAAAAAAGATATAATTGGCTGTAGTGCCAATTTTCAAGAAAAAAAAAAGAACTATATAGGCCCAATTTTCTTTTAACAAAACACTATTTGCAAAACTAAATTAAGAAAAACTTCATCAATTAAAATTAAAATTCCAAAATTACCCTTTCAAAAAACCACAAAAAAAAAAAAAAAAAAAAACTATATTAGAAGCTGCTGCACAATATTCTCCCTACCTTCTCCCTTGGAGCCACGTAATGCCATGGTCACCACTCTCCACCGCCAACAGCTCCATGGTCACTACTCTACGTTGTCACCAACGTCGTGCCACCACCTTTTAGTGCTATCATCAATATCTATCAATTGTGAAACCACCGCGACACCACCAATCTCGTGCCATCACCTTAGATCTGGCCATTGCCAGTCATATTTTGGTAGGATTTGGTCATGTAGTGGACGAAATGTTCAACTTGTGCCATCGACGATATCGTGCCTCTACCAATGCTCAACTCATCATTGTCGTGCCACCACCAACACCTTGCCGCCACCAACCTGTGCCACTGCGGTGCGACCAACCCATGTGGACCACCAAATCTCTATTTCTTTCTCCCCAAATTTGGAAACAATATCTAGTTTCCAGATCTTGTTTTTTTTTTTTTTTTTCTCTTTTTTTTAAGCCCCAGATCTAGTTTCCAGATCTATTTTTTTAAAGATACTTTTTTTTCCTTTTTTTTTTAACCCCCAGATTTGGTTTCCAGATCTATTGTTTTAAAGATACATGTTTTTCTAATTTTTTATTATCAATCATTTATTTTATATTTATTGCGGTGGTAATGAATATTTACTGTTGACGTTTCGGTTATTTTGTATTTTTGCTATTTTTAATGGAAAAATTACCGGGTAATCCCAATATTAGCATGAAACTACCGATAAAACTCACATCCATTTTCTTACATTGAGAATTCCTATGCCGACAATTTCTTGCATTGATTAGTCCTATATTCATCATCCGTACATTTTTCGGTGATTGATTTGCCCCTTCGTTATACGCGCAACGAGATTCCATTCTTGAATCGCCGAGCATCGCCTTGCCGTCGTGCCAACGCCTTCGCAACTTATATTCGCCGCTATCACTGTTGAGATCTGACGTACTCCCATCGTCGTTGTCCAGATCCGATGTCTTTCCCATCGTCGCCGACGCCTTCCTCACTGTCGCTATCCAGATCTGGCTTCTCCACCACCTTACAACTCAAATCCAAGCATTTCAATGGATGTCGTCACCATCTGTTTCAATCTGGTGAGATTTTTATTTTTATTTTTAGAGAGATAAAGAAATGGTGAAGTGGATATTAAAACATTTGGGGTTCCTTTTTTGACTATCTATACATTGTAACCTGCAATTTTAAATGTAACATCCATTTGAAATATAGTGAGAGAAATGTGGGTACGTAATGATGTGGGTCTATGGTAGTGAGAGAAATTAGATTCTTTTTTACTATTAACACATTGCACCCTGCAATGTTACATGTAACATCCCATTGAAATACAGTGAAAAAAATGTGAGTATATGATAATATGGGTCTATGGTAGTGAAAGAAATTGAAAATTGCAATAATGTTACATGTAACATTCTCTGAAATATAAATATTACATGTGTGTTTGAAGTTCCTTTTTTGACTATCCCTGCAATGTTATATGTAACATCCCCTTGAAATATAGTGAGAGAAATGTGTGGTAGATGATAATATGGGTTTGTGTTAATGAGAGAAATTGAAATGGCATTAATGTTACATGTAACATTGAAGTGAGTATTAAAACCTTGGGAGTTCATTTTTGACTATTTACACATTGCACCCTGCAATGTTACATGTAACATCCCCTTGAAATATTTGGAGTTTTATTTTTACTATTTACACATTGCTCTGCAATATTCTATGTAACATCCTCTTGAAATATAGTGAGAAAAATGTGGGTACGTGATAATGTCAGTCTGTGTTAGTGAGAAAAATTGGAAATCGAATTAATATTACATGTAACATCCTCTAAAATATAGATGTTATATGTGTGTTAGTGAGAAAATTAGAAATCGCATTAATGTTACATGTAACATCCTCTAAAATATAGATGTTATATGTAATATCTATATAAAAATATGTTTTGCATGTAAAATCAATTGGAAAATATGTTTTGATATAGATATAACTCTGAAATATGTTTTTGATATATATGTTACATGTAACATTAATTGAAAATATGTTTTTAAAATAATCGTTGATTATAGATGTTACATGTAACATCTATTGAAAATATTTGTTTTAAATTTATCAATATTAGACAGTGTTACATTTAATGTTACATGTAACATCCACGCATAATACGTTCCACATGTCAAAAAAATATGATTAGCATATCGTAAAAAATATGACATTTTACTGATTAATACAGTGTAAAAATATTAATTTTACGATATTAGGAACTATGAAAAAATCCATGTGTTTTGATCTTAGCATTGAAAGTTACACATGAAGGGTATTTTCGTCATAAAAATAGAAACAAGACTGCTTGGTGCATGGAAAGAATAGGAGGTTCAATTTGTAATTTCTGGCGCTTTTCAGGACTACTTGGTCACCGCCCCATTTTTAATTATATAATTATGATATTTGTAGTTATTTTTTTCATTATTTGTTGTGTTGATGTCAGCAATGTTTGCGGTATCGAACATTTCATGTGGTGGTTAGTGGTGATAGTTTGTTGTAGTAGTTGTAGTTAGGGGTGTGCAAAATCCCTGAAACCCGTTGGGCCGATCCGAACCCACCCGAAAATGGCCCAATCCGATGTCAAATTGAACAGGAACGGATTGAATCGGCCCAAAAATGTTCAGGCTTGAAGTTCGCAGATCGGTGGGCGGTTATTAAACCCTCAGATCGGATTACACCCGATCCGATCCGAAGGTAAAACGACGTCGTTTAAAATAGTGTATATATACATCTTATACGATTGGAACCCTAGCCGCATCCCTCAGTTTTCTTCTTCCGCCTCTCCTGACTGAATCTCAAGCTCTCCCCATCCCAGATTGATGAAGCTTGTTTCACCGAAGCTTCGTCCCTTCATCGATTTAGATCGACGACGATGATGATGGTGCTTCATCGATTCAAATCTCAGACTCGGCTTCCAGATCGGCCACTGTGACGGCAATGGTGATGATGCTTCCCAGATCGACAACGACGACAACGACTATGATGCTTCCTGATCTTCCAGATCAACGCTTCTTCCATGTGTCGGCGACAATGGTATGTAAGTTTATTGTTTTAATCTCTTTCAAATTGGAGTCAACGACGATTTGAAGCTTGTGTATGTTTTCGATTTAATTTGTTGTTGATTTCATTTCCTTCATTTGTGATCGCATACAAATCCGATCCGATCGAAAAATCGTCCGATCCGATGTGGTCGGGGATTCAACCAACCCTGATCAGAAATTTTCGGTATGGGTAATTTTTTTGGGTAACTCAAATATCTCGGATTGGCCGAGTAAATGGGCCAAATCCGATCTGATCCGACCCGTGCACACCCCTAGTTGTAGTGATAGAGAATATTTTCTCTGGTGGTTGCGGTAATAGTAAATATTTACTATGGTGGTAGTAGTGGTGGTGAATTTTTACCATGGTAGTGGCGGTGAGGGTGAACTTTTAATGTGATGATAGCGATAGCGGTAAAATTTTACTGTAGTGGTGGTTGTGATGGTGAATTTTTACTGTGGTTATAGCGGTGGTGATGAATTTTTATTATGCTTGTAGCGATGATGTTGAAGTTTTTCTGCGGTGGTGGTTGCGGTGATAGAAATATTTGTGGTGAAGGTGATAGTGAATATTCTTGTAGTGGTGGTAATGATAGCAATTAAAATTGAACTGACGGGTAATTAAAAGAAACCGAATCAAACCATCCAGCTTTGAAATTGACTAAATGATTTTGGTTGCAATTTTGGTTTTGAAATTAGCAACCAAAACGATTTTGGTTTTAGTTTTGGTTTTGGGATAGTAACGGTGAACTGAACCACATAACCGAATCGTGTAATCGATATTTTAAATATATTTTTATGATATATATATATATATATTCTCTCATTTTATTTTATTTTTATGTATTTACAGTTTAACCTCTCTTTTTTTTTTTGGTAGAAAAAAGAAACAACACAAAAACTAGTAGCCAGGCGGGGGGGGTATCCGTTTTCATATCAGCGATCAATAAGCCTTTGATACCCTCCGGAGGATCCTCAAGATGTGTGTGTGTATTTTTATTTATTTACAGTTTGGCCCCTTATATATATTTATATGTTAGGGTTAGGTTTTGTCATTTGTGTTTGTTGCAGCCTAGCCAACTTTGGACTTCCATTCCATCCCCCCGTTCTCTCATCTCTAAGCTTTCTCTTTCACTCTACGTTGGACTGGAAGATCCGTGTGTTATTGAGATGAGAAACATTTTACAATACAAGAATAATGTTCATATAGATCTTGTAGTTATTAAGAGTTTGTAATAATGTATGAGAATGATTTTTTTTTTTTTTTTTTTTTTTTTTTTTTTAAGGATTAAAAAATCTTGAGATACAATTGAATTATTGATGGTATTTACTTTGAAGACCTTGATTTGTATTATTCTGACGAATATCTATCATTGCATTTTAATTATGGTTAAGAATTATAACAATTAATAGTTTTGTATTGAAGGTTACGAGGAATGGGAAGGAGAAGGAGATAACACATTATTTCTTAAAATAAATTTTAAAATATGGAGAAAAAATATGTAGACAGACATATAATTTTTATATTTATATGTAATTAACTTAAAATTAAAAAAATAAAAATATTTCTATTATTAATTTATTTGAAATATCTTTAAATAGTTTTTCAAAATATGGAGACAAAATATATAGGTAAAAATATAATTTTCATATTTATATATAATTTATTTTAATTAATAAATTATTAAAAAAATAATTATTTTTTATTATTATTTATTTAATTATTATTTTTTTAAAAATAGATTTTAAAAATATGGAGGTAAAAATATACTGCGAGCAATTATATATATATAGGGAAAAAAATATATATTCTCCCCTCTTAATTATACAAAAATAAATAAATAAAAAATAAATAAAATAAAATTATTTTCTCAAAGATATATATGATTAAATATATATTTATTTATTTCCTATGACATCTAAGAAATATGGAGGATGCTCATGTGTGTTTTGTATAATAGATAACGAGCTTTGTATAATAGACAATGAGCGAGACAAATAATTTTAGGATTCACATCACATCACATCACATCGAGAAGTTACCAACTTAATAGTATGTTATGTGGATGTGTAGTGAATTTGATCCTTAAAAATAAGATAAGTATCGGATAGTCTGAGGGAAGTGTCCAAGAGTGACATGTTACAACAATGCATATGGATGGCCACATGGAGCATGCTAGTCTCCATATACCATGTTTATCAAACTGGCATGTTCTCTTCAAAAGGAATCCAATGATACCATTACCAGGGTTAAGTTGTCAAATACATATACCACAATGGGAGCCCAGACATTTCCATTTTTATTTCCAAAAATAAAGATAACTCATATTTAATTGCTTCTAGAGAATTTGAGTGAATTTCCCTTTCCCAACAATATCTATTCGCTTTGTTTTTATGTTTCTATTTTATACCTTGAGAGACGCACTTTCTCACATCGACCTGGTGCATTTAAGATTAAATTTAATATTTAATTTTCGAAATGTTTTTAAAAAGAATCAAACTCTGATTGACAAAAAAAAAAAAAAAAAAACACATCTCCTTACTAATCAGACTTACACCTCTTGGATGTTACCTAATCTCACATAATTCTTACCAAAAACAACATTTACATATATCAATATATATTTAAAAAATGTTATATTCACTCCAAAAATGTCCAATTATATAAAAGAGAAATAGTGAAGACAGAGTGCAAATGAGTAGTTGTGGAGTGCTAATACGATTTCCACACACACACATATAAATATCTATCTATCTATCTATATATATGCATTAAATATTGGGTGGGTGAGGAATCTAAAGTCCCATTTACAAAATTAACACAAAAGAGGGTAGTACAAGCATGTTGATGCAGATATTGTTGCACCCAAATTAAGAAGATTGAAAAGAAAAAACTCTGCCACAAATGTCAACTCCTATTGTGTGGGGGTGATAGCACTATATACTTCCAATTATTTTCCAGTGTAGAATCTAATGGTTTTTATTCTACCACATAATCATATTTTTTTCTTTTTTTAAATTAAAAAAAGAAGAAGAAGAAAACTTTACTTCTGGCAAAATAATTATATTACTTTTGATTGAAACCTCGTAATAATGGTTTTTTAATTAAAAAATTTCAAGTAAAAGCCACAATTTTTTTTTTCATCACAGCTACAAAATGTTAAACTTACATTGTTGGTTGTCTGGTCTAATCAAAATTATTTAAACCTATATTTTATTTTTTAATTACAAAACTTTTTTCTTATTTTCTGATGACACTGACATTATTTTCAACCTAAGAAAAAAAATTATATTTGAAGCAAGTGTATCAATTAGTTATAGGGCGATGTGTAGTTACACTCCTAAATACTACAAACCAAACTATTGAATCATACATCAATGTTGAGCCCTTCACTTAATATCCGTTCGCAGTGGTTTGTCAAAATGCACCCTGCGCGTGAGGAGGCGTGTTGAATCCCACATCGCTTATGTTACCTAATCCTAATCGATGTTGGACATTTTATCCAATATCCGTTCACAGTGGTTTATCAAGAGTCCACTGTACACGTAAGGAAGCCTGTTGAATCCCACATCGCTTATGTTACCTGATCTTAAACTAAACTATATATAAAGTTTAGGACAATCCTCGCCTTACAAGGCGTCTTTGGAGAGTGAGTTAGGTCTATTGAGTTTCTACACAATATAAAACCATATAGACTATTTTAGAAATCCTCACAAATTTAACATGAGATTCTAACGCTTATCCTCATATGCAACCCTACCTTACACATAATGTGATCAAATAACATATTTATCTCTCTTCCACGATCCCACATAAATAATGTTAATTGGAGTGGACGGGACATTGGAGGAGTGCCAATAGCGTTTTCCTTATAACTATTTTCATTATTTTGAAAGTGTATATTTGGGTGACGTCACCTGTTTGTGTGTCTTATCTGCAAAAAGGCAAATCCCCTTCACGAGCATTTTTAACATGTTCATTAATGATTTAAGTGAAGAAGAATACATCACATCATGTATCTAAATGGAGGAGCCTCTGCAAATTATTAATTTCCGTTGTTATCCACCACACGCCTCCCCCTTCTTCCTAATTCAAATAAATAAATAAATAAAGATAAAATACAAATTCAAACCCATCCTACCCCCTTTTCTCTTTATTATTTGTATATTATCCCTCAATTATATTTTAAGTTTCACTTTGGTCTCCAAACTACCAAATTGTTAATCTACACCAAGAACAATGTTATTTGTGTTTTTTAGGGTCAATGAGATGTCCGTACATCTGAGTTAGTTAAAAGTCAACAATATCACAGACTAGAGAAGATTGCTTGCTATTTATTTGTTTTGAAAAATAAAGCACAATCCTATTTTTTTCTAAATCAAAAGTGGCATTGAGGCATAAATACGATAGACCTGTATTCTTAATGCATAATTTTTTAAGCAGGTTATTAGTCATAATCTTTTGCATGGTCGCAATTCTGATAACAATTGACAATCAGACCAAAAATACAAATGCCATATTTCAAGGAGTAATTGGTAAAATATAATAGTTTAGGTCGAAAGTGAGAGAAAATTATATAGATAAGGGTAAAAAGTGTAGGCCGACCCCTGTATATGTGTATGCATTTGGGCAATAATAATTGAAGTTTTGAGTGAGTTAAAAGAGAGTCTATAGAATGGGGTCCTGTCAAACAAAGGAAAAGAGCAAGCCCACTCAGAGAGAGATGGAATCCTTGAAAGAGAAAGTGAGACTTCTCCAAGAGGAGATGAAGGAGATAATGTTGATGAGAGAAAGTGAGAACCAAGTGTATGAGCAAGAGATGATGATTTTTTCACTCAAGGACGGAGACTGGAAGAGAGAGAAGGAGAAGCTAAGGGAGGAGGTGGGGAGGCTGAGGAAGAGATTGGAGGAGAGAGGAGAGGGAATAAGAGAGGTAGTATTGGGAGATGGGGTGGTGGTGGGAAGAGAGAAAGAGTGGAGGTTGTTGGGTAGCCACCAGGTGGTGTTGGAGGAGGAGAAAGAGGAGATAGCTTGGAGAGATGAGGCTGTTGACAAGTGGAAGAAGCTCTATCTTGCTATTAAGATTGAGCTTGACAATCTCATTCAAAGAACTTGTCAAGGTACAAATTCTCTCTCCCTCTCTCTCTCTCTATATATATATTATTTTGAGAAGAAAGGCTATTAGAATTGATTTGATGAAATTGAACCTGAATGAAGGGATGCTCTTGATCAGTTCATTATAGCGTAAACAGATTGATGTAGCCGACTCTACTTAAGTGGAACAAAGACTCAGTTGTTGTTTTATATATTATTTTGACTTAGAAATAGAATTTCGATTTTTTTTTTTTTTTTTTTTTTAAATTGTTTTTGTAGGGGAAGGATTGTGGTGGATAGCAGAGGGAGAAGATTTAATGGAGAAGCTGCAGAGCGAACTGAAAGCAAAGCATGAAACAGTAGAACTTTTGGAAGAAAGATTGGCTTCAATGGAGAAAGAAGGCGTGAGGAAGGAGAGAGAGCTGGACATACTAAGACAGAGCCTGAGAATCATGACTCACAGGAAGAAGGGAAAAGGCCTTCAAGAAAACTTGCCCTTGCAAATACCTAAACTAAAAAAAGACAGCCCAGTGCAGGAACACTCCCGCCATTGCAGGGTCTAAAGAGGATCAGAAATACACAAATCTTATGCCTGTTTACAGAAAGGTTCTTTCTAAGATTTGAACTCGAAATCTCAAGATAACAATAGAGCAACTTTATTATGATCATTGTAACCAAATTACTCTGTTACCCTTGCAAAAAAATAAACTATACACAAGAAATATATATACACATATATTATATTTTTTTTGGTTTTCCAGGGTATCTCCGCACCACGGTTGGCGGAGACTAATCCCTTGAGGTATTGTCAGGCTTCAAAAGTGGGACACCTCTTCTAACGGAGCACTTTTCATTCACAATTCCCAAGATTCGATCTCTTGAGGTGTTGCTTAAGGGGTCCAAGTCCCTTCCACTTGGACCAACTCATATGAGTATACACATATTATATATTATATCGTTTAAGCGGCCAGTAATTTCATTGCGACCAGCGTGTCAGGGGCACAATCCACTAAAAGAATGTTTTTGTTCCCAATTTCCTGGAAAACCACATAAATATAGAAGATAATAATAATGTTTCTGTTCTGGTCCTATAATTTTAGAACAAATTTATAGGAACAGAGCAGAATTGTTCCTGAATTCTGTTAGCATTACAAAAATTTTCTGTTACTGTTCCAAATTTTCTGACAATAGAAACAGAAATCTGGGAACAGAAACACTACCACCTAGATCTGTGTTGCAAATTAGGAACTTCTTCGAAAGCTCTGTTCATTAAGGCACGCTTTTCTAAACTCAAGGTGAGGCACTTGATGAGGGTATGGATTGTAGATGAGCAAAAGCAACTGAAAAGCAATTAAAGCATCTCTGATATTCAAATGCTACTGTTTAATTATATGCTAAATCTGATTGTTAAAGAAAGAAGAGAGTGGTTAACCATTGTGTTAGTCTCTCTATCAATTTATAATAGAAATCATGAATCAGGAAACAATATAAAAATCTTAAATAATACATAAATGACATAAATATCTTTTAACACTCTCTTAAACTGAAACATATATATTGTAAGTTCATAACATGTTACATATGTATTTTATCCTTAATCCTCATAATGGTTTAGTGAATAAATTAGGTGGCGGTTAGTGTTCCTACTTTTCTCAACCCAATTGGGATGAGTTGAGTTGAGTTGAGTTGAGAATTCTATTTCCTATTAGGAATAAAATTGCGTTTGGTAACAATTTTTTTTTTTTTATTCTGGGAATAAAATCGCGTTTGGTAACAATATTATCTTAGAATTGTTACCACACTAAAATCGAAAAACCAAAATAAAAAAATCAAAACGATAACTTTTTTTCTTGACCAAAAAATCATCAGCACTTTTTTTCTTAACCAAAAAAAAAAAAAAAAAAAAAAAAACCCAGCAAGAACAAACTAAACGAAGATCATCACCTGAACAAGAAATCATCAATCACTCAAAATTGTGATGAAAACCTGCAAAAACGAAATTGAAAATCCAATAAGAACAAACTTGAAAACCTGCAAAAACGTTGACAAAACAAACAAAAACAAGTAGAAACAACGAACACATTGTCGACAAAAACATTGAACAAAAACAAAAGCAGAAATCGAAATGGATTTTGTTGCTAAAATTAATTTCGTGAACGGACAACGAAATCGAAATCAATTCCGTCAACGAGCAACAAAATCGAACCCTAAACCAAATTCAAGAACCCAACCCTAAATCGATTTGAGCAATGAAATCGAAATCGAAATCAAAAATTGAAATCAATTTCTTGATCGATTTCAGTAACAAAATCGAAATCGAGACTCTAAACCAAAATCAAGAACCAAACCCTAAATCAATTTGAGCAATGAAATCGAAATCGATATCGAAAAACGAAATCGATTTCATGATCAAGATTTCAAAACCCTAAACCTGTCCGATCATGATGGTGATTGGCGAGGAGGAGTTCGGCGAAGACAAAGGAGAATGGCGAGGAGGAGGAATGAACGACGGTGAGCTTCGACCATAGGAACTTCGACAACGACGATAGCCTGCTTGGAGCAGAGAGAAGATGTCGACGATGGAGAAATGATTCAAATGAACGCGAACGGAGAAAAAGGAAAAAGAAAATGAGCTCAATAGAAGTCGACCAGAGGGTCTCATTAACATTTTAGAAAATTTTGCGCGTGTTCCTAAAGTTGGGTTCAGCTTTTTGGGCGCAAAAAAAAAAAAAAAAAAAAGATTTCTCATTTTCTTAGGATTTTGAGAATCAATTCTCATTTTTTTAGTTAGGTTGGGTTGGGTTGGAATGAAAACACTAACCAAACGGGGCCTTAGTTAACTGATCAATTGAATTCACATATCTAGTCTCAATCAGCTTCGACAACAGTTTCCGTATGAAGTGACAATCGACTTCTATGTGTTTCGTTTTCTCATGCAAGACTGGATTAAATGCAATGTGAAAAGTAGATTGATTGTCACAAATAAGATTCATTGGTAAAGAGTGTTCAAATCCAAGTTCTTTTAACATATGTTTCAATCATGCCAGCTTACAAGTAGTGTGGACCATCGCCCCGTATTCCGATTATGCACTAGACTGGGCCACAACTATTTGTTTTTCTCTTCCAAGATAGGAGATTACCCCCAACAAACACACAATACCCTTTAATGGACTTCATATCCGAGGGAGATCCAACCTAGTTTGCATATGTATATCCCTTAATTTGAGTGTGGTCGAAGTTTTGATACAACAAACCACAACCAGTAGTACCTTTAAGATGTTGGAGAATATGAATCGCTGCATTCCAGTGACAAGTTGTGGGACGATTCAGAAACTAGCTGATAACACTAACAGCAAATGAGATACCTAGTCTCGTAAATGTTAGGTAGTTCAACTTCTCAACTACCCATCTGTGTTGCGCTGAATCTGTCAGTGGTACTCTCCGAACTATCAAAAATTTTGTGTGTGAATCCATAAGCGAGTCAATCGATTTAGCTCCTAGTATCCCTGTTTCGCTTAATTGATCAATGACGTATTTCCTCAGAGAGAGGAAAATGTCTTGACTCGATCAAGCTACCTCAATACCCAAGAAATACTCCAACTTACTCAAATTTTTGGTTTGAAACTTACTTTGTAGAAACTGTTTGAGTTTTTTAATACTATTGTGGTCGTTTCCTGTAATTACTATGTCATCCACATATACCATCAATAATATTCTCCCGTTTATACCATGCCCGTAAAACATTGAACGATCGACTCCACAGCGTAATAGACCAAGCTCGTATTCACGTCACTAAATCCCCAAATCACGCTCAAGGAGACTACTTGAGGTCGTAAATGGATTTCTTTAAGCGACAAACAAAGCCAAACTCCTCCTGAGCAACAAACCAGGAGGTTACTCCATGTAAACTTCCACAATGAGATCGTCATTCAAGAAGACATTCTTGATGTCGAGCTAATGTAATGGCCAACGAAAGGTGGCAACAAATGAGATAAACAAGGGCAAGCTTGACAACGGGAGAAAACGTCTTAGAGTGATCAAAACCATATATCTGAGTATAACCTTTGACAACTAAGCGAGCTTTTAGTTGATCAAAGATTCCATTAAGAAGAACTTTGACTGTGTATACCTATTTGCATCCAATCATTGTTTTCCTATGCGGAAGCGAGACAAAGTCTCAAGTATCGTTTTGATGTAAAACATGCATTTTCTCTTTCATTGCGGTTGTCCAACCAGTGTGAGAAAGAACCTTTGAAATAGAGTTAGGAATAGAAACCAAGGACAACGAAGCAACAAAGGAATAGTATGATGGAGATAGATGTGTATATGAGATGAAATTAGAAATAGGATGATCTATACAGGAGTGCTTACCCTTTCAGATGGCAATGGGCATGTCCAAATTAGAAGATGATGGATGAACATGTGGATGATTTGAGGACACAGGGATGAGAGGCATAACGGTGGAAGCGATCTTTTGGCGACGTGAGTATACATGTAAAGGAGGTTATGGACGACTGTATATAACAGATGCAGGAGCGGATGGTAATGAAGTAGGGGTTGTAAAACTCGGGCACAGGAAGTGTAATATTCAAATCGTCCTAAGAGTAGGGCCTAGAAAAATAAAGGGCGGACTCAAAGAATATAGCATTTGCACAGATGCAAAAACGACGTAAAGAAGGACTATAATATCGATAGCACTTTAGTGTGAAAAAATACCCAAGGAAGACATATTTTATTGTACGAGGATCTAAATTATCCTTACCGGGAGTCAACTAATTGAGGGGAACAAGAATAGAATGAGGAACCTTGCCTTTCCCAGTAGAAGATGACATCTTATTGATTAAAAAACAAATTGTAAGAACTGCATCATCTCAAACATCAGAGTCCAAGCCACTTCCAGGTGATGTCGATTCTTACACTCAGCGACTCTATTTTGTTGTGGTATGTGAGGACAAGAGGACTGAAGTAGTATTCCAGACTGTGACATGATAGGAGTACAAAGTTGAGAAAAGTATTCTTGATAGGGATGTCAATGGTCCAGTTTCGGTTTGGTTTCATACAAAACGAAAACCGCTAGACATATATTAAACCAAAATGAAAACCGCCGATTTTTTTTAAATGGTTTTAAAAACAGAACCATTTAATTTTAACCAAAACCAAAATCACAAAACCGTTTAAGATTTTTAAATTTTATAAAAAACCAAATGCAAAACCAAAACCAAAACCACAGACCATTGTTTCTTATATATGACAAAAACATAACTAAAATATATAACATAAATTCGAAAAACAAAAATCAAACTATAAAACTATTAATTGTTACAATAAACGTTCATAACGATAAATAAAATACAACAATAAAATCATAGATAATAGTTACAAACGAATTACAAAAATAAAATCATAGATAATAGTTACAGTGAAGTGATGAGAAAAGAGCAGGAGAACTTGATCGGCCAAATAAACAAATGAATTACAACACTAGCGGCCAAGATACACACACACACACACATACACACTAGGGTTAAAGTGTAAATAAATACAAAATATTTATATAAAATAGGGATTAAATTGTAAATACTAAATAAATAAAAAATAATATAATATCTATATATCTCGGTTACACGGTTCGATCACGCGGTTCGATTACACGGTTACTATCCCAAAACCAAAACCAAAACCAAAACCGCGTCGGTTGCTCAATTTAAAACCAAAACCAAAACCAAAACCATTTAGTCGGTTTTAAAATCGGACCACTCGGATCGGTTTCGTGCAGTTACCCATCAGTTCGGTTTTAATTGAGATCCCTAATTCTCTAACATTATCATTGCAGAGTATATGCACGGGCACATTAAATTGAGTTTTAATTTCAACACAGAATACAGAGAAAATGAAAAATAATTTGGAACAATCTTTTGTTAAATAGAGCCATTTAACTCTGGAAAAATCATCCACAAATATGAAGAAATAATGAAAACCTAATGTAGAGGCAATATGAGAAGGAACTCAAACGTCTGAATGAACTAAACTAAAAGAACTCGATCCTTGAAACTGAGCCGGGGAAGCAAATGAAGTACGATGATACTTTCTCAACTGACAAGACTCACAATCTAAGGAGGACAAATGATGTAAACTAAGAACAAATACCTTGAGATTGGCAAGACATGGATAACCTAGGTAACAATGAATTTAGTGAGCAGATGCAACGACAGGACAGATGGTGGGTGGAATAACAGGTGTTTTGTCGGGATCGTCAAAGTAATAAAGGTTATTTTCCTCTTGCCTATGACAATCATCTTCTGTATTCTCAAATCCTAGATAATGACAAAATTAGGAAAGAAGGAAACATAACAATTAAGTTGTTGAGTAAACTCACTGGCTGACATCAAATTAAAAGAATAAAAAAAGAATATACAAGACAGATGATAAAGAGAAACAGGATAAGAGTTCCACGGTGTCAATACCACGAATAGGGACAGTAGAACAATTAACAACAGTAACAAGGGATAATGAAAGAGATGATTGAATATGCGTAAACAAAAAAGCAGTACCTGACATGTGGTCAGTGACAATAGAGTCTATGACCCAAGGTGTATAAGGAGAAGGATGAAAGGAAAGACATGCAATAGGGTTACCTCATTGACTTAGAAAAGTAACGAGGGCATCTACTTGCTGGATGCCTTAAATTGAAGGAACTAAGAATACTCATCATCAGAAATTGCCCTGGTAGTTGAAGAGTCAGATGATGCAATGGGAACAACTTGAGTAGAAGTTGTCAAATGAGCATACTTAGGATAATTACCAACTAGGTACCAACATGTATCTTGGGTATGATTTTCCTTGCCACAAAATGAGCATTGGCGATGTTGACCACGACAATGGCCATCTCGGCCACCCCGAAAATCATTACTACAACTTCCTCGGCCACCTCGTTTCCCTTGATCAGCAATGACAACTTGTACAACTTCGTACCATTGTAAGTAATTGGTCTCATTCAACTTACGAGTAGTCAACAATTGTGGTGATAAAGTCAACATTAATTCACTGCTAAATGATTGAGACAGTACACACCAATACAACAACTAACTAAAGTGAACAATTACAGACAGAAAAAATGAACAAATAAGGACCCCCTACAAGAAACTAATAAAACAAGTGATAAATAAAGTCTGAGATCAAATTTTAAGATATTGAACAAATTTTATTTATTTATTAACTTATTTATTTTGTTTACTTACAGAGTAAAGGCTGGCTCTATGAAGCTGCAGCCGTCGAGAGTGGAGAAGGCTATATCTGACGTAGACAAGGCTAGAGAATGGCTAGTGGCGACGGAACAACAGCGGCGAAGTGCTTGTATGGAGGCGTCAGAGCAGTGGTGACAGAGGTAAGAACAGCAATGGCGAAACTAGATCTGGGCAGCAAAGTAAGGGACTTTCGTGGTGGAGGTCCTATCTATGATGGCAAAGGTTGGAAAGGCCCGGTGAAGTAGGATCTCGCTTGGACGATGTCGGATCTAAGTGGCAGGTGGGCGACGGCGACCTAGGGTTGTCATATATATATATATATATATTTAAAGAAAGGGATGAAATGAGAAAAAAATTAAATAATGGTTGAACAAAACTACGGGATTAGTGTCCCATAATCTATACCACGTTAAAGAAAGAAGAGAAAAAAATTTAAATAATGGTTGAACAAAACTACGGGATTAGTGTCCTATAATCTATACCACGTTAAAGAAAGAAGAGAAAAAAATTTAAATAATGGTTGAACAGAACTACAGGATTAGTGTCCCATAACCTACTATAAATTCCATGTTAAAGAAAGAAGAAAATACTAAAAAACTGAAAAGGTTTAATCATTGTGTTAGCCTCTCTCTCTATTTATAATATAAATCAGAAAACAATACAGAAACTCTAAACAATACATAAAACCCTAAATAATATAGGAATGACATAAATACTCTTTCACACTGCTATTTTACCATTAACATACCAATATATTATATTTTGAAATATTTGCACAAATTATAAGTTTATGTTATCAGCAATTAAAACCAATTTTACAGCAGCAATTTTACATATTCTTTGTAATTTCAGAGGGCGTGACTTCTCTTTGCGATTATAATATATAAGAGCTTGTGTTTGGAGTCGAATGTGTGTAAAATGCACCTGAAAGAATTGACCTCCAACAGAAAGAGCTACCTCTGGGAGGTGGTGTTTCTATTTACAATTATTGAAGGGACTTCAAAGCTCTCAGCTGACTGATAAGCCATCATCTTCACTGACCTGTGATGTTGCGACCGTCTGATAATTTGATCTCACGTTCTGGGAAAGGAGGGTAAAAAAATCATTCAATCAAAGACTGAAGTGTGTTACATAGGTATGGAATATCAAGGCATGACAATTTGAAAGCGATACTAACCTCTAGCAGTGTAATGTAATAGAAATCTTCCATATGCTGCATCAGGGCACTGCCATCTCTGATAGCGCGGAAAATGTTGATCTCCGTATTCAAAATTTTTTCGACAAGTTCTTTCTCACCTTTCATCTGCATAAAATATTTACAACATGAATAAAGAGAAATTTGAATGGAAAACGATGTGTGTGTATATATGTAGTAGTTTTCTTTTGCTGACTTTCTGGTAAGAATTATCCTCTAGTTAGTTAACCAGAAAATTTTTCGTTTCCCAGAAAACTTCTGACGAAGACATATCTGGCAACAATTCTGCTTTGTTCTAAAAATCTAGGAGCAGCACAAAACAGATTTTTATCCCCATATATCTGTTTTCTAGGAACAGAGACACAAAACAAAGAGGACCTTAGTGGCTTGATGATCAAATACAGTTACACACGCCTAATTATTCACCTTGTTTGAGCCACTTGAAATGGTATATAAGCAAATGAAGGACCGTAAAATTAAGGAGCATTGTAATTAGAACACATTCACACATCAATAGAAATCTACTGGAACCCATAGATATTAAATATCAATATATTGCATTATGACGAATAATATAGAGCAGGAATAGAAGGAAAGGTACATACAAATTCATTTACAAGAACATCAGGCGTGGATTCCCCAATAACATCTCCTTGATACCCATCTTCCAGAAGCTCCACATTTGCCTGAAATAATGTGTTTTAAGTCAGACTACTCAGCTTATGGGTTAATAATTAATTAGATAAACATAATATTTGCAATTACAATGACAATAACAATATTCTTATATTAAAGGTCAATGCCCGCCCTAAACCGTGCATTGCTGACTCGTGTTTTATCCAGATAGTGAATGTGGACAAAAGTCAAATTTTCTTACCGGAAACTTTTATTTACTGTCACTATATACTCAAGCATATAGGATTCGAGCGAGAGAGTTTTCCTTTTAGCTACCTGGATTACCCGATTTAGCTACTTGGGTTGCCCTATTTTTGAAGACCTGCTCAGGAAGATTACATGGAAGGTAACTGGATGGAAAGAAAAGTTACTTTCTAGTGGTGGACGTCTCATTCTTTTGAAACATGTGCTTTCATGTATGACTTTCTATTTGTTCAAGGTGGTTTCTCCTCTGATATCTGTTATTCGAGAAGTTGAAAAGATTTTGGCCAGGATCTTCTAGGAATCTAGTCCTGAAAAGAAAAAGCTACATTGGAAGCGATGGAGAAATATTTGCTTCCTTATAAATGAGGATGGCCTCGATATCAGAGACTTTCAAGATGTTATTCGGGCGTTTGACATAAAACATTGGAGGCAGCTTAGAGAAGAGATAATTCTTTGGGCTCGATCTAGTAACTAAATGCAAAAATTTCTCTCACCAAAGCCATGTATGGAGTGCTCTATTTTAAGGAAAATTTTATTTAGAGGACCATATTTAGTTCCTGATAGGAAGTGGGTGCTTTGGTGGGATACTTGGATTAAATCTGTTCAGCTGGGTGAAGTGGTGGTGATAGATATGTATCTTACAATCTACTAGTTAGGGATGTTCGATTAGCTAGTGGAGAATGAAATATGCAGCTTATTCAGATTCTTATACCTGTAGATTATATGAAAGAACTGGAGTGTGTTTAGGTTCTCAATGTGTTTGACTAGGATGTTATAATTTGCTAGCCCTCTAACTCAGTGGTCTTCTCGGTGAAAATTGTCTGAGAAGTCGTAAGGAAAGAGTAGGCTGCTTATCCGTTCTTTGAAAAAAATTGGCATAATTCCAAGATATCTATCTTTAGCAAGGGAAAGGTGTGGAAATATGTTCCCGATCTAATTGTTGCTTTAAGCCTCAAGTTAAATCATTGCACCATCTGTTCTCGGACAGGGTCTTGGCAAAGAGTGTTTTGACCGCTTTTGGGGCAACTCCTTGGACTGCAGAAGTGTTTGGTAGATTGGTGACAACAAAATAGATATATACCTCTGCAAAAATATTATGATACACTCATTCCTTTTGTGTTGTTCTCGGAAATCTAGAAAATGCATAACGAGGTTATATTTGATGGGGTTCAGTGTGATGTTCAAAAAATGCTAGCCATGGTTAGGATTGCCTCGACTGTGAGTCAAACGAAATCTAAAATTCAATTGGTGTATTGGAACCCACAGTGCGATAAGTCAATAACTAAAGATTAATTTAAATGGAAGCTCTAGAGGAAACCCTGGTTTTATTGGTGGAGACGGTACGCTGCAGGATGCTAATGGGACACTATTGTTTGGTTTCGCTTAATTTCCTGGGTTTGTGTCAAGCTTGCTTTCAGAGACAAAAACGCTCTGGATCGTGCTTCAGTAATGTGTTGAGTTCGAGTAGATCTCTGTGGATATAGTCATCGACAATGCCCTGCTGGTTGAGATGGATTCTGGGAGATCTATAGTGCCTTGGAGATTAATGTTACTGATTAGGAATATAAAGGTTTTGCCTTCTAAGATTCATGCTTCTATTTCGCACCACTACAAGAAGCTAACATGGTTGCTGACTTGTTAGCGAAGCTAGGAAATACTGGAAAAAAATCGGACCTTCTAGTCTGAATCAGAGTGTCGGCAACTGTTTGTGGATGCTTAAGAATTGATAGGCTTTGTTTCCCTAACATTCGGAAAATCAAAGGAATTTCTTAAATCTAGTTTTAATGCTTGATTTTTTTGTATTTTCGTTATTTTATTTGTTGTTTGATTCGTCTCAGAAATCAGGCGCTTTGCCCCCTTCTGAATTTTGTATCATTTACAGTTATCAATTTCACTGAAGTTCCTCAAAAAAAAAAAAAAAAAAAATCTCTCTTCATTTTTCCAAAATTTTTCAATCAACCACATTAAATCACTTCTATTTATTACATTATTAATAGATAACAACAACAATAACAACTAAGCCTTTGTCCCACTTATGTAGGATCGGCTACATGAATCCATTTACGCTATAGTGATCGATAAAGGACTATTCACTCAGTCAGGTTTAATGTTATCAAATCAATTCTAATAGTCTCATCTAACTTCTTAAGTCCACCTCTCCCTCTAATAGGCCCCTGCACTTGAACTAAAACACATTTTCTCACTTGTGCTTCTATGAGTCTTTTATGTACATGCCCAAATCATCGTAAACGATTTTCTCTAATCTTCTCTTCGATGGGTGTTATTCCTAAATTCTCTTTAATAGATTCACTCTTAATTTTATCCATTGTCGTCTTCCCACTCATCCACCGCAACATTTTCATTTCTGACATCCTAATTTTCTGGATATGTGTCGTTTTTACCGCCCAACATTCTGAACCATACAACAGTGCTGGTCTTATAACAATTTTGTAGAATTTTACTTTAAGTTTCAACGGAATCCTACGATCACAAATTACCCCAACTGCTCTTCTCCACTTTAACCAATTTGCCTTGACTCTATGCATAATATCCTCTTTGATTTCACCATTACTCTGAATCATTGAACCTAAATATCTAAAATGATCAAGGACCTCCTCATCTCCAATTTTGATCACACCAATATCTCTCCGGGCATTACTAAAATTGTAATGCATGTATTCCGTCTTGCTTATACTGACCTTCACACCTTTAGACTCTAAACCTTCTCTCATCTTTCTAACTTAGTATTAAGATCTATTCTACTTTCGTCAACCATACTTCAAAGTACTCCATTTTGAATATATTTTGTGAGTTCATCCATCACTAGAATGAAGAGGTAATGACTTAAAGATGATCCTTGATGTAAACCTATATTAATAGGAAATACACAAGTATCTTATTCTCCTGTTCGAACACTAGTAATTATACTACCTTCACACATATCCTTAATTATCTCGATATACGCATTGGATACCTGTTTCTTTTCTAGCACTCACCACAAAATTTCTCTGGATATCCGATCATAAGCTTTTTCCAGGTCCACAAATACCATGTGTAAATCTTTCTTCTTTTCTCTATATTTTTCCATTAATCTCCTGAGTAAAGAGATAGCTTCAGTAGTTAATCGGCTAGGCATAAATCCAAATTCGTTCTCTTCTATGCCTGTTTCATATCTTATTCTATATTTTATCACTATCTCCCAAAGTTTCATAATATGACTCATAAGTTTTATAGCCTGATAGTTCGTACAACTTTGAACATCCCCTTCATTTTATAGATATTCTGTTTAAAAAAATAAAAAACATGTTTCCACAATTTTTAAAGCCGTTGGGAAATTGTTTTTGAGTTGAAAACCAACGGACGGTTAATGGTCTGTGTGCCATAAACTTCTTTCGTGACAGGTAGGTTATGTATCTAGAACTAGGTATATTTATTTGATGATGGATCTCAAAAAGAACAAGATATGAAGTGAAAGGAAGCTACTAACCAAGGCGTTATTAAGATCCCCAGCAGCCAGATAAACTGGTTGAGCAACATGGCAATACCCCATCAAGCGTGGTACTGTTGGTATGATGTCCCTATGGTTCACAACTCTCCAGCTATCTTTAACTTTCTGCAATGCAAGGAGCAAATGCAACATAAAGATGATTCACAAAGCATGCTTCTAGTGACAAAATAAGACCTGTAAAGATAATGTAAATCGTCAGTAATCACATAAGTCGAGAAATAGAAGATCAAAGTTCAAATGATTTTCTTATGTCATAATGAAGTGTTTGAAATTACAAATAATGTAACAGAATTGTTCAGTTCCAATTCCCGTTCCAAGCCTTGAATTTCATGCTGCCAAACACTACCTAAGGACAACTGACTTGACAATTTTGACAAATGTCAATAGACAGGACCAGTTTGGTGGGAAATTAGCTTATGTACACAACTAGTAAAAAAATGGAGTGTGTACCATTCAGAAAAACTAGGCCTTCTTGATGCTTAATGTTAGTGTGAAATTTGTTGTCTTCTCGGTCGATGGAAGAGCCTATACATTTTCCTCTTTTTGCCAAGTAGAGCTTAAACAATTTTATGTATCAAGTTGTCCACAACCTCTATGAACATGAGTGCGATAAGAAAAATGATTAGTGACTGAAGGGAGGAGAGTAGTACAAAAGTCTAAACTAGAAGTATATAATGGATGTACAAATGTCATTGGATATATATGGTTGCATGGGACATGGATTGTTTAGGTACATGGTACCG
This sequence comes from Eucommia ulmoides, assembly GCA_016647705.1. Classification (NCBI taxonomy): domain Eukaryota; kingdom Viridiplantae; phylum Streptophyta; class Magnoliopsida; order Garryales; family Eucommiaceae; genus Eucommia; species Eucommia ulmoides. The sequence goes on along the minus strand of CM028327.1, from coordinate 21,803,918 downwards.
ATACGGGTACGCAACACAATACTATACACGGTACGCGGTACGTTGGGAGTAGATTTAATTGGTACGTTATTTTGGATTGTGGTGCGCTTAGGTACACTTATCCAGTTTGTTGTTCATACGTCGAGAAATAATATATAGTTTTATGTGTTCTACATAAATATTCCAAAAGAAGGGTAGTAAATTACAATAATGTGTTTGAGTAAAAGGGATTTGGGGAGGGATTTCACATATCCTTTTCAGCAAATGCTTTGTTTGGGTAAAGAGAATATAAAATCCATTCATTTGTAAAATAGGAAAATAAGAAGAATTTGTAAATCCCTTCAAAACTCATGTTATTTCTAAATCCTTAGGAATCTGTTATTTTTTTAATTTCTCATCCATTTCACTTCAATCCCATTTTTTATTTTGTAATTACATGAATTTCAAAATTCTCTTGTCTCTCTATATTATATAATTAAATTATAATGGTAAAATATGCATAAAAACCATATTATTAAAATAGTGATGTATAATTAAAATTATATTCCTAAATTAGGTATAAATATTATATTATTAAAATAGATGTAAAATTTATATTATTAAGTTACTAAATAAAAATAATATTATGAGATATATTTTTAGATTTTTTATTATTAAATTTTAATAAATTTCAAAATTCTACGTACAAATACCTGTCTATCCAAATAAAGAAATTATCAAATTACACAATTAAATTCTTCATTTAAAAAAGTTATCCAAACAAGGAGTTTATAAATGATAAGATTTCAAAATCCAGAATTTTGAAATCCCATTATTTATAAATTCAATGGATTTATCAAATCCCTTACCCAAATGCAACCTAAATGATGGCTGGTAAAAGCTGTCAATTTCAAACCTAATCTACTGTTCGTATTGTGCTCAAATCTTTTCGTATTCTTTGGGTGGATAATGTGTTAGCTTGATGTGAATAATGCATTCCTTCATGGCATTTTGGATGAAACTGTCTATATGAGTCAACCACATGGCTTTCACAAATCCCGCTCGTCCACATTATATTTGTCATCTACAAAAGGGTATTTATGGCCTCAAACAAGCACCCAGAGCTTCGTTTCAACGTATTAGCACCTTCCTCTCTTAAATTATGGTTTCACCCAGTGTTGTATTGATCACTCTCTATTTATCTATTGCTCTAACTCTGCAATGATGGTTTTTTCTTCTATATGTTGATGGCATTATCCTCACTGACAATCAACCATCGCTAATTTCATCGTTTATGACCACTCTTGGCAAGGAGTTTGAGCTCAATGGCCTTGGTTCTCCATCTTACTTTCTTGGCCATGAAGCAACTCTTTGTTTCTACTACTGATTTATGCCTCTCTCAACTCAAGCATAATACTGATCTTATAAAATGTTTTTCTATGACAGTTTGCAAACCCAACAATATATGTGCTAAGACTCAATTGTCATCTCATAGTGGGGATATCCTGTCTAATGCCACTAAGTATTGATAATTGGTTGGCTCCTTATAGTATCTCACTTTCATCATATTGGACATTGCCTATTTTGTTCATCATGTTGCTCAGTTTACGAGTCAACCTCGGTTGCATCATCTCATAGCTGCCAAACGGATCCTTTGTTATCTAAAAGGGACTTTAGACTTTAGTCTTTTTTTTCAGTTGACCCTCAAGGCTTATTCTGATGCTGATTGGGCAAATTGCCCTGACTCTCGTCACTCAAACATTGGTTTTTGTGTTTTCGTGGGCTTCAATATGATCTTTTGGAACACCAAGAAACAGCCAACTTCCTCTCGCTCAAGCGCCGAAGCCGAATATTGATCTCTTGCTCATGCTGCCGAATCCACATGGGTACTTTATCTACTTTCCCATCTCCACGCCAACCACCTTACTATGTGATACTCTCAGCACTATTTATATGACTACAAATCATGTGTTCCACGCTTTACTAAGCACATTGAATTGAACTACCGCTTCGTACAGGACCATATTCTTACTAGCACATATCGAGTCCAATTTGTTCCTTTTAAAAATCAGATTGCAGACATATTCACTAAAAGACTTCACAATATTCACTTTCATCTTTTACGGTCCAACCTCGTCTCTCCCGGTTAACCGAGTTTGCGGGAGAGTACTAAAACAACATGATGTCAGCCCTTCCATAATTGTAAATAATGAGAATAAATGTGCAATCAATCAGTAGTAATTCTAAGCTATAATTTAGGATATAAATTCCATGATTTACTCTTTATACTTGCATAAATAAATGTTCCCTCGAGAGAATAATACACAAGAAATTCTCCTTCTAATAGATACCATGATACCACATGTTGCATTTCCAATCTCACAAAGGAGGTCCTCTAGAACTAGAAGCCTTGATTGGTTGATTGAGAGTTCAGTCCAGGCTTAGCTCATCCCTTCAGTCAATAAATTTAACAGGTGGAAGTACAAATGTGTTCTTCAAGGAAAATAAAGGGGGCAAAGAAGTAAGATCACACGGTTGAAAAGTAGCATAGTAGCCACTAAAAGCATGATCATGGACCTCATCACCCTTCCGGATGACACAGTCCCGTTAAAGCAGCTGCAGCTAAACACCATTGCACCAATATGTACTGCCTTCACAACTATATAAACAAGTTTACCGAGAGAGAGAGAGAGAGAGATCACTAAAGGCTAACAAAAATCACTTCACTAGCCATGAGAAGTGGAAAAAATCAAACAGTTCCATCTACCATTAACTAGACTCAAAATTAGCACTTACCATTGGGTTCCAATCAAGATTTGGCCCTGACAGAAACACATGGAATAACAAGAAAAAAAAGGATAGATATAGTTCATCATGCTTAGTTCTAGGGTTCATTACTTTTAAAGCTATATTTACCAGCAATAAATTACCTCATTATAAACTTCAGCAAATCTTTTGTTTCCTACCCTCGGAGATCCGAAGTTATACATGGTCACAGTAATAGCTCCATGCCTAACAAGCCAAGAGAGAGAAAAATGGATACCTGAACATACTTCATTAACTATCATAGAAAAAAAAAAGGTAAAAAAGTCGCAGCATGTGTCCAAATTATGCTATCAATGTCAGTATGATGAGACACATGAACTTTGGATTCTTCGGGACAGTATAAAATAGTGCAAACACATTAAATTCCACAACAATTAAAACACAATTAAAAATATTTATTCAAACAAAATAAAATTGTTAAATGTAACATTACAGGTGAATTGTCAATACCAAGTTTTGGCAATCTACATCTAATTTGAAACATGACATGGCCGTACATTACGGATTCTATAATGCATTACTCACCTTTTCCATTTCCATGAAAAATTCTCCCTTCCTTTTTCCACTTTTCATATAAATGTCTAATATCTTTCATACCTGATATGCAGTATATAAAAGGAGAAGAATATTTTCTTTTTCCCACGTTATCAAAAGGCAGAAATTACATCGGGATCAGAAATGCTTGAAGAAAATACACCAGAAATTGGCATTAACAGATTCACTCAGAAAGCAATGCATGGAAATGCTTAAGAGAGTAGTACTTTGTAGATACCCATCAAACAAATGGTGTTCAGTAGATAATAAGTTTGCAAGGTACCAAATTTGCTATGCGATAATGAATAAATACACAGACGAAAGAATGTCGGTCAATCAGCACACGAGAAGGAAAAGAACAGAGAGAAATGAGAAAACAAAGGCTACAGTTTCTATCTTAGGCATATCAAATCTTGAATCCAAGCAATGCTGTTGATTAGTCCCAAATTTGGATTCAAGTTCCAGCTCAGTTTCTCTAAAAACAAAATTTAGTTAATAATAGCCTCTAAATCACAGACTTCTCCAAAGACTGTCGGTATCCAACACATGCCCAACATGCAGTTAGGGAAGAAGTTTCTAATTTTTCTTTTGTACCCAATACAGGGCCGACGCATCTCCGTCACAGATTGAGTGTGGACTTCTTTTCTTTTCGAATTCTTTAGGTTTTTTAAAATAATTATTACTCTAGTAATTATTTTTTGTAGGACTCATGAAGGTTGAACAAATGATGTTTGAATGATTTTAAAATGGATGTATTATTAAAAACTTCATTTGTTTAGCATGCAAGTCACAAATTACACTAATATACAAAATATTATTTATTATTCATGTGTTTGTGCTATTGTGTATTTGATTTTTGAGAAACTGTCTTGTTAGTGTCCGTGTGTATATCTTGTTTTCGTATCCTTGCTTCACAAGCTTTCAAAAGCTATTCAAATTAGATCCTTGTAAATGCACATTAAGGCCATCATCCAAAATCCTAGATCCCTTTAAAGTTTGTGCCGCCCCTATTTTTCTTTAAAATCAAAAAGAAAAAGTAAAAATATGCTAAAACTCACTTTTTTAAGACTATCGTGAGTTGAGATTTTCTGTTGGTTTGATTGGTGATGCCAGTTGTGGCCTCTATTGTACATTTATTTGTTGTTCTATGGTGTCTATCTTCATGAACTTCTTTTGGCACATGAGAATTTGATGGAAGATGGATGTAGGGTAATTAACTGGAAATTTTGACATCTGTAAGTTTAAAGAGGATATGATAGGCTGCCTTTCCAGTCGCACTAGAAATTTAGAGTTTGAACCAAGTGTCCAAAAAGTAGTTAAAATATTTGTGGACTACAATTTTTTTCTTTGGAACTTGAATAGATATTTAATATCTATTCTGAAACTGGAAAAATAAATAAATTATAACCCCCCCCCCCCCTCCCGCCCCCCCTCTCTCAAACACACACACACCCCACCACCACCAACAAGAAATTCAGTTAATGCTGGAGAAATTAAAGGTTGTCAATCATATGTTTTCCCTGGCAGGCTGACATTATTAAAAAGAAGAAGAATGTAAAGAACTTACTTTGCCATTTGACTTGACGACAGTTCAAGAGCAAGGAGGGTAGCCAACGCACCCCCTAAACTATGACCAGTCACATAAACATGCCATTTGGACTGCAGCTCAGGACCATCATCACTGTCAAAAGAAAACAGAGTTAGCTTTGAATTGTAAAGTATACATTATGCAAAGAATTTTATGGTGCAATAGTGCTGCAACAGCAATTTCAGTTTGTTTGTGAGCAGAACTACTCAAGAAAAATAGAAATTTAATTTACATAGCATCACACAAGAAAGATTTTGAAACAAAAGCAAGGGTGAATCGTAGAAACCTATGATCACAGAAACAATCCTATATGTGGGCTACCATTCCATACGAAATTAACCAACCTTAATTAGCTTATGGTTGAACAAAAGCTGCAAAAAAATACAAAAAAACAAACACATATCTGCGCAGAAAACACAAAATAACACTTACACATAACCGATTGCCAATTTAATGAGAGAGATGAGTCTTGTTCTAACTGAATCATATGCACTCAAGAAACCACTATGAACCTGCAGAAAATTTTGTTTCAATTTCAGATTTATCAACACAAAATACAAGGGAATCTAGATATAGATAAATTGGATCTCAAAAATATTATCAAATACAACTGAAAAGAGAATCGCCTATACCTGAACTTCTTGCTTGAAGTCACCACCTATCCTTTCAGGGTTCAGCCTATAAAAGCACCAGAAAAATATAATCAATAGGAGGGTGATAGTATATAACTTCAGGAAAATATGAATTTTACACCAACAGGATCTATAACTGAAAAAGAAGCATAACGGATTGATGGAAGATTTCCTAAAATATTTGTAATTATGTACCATATTTGATTAGGTGCTATATTAGGTTAATTGAGAGATAATTATGTACCATATTTGATTAGGTGCTATATTAGGTTAATTGAGAGATTTGTGGGCTGGGATAGAAATCTTAGGAATCAGTCTTTATTTTCCTCTTAATTTGGGAGATTAGTTGACTTTTTTGTTTCCTAGAAGAGACCTATAAACACCTGTACATCAAAACAGAAAATAATTCAACCTTTTTCATATTTTATTCTTTGTTTTTATGGTACCAGAGCAGCAAATAAAATCCTAGGGTCTGAATCTGATTTTTCGTCCCTAAAATGTCCGAAGTCACGTCCGAGACAAGCCAGCCCCCTTAGCCATCTCAGCCCAAACTTCAAACAGTTCGAAATCCAACTGAAAACCACCCCATTCAGATTAGCACAATCCGACTAAATGGTGACAATTTCCTTTGATGGTCACAATCTGTTCGCATGTAGATGGGGGGAGAGGCAAGATCGACTATCTCACAAGAGATATAAAGAAGCCTGACGTGAAGGATCCAACCTATGCCATTTGGGACGCTGAAAACTCAATGGTGATGACATGGTTGGTCAATTCCATGGCTGAAGAGATAAGTGCGAACTATCTCTGTTACTCTACAGCCAAGGAATTGTGGGACAACATTTCACAGATGTATTCCAATCTAGGGAATCAATCCCAAGTGTACGAGTTAACCCTATGTTAGGCCCCAGGTTCTAGAAGGAAGGGTAATTTGGGTAGATCAGATTAATGGTTATTGTTAATTTGTTAGGTATATTTTTTGTTATGAATTTGTTTTACTTTTCTGTTAGGGAGAGAGGTTGGTGAGAATATAAGGGGCTTTTCTAGTGAAGGATAGGTATCGAAAATACTGGAAGGTAGCACTATATGGTCTTATTGAACAAGAGCTGGAGGAAGCAGTAAAGGCCATCTGTTCTGGGACGACATGGCAGGTCTTAGGTTGTAGAAAAAGTCGCCGTCCATCACCATCAACCATCGGAAAGGTGGCGTATATATTGGGCATTGGAGATGTGTTTGAGTTCAGAGATTCTCGAACTCTGGATTTAAGCCCATTAGGAAGTGGTAAGTGTGACGACAATCCTAGTGCATGGCCTCAATCTTGGCATCATTGGGAAACTCACTCAATGGTTTGTATTGCAACTTCTCCCATCTAGTCTGAAAATACCCAAAAATTAATCCACAACTAATAAACCCAAGGATGCATGAGGCATGTGAGATCACACGATAAAGTATGAAGATTAGGGATTCGATACAAGCATGAGCATACATCTTCGTCAACGTCGTCCACATGCCATATATTGTCTCAAGGTACATGAACATATTATAGATATGTTCCTCCATGGAATTAAACATCCAACCCAAAATTATACAATTAACTGCATCCCACTGCGCGAATTTGGAATCGGTGGTTTTGGGCATTGTTTCACGAACCCTCTTTGAAGCATGGCGGTCAAAACGAAAACAAATGTTCGCTGCAGGGTCGTAGCGCTGACATGCGACTCTTAGCCAAACGAGCACCGAAACCACCAGGCATCCCTTCAGAGTCGAGGCATACCGACCAGGTTCAGTTCGAAGACTATGTTGTTGATCATGGACCTAACAAAGGAAAAGGAGTTTGGCCTTCTCTACACAAACTGGTCGGGAGCTAGGACTGCTCTCCTGATGAGACCGAGACAGGGTGAAACCAGTCATTATTGTGTATGAAAGTAGACTTACCCTTACGTAGTGGACGCGTTGGGGGTGCCACATGAGCAGTTGTTGCTGCAAAAATGTGAGCCCGTGACAAGTGGAATCAGAGAAAGGAAGGATTAGCTCCATCGAGGACTCACTCGAGCCATGGAGACAGCACTCCTTTGGTAAGGAGTTGAGTTGGAGTTGTGATTCACCAAACACTCGTTCGAGGATGGGCAGGCAGAGAGTCAGGAATGTCACGTCGAAGATTCGCATGGACCGTGCAATCTAGGTACTTCACAGTGATCTCAGTCGGACGCGTGCGGAGGCCCTAAGAAGCGACATCAAGGTCTATTTGTATCGCTATGAGGGCGCTAGCAAATTTTGGTGGGAGAGAGTGTCACGAACTGCTTTGAAGCATGACGGTCAGAACAAAGATAGATGTTAGCAGGAGAACCGTAGTGCTGATATGCAGTAGGCAAGCGAGAGCCGACACGACTAGGCATCCCTTCAGGGTCGAGGCATACCAACCTAGTTAAGTTCGAAGACTATATAACTAGTCATGGACCTAACAAAGGATGAGGGGTTTGACCTTCCCTGTACAAACTGGTCGGGAGTTGTGAATTGCCGCTGCAAAATGTGAGCCCGTAACATTTGGCTCAGTTCCCAAAATCCATTTGGTCTTGTGTTTCCCACCAAGATAGAGACGGAACAAGCGAGAGTAGGCAAGATAGTTTGTCTCGTTCAACTTTACACACTAGTTACACGATGAGGCGGAATATTTGTTTCACGGGAGAAATCCTGGTGAGCAACTTATTCAACCGATTCAATAACTCCTTCCTTTTCAGTAACCATGAGTTCCAATAACACAGTATATTGGAAACAACAAAAAACTCAACAGAGAGACAAGAAATAACTACTGGGAGGCCAGGAACAATGCAACAGAGGTTACCTAACACTTGGTTACCTCAACAAGAAAATGTAATAGAAGGATATTGTTATCTAGTACATCTGGGACTACAGTTTTAAATACGGCTAAGTAATGTCGCTCGGAAGGCCACAAAATGAACGGTAGGATTGCGGGAGGGTTGCTGGCAATGCGGCTGGTTTTGACCAGTGGCAGTGGAAAGAGTTGGATTTGTCAGGAAAAAAATAAATAAAATAAAAAAAAAACAGTAGCGGTGGAGTTGGATCTACAGCAGAGGTGTGGTAACAGATACGGTTGGATCTGCAGTGTAAGGCGGTGGCCAAAGGTTCCACAGATTCACAGAGATAAGTAGATTAGGGCCGGCGACGGCTGCGACTAGGGTTTGATGCGCCAGCCATAGGCAAAGTAAGGGTTGCCGACTTCTGGCTCTTGATACCAAATTAAAACATAGGAGAGAAGAAATATTTTTATTGAATTGTATGCTATATTCCAATAGAGGTCTCCAAATTCCTTTATATGGGTAACCTACCTAAGAAAATGTCAACATGTATTGAATGCTAATTAGGTGGAAGATAGATATTTCAACATATGCATATAACTTCCGTGCCTTGAGAACCTAATTAAAGGATGAAAAACAATCCTCAGATATTGACATTAACGATTAAGTGATGGCTTAGATCTGTCATATATCCTTAAAAAAGTAAAAACGCAGATAGAGGTTAAGGAACCAAACTCCATTATTTTTCTATGTTTACAAGATTCCTACTTATAGACTGTACAATGCATAAAACCAGCAAATAACAAATACAGCCATTATATTTTAAGTTATGCTAATTTTCAAGGATACACAAATAATTACATAAAATTACAACTAGGCAATGTCCTAGGATCTCGGCAATCTCTCTCCTAGGATCTTGGCAATATCTTGCCCAAATTATTCAAACTTTGCAACAGAAAGCAATATCAGTTAATTCTTCCTATTCAAATTAAGAGGTGGAAGCCAATATTTCTGATGTGGTGAGGAGCTTCAGTGTTACTCTTAATTATGTGAACTTTTTGGGGGCCAACGCAACGCTTCCAGATTATTAGATCTCATTAACCATAGTTTCAGGGGTGGAAAAACAAATGAAACAAACACTGAGCAAACTTTCCTTAGATAGAAAGTAAACATTACCCTGCAGGAACTAGCATCAAATCTGTTCTTAAGTCCTTCCATCTAGCCTGCATATTTGAACAAATCAGCATTTTAAATCAAAAGCCTTATATAACTAATTTGAATTATAAGCATATGATAGAATAGCCCACTTGTTCAGTTCCTCTGAAAGCAACAACCAATCTTTCCCTTCCTGAATCCCGCCATAATGCTACCTGCAGCACTCTCGGAGAGTTAGTGATTAAAAAAACAATATGATTCTGTTGATATATAATAGTCTTTATTCAATTTCATATTTGAAATGGCATTTTAACTTTCGTAGGTGATGAGATACCTGTGTATCCGTGGATGCATTGTCGAAGAAACACAATTTTTCAAACTCGGATTTGATAAAAGTCGGATGACCTAAAGAAGTGGCTAGCATTGCCCAAGCTTCCATGGCACTTTCTGCAGTTGAAAAGAGCTCCTTCATTTCCTCAGCTCTTTTTTCATCTAAACCGGATCCATTCAATGAGTTTTCCATCTTTGTACTGTCCTCTGCCTCTTCAGCAGAAGCATCTTCCTTGGTATCGGTCTTTCTTAGGAGCTGTGTGTCCTTGCTAAATTGAGAAACGGTGGCATTCAGAACCATCAATGCTCCCAATATGGAATCAGTTTGTCGTAATAGATCTTGTGTCACCTTCTTAATATCCGGCAGCGACGGCTGACTAGTGCTTTTGGTTAGTTGGCCAGCTGTTGCATCACCTTTTGCATCTTGAACTTCGGGAGTTGCAAGCCCAGATTCGATATAGCCTGCCTCAGCTATCTTTCGTGACTGCAGACCAATCTTATTTAACAAGTCAAATCCGTCCCACTTTATTTTATCAGGAGCAGAGAGACCAAGTTTCTGAACAACAGTCTGATTGATGGTATCAGTAAAATTCTTCCAAAATTGTTGATCTGACTGTGAAGTTTCGCCAACTTGAGTCCCTGATGAAGAGGCATCTCCGTTATTCATGCCTTCATTATCTGGAGCAAACTCTTGTAGATTGGTGTCTTCCTTGCAGCCTGTGTCATTTGAAGAGCTTTCCAGACTTCTTTCCAGCTTTGGAGCGATGTCTGACTCAACATCATGATCACTAGATTTCCCTATGTTTTGATTATCGTACTTTTCAATGTCTGAAAATTCCTTGTGCAGGTATGCATTATTAATTGCCTTTAACTGACCAAAGGCATACTGCACAAATTCCCGTGCTTGGACACTGTCTGAGCCAAGAACCTTTTTCAAAGCAGATTCAAGACCATTCTTTCGAAGAAATTCGGTAATAATAGGAATCCTCCACCACTTCTTTTCTTCAATAATTTCGTCAAAACTTTTGTATTTAATCTGGAAGTTACGAAAGAAAATAACTGCAATAATACGTCATGTAATATGGTTTGTTTAAGAAATTCCACACAGACAATGTGGTGCAGTAAATCAACCAAAATAACAAGCAGTAATTTTTTTTATTACCGATGCAATAATTACAGAAGTCCGCAGCTAAACACTAACTAAATAGATCGCATCTATCATTTCTACCAAAGAATGCCGTGATAGTTAACTATATCTTTGTATAAAGTGATTTCTTACATTTTTCTTTAAAAAGCAGAAAGTGTGAATTTCAATATATTTTTTCAGAGAATTATTCTTGTATTGTATCTATATTTCATAAAGTGATACAGACAAGAAAGAATTAAGAAAGGTAATACTTGAGCAAGTGAAAATAGGTCAAAAGTGCCAACTCCACCCATCCAACTTTATATGATATCAAGATTTAGCCACAAAAAATAAAAAAAAGTAAAAATTATATATCAGGAATCGACAGATTAACGGTTGGCGGGAGTGAGAAAGAATAGTATGTAAATCAATACATTTTATTCTCTTCTTCCCTTGTGCAAATTACTACAATTTATTCACATCAAGATGGTGGATGAATCATGGACTCAGCTGTTAGTCACCATCCTTATGAAAGCTCTCTCCCAAACTATTAAGATTGGATAAAATAACAATTTTCTCAGATCAATCCACTTGATAGACTAACCACAAGCAGTGACAAAATCTACCAGTTCACTTTAGCGTGATCCAAGCACCTAATTGATGGCTTTTCATGTACACATTTGGGGGACTCTTTAGTCCACGAGTGTAGTTCATTGAAAGAAGCTTCCTGGCAGATGTGAAAAAATTCACACGCGTTGCAGTGCAAGACTCTTGAAAGTTCATGGAGTGGAGGATGAGGTAGAGTGGCCGCTGAGGCATGCTACCCTTGTGCCCCAGCCAGTTCAAACATGACAGAGCCAACTATAATTGACAGTACAGTTTCCTCGAACTTGGACATACACATACATGACAAAACCTTTTACAAGGTTTCATGACTCTTCACATCAGCCCAACCTCAAAATGGAAGCAATTGTATTTTTTTTATGCAGGTTAATTTAACCATTGCAACAAGCAAGCCCATCCCCTGAGTTTCAACTCGTGATCAACCTGTTAGGCCCCATATTCTAGAAGAAAGGGTAGTTTGGGTAGATTAGGTTAATGGTTGTTATTAGTTTGTTAGGTATAATTTCTGTTATGAAATTGGAATCAAATTCTGTTAGGGAGAGTAGTGGGTGAGTATATAAGGGGATTTCTAGTGAAGGATTGGGGATCGGGAAATTGATAATTGTTTGGTATTATTGGAGAGTCCCAAGTCTCTCGAATTACTTGGTTGGAGAGTTCCCAAGCCTCTCAAATGCTTGGTTTATTTTTGTAATCGTTAGTTCGTTCAATAAAATTCATAGTACCGATTTGGTTCATATCACAACCCAAGTATAATCCTTGTCTCCAATCATATGTAGAACAAAATTTCATAATCCCTCACCATCAAAACCGGCATTCTTGAGCACTTGCAATCCAATAATCAACTTAAACTCTAACCCTAGTTTGAGGAACCAAATAACACACTTTAGTAGTACTAGTGTCCCCTCTCCTACTCAAACCCAATGAAACAATGTGTAATGCCTCCTTTAAATTACTCAAATACCTTTACACATTTTCTAACCCTCAACACAATGAAACATCAATCCAAGCTGGGTTCTGCTCCAATTCTTACATCCCATTGCAGATTCTTTATTCTTACAAGCTGCTCAATAAGAATAATGCACTGGAATTACAGTTGAACTACAAGTCTTCACAGGGTCAAGACAAATGGCCTCAACAAGGACCCACCCTCTTA